>VCAZ01000063.1:2072500-2757596 GCA_005784505.1 Bagarius yarrelli | reverse complement strand
GAGGGCCTTGCTCAGGGGCCGAGCAGTGGCAATTTGGTGACACTGGGAATCTCTTTGTGGACTATTTAATTAGATTATTTACACAAATACACACTGTTCATTTATATACAGCAACCGGCAACAGTAAATAATAATTATACTGCTGACGGTCAAAATTTACATAAATATTTTTTTTCCACAGGCAAACCAGACATACTGCTGGCTGGTACACACATGGGGCTTTGTGTGGCTAACATCATCTCCAGCGATTTAACAATCATTCACTAATTAAAGCACACCAAGTCTTCTGTAAAAGAAGGAGACAGATTTGTTTTTCTTTATTCTCCACTGTGTATTGTCCCAGTACTTGAAAGACAAGATACATACAATTTAATCAGCAGAGAGTAAAAGGAATTTAATGTAGCACTTTAAAAATCATATCAAAACTGATAAATGTTTAGCTGCTGAGATGTGAAAAAAAATAAATACACTTTTTATTTAAAAAAAAAATCTAAATCAGTATGAATGTAAAGCATTTAACTATATTATTTATTGGCAGCAATAATTTAAAAACAGCTGGAAAAACACTCAACCATACAGAATTTTACACTGGCCAGTCTTGCTACCGGCCATTCTAATAAATCTAATATACAATCATTCGATCAATTAGTGGATTCATACAAATGGTGTTGGAAAATATCACAAGAATAATCCATTTTCCAAACAATGTTTATTGAATAATAACCAATATAAATCACCAGGCAGAGTTGGAAATTGGAAACAGGCAAAGATCAGTAACATTACCATCAAACTAATTATACTCAGCATTCGGTTCGCAGACTTTACTTCACAATAAGCTTCCCACTAGGCAGACGCATGCGAAGATAATTGGTTAATAAACATTCCTTTTGACTTGGTTGATAAGCTCGGTTTTAGCATCTTCGCCAGCCTGCCTGAATCCATTGTGCTCTGATAGCTTTTAGGCATACTCTGCCAGGGTGGCATTCACTCCAACAGTCATTCCCATGACTACAATAGTTTTAGGTAGCAACCAACCTTTCGATTTAGCATCCCTAACTGCCTGTTGGGCTGCGGGTGATAACCGAAGGTGAGGCTCACATTAAAATCTAACCACTTACAATAATAATGCCAGAGACATTAGATAAATTGGAGGCCCTAATTTTCCACAATGTCCAATGCTATTCCGAAATTTCTAAACATGTGAATAAATAACTGCGTGACAGTTTCCATGGATGTGGGTAGGCGTTTAAGAGGGACCGGGTGACAGGCTTCGAAGAACCTATTAATCATCATGAGAACGTTGGTACACCGTTGTAAATATAGGAGGTCTGTGACAAAGTTGCAGTATTGCACAAAAGATTGTAGGAACTACACTTCCCAATCTGGACACCGTCTATGCAAGAAAGCTAGCAGCATCATTAGGGATTCAAACCCATCCAGGACACGAGCTCCCCTTCGGACACCCACCCCCTTCGACATGTGCCCCTTCGATCAGGCAAAAGATACAGGACAATCAAGGTGCAGACAAAAAGACAGAGGAAAGGCTTTTTCTCCAGAGCGGAGGCCTATGCTGTTTACAATGTTTGCACTACCACTAACGTTTTTGCACATAAGATTCAGTTACACTGCACATATTTTCACTCATACATTGTCATTTTTATATATATTTTTTATAATTTAGTGCATTATATATACATAAGAAGAAGCATAATGAAAGACCCAGTCAAGATATTCTCAGAGTTTAAACATTTTTATCAGACAATCATTTCCTTTGCTATTTGCTAAGAATTCAGTAGGTGACACTGGAGAAAATCTTTCACACTCTCTATTGAGGGCCTCTTAATCTCATCATCTGATGGAGCCAATCTATGCAAGATCACGCACATCAACTACAAGCTAATTGGAAAGAAGCTTTCTGAGAGGCTGATATTTTGCACATTATGCAAATCAATAAAAATTACAAATACTAACAATTCCTATACTGTTTACTGTGTAAAATAATCTCTCTGCAGTGCATAGTTCTCAGTGATTTATAAAATTAATATTTAATTAGTTACATGTATTTAATCATGTACAGTCATGTACAGCTACAGTCTACTCACCTGTTGGAATGGAAGTCAAACGTTATTAAATAAGTAGCGGTGGCACATGACGATATATATAAAATTACATATATATAATTCAGACAGGCTGCCTTAGCTTCTTTGTGATGAATTTATTCTGCTTGCACAGTTTTGAGATGGACACCAGGGAGCCAGGGATATTGACTTAGGAAACCTGACAGCTGCATGATTAGAATTGGAGTCAGGCTGCTTAGAGAATCAGCATGGCAGCTGGTCAGCTGGTGAGTTTTTCAAACATGATGCATGTAGTGAAGAAGGTAAGGATTTTATCAGTAGACATTGCAGCATCATCTGTAAAGTTAACAGCTTGATAAGGCCAGTTATGATACAGCATCTCTGGAACAGGAAGAGGGTTAAAGGCCTTACTTAAGGACACAACAGTGGCAGCATGGCAATAGTGGAACTTAAATCCCAATCCTCCAGTCAACAATCTTAGAGCCCACCAGTAGCAGCCCAGTGTGTTCCAGAAATATGAAATGACAACATTCCAATCAGTAATCCAATGTCATAGATACTAAGCATGCTTCCTCTAACTGTGCTTCCTCCGATGTCCTTTCCGATGTCCTTTCTGTCTATTTATAATAACATTTATAATAACATAAATCTCACCATTGTTCTTTTTATGCTTACGGTTCAATACTTGCAGAAAATAGAATGTGCACTGAAGGATTACTCTACTTGGGGAATACTGTATACTGTATATTCATTTGGTGTAGCTCCTGGCTTAATCATTTTTTGCCTTAGACTGAAAAAACTAGGGCTCCTCACTAGAGAATAATCAATCATCCCTCCACTTTGTCTTACACTGTACACTCTTGTAAGCTAGGTCATGTGTGATGTGCAGGACAATAGGGTAGGAACTACTTACAAGTGTGTGAAATCCCTTTGTCAATAGCATGGGTCAGAATACAAGCAGGTGGAAAAGTGCAACAACATTTAACAATCTAGAAAAGATTCACTGGCTGAAATAAAACAATTTGGCTTAAAATAGCTTATTATTAAACCTTAAAACTACTAATACAAAAACAAGTGCACATAAAAATGTAAAACACACTGAAAGCCAGGTGTTAAGATGAGGAACATAAACAGGTTGACAAAGTAATTTGATCGCCATCTTTTTACACATCCTACATAAGGTCACAGGAAGCCTGGAGTCCAATCTAAGGAACACATTTACATTTACAGCATTTGGCAGACCCCCTTTTTCAGAGCGACTTACATTTAACTCTTTCACACAACTGAGCAAATGGGGTTGGTTTAAAGGCCTTACTCAGGGGCCCAGAGGTAGTTAATTTGGTGGTGCTTGGAATCGAACCCTGATCTTCCAATTAGCAGTCCAAGAACCTAACTACTGCGCTACCACTTCCCACAAGTGGTCCACAAGAGGTTACACCAACCCATAACATACTTCAGCCATTTACACACACAACAGCAAGTTTCATGCCAATCAACCAACAATCCCATTTATTTAATTGCAAAATAAAATTAAGTAGCATTTCATTAGCTTGTTTTTTTTTTTCTATATCTGTTACTTTGGTACTCTTTAGTCAAGTTCAGCACATTAAGCTGGACAATAATGATGTTTTAAGAAAGTAACCAGGTTTTGTTATCTTTTCTTCTATCATTTTTTTCCAAGTAAAATATTCCTTAAACAAACTATTCACTGCCTTTTTAATTATCATACATATTTTTTTGTTTGTCTAGGTTGTTTTTTTCTGTTTTTTCTTGGATAGCTTTAAAAATGCTCAAATAATCAATTTGTTACCTAATGAGACACACAAAGTAGTGCCTAATTTCTGGTCCGAGAAATACATTCTAGACCAGAAATTAAGCACTACTTTGTGTGACTCATTAGGTAACAATTGTAAAGCCTCTAATTACATAAAGTCATCTGACCTCTAATAAACTTTCTCCATACACACATCCATCAAAAAGAGCACATTCTTCTCGCAGCGAGTCATTCATTGGTTTTTATGAAGAACGTATTTTTAATTAACAAAGCGATGTTCTGGCTGGTAGTGATTGACGAGAAAAGAACATTACTTATTGAAGCCATTAAGATGTATCAGATGAGCATTTTTTCTTAGAATTTATGTTGTGCATAAAAAATGTAGTTTTGCAATAATGGGCTTGGTACAGTTCATTCATTCATTCTAATTCGGGGTCACGTGGATCTGCTGAAGCCTATCCCAGCCGCCTCTGCAAGGGCAGGAGGGGTACACCCTGGACAGGGTGCCAGTCCATCGCAGGGCCACACATACCCACTCACTCCTATGGGCAACTTAGAATAACCAATTTAACATACATGTTTTTGGACTGTAGGAGGAAACTGGAGAACCCGGAGTAAACCCACGCAAGCACAGGGAGAACATGCAAACTCCACACAGAAAGACCCCTGGCCAGGAATCGAACCCAGGCCTCCTTGCTGTGGGGCAACAGTGCTAACCACTAAGCCACCATGCTGCCTGCTACAGTAGGTACAGTTATAAAATGTTATTGTAGTAGTATTAATGAAATCAGACACTAATGTTGGGTGAAGAGATCTGGGGTGCAGTTCATTCCAAAGGTGTTCAGAGTCAGAGTCACGGATGTGTGCAGGACACTCGAGTTACATTCACATTTACAGTATTTGGCACACGCGTTCATCCAGAGCAACTAACATTTATTTTATTTATACAACTTAGCAATTGGGATTAAGGCCCTTAGGCTCAGGGGCCCAACGATGGCATCGAGCTGGTGCTGGGAATCAAATCATAATCTTCCAATTAGCAGTCTAATACCATAACCACTGAGCTACCACTTTCCACTGAAATACAGTTCTTTCACTCTAACCAGAAAACACCATTTCTTGCTTTTGCTCTTGCTACAACATATAATTCTAGAAAAGTGTGTGTTATACTTTGTGACAACATTTTGGAAAATGTGTTGAATCTGGTACAGTAAATGAAGAAGATAGAAGATGCAGCAATATTGCCATCTTGTGATTTATGTTAGTTGAGACACAGAGTTTGCTAAGATTTAGAAAATTCAGCTTAAAATTTTTCAATAATCTCCACTGGCAAAATATATATATAAGGCATTCTTTTTGCTTTTTAAAGAAAGACTGCTTCCCCTTTTTCCTGCTATTTTCTTTTGGCCAATCTGAGTTGCGCTGAACTATAATTGGTAGACCCTAGCCTCAATTTACCCAATTATTAACTGACTTCAAGCAAAGTGTTATCTTGTCTGTATCCTTCACATATCATTTACACTTGTTTATCTTATGGCTAACATTTCATTCTTTAACAGTCAGAATTAGTAGGTAAGGCAAATCTATTCGTACAGCATATTATATACAGAAGACGAATGTAAGATATCTTACAAATAAAATAAAGAAGCTAAGAGCAATGAAAAATACATTATAAAATAATACAAAAAGCACTTAAAAATGATAAAAAAAAATTAATATATAAGTTAATGCTGATGCTAAGGACGAAACAGAAAAATATGGTGTGATTCAAATTCAGCAAAATGTAAAATATTATTTTTAAGAAAAATGTTTAGGTAAAATTTTGCATTACTAAAAATGCAATATTGTCTCTCAAATCTAAAATCACTTGCTTAATGAATAACTGGCTGCTCTGTGACAGCTGGTTCAATATTTTAACAAAATAATGATTCAAAGCAGCTTCTCTACACTAGCTATAGACTAAACAGCTTTCCTAAATTGTCTATAATATGTGTGATTGTGTCCCCATCCAGTTCTCCTATTTTCAGCTCTGTCACATACTCAAAGCTCCCTGTCCTGTGTAGGATAAACAGTACAGTAAATGGATGGATTATGCATTGAAGAATGATTAGTCGTAGTTTATCTTTAAACTAAAATTACCTCTGATTAAACAATTAGTGCTACCATATGTATATGTATATGTACATGTTCTGACACTTCAAAAAGAATTTTCTATGAATGTCAGATCAGTCGAGTCACTGACGGTCTCTAAACAATGGGTGAAGACCTATCGCCTCCTCAAAAGCTCCTTAACTAGCACTTTTTAATAAATTTTCAAACATCGATTGTCTCTTATTGCTCTTTTTCTATACTGTTGCTTTTTGTTTTACTAAATTCTTTCATCTGTGACCATAAATTCAACCCTCATTATAGGTTAATTTTCAATGTTTGTTAGAATTATTTGTTTTTTTGTTCATTTTTTTAATGATTTACTTTTTAGCCCCTTTGTTACTTAATTTATGAGTATATCAGTTGTACTTACTGTTGTTTGAAATCCTAGCAACTAGCAACTTTGTAAATGTTAACTACACACTTAAAGATAAAATTAATATATATGGATCACTATGAAAATCAAGCACTTACAAAGAACATTTTTTCTTGGGTTGATTTTGATGTACATATAATGGCAAATATCCTGTATAACCCTGAACGCACCCGATAGGTCTTACCAGTACTGTGGTTTCCACTTATGCAAGTTGTATGTATGTAATATTTCTAGGGCAGACTATATAACCACACAAAAAGACAAGAATATGCATATATTAAAAAAAAAAATTCTGAATATACACAGAATATGGAAAGCTCCACACGACAGGAGGCACTGTTGTACCATGGAGAAAACGTTTCAGGGTCTCAAGTGATAATACTTTTGCTTTATCCTAAACAATAATTACACACTAAAAAGCTCATTTTATGAGAATTGTTTTTCAGATTGTGTGTGTTTCTGTTCAACGGTTTTGTGTACACGTATGTTCTTATAATCTATTTAGTTTGTTTGGTTGACTTTAGGATGGGGTATAAGGGTATGATAAATGCTTTAAAAGGGATAGAAACCTGTAACAAGCTATAAACTATTTGGTGCTTTTTATTGTCTATATTAGGAGCTATAAAGAGTATCTCTAAAAGGGCAGTTATTTAAAAAAGGTTTATCCATCTATCCATTGTCTATGCATGCTTATTCCAAATTACTGGAATAAGCATGATCTAATGTAGACTGTTACAGCTGTTATTGGGCGAAAAGCATGGTGTACACCATCGACAGGTTGCCAGTCCTTGGCGGGGCTTGTATGGTAAATTGTATGGTATTTTCACTAATCAACCTAACCAACAGGTTTTTTGGACTGTGGGAGGACACCAGAGTAGTCAGGATAAGCCCATGCAAGCACAGGGACAACATGCAAACTCCACACGAAAAAGCCCCTGCAGGGGATACAAACCTCTTGCTGTGAGGCAACACTAGACCACCATGCTGCTCCTGAATGTTTATCTATTTATTTATGCATCATATTCAGAGATAATAATGTTTTATAATTAGGTGAGAGCCTGCTTTGTTCTCCATTCTAATGGCCACCAAAAAGATATTTGTTACAAAAACAGTACAGAATGAATTAATTTTGTTTCTTTGCATATTCCAGCTTTGGAGGCAGCCAAGATACATTGCCCCTGGAGCAGGCACAGGGTTAAGGGCCTTGCTTTACCTCTGGTCTTCTGATCAACAACCGAGAGGCTTAATATTTTAAGTCTTTATTGCCCTAATAAGATAATAAAACATTTTACTCAGTAATAAACCCTGGGAAGTGTATTTACAAATTTAAAACTGTAATAAGTTTAAGATTCATTATAGCAGACTAAAATGTCTACTGTGGAAAAATCCTGCTGTGGTCAGGTGGGCATTTTATAATTGGGACCAGCGAGGGGTGTGTGGTGTTCGGTAATTGCGAAAAAATTGCAGCAATTAACATAAGCACATTTAACTTGTCATTCCTGAACACTGCAGCATTTTTGGGGTTCTCTAATCACAAGAAAAACGCTGATTCCAGGAAATTTAAGTATGACATCACTGCAGGAAATGAATAACCTCATTTGGCTTTTCCTATACGTTGAGAGTAGAGAGCACTCCGAGGGCACTGGGCTCCAGTTAAAAGCGGCATCAGACGATTGTGGTGAGGCAATGAGGCAGGCAGCAGACAGTATTCCCTCACAATTACTGTCATTAAATCCCAGCATGCACCTGCAAACATATATCATAAATGTGCTCACAGTAACCATGCAATAATCTTTAGAATCTCTCAAAACACCAAGGTAGTTAGCTGGGTTTATTTCTGCTTCAAAATAAGTGCCATGGTATTCATTTAACTTGACGATCTTAACAGCATGAGCAGTCTACGATTCCAAGATCTCTACTTCAGTTCATATGAACTATTCACCTCACTTCCAGGCTCCAGCTTCTTAAAGGAGTTCCTGTGTCCCTGTTGTCTAATCTTTCCTTAACTCCTTCCAGTGCAGTCTAACCACAAAGTCATCCTTCCCTATGATTCTCCACTGCTAACCAGAACCACAATCCACTTCTAGAAGAGACACAACGAGGTAAAGCCAGTATTGTAAACAGGAGACGAGTGACTCTGATAGAATCAGCCTTTCCTATGACTAAAAAATGGCAGTTATAGAAAAGGAAAAAATAGAGAGATTTATAGCTGCCTACCAAAACAGCTAATTATACAGTATAGGGTTGCTGATGTGGATTTTTTTTTTTTTCAGCCCAATTGTCTGCAAACAAACTTCGTGGGTTTTTTAAAGCTGCCTATTTTACCAGCTTTCTGGGACACATATTTCTTCTATATGTTTATAAAGTACCCCCAGAGTCCGAGGACAGAAACACAGACGGAAAAGGGAAAGAAAAAATGGGATTTAAGCATACGTTTAGATCCTTAGAATATTTCGAAGCATTTGATGCTTTACTTATTAGGAAAACAGTCATTTGTGTGTCATCCATCAATGACAGATAGACAATCTCTTTTGTTCTGTGCCATTGTTGAAGTTGAAGGGCAACTTAAAGAGTTAAAATTAGTATAATTAGTATAAGTAGCGTTTTAATACAATTAGTATTAAATTAACCGTCCATGAACTCTTGATTTGCTTTGAACAGGCCCTGGTATACTTGGGTATGCTCAAGGACAGAAAATAAACATGGTTAGCCTGCGACAGAGAGACTCAGACACTCATACAATAATACACTATCCAAAGACTAAAAACAAATGCAGTCTGCATTTAAAGACCAAAATAGACTAAAGGCACTCACACACAGATTCGTACATACACTTCCAAGGTGGGAAAAAAACCAAAAACGCAAACACAGAGGCACAATTGTATCTACAGTAGGTGAAGCAAAAAAGACTTAAGTAACGGAAAAGACATACACAGAGGTACAAATAAACACATCCATGGGGTCCTTAGTTCACCTCACACTCATGGCAAAAAGGAAGCATCCATGGTGTACAGTCTGCTTCCTAACAACAACAATTTCGAGAAAATAAGTACTTTTTACCCACAAGTCTACTCAGTCGTGGGAGACTACTTGTCGAGTTAGTCAGGGTACAATGTGTCACTGGGTTAATACCAGTTTGTGCTCATTTCTTGGCCAGCTTAATCCTGTTTGTAAAAAGAACACCTCTGATCTATCGGACATTTAAATCCTATCTTAAGGCTGTTACTTTCCCAGTTACACTTCTTCTGGTCTGCTTACTTACCTTCTCAATGTACATACAGTCTAGCTGTTGCTTTTGTGGTTGGAGGATTAACAGTGAGTCAGTACAGCTAGCAACAACTGTCTGAAAGCAGTTCATCTTCATAAACATCTCTTCACCTCATAATTACTTATTATCCCAGCTAGCTAAATGCTTCGGCCTAAGCATCTAATTCTCATTGATTTATCTGCTTGACTCAACAGATGATGTTGTTTTTAATTAGTGAGCTGCTATATACTGCACACATTCTGTAGACAGACACTTTTTACTTTTATTTTAAGTAAATAATTAACAGTATGTTGCAGCTTTATGCTACCTCTTGCTGGTTAAACTAAAGTTTTCCTATGCACTAATTTATTGTGATTTGGTTTGCAGTCCAACACAATTGCAATTTTCTTCAGGAAAATTACAATTTAAAACTACAGAGCATGAAGATGCTTTTGTACAGTCTGTACAGCATAACAGGATCCAGTTCACATCTGTCTAAAAAAAGCCCAGCTGGCATCAATTTATCGTGACATACAGTCAACCGAATCAGTAATGCCAGGAGACAGAAATGATAAAACATACAACATCTGCGTAATACTTATTTTCTTTTTGTCTGTACATTTACATATTATTTTTAGCTAGTTTTGCAACATTGTAGAATTTTGGCTCTTCTGGTAGAAACACTAGTTCAATGGGCTCTGGTAGCACAGTGGATAATGTGATGGACTGATACCTGTAAGATCAGTGTTGGATTCCCAGCACCACCAAGCTGCCACCGCTAAGCCCCTGAAACGAGGCCACTAACCCCCCCCCCAATTGCTCAGTTGTAAAAAAAGAGATAAATATACGTCGCTCCTCTGGATAAGGGCGTCTGCTAAGTGCTGTAAATGCCGTAAATGTAAGCTATCATGGCTTGTGCTGTGCTCGACATGCTCCTAAATTCAGACTGGATACAAATCTTCAAAAATGTGAAACAGAAAATCTATATCATACCCAGATATACTGTATATTAATTCCGTAGAGAGGAATAACTTTTTTATCCCACTGACATGTCCAAACTACAGTGGTTTTTAATGGATCACATGAAAATATAAAATATTTTGGTATAGCATTTTATATATTGTTCTTTTATTCTAGGGACAATATATTTATATTGTGACAAAAAAGTGCGGTTTCTACTCGAGACACCCCAGATGCTAGCATTTAAAATTAAATATTCAACCAGTAACATTTTGTGTATGTTTCTCTTAGCAGAGTAAAACATACGTCTCACATTGAAAGTGGTAGCGTAGTGGTTAAGGTTTTGGCCTGCTAACTGGAAGATTGTGGGTTTGATTTCCAGCACCACCAAGTTACCACTGCTGGGCATCTGAGCAAGGTCCTTAACCCCCAATGGCTCAATTGAAATGGGATAAATGTAAGTTGGACAACGGCGTCTGCCAAATGCTAGAATTGTATAAATGTATTTTGAAAGCTGACAGCATCCTGACTAATTTTTTAGCAGCCTCATTGCAATTAAATCATTATTTTACATTTTTTTACAGTAAATTTCTGACATTTGGGAGACACTCTTATCCGGACTGACTTATATTTATCTTATTTATCCAACTAAGCAGCAACAGCTCGATGGTGCTGAAAATTAAATTCTGAAAATTTCAAAAGCACTTGATAAAAACCCAAAGACAAGCAATTTCACACATCTGACCAGCGCCTATCTAGTTAAATGAACAATAATGATACAAAGGATTTACATTTAGAGATTTCTAAAACCCACAATTAATATCTAAATTACATTTCAGGTTAGCAAGGGTACTGCAGTGATGCTTCATTAGAATTGCACTAGCAGTTCCTGTGGACTGACACGAAATAAGCAAGCAGTTCAAATAGACTTCACAAGTAATTTAATTTTATTTAACGTATTTTATATAAATATATATATATATATATATATATATATATATATATATATATATATATATATATATAATATATATATATATATATATATATATATATATATATATATATTTATATATTTATATATATTTATTCTCTTTTATAAAATGTATTTACAAATGTAAATGTACAGTATGTTAAATAAAACATACTGTACATTTACATTTGTGAATACATTTTTGTGAGGCACTAGTGATATTATACAAGACATTGTAATCTTGAGGATGAAAACAGTGCAATCTTTAAGTTGGATAATGTTTAACTTGAATGATGTTGTCTGCAAGTCGTCTCTCCGCGGACTTAATAGATAGTAAAGTGTACATGGAATGCATACTTCAAAATCCGGAAGTAGTCGATCATTCAGGAACTGTTCGCGTACTGTAATAAGCATACTAAAGATTTGGACATTCTACTCATCTCGCATAGACAGTTTTGCACACCATATAGTAGGGAAGTATGTGAATTGGGACAGGTCCTTAGTGTTTCTTGCCTCAGTCTTACATTTCAATGTCATAACCCGTTTTCGACCTTGCTACGCCCCTCGTCTCTCATTTTTGTCACGCCCCAGCTCGTATTTTTGCTTTCGAATACCGGATGCTTTTTTAACACCTTTATACACTCTGCCCTTTTGGTTTCTATATTCCGGTAACACTAGTCAGCAGTAATCAGCAGAGAAGAAAGGATTAAGGTGCAATTTCGATATATGATACTAAAAACAACTGATCCCAAACCCTCCTAAATTTTAATACACCATTAAATTAATCTACTCGGCAGAAATTTTTGCCTACATCCTTCTAAAAAAAAGTTTTTTTCCATGTACTGGTTTGTATTAATATTATATGTATTGATCCTGCTACATGATTTAATATAGAATTATGGTTAGGGTCTTGGCTAGGTTTAGGGTTTTAAATTAAGTATACTTATTTTTAGCTTAATAGCAATGCTGGGCAATATCAGTTACATTTCTGGCATCTGGTAGATGTCCCGATCCAGGCAAACTTTTATTTATTCAAATTTTTTATTATTTAATTAAACAGTTAAGAGTTCTGCGCCATGCTCATGGGCCCAGCAATGGCAGCTTCAGCAGTCCAAGACCTTAACCACTGAGCTACCACTAGCATTTCAGGCTTTTTTATTATTTTTATTCAAAATGTCTCTGATTCTAATCAGCTCTACTAGACTAGACCATGAAGTGCCAAACATCATTCCACTAAAATGTGTATGACGTAAATACAAATCTTTTGTTTTGATGGGATTCAAAACAGTCTGCACATGGATTTCATTTGTGTTAAATATTTGTCTATTAATATGGGTTTAAATATTATTTATGCATCCATTTACTTTCATGACTACAAGCCTCTGACAGTGGAAATTTAAATTTCCACAATGAAGCATATAACGATGGCAGGAAATCCTGAATACGAGGAATAAAGTTTATGTTCTTTCAATTCCGTGCAGTTTGTCACACTAAAAGCAGAGGTGGAAAAAAGGAGTTACTGTAAATCCTGATGTGGAAAACACAGACTCAAAGGCCCAAATTTTCATCATTTCTGCTTAGTGGAGACACGGGAGCAAAAACGAGAAACTGTGAGCTAACATAAAGAGACTGCTAAAGTAATCTACAAATCAGATTCCACACATTGTGTGTTGACATACATACAAAGCAGATACAAACACACTGGGGTAACATGAAATTCTCAGACTTCTACAACATCATAGCAAATTTGCTGCCATAGTAAGAAGGTGAAATTAGAAGACAACACACGCAAGCACTAAACCATCAAAGAGCAAATTACAGACAACCGTACAGTGTGTGTTGTGTATTTAATGCAAAGCAAAAGCACAAAAGGTTACAACTAAATCATTGATCAGTTTTGGCTGTCCTAAGAAAATCCAGTTAACATAAAAACCCAGCATAAACAGTTCAGGGAATAATAACATAAGCCTTAAAACACTTTTACAAATCACAATTATGTCTTTAATAATTTGTATGTGTATTAGTTTTATTGTTATTATCATTATGTCATGGAGATTAATTGCTTAAGCTATTATTGGGCTTAATACTGTATATTAGATTTTTAATGTCTCTATCGAATATCAGTATAAGCAAAAAATATTACATTTTTAATCTCCACACTCCATTCCATCTAATATTTGTTTTGTATTTAACTTAGGAAAGTCAAGACCTACTTTTAAAAGCAGAACACATAAAGTGATAATGCTTTTCCGAGAAAAAAATAGCATAAATACGTGCATGACAGGGCCACTAATGAATAATTAATGTCTTTATTTTGTCACGTATACTTTTTTACAGCACACTAAATTTCTATTTTTGCATATCCCATCTTAGTAAATTGGGGTCAAAGCGCAGGGTCAGCTATGATACATATCATACATATATGCAGGACCCTTATGTGTTAAGGGTCTTGCTCAAGGACCCAACGGTGGTTGGCTTGAACCCAGATGTTTCTGGTCTCCAGATCAGCAACTCAGCACCTTAACCATTTGAGTTACCATTCTAATACAATAAAAGTATAAAATGTTGGCATGCTTAAAATAATCCTGAAATACAGTGTTAAATAATTGCAATGACACTGTTAAATGTTGCACTCTACTTGTTTTTATAATGGCTGTTAATGACTTTGGTGCAGTATTAAAGCCATAATGCATTTACACTCACTGCATATACTCCAGTAAATCGCCTGGATATGGTTTAAAGCTAAACTGGGGCAATACTGACAGAGAATGTTACCAGGCAACGGCTCAGCTGTAGCAGAGGATTTGCTAGCAGAGGATATGAGAACACAAAGTTTATAAAAGATCTAAAAGCTTTTAGTTACTCAAATTATTAGAAAAATAATACAATAATTAAATAAATGTTTTACCAAATACATGTTTGGTACACTGTCTGAAAAATACTTAGGTTTTTATTATATTATTTAGTGTAAATGTATAAATGACATGAAAATGACAATCTAAATTTCGATGTGTCTATTGACAAGTCCTACTTGTCATGCTTTAACTTTACTTGCATTAGTTTTGCAGTGCCTCGATTATTTGATGAAATTCCGTTCTCCTCTGATCTGCGTTGAGACGCCTATGGGCATGCTGTTATATATACCGTTTAGCCTGAAGCACGTGTGAAATCCATCCACCCGAAGCGTTATTCCATGGGCAGGTGACTTCAACGACCAAGAAGTAAGATATAACCTGTCTATAAATTCAATGGTAGGTCTTTAAGAGTGAAATACACTACAAAAAAATATCCAGAAAAATGCATTATTAAAAAAATTATACATTTTCATTTTAATCAGTTAAATAAGTATTTGACCCCTTTGCAAAACATAACTTAGTTCTTGGTGACAAAACCCTTGCAGGCAATCACAGAGGTCTTGTGACAACTATTTCCAGGATTGCACACATCTCGTTTAGAAACTTGAACTTTCAGCTTCCTCCACAGATTTTGTATGGGATTAAGATCTGGAGATTGGCTAGGCCTGCTTCTTCTTGAGCCGCTCCTTTGTTGCCTTGGCCACGTGTTTTAGGCAATTGTCATGCTGGAATACCATGACCATATCCACGATCCATTTTAATGCAACACACTGGCTGAGGAAAGGAATTTCTGCAGGAACATTTCTCTGCAGGGTTACCACCCTCCACTCTGAAGGTATACATGTTTACACTCTGAAGGACATGCCTTCCACACCCCCTCTGGGTGATAAATCATATTTGCAATATGGTTTTCTTATAGCACAAGAAGGCTGAGGTCTGGCTATGGTCTCTGGCCTGATAATGTACCCAAGGAAAAGTTTAGGCCAGCTATTCGGCTTGCCCAAAAGATAGGTGACAGCCACCAAACAGACAATAAGCAGATCGGAGCGGATCAGAGGGCACTCGAATAGGTATGACAGCCTCCAATGCTCTGGCTTAGGGGTATCTCTGGCAGACATGTGTAAGCAGGCTGGTCTTCTCCCAGCCATTTGTCCAGATTAACAATCTGGACCTGGAGACAACCAGTTGTATTGTTCCCTGTATCACTGTTGATGAGTTCATTTTCATTAAGTCAAGTTTGTTATGTCAAAGTCAGTAAAGACTGTGTTTGTTGTTTTACCACTTTTTATGTTGAATAAAACTGCACTTGATTACTCACCATCAGTGGATCATTACACATCCGCATGGAAAGAAAAAATAACTAGAATATCCATTTTCCCCTAGAAAAATCATTCTGGATAGATCTGGTTTTTGTGCAAAATTGTTTATATATTTTTTTTGGTACCAGGTTATTATAGGCTTAAGTTTAGTGAACACATTTGTAATGGAGTTTACACAAAATACTGTCTGTAGTTAAACACAGAGAAAGTTCCAGGTTGCCTGAAAGTGTCAGAAAGAATCTTCACTAAAATAAATTTATATAATAACTCTAAAAGGATTTGTTTTTGTACTGGACGGTCTATGTTTAAGTCTGTAATTGTAGATGCAGCTGCAAAAAGTTGGCAGAAAGTGTGTCTGTGTGTTTGGTTGGGGTTAGTAGTGGATTCAAGTGGTGAGAGATGCCGTCAAGTTGAAGAAGGAGACCTTCCTATTGGTGCTCACTGAGGGCTTTTCTGGTTCATTTGGGAGACATAGGAAAGCCAGAAGAGCTGGGGCAATAAAAATTGCAGAACCAAAAGTTCTTTAGAAACGTTTGAAGAGGCCATGGAAAAAGATGATGAGATAACAGCAGGAGATGTTGGACAAAATGGTGGTTGTGTACAGGCCTGCATGTCTAAAACATGAAAATTCAGGGCCGGAAAATGTGGATTTCGGTGGATTTACTAACACAACCATTGCAATTTAGTAGCATCTGCAAACAACAGTGAGCAATAGCCAGCCACTAGATAGCTTAGATTTTCAGATAATTTGCCCTTGTTAAATATACATTTTTTTCTCTAAACTTCAAATATCAGTGTTTTATTTCCAAAACCTAGATAAATATACAGAAACATTTCATAATTCATTTAGGTCATAAGGACAAATAAGTTACTAGTACGGAACCGGTTCAGTGCACGTGTGCAGGTACAATCCTTGATTAACTTTCATCTGTATGACTGAAATCCCGGAGCGTTTCCACATTATAATGACAATAATATGTAATCAAATTGAAATTTAAAAAAACTGCTTAAAATAGTAGGCTACTTTTGCCATGTTGTTGTAGCTTAGCATGCTACATTTCCCAGACAGGTAGTTTTAGTGTAGTGAGGCTTTATTTAATGTAACTGATAGCTTAGCTCGCTACATTTTCCAAGGTTTTCCCAACACTGGCGAAATGGAAAGTGTGTTTTTTTGCAATGCAGAGTAATATTAAAATTCTGCCAGGATCTTAAAGTATGTGTATGATGTACACTTTACTATCTCACAATGCCACAGTCTTATGCAAAAGTGGTAACGTGTCACTTTTAAGTAGCTTTACGGTTTAAAATCATAAGTCAGGTGACAATATCAACATAGGGGATGTATTCCATCCGAATTTCATTTATGCTACACGTATCCATACTATACAAATTATCAGGAAAGTCAAAAGAAAATTATTGCTAACTATTCAAATCAACATTTATTCTACATCTGAAATTATTTTCATTTAGAGTCCAAATTTTCTGTCAGTTAAGATGTTGGCATATTCAAGAAAAAAAGCAGCTGCAAATAATACTAAAGAAAGTATTTCTCCTTAATTACATTTTGTTCCTTTTAAATTTTTCATCGACTCCAAATGAATTTTTCACGGATAAATTTAAATTAAGCTGTGGAATCAACATGATTGCTTTTTAAGCATAATACATTTCGGCCATGCTAGTGGCGATGAGCATCTGTTTTTACAGTGAGTTATAACATCTGTATCGTTTACAGCTGTATGTGACAAATGTGTAGAAAAAAACAAAAAAAAAAAAACCAAGATTGAGACACGGAAAGAGAAAGAGATTCTGTTGGTCTGTGTTTACTTAACAAGTCACATGTGTGAGTGATTACAGCTTAAGAAAGCCTCTAGAAAGTGAAAGCACTACTGAGATACATTAAAGAATACACTCAGCAGATGGTTATTAAGTAGATACAAAGCACTTAGGCTGGGAGGAGGAAGCCAAAATATAAATGTTATGCTCCACTGAAAACTCTAATAACAAGTGATTATAAAGAAATGAATTGGAAATTATCTGCCTATTAATAAACATATTTAAGTTTCCAGTCTTTTCCAAATTGTTAAAGGAATATAGCACAGTGCTTTTCCCCACACTGAATCATTGGAGAACTGCTGGCTGAATGCAAAAAGCCCCTCGGTGGTATTTTGTTTAATGATTTTTAACTGACAGATAAAGATAAGCGTCTTTTTACAATAACTGACATTGCAGTGGTATAAAAAAAATAATAATAATAATAGTCAGTGTCAGTAGTCAGAGTGTAATGAAGACTGGGTTTGGTTTTTAAAAGTCTATAAAAACTTTGGTTTGGTAATCAATTATCATTAGATATTATTAAAAAGAAGTTTTAACGATTAATAAAGTAGTTGATTAGTTTCAGTATGAGGAAGGATCATGGGTTTTAAAATATAGACATATATAATGACAAAAGGTCCAGATTTTCTGTCAGTTAAAATGTTGGCATATTCAAAATAAAAGCAGCTGCAAAAAATACTAAAGAAAGTATTTATCCTTAGCATTACACAACTAAAAACAGCATAACACAACTATTTAAAAAAAATGCTACATTTTACACTGAAATTCCTAAAAATAAAATCAAATAACTGGAAACACACCATGCTTACAATAATTTCCTCCCATGGTATCATGGTATTCAGTGGTCAAGGTCAGAGAGAGTGGACTTCTTACCAGTAACCCCAAATGAGTTGTATTTCAAGGGGCAAACCTTACTTGTGTGAATGAAAAGTAATAGGATGCAGGAATCATGTTCATTAAGGCCTAATTTCCATCATTTAGCTTTAAAACCACAAACTGACATCATCAGGAAGTGGGGACTGATGTGATGGGGCCTTTATGCTTGGGGGTGTTTTTAATGAGTTTGGGGCATGCAGGGAAAGAGGTATTTCATATAAAAGTGTCTCAAAGGGCTTCCATAATCCCTGTTCCCTGGGGAGAGACTGAATCTTAAGTGGGCTGTAAGATCCATGATGGGTGTTTACAGAATCTGTCTTACATGTACAACTTTTTTCCAATATCTCTGGAACTTACAGTTCCCCTAGGATTTTTAAGTCAACTTTACTTAAAAAAGTAAAACTGTTTAGCTTGAATCAAACACAGAAGGAAAACTTTAAACTACACAAAATCTTCCAATAAGGTGGAAAATGAGGAGGTTTGTGATTATGATTGGGTTTTTTTTTTTTTTGGATTTATTGTTTGAAGTCATCAAATTTCAATAAATTCCAGATTTACATAGAACCTTGCATACATTCAAAAGCAGCTTAAAGTGGTTTTTTTCCCAAAAGGAATGTAGTTAAGGGCAGTAAAGAATGAAAACAACTAATAATTATAGCTCCAAGCAGTGTTGAAAGGGCCCTCGCACCCGGCCTCACCGCCACTCGGGGGCTTTATTAAAACAGCAAATGGGCCAGCTGTTGGCGCTCTGACTATAACTAAATATTGGCATGCAGATGTCTTTAGGCCAGCACTTTTATCAAACATATGAAGTTTGGTGCAGATTGAACATGGTATGTTTAACATGGTATGAGTTAGTGCAAAGTGTGGTGTATCCTGTCAACAGGTGGCGCTAGAATTATAAGTGATTATTGGTCTTTAGATGTCTTTAGGCTAGGACAGGCTAGGATGAGACATTGCATGATTACAACAACTTCTATTTCCATGGCAAAACATCAAAATTTGTCACACCACCAAAGACATGCCCTTAAACAAAAACTCCAGATTATTGAAATTTATTATTGCAAAAACATTTTGATTAGACGGACCAATTATAAAATCTTCAGGAGGTTTGTTGCAGAAAAAAATATGTCCCTTCCTGTTGCCAGCAGGATGCGCTATGACTAAAGCTGCATATGGTCATGGAGATCTTTTTAGTTTCAACGTCTGATCAAACATGGAGTTTCGGGCCGTTTGTTCATTGCATGCCTGAGTTATGAAAACTTCCTGTTTTATGGCGAAACATTTAAATTTGTCAGGCCGCCCCGGACACAGTATCCAATGGAAACTCTAACCTTTAACAATTTACTATCAAGCCTTTAGATTACGCTGACCAGATTTGGTGTTAATCTGATTAAATCACCAGGAGGGGTTCACTAAAATACAATGCCTGGAAATGGCAAAAATCACACAAAATGCATTGGAAAATTATAGGTGATGCCATCAAGCCATTTTTTTACAGGAACTTCTAAAACCTTTATCAGACATACATTTTGCCACTTCTGGGCCGTGTGCAAATTAGGAGTTTTTGAGCCTGTTTAGGCCCCTAAAAATGCGATTCATTTGGGAGAAGAAGCAGAAGAGGAAAAAGAAGATTAGTGTTTCATGTGATTCTACGTGTGCCAATTTAAAGTAGGAATGTGAGAGGAGCTGCCATGTAATGACTCTATAATTTATACTAAGCATACTTACAGACTTGAAATAGACAAAAACCCTGCCTCCCACGAGCTACCCATCATTAATTTAAAAAATTCTTTCAACCCCAGGTGTGGCATGACTTGACCCACTATCTATCACCGTACATGCATTAAGACTCTTCTCTGTCATGGCACTCAGGTAGTGTAGCGAACATTCCCTGGCTTTCTTAAGAAACGAGCTGTTTTAATATTAAGATATTACGATAAATACAAGCTGAACTTGTTTTTATTTAACTGTGAAACTTTAAAACACTTCTGTAAGTCATATTTTAAACGGTGTAAATGTAAGTGAAATCAGCAGAATCTCTGGATGCCCCTAACAGTTCCAGAAACTGGCCCTTGGCTTCCTCCAGCTTAATGACATCCAGAGTAAAGTCACCTTACTGAAAGGCTTTAATGTGTTTGCCTGAATTTAAAGCACCATTCAGTATTTAACAAGTGCTGGTGCCTCGTTTGGAGTAAACAGAACCTCTTCTGCTTTTCCCTATGAAAGTGATTAAAGACATTATGAAAAGATTATTGAACTAATCATGAGACACTTATTGGGATCATAATGCTGTGACCGTAGTCAGGGCTTTAGCCTTGAATAAAATTAATGGGTTTTTTGTGGGGCTCCAAAAAATTACTGCATTAGTGAATAATGAAAAATAGTATTTTTAGGATTGCTTTCAAATTATTTCATCGCTTTAATTTGGGTCAATGATTAACTATTAACATTAATAGTACATAAAAGTGTGTTCAAGACTTCATCAACTTTATTTTTAAATGAGTCACCTAGGAGGTCTCTCATTTTCTTTAGGACAAAGAAGAATTTAGCAGATGTGTATGTGGTCACTGGGGGTAGTAACAAAAGCTTGAAGAATCTTATTCCACTCTTTTACTCTGTTCTCCTTGGTCTCTGATCAACTATTATGTGTGTGTCCTATTTGTCTGGAATAAAATCCTGCAGCTTCACCACACGTCATCTGCAAATAACAGAATTTTCTTTTAAACCCCAATTCCAGCTTTAGTTACAGGATCATTTGAAATCCTGTCCATGAAAAACAACGAATAAGAGTGAAGAAAGGACTCATCGTTGATCCAACACCCACATTAAATAAATAAATACCCAGAATGAGGATTTAACTCTCAATGCACGCATTTGAATATAAAAACCTTAACGCAGTTGTAGTCCTGCAATGCCTTCCACAACAAATGTCAAGGAAAGACCTTTCATAAATCCTATAAAGCTTGTGAACCCTCACTCAGCCATGTTAGAATAAAGAGCTGCCTGTTGTTCCCTGGATTGGATGAATATTATATTGTTTAATGATAATTGCCACTGTGGCCATATAGTAGTGTTACTAGTTTTTTTGCAGGTGGTGGCTTTGAGGCCCTTAAAGGTGCAGTGGGACATTTTCGATGTAAACCCAAGCCTACCACACATGCACAGGCTACCTGACCAGAGAAAACACTACAATACAATAAATAACCCATAGTAAAGTTAATAAAAATAAAGGCCAAACTTGAACATAGTAGCCGATTACACGCTGCTGCTGTAGTTGAGTTAATTTGTGTAAGGTACATAAGCTGTGTTACTATCAAAGCACACAAACATCGATTCACACCATATTCCTACCAGTCCAAAAGAAATACTGCAACCATGACGTCATCTTCCAGCCTCTTTGACTCCTGTAATACACTCCAGCATGGAAATGCATATGCACGTAATGCAAATGCACGATATTAATTTGGGTTTACACACTATATGAACATGCTGATGACAGGGTTGCCAGATAGAGTTAAAACTGTCCATTTCATAAACTTGAAAAAAAAAGGCAATTCTGGTGTCATATTTCACACTTGGGTTTTGTTTAATGATTAGACTATAAAATGTACATGTTTCAAAACCACAAAACTGATCCCAAAGTTTGTACATTCACAGTCAAATTCACAACCAGACAAAAGGAAGGAAGTTTTTTTCCAATCTGGCAACCCTGGTTTTCACATATCTATCTGCGCAGAGGTTCGCACATAAATATGTTGACAGGAATTTAAGAAAATACGACACGTCATGAATTATGTTTTGCTGAAACTCATACGCATGTCATCAGATATTAAATGTTTGTTTGATACTAATGAGGGATGAGCATACCATGGAAGCAAAGAGCAATAAAACTTTCAATAGTTATTATGGCTCTTTACTCAGGTTAAAGTAATTACAGGATTTTAATGTTTATGCTTCACTTTTTAGTTCTGATCACCTCATCTCTGCCTCAGCCTGTTAGGATTTAAAAGGTGTGCCACAAACTCACATTGACACACAAAGTCTGAACAATTTAAGGATATGAGGATGTCTGGTCTGTTTGTTTTGTAGGGTTTTTTTGCTTTCTGGTCGATAAAATTAGTTTCATTATTTGTTATTACTCAGATATTTCTATACCAAAAAAAAGCTATATAAAACTCCCTAACATTTCTTTCCTTTTGTGTGATTAGACCTATTTCACTTTAAAATCAGTAGAATTAGGAAGTACATTCTGCTGATCAGCAGCAATTCACTTTAACATTTGCACTCTCTCTCTTTGTTTTTCACTCTCTACTATTTATTCTTTTGCAATCTTTGCTTTCCTTGTTCTTCTTTTTCCTTTTGCTTCTTCTTCTTTTTACTCATTTGCTTTAGACTGGATAGACGCCATACAAAGTTAGCCACATGGACTCAGTGACCCCACCCAGTCAATGTGCTATAAAAGGCATGCCATTTTCCTGCAAAAACCATGAAAATAAGAAGTCCTGAACTGATTCAGTTTGGATGCTTGTTTTGCTCCTGTGCCATTTTCTGCCTCTATGAACGTTATGCTTTTCTTTCTAATCTGCCCAAAGATTTATGGATAATAAAATATGTAAAAATCCTACATCAGTTTTGTTCTTAATTTTAATAGAAAAACAATCTAGATAGAGGTTGTTTAGGATAGTATGCAAAGTGTACACTTTAATAAGAGATCACAATTATCCCCACAAATCTGGGTTTCAAAAAGGAAAATGAAGCTCTTGACCATCTTAACCTGCAAACATCTTTTGGAATAAAAATAAATATAAAATAGTACAATTAAGCCATTATATTTAGCAAGGGTTAATTTAAAAAAAAATAGTTAAAGCTTTTTGCATTTTATTGTTCATGTCAATTGCAGTCCAACACCATTCTCATGGTTTTCTTATAAACAGTAATCTTTTAAAACTTTACACTGTCTGTGTGTCATTATCCTCAGCAGCAGTGAACCTCCTCTAAGTGATGACAATCCAACCAAAAGAAGGTCATCAGGAGAGATTAGGAAGGTCTATAAAACATTCCAAGGTGTATTGCTGATAATGTTTTATGAAGCTTTTTCCCAGCCGCTGGGAAAGCTAGCTATAAATAAAAATTTCTTTAAAGCCCCTGAAAAATAAAATTATTTGATAAAATAAGGATTTTTACTTTATCTATTCTATTTCACCAATAATCTCTTGACCATGAGCCTCTTGGCTGCTTCTCTGACCAGTGCTCTACTTGCCTGGTCTGTCGGTTTGGGTAGACGGCCATGTCTTGGTAAGTTTTCAGTTGTGATATCCTTTTTTTGAACAGTGCTCCTTGAGATGTTCAGGGCTAATAAGCTGATCCTGCTTTAAAATTCTCCATAACTGAGTTCCTTGGTCTTCATGATGCTGTTTGTTCACTAGTGTTCTCTAACAAAACCACTGAATTCTCACAGCACAGCTGTATTTATACTGAGACTAAATTACACACAGGTGGACTCTTAACTAATTGGAAGACTTCTGAAGGCAATTGATTGCACTGTGTTATATTTAGGGGTATCTCAATAAAATACTTTTAAGTTTGTGGTTATAAGGTGGCAAATGTTCGAGTGGTAAGTATACTGTTTTTTAAGATACTGTATAGAAGTAAGTGAAAGATGAGTAAGCCCAGGGGAGTATAGAACAGGTCTGGGACCTTGGAATGGCAGATTAGATGTGATGCATTGATAAAGATCCAAATACCTTTTGTCCGTATAGAGGAACCTGAGCCTACCATTTCTGCTATTGCTGATAGAAAATCTTAACCATATCCTGGAACTTAAACAAATAGGACTATTATTTATTCAAGGCTTTTTGCTTTAAGAGACAAGAGTATCAGTTAGGCAACTGCTCAAGGTCTGCTTTCAAAACATATTTCCATAACCAACACTCCTGTGACCTTGAATAGGTGCAGTGTGTGAAAATCCAAGTGACATTATGCCCTGAGAAGGAGAACAAGTCAGTGGCACAGCAAGCTTAGGGCAGCCTCAGGCTGCTAAACTAAACACTCTGCAATCTGAGGAGCCTCTGTGTTGGCCCGCTGCCATTAGAAACACCATCTAGAAACTCACCAGAGCCCAGAAAGAGCAAATATTTGACCAATTCAAAGGAGAAGAAGTAGAAGAAAGGGTAGTTGAAAGCACATACCTGTAAAGGGAACCATTAATCACAGTGAAGACCATATGTAGCAGTTTTTTTTTTTACCTAAGACATATTGCCAGCATACCAGTGAAAGGAAACCGAAAGCTTGGTTTAAAGACTTGAAGACCAGATATAGGGACTTTGAGACTAGACTATAAAAGGCCCTGGAATAATAACTATAATTTTGATTCTGTGAATTAATATCAGGTTTTTTTTGTGTCTCTCTATCATGATGGTGATTACCCCAAACCTTCTTAGGCCTATCTCCTGTGGTTAGATTGTATAGCTGCCTGCAGTATATACATTTCTTATGCAGTAATTCTGACAATTTTAATGGCAGCAAAATTACATTTCAGGTTATATGTTTAATAATATCTATGTAAGTTCTATGTAAGGAACCTGCAACTTAAATTATGAACCTGACACCCACCCTGCATTTTCCTAGTGCTGGGCCTTTTAGATGATTTTGCATTAATATTACAGGAACTCCAGGCCAGTCTCCAGGAGTTTGGTTTAGTAATCCAGTCTGGTCTGTCACTAAATTTCATGTCGTTGGCCAACCAATGCGGCCAATTCTCCACAATTTGTTAGCTGCATAGTATAAATAAAATAATTGTATGCAGGTGTGTTGGGGGATTTGAACAAAAGGGTACATGCACTTTGGGGGCCTCAGAAATCTGTAGTATCAGTGCAAATGTGTGGTATAGGGCCCAACCTTATATTTTTTTAAAGAGCCCAAAATTGCTAGTAGCACCCCGATTATATGTCCCTATAGATAAGGGTGTCTATCAAAAGCTGCAAATGTTGATGCTACAAGCTTGAGGGAAAATGAGAGAAAATGAGGGAACTGTTTCTCTGAAATATTTAAGGTCATGAGTGTTCCTGCTTAAGAGAAAATGTGAATCATGCTTTTAGGCCTCCTGTGGGTGCTTCTGGTCCACTTTGTGTGATGGATGTTGGCATATGTAGATGACTGTCTTTTATGTGCCCCTTAAGATACAGAGCATTTAAATCATGTCCACTCTGCTTTACACGCACCCACACACATTACAATATGTCGTGTCACAGTAAATCTAGAAAAGGCAATCTCCCTAAAACCGAGGTAGAAACACAAATAATAGCGTATGGCAGACCCTTAATCACCAAAATAGGTCTAAAAGTAGCCCAGGCTATTTTTGTTCATTGTTGCTGTAACTGAAGAAATGCTTGAAAGTGGGTCCCCAAAGCAGAGTCACCCTAGAGGCTTTGTTACATCATGGACAGCAATGTGTGGTCACAAGGGCACAGAAGGCATGTGGTCAGATAGTAAGAACATATCGACCAACTGGAATTAACAGCAGTCCATATGGAGCTGACATTCTTCCAGGTCTGAGACAGCACTATGAGTTGGAACATGTTGGTTTGTACAGAAATCGTTAGTTACATTAACCATCAGTGCAGAAAAAGGTCAATCACATATGTGCACCTTGCATGGAATCTCCATCTGCTTAGTTGAGGCAGTATGCCCATAGGAGTGGTGTCTGCACCCAGACCTGGCCAATGCCAAATCAACATGTCGCCACTAATGGGTTGCCCTAGCACAGCCAGACAACTGGGACAGGATGCACTGGCCCATAACTGACCTCATCATGTATTATACACTTTTATTTCTCTACTGGTAATTTTACACTTTTGCTGGTGCTTAGAAAATACTGCTGGGTTCTTCTCTTTAGCAACCCTTGCATGGACCTTCCATTGGTGGCATCTCTTTCTGAGCGCGTAGACTTTGTATAAGGGATAAGGTGTCTATTTGTCATAATTTCCGAACTACTTAGCATGATCTGGTGTCCCTTTTTACAATCAATAAAGACAAAAAAATTGGGAGAACTGCATTCCCTGACTGTAAGTTTGCCTCACATGTGTTGGTGCTGTAATGACCTTGGGCTGATCTTGTCAATCTGGCTTTTCTGGGCAGAGTTTTAAAAAAAAACACTTTGCCTCTGAATTGTTTAATAAGTAAAAATCTAAAGGACATCCATGCTGTGCACCAAAAGTGCCATATGGTGCAAATTTAAACTGGATTACAGCCATCCAATTCTCAGACCACATGTTTCTTTATATATTTAAAAAGGCTAACTCACAAGGTGGTGGACATTATCACCATGGATTACTGGCTTTATATCCAATTTCTGAAGTGCCATGTCATTTTAAAACAAAAAAAGATCTGTATTTTTACCGTCTGTTAAACACAAAGTCCATCTTCTATCCTTTAGTTCTTTAGTTCAAAGTTCTATCATTTAAAGCGTTATAGAGGATGTTTATTTAGTAAAAGAGGAAGTGAAAGAGAATGAACACTGACCTTGTCAAACAGAATGACATTTAATTTTGAAAAGAGGAACATTAAAAACATCCTCATTTTGTCAACATTTACACAATAGTTAAAGTTAAGCAATCTTTCACTTATATGCTGTAGAATGTCTATATATCTTCTATTAACAATATCTACAGCAAAAAGAAGAATGTAAAGTAATACACTCACACCAGGTCCCATACACTTTCGCAATGCCTCTTTTAAGCCTATGCAATTAAGGGACATTTTTTTCCTGAAACTAACCTTCAACTCAATGTTTTACTTTTTTATATCTCGAAATAGCTGTCCTCATGAAACCAATCCACAAGCATTTCCCATTAAAGCATGCCATTAAAATATACGTCTACACTTATGGTAGGGTTCTAGTTTTACTAGTGTGCTTAGTCTTATACTAAATTTACATATAGTGGTAGGAAGAAATCTACACATTTCACATCAACTGAATTTGATTTTGTTGCTCCTCTAGTGCTCAGCTCTCTATGTGCTCTTGATGTGGGGTTGGAAGTAGAAGTTATTTATCGAGTTATAATCCAATCCAGAGATCCTCCAGGGCATATTACTGGAGCCTGAGGACAGGTCTGACTCAGATTATTCAGACTGTAAAGATTTACAACTTGCATGGCATTTTCTAACCTTCAGCTTCAGAAGTGATTATATAGGTTTTATTTACAGTATTTGGCCTGTAAATAATATTCTGTTAGTGCTTTATATATTAATACTAAAAAACCTCTGGTAGCTGTTCCCATTCAAATGCCAGGAGAATCTGTTTGTATTAAACACCATTATAATGAGCAGCAGTTGTTGGATCAGTCATATCTTCACATGTGTTAACCAAGTACAGCTAAATGGATGCATCCAGTGTTAAATGGAAAATAGTTCAGTGAGTGTATGAAAATAAGTAAACATTAGGACAATGTTACAATATGTGGTCACATCCTAATCCTTGTTTAGCCTCACTTTCATTACTTTAATAACACCAAAAAACCTTTCCACTGGATTTGTAATGGAACGCCAGACTGAGACACAGATTAGTTTAATCCAGACAGGTGTGTTTATTTAAGTGACGCAAGCAGAGGAAAACACAGGAGGTAAATGGGTAGAAAATGGTGAACAGGAAACCTGACAGAGAATGGAGCGGATCTTGATGAGGTCCATAGAGCCAGGAACGAAGGACTTCAGAAAACCTGAAAAAGGGTAACTAAACAATGTATTTAGAGTTTGCGAAAGTAGCGAGTTTTCGGTTCAAGACCAGACAGTGACAATGTGCATAGGGTGCTCTTTTATAGGAAAGTGAGTGAGCGCAGAGTGATTAGTAAATGACTTTCAGGTGCTTTTAATTTGTGTGAGTTGCGTGGTAGAAGGCTTGGGTGAGGAGACAGGTGTTACCGTGTAAACACTGTGGAGTGTGGCTTTGTTCTCACAATACAGATTCTAAATGTTGGGTGTGGAGGTCTGGGGCGGTCAGTGTTCAATTTGGAAAAGACACACTTATGGTTGTGCTGGTAAGGTGTCCAAAAACTTCTGGCAATATAGCATAACTAGTCCATAAATATCTAGAATGAACTGAAGTAAATAATAATAATGCCTGAAATAATAATGTACCTTAAGTACTTTAGTCACTATTGAGTCCTTGAGCAAGACCCTTAACCCTTCCTGCTCCAGAGGCGCTGCATAAATGACCCCAACTTACTAAAAAAGAATATGCGAAGAACGGGTTTCACTGTGCTGTAAATAATTTATCATGCAGTATATCAAGCTTTAAGTTGAACAAACAAGCAATCCCTTTGTGGATGTATTTATTTAGTGGCACATAAGAAACAGGAAGTACAGTGGTCTCATCAGATACACACAGACTGTAAACATTCAATACACTGACTTTTTCTCCCACTCTCTCTCTTTCACTCTCTCCCTCACACACACACACAGACACACAAAACACACACATGCATGGAAGGACAGAAATTAAAGTAAGATGGTCTTCTCTTTCTGGTAGCTGATGTTGAAATGAAAAAAGTAAGACCAGGTCAGCCAGCTTTCTGACTAATACTGAGAATTCTTGTGTGTACAGCATTTTTTAGGCCTTAAAAACTATTTTTAATCAGTTAAATATGGATTTATTTTAGAATTTACTCTGGCATATCTTTGGACTGATATATATATACATTCATGGTGGAAGTTGCTAAATCTGCAGAGTAAGGTTTTTTGCAGATATTGCAGAACTGAACCAACCGGCCAGTTAACTGGATTATGCTATTTCTCTCTGCACCATGAAAGGAACTGGTTCCGTCTAAGGACATAGTGTTTCCTTGTGGCAGGGACCTGTAACTGGAGTATGCACCCCTGAGGGAACGAGACGTTGCGTCACGTGGCTATACCATCGACATCCCTGTCTACACGCTTCAGGACTATTTACTGTAGCTGGATACTCGCATTTATACTTACTGGTTTATGACATCAAATCGCCAGTGATGTGACGTGCTTGTGACGTTCTGCTTTACCGGTTGGTGTGATTCCATTCACATAGCGTTACAAGACAGTGCCTTGCCCCCTCTTGAGACCAAAGTTACATACGTAATCTTAGAGATGTTTTCTCTGAAAATTATCACTGGACAATTTTACTTGACATTAATGTGCTTAGATTTTGGTTGCAGAGCAGTACACACAAACATGTCATGACCTCTCCATGACTCATATGACACATGCTAAATACATTAGATGGTAAGCTCCTTTGCCTGGAATCCGGGGAGGGAGAAATGAGGCGTCAGAGGCACAGTAAAAAGTCATTTTTTAGTGGACTAAGTATTCTTTCATGCTACCGTGTCTTTGTCTGTGTGTGTGGAAACAGTTTTACTCACCAGACAAGATGGATTTCTATTTGATTTCCAGTACAGCATGGGTCTCATGAGAGCGCTCCTTCTCCTTATTTGGACGTGCCACTGTTTACTTTCTTAACCCTTTTTTCTGCTATGAAATATACAATAATTTATGATGGAATAGAACATATATATATATATTAGCATTTTCACACTAACCCTGGTTGATTTGATTGGCGTAATCAGTTTTTCCATAGCAGGCTGTGTTGTTTTTGCTGTTGCTATTAATTGCAGTTAATTCCTGTGAGAGGAAATGTTTCCATATCACTTCCTAAGAGTAGCATTATTGTGCACCAGGTGTCTTGAAATGTGTATTTAAACAAATAAAGCTAACTTTAGAGTCTTAGAGTGGGACATGGTAGTGCAGTGGTTAGGCTGCTAATTGGAAGATCAGGGTTTAATTCCTAGCACCACCAAGCTGCAACTGTTGGGCCCCTAAACAAGGCCCTTAACCCCTAATTGCTCAGTTGTATAAAAGAGATAAGTATAAGTCGCTCTGGATAAGGACGTCTGCATGTAATTAAACACAATGTTTATCTTTTTATGAGTAAATATTAAATACACATGCACACACAGAATATAAACGAACACATACACACTGCTCAGAGATGGAGATGGATGGATGGATGGATGGATGGATGGATGGATGGATGGATGGATGGATGGATGGATGGAAGGATGGGCGTTTGAACAGATAGTTGGAGGAGATGGATGTATAAAAAAAAATACAACAATAAAATACACTTACATTCAAAATGTAATTCTTTATTTAAAATTTAATAAGAAAAAGCCCTGATGCTAAACATTAAAATACACTGTAAAAATTCCTAACGAATAAAACTGTTTCATACATTTGTTTAGGTTTTGGTCAGTTTCAGGCACTTAAACTCACAGACATAATTCAATACAGTGAGCTTTAAAATAAAGTCTTTGGTTGTCATGATCTCGAATAAAGGACCTCAGTCAGTCCTAAACTTCAGTCTTCTGCACACATTCCAGCAAGACTTTGTCAGATTTCATATCTGCAGAATGATAAGGTTTTTTTTAAAGTTCTAAACATTTATTGTATATACATACACAAAACATATGTACATGTCCACAAAATAGATTATATTTGAAAAAGAATGGTTGAGAACATTTTATATTATATATATATATATATATATATATATATATATATATATATATATATATATATATATATATATGAAATAAAAGGCCACATGTATGGATTATGGATTCTGATAAACAACAAACAATGGCTCAAACCAGTTTTATTTTTACAGCAGTGTTCATAATTTTGCTGGAGAACCATGACCATACCCAGAAAAATAAGTAAAAAAGAAGGATAACACATATTTCCCCCTACTTTCTTCTTCTTTTATAGACAAAGTGTGTGTGTAGAAAGACACATAAAAACAGTTTAGAACTGGAATGGAATTTTGAAGTTATACTCAGCTGCAGGGTAGCCAAGTCCCATAAGTGTTTGCAGGTGAGTGCACATGAGCCACGTAGTAGTTGCTAAAGTTCCCGTCGTGCACATACGGAGCCGGTTGGTAGTAGCAGGTGACGTTAGGTAGAGCAGGGATAGCATTCTGTTCGGTGAGCGTACGCAACGCCAGCGCCGAGATGAGTGCCAGGGTCTGTCTGCGCTCGTGACCCATCAGGCATACGGTGCTTTCATCAACGACATTCCGCAGAGTCACCAGGCACTCGTAGCGTTTGTGTTCCATGCCAGCAAAGTGGTTCTGAAGGTACGCCTCGAGTTTGCGCCGCTGCTCGCCCACATCGGGGAAGTCGATGAAAAATCGCGAGCACATGTAACGCTGTAGCGTTTTCATGTGCTCCTCTGATGCGGGCCGGAAGCCACGCACCAGCAGGTGGCAGTATTTCAGCAAACCTCCTCCACGGATCTCCTCGGGACTGTGTGTGGCGATAGTCTTGGAACGCAGGTGATCCAGAGCTTCCTCAAAATCACCATACATGCTTTCGCCAAGCACGGATGGGTGGAAGCTCTCAGACATAGGTGCCTCAGAGCAGCGGTCGAACAGCAGCAGAGAGTCGAGAGCAATCTGAAACGAGTCAACACTGAACTCAAACTGGCGCCGTAGCGTGTCAACGAACTTTAACTCTACATTCTTGCCTGTATTGTTGGACAGGGAGATGAGGCTCCAGCAGTCTGTGTCGGTGCGCACTTTAACCAGCTTCTGCACATACGCCTCCTTGAGGGCGAGGGCACTAAGGCGCTCGCAGTTCACTCCAGCTGGCAGGAAGTCCAGCAGGCTGGCCAGGACCACTTCCTTTACCACATCAAATGTCCTGTCATTACTCAAACTCAGGCCAAAGATCAGATCCAGATCCTTGTAGCCTAAGCCGGTGTCCTTGTACAAAACATAACTTGCAGCTGAACCGTTCAGCTTCACATCACGGACTGCCACACCTTGATCCTCCAGTCTGGCCTTGACCACCTACAGCAAACAGAAAAAGACAGAATAAATTCATGATTTTTTTGCCTGACGGTACACACCCACAGTAAACCATTATAGCTAATTTGTTACAGGTCATGTCAGCATCTTATTGCTTACATAAGCTTATTTTTCTGCTCAATCTGCTTTTTGCCAATAAAAGACTGGTAAAATCCACAGTACAGGGACTATAATGTGCCATATAAACTAATAGTAATCTTAGGACATTTAAATAAATATTTAGCTCCTATTGCACTGCTGGTGTTGGTTTAAAATTCCAATAGTACCAGTGTGAAAATGCAGCTGGCTTATACAAAAAATCTCTGATTATATACATATATACACATTAGTATACATATAGCATTTTTTTATATCCTAATAAAGATTTAGTCTTATTCTTACTCCTTTAATAATCTCCACTCGATTGTGTTGTGTGACTATGAGGATATTATTATTAAGACACAGTAGTATTAGTAAGCTCAGACGCTAATCTCGAGTGAGAAGATCTGGGAAACAGCAGGTGTTTCAGTTCATACTAAAGGTGTCAGTGACGTTTTTTACCTCCAATCAGAACACTGTATATCTTTATGAAGCTCAGGGGGTTTGTGCACAGGGGCATTGTCATATCGGGGCAGTGTTTAGGCATCTCAAATTCCAGTGTTGGAAGAATGGTATTCTACAACATACAATGACATTCTAGACAACTGAGTGTTTCAGATCTTCTGGTATATGTTTGGATTAAAATATGTGGGTGTGCTGGTAACCTTTGACCCTATAGTGTATAAATGACAGTTAATTAAGGAACAACAAACACATCAACTATGAGCGTTTATATTTAATATTTTAATATTTAATAACCCAAACACATAACCGTCTGTGTCAGACGGCAGCGGATAATATTCAGAATTGTTTTTGTAGCACATGCTAAATTCTTTAATTGTGTAAGGTATAAATAAGTATATCCATTATGCTCAGGTCAGGTGAAAGCATTTTCCAGCAGACTAGATTATTAGTCAGACTGGTGGAAAACTGAGTCATTCGCCAGTCTGCTATATTAGACGTCCGCAGTAAGAGCAGCAAAATATTCACTTTCTCCCCACACAGCTCTCAGGGACAAACATACCTCCCTGATTCGACACAGATGAGAGATTTAGCCATATAACTTTACATGTGAAGGGATTTAGTTCTCTGAAAGCCTACACAATATCCTCAGGGTATGACAAGTCACTGCTTGTGTTGGTTTTTAAGGCTCATGGCAGCTTTCTCGCTTCGTTCTCATGCTCTTTCTCTGACTCTCTGAGTTAAAACTACAACAATGCAATGCAATGATAGGATGTAACGTTTAGTTACTTTATTACTGTATTTAAGTTGAATTGTTTTTATCTGAATTGTTTCGGGTTTTTTTACATTTCATGTGATTGGCTGAATCATGCAATTTACCTGTTCCTATAACACCTTTCATAAACAACGCAATATTCACTTTATCCTGCAATTTTTTTGCAACAAATCACATAGAAATGTTGTAAAATGCATCACATTTCTTTAGAAAAGCTGCTTTTAATAAAAAATAAAAAAATAAAAAAAAACTGGGCATATAATGTTGCTAAAACTGATGCTGACCAAGTGCAGCCCCCCAGATCATAACACTGCACCCACAGGCTTGGCATGCTGGGCGCATCGCTTCATCCAACTTTCTTCTTACCCTGATGCGCCCATCACTCTGGAACAGGGTAAATATGCACTCATCAGACCGCATGACATGCTTTCATTGCTCCAGATTCCAATCCTTATGCTCCCTAACAAATTGAAGCCTTTTTTCTTAGGAGCCTCACTAATAAGTGGTTTTCTTAAGGCTACACATCTGTTTAGTCACAATTTCTTCGGTTCCCTTTGCATTGTGATATGCTCTTACTTTCACCATTACACATGGCTGTGAGTTGTACCGTTGTTTTTTTTTTACAATCTAGCTGCCCACACTGTTAACTATTCTGATAATAATATTCCTTATTATGTAAAATGATAAATTAATAAATGTGAATCCATTCTTGTAACCCTAGTGTAAATTTTAACAGTTCCTAAAAATTATAGTTCAGCCATTGTTTAAAAATGTTAACTATTTCCTTTCCTATTTTCTGCCCTTACACCACCGTCAATCCCAGATGTCAGCAGTGCACAATCACAGTTAAACTAGCCCTATGAGGAGTTTATTTGCCATTCCTCTTCACCACAGTGTGTTGAGTGAGAAACAAAATGTGGTTCCTTTAGGATGTTTTCACACAAGACTCAAAGCAGCACTGGACAGTAAAATAAAATACAACAGACAGCGAGGATTTAAACAAAAACAAACTCTACTCGAAAATCTAAACTGAGGATCTAGGTCAAAGATTTGCTAACCGGCATCCACATCCACCATACCCATAAGAGTTAGGTCTGTCTGTCTGTCTGTCTGTCAATCTATCTATCTATCTATCTACTGGCACAACACAGGGTCACTTAACACTTCAAATCCAGCACAAGGACACTTCTATCTATCTATCCATCCATCCATCCATCCATACTGGGTTAGGGTCCATTGCATGTATATATACATACATATCATAATTCTTAGTCACAAATATAATTTTTTTTATACCGGGGCAGTGGTGGCTCAAATGGTTAAGGTGCTGAGTTGTTAATCTGAAGACCAGAAACACCTGGGTTCAAGCCCCACCTCTGGCAAGTCAACCACTGTTGGGTCCTTGAGCAAGACCCTTAACCCTTCCTGCTCCAGGGGCACTGTATCATAGCTGACCCTGCGCTCTGACCCCAACTTACTAAGATGGGATATGCGAAAAATGCATTTCATTGGCTCTGTACATGTACCTTGCACAATGACAATGAAGTTATAGATTTATTTATTTTTATATTTATCTTTACTCACACTTTTTTACTTTCATTATTTTTTTTTACTCGTCAGACAGTCGTACAAAGAATTTTACTGCATGTTGTACTATGTATGATTATGTATGCAAAAAAAGTACAATTTAATTTTGAAATTTAAATGTAAAACGTCAAGGTGTTCATTTGCCCTGGGGCAAAAAGTCCCTGGGCTAACTTGCTTTATGCTTATATACACAAAACTGTAACAAAAACAGTGTACAACTGGCACTAAGTCTTGTTGAGAAATATGATGTCAGCGTGCTCAGGGGTGAACAGCCACTACAGGAATATAGATATACTGACACGCTAACTTTGCCAGCCTGGTAAACCAATTTCCATTCTCTTTTCCCAAATATAAAACCTCGATTAGAAAGCTGGATTTATTAAATGCCATTAACAAAATTCTTAACGATCAATTATCAATAGCCCCTTAATATATTCCCAACAATACTTCATATGCTTAAGCTCATATTCCCTCAAGTACCCTTTCCATCCAGAGGCCACCACTGCTAAACAGCTATTCACACAGCGAAGGGAAAAGAAATGAGACAATCATAGACTCAGTATTCACTGCGCACGTCATCAAACCCATTCATTTGTTTTATGCATAATGCCGTTGGGTGTGTTGTTGTTTAACCTCTTGTGTTTCGTTTTTTAATTAGTCAGTGTGGAAAAAAAAAACTTGTGAATAATTCGTTACGCCAATCAAAGACAAACAATTGGTATCATGGGTATCAACACACTGAAAAATCAGTTAGCCGTATCTTTAAAACTGTCAAACTCTCAAAAGAAAGTTTTTTTTTGTATTATTTATGGGAGCATTCCAGTGTAGAGCCATGGCCATATAATTAGGCAGTTATACACTGGAAAGGTTTAGACTGGAGCAGGGAATTTTAATTTTAGTCTCAGACGAGATGCTCTGTTGGTTGAAAGTTTGATGCATATGGCAACAGTAAAACTTTCAGGATTGTGTGATTGATTCGATTCGTTTAAAATATAACAGCTTCTCAAAGTTTACCCTAATTTTAAAAACACACAAAGATGAAAAGCAGAAGTAACATGGCTAGTATTCCACTGCTTCTGCATTTTTTTCTGGTTTTCATGATGCTTCGAATAAATGAATTAGAAACATCGACCCATTGCTTTATGTTGTGCCGTGTGGCTGCTTGCATTGTAGAGGGACACAATATTCAATAAAGGCTTTAGATTTGACCAAGAAAACTATAGACCTCAATTATATAGTGACACATTTTAGTATATCAGTGTTTCAAGTACCTCAATAAGAAGCTGGCATACTTACATCAGTAAGTCAGGGCTTTTTAATGGTAAATTAGCCTTAATTCTACATTCCTATTCAACCTTCTCTGAATTCTTACTTCTCACTGGTTCTTCATTAGTCAAGTTACTGCTTGATAAAGCTTAGTGATGACCACACCAAACACAATTGCCTCACTTTGCACAAAATCTACAAAATCATGCATACTGTGAAATCATATATAGACTGTATACGATAGCCTAAAATTTGTGGAGTTTTCTTGTGGTTATACGCACATCCATAGGCGCGTCTATCGCAAAGTGCTGCCCAAAAAGTCAGAAGAGCACAATTGCATTGCTTGAACGTTGTATGTCAAATTATTCATTTACTGGAACTTAGAAGCCCAAACATTGCTCCAGCATGACAATGCCCCTGTGCACAAAGCATAAAAATAAAAACAAAATAAAATCAAAATGAAATTTTACCAACACTAGGTGTCTATCAGCACAACACCGCATTAATGACACGTTGATGCGATGGCACGGCCACAGCCGACTGCTTTTAAGCATCCTTGTTTAGATTCCTCTCCTCCCAAAGCCCTCATTTATCCTGACCCTCTAAACCCACATTCATCCCAACCACGTCCCTCTATTTAACCCAGTTCTCTTCTTTGTTCTATAAATGGTGACAACCTTATAAAGTTTCAGTTCTTCTTCTTTTGGCCATGTCTACTCCCCTTCCTCCTCAAGATCATTTCACTGGCCCCATTTGCTAGCCAGATGTTGTCATTTAAGTCACAGGTTTCATCAGGGTTTTGTAACAAATCCAGAGTTTTCTCTCTTTTACATTTCTAAACCAAACAATTATTTGACATACCAAAGCCACCGCTTATCAACCTTGATGCCCATTAGTTGCTTAAAAAACAAAGAGAGATGTTTTATTATACTTATAAATTATACTTATAAAATGTTTTTAGGCTGTACATTTACCTGCATTTAGTCTCAAGGAAATATTTAATTTATTTCTCCATGATGTTAGTTATGTTGTTACTTACTATTCTCCTCTTGAACCTCATCTTCCAAACGCCCTTCATCCTTAGGCTCAGTTTCCAGCAAATGTTTTTACAGATCGATCTACCAATAAGTTCATCAATAAACATTTGTTCAATCTATAATCTTAAAGATAAGATAAGATAAGATAATCTTTATTGATCCCACAGTGGGGAAATTAAATTGTTAAATTATTAAATTAAATGGCTCAGATACAGAAACAATTACGTGCAAAGTAGGAAAATAGAAAAAATGTGCAATAGAAAAGTGCAAATTGTGAGAAATAAAAACAATTTACGATAAACATTTTTAAAAATCTAGAAGTAAATCTACACACATTAGCTTTTGAAGCCATTTGGTAGCTTACTAAATAGCACCCAGGCAATATATGATCAGGGGTTGTGAGAACTAAAGAAATAACTGCAAACAAATTTGTTTATCTAGTAGCTGATCTATGTATCGAACTACAAAATACATTTTCTGGATTTTCTGGTATTTCTGGAACAAGCATCTACATCCACCTCGTTGCTACTTCTATAAGCCCCACTGGGCTATTATAGAACATATAATAGATATCTCTAGCAACTTATGATATTTTGACTTCTGGAACGTAAGCCCATCGTCAGTCTGGGGTTGTCTATACTGTATGTTACTTAAGATAGACTAAACACACCCGCAATACAGTGAAGTTTGCTTAAACCTTGCCATAGCCAAGGATGTATAAAGCAAATATTAGCTTGGTAGTTGAGGTAATGAACTGCCGAGAAACAGTTTGTGAGATCAAATCCTAAAACCGCAGAGCTGCCAGCTAAAAATAAGGCACATGTAAGTTGCTCTGAATAAAGAAAGTCTTCCAAAAGGTTTGAATGTAATAAAATAAGAAAAGCTTACCGAACATTATATAAAAGTACCACAGTGATTGGGGAAGACTAATGTAAGTGAAAAGGGGTTGTGGGGCATTTATACACAATATCAAATTTAATTTACACAATAATGTTACGTGTCATCAACTCATCAAGTCATCAACCCACTCTTGGTTCACATTAATAATTAGATGCTGGAAATTCTACTGAAAACGTGTTGATTCTGCAACTCCTAGCACTAAAAAAAAAAAGGATTCGCCTCAGGTCATAGACGTCAGGTGGTGGCAACAAGAAAAGGAAAATCTGTCAATGTTGCCCTGTTGGTGAGACATCATGTCTTCACAAAACCTAAAGCTTTTATATCAAAAACGAAAAGATCTCAAATGATTTCTTTTTACTGAGTTTACTGAGGTTTGGCCTGGGGTTAGGTTTGCTTTAGGCACAGCTTAAATTAACTTCGGAAGAGGAGAAAAAACAACATAAGTGTACTGCTGAGGTAAAGTATGTGAATATGTACGTGTGTGTGTGTTAGGATAAGTGACGGAAAGAGTACAAACCACACTGATGAGTACTTCATGAATTAGTTAATTTGAAACATTTCTATTCTCTTTGCTTAAAGCTTTATTTCAGTTACATCTGAGGTTTCATGCAGAGCTTTTATAACATACAGCATAAAAATATCTGGCTAGCTAATCTAGCTCACTAAAGCTACCTAATGTCCTACCTATACATGCTTTCACAGGTTTTATATTTAGTACAGGGGAAGTGGTAGCGCAGTGGTTAAGGTGTTGGACTGCTAACCGAGAGATTGTGGGTTCGATTCCCAGCATCACCAAAGCTGCCACTGCTGGGCCGCATTCGGGTTGGTTTTATAAATGTAAGTCGCACTGGATAAGGGCATCTGCCAAATGTGAGAAGTGTAAACAGGAAGGTGGTGACTCAGTGGTTAAGGTTTTGTTCAAATAAGAAGATAGTATGTTTAATTCCATCACTGCTGGGCCCCTGAGCAAGGCCCTTAGCTCCCAACTGCTTAGTTGTATAAAAAAAAGAGACAAAGCTCGATTCGGGGAAGTGGAAGCCCGGTGGTTAAGGTGTTGGGACACTAAATAGAAGATTCAGGTTCGATTCCCAGCACCACCAAGCTGCAACTGCTGGCCCCCCTGGGCTGGGGCCTTAACCCCCAATTGCTTAGTTGTATATAAAAGAAATAAATGTCAGTTGCTCTGGATAAAAGTAAGACATTCTAGCCAACTGTACTTCAGACTTTGTGAAGGACGGTGCTGGAAAGACGTTCATAAACTATTGGAACTGGGATTGCCAGTATTTGACACCTAATGTCTTAGCAGTGCTTTATTTCGTCCTTAAAAATGTAATGACGTGTTCCTAATGTCTCCTATGTGTCTTTCAGTTTTGCCGTATAAGGCTAGGTGTTATTTGTTCTTTTCCTGGTTAGGACACAAGAGAAAAACCCCTTTAATCGTGTAATTCATTACTGGCTATAACATATTCATCAAATGTATACAGTAAGTGCAGGTAGTAAAAATGAATTAAATAAAAGTTTTTAAGTCTCTCAGGCTAAAATCAAATTATCAGTGTACAGGAATTCTCAGCTTAATCCAGGGAAAGCAGGGTACACTGGAAATTCCCATTTTTATTTCGAATGGAACTGATCCATATTCCATGTGCAGGTTTCCATAAACTTAAGAGAAAGGAAGGAAAAGCCTCAGCGAGAAGATCCTCTAATGTTAAATACAGATGCTTGTGCATTCAAAACTGCCTTGTTTGTATAGACAGGGATATTTTACAAAAGTTTGAATTTTTCTTTTATAGTAAATGGAGTCATAAAGAGACAACGTAAAGAGGAATGTTTCTCTTTTTCCAAACAGTGCAGGAAGAAGGCTTAGTAGTGGATTAGATATTTGAAGAATGATTTACTCTATATTGTTCACACAGCCCTAAAAAGCTCAGTGTGTCAGAGGGAAAACATCTAAATCATCTGGATATTTGGACTTGTCGGTTCAAAGTACTTGGCAAGAGGAAACCTGTAAGTAAAAATATAATATAAACTTAAATTTGCTTGACTGTGGAAAAGAGGAAGGGCACTGCTAGGTTATGTGATGATCAAAACATGGGCTTTGATGGAAACGTGAGTCTTGTGTTTATGAGACTGAAAGCAAACAGTAGCCTCTTGAGTTGCGTCCTGGGAATCACAGGTGGGGAATCTATTAGCGAAGCGTGTGATTGTACAAAACACCTTACAGCTGCTGAAATTTGCCCCAAAACACTGTAACTTAATCAGTTTTTATTTTTGCATTTATAATTATAGCCTTTGGCAGACACCCTTATTTTATTTTATTTATACATCTGAGCAAGTGGGGGGTTAAGGGCTTTGCTCAAGGGGGTCCGACAGTGGTAACTTGGTGGTACTGAAAATCAAACCACGATTCTTGCAAACAGCAATCCAACATCTTAACCATTGAGCTACCACCTCTTTTTTCCCTTTTTTTGGAAGGCTGGAAAACACAAGATTTTAGTTCTTTTATTAAATATCACTAGACTAATTTGCTATAAATATATTTTCTTATAGAATGTGCAATTTAAGTCTCAGTCTTTAAAGCATTTGTTATCTCGATTATGTAAGAACTGTCAAAATCCAACCGGTCTGTAAACATTTTGTATGAAATGTAATAATAAAACTTTTAATATAAAAAATGTGTTTGTTTGTTTTTTGGAAAATTGTTTTAAAGTCTCAGCATGCCAGTTTACATATTTTGCTTGAAAAGTGGTATTAATTTTTGATTCAATAATAGATGCAACAGCACACACACACACACAAACACACACACAGAAATTACAACCATACACCTGCATCTTAGCCTAACCTCAGCAACCAGGATTTATTCAATCTACTTTAGTTTGAGTTTTGCTTATTGTTTGGTCTAGTTTCATTTGTTTAAAAAAGTATTTTGTTAATAAAGTATTTTTGTTACTGTCAGGTAGCCAAGTTAAATGTTTAGTTTAACGATAAATGGCGGAAATGTCATGTGCGCGGTGTGTAAATTACTGTACGGGAGATAATTGAGTTAAAGAGTGCAAAAAGTGTAGTGTTAAAGTGTGCAGTGTAGTGCGACAGGACCAATCAACCGTGTGTGTGTGTGTGTGTGTGTGTGCACGCGCTCTTTACCTGCACGATGCGGCGTGGGGAATTGACAGGGTCGGGAAATTTCCGCGTCCGTGGATCGGCACACTTTCCCCGAGGATGGAGTCGAGACGCTGCACCTGCTCCCAGGTCAGGACGCAGAAGCGCCGGTTCTGCTCAGGTGCGTCCTCGCGCGATGCCATAGCGGAGTTTATCCCGGGATAAAAGTAAGCAAATAAATAAATAAATAAATAATGACAGAGGTTTCGAGTCTGTATCGTCAGCGCACGATTTCCTAATGTTTGAACGCGTGTATTAAATGAGCTGATAATCGGCTGTCATCGTTAAAGCAGTTTAAATCACTCGTCTCGACACAACACGCGTCTCAGAACCCGTCCAGTCTGAGATGTTTACAGTGAACTTCTCTCGAAAACTAACTAAAAAAAGGGGAGGGATTAATCTAAACCGCCCAATGAGGGAGACCGGAGCCTTATGAATAATTACACAGCTAGCCGTCATGACCACGCCCATTTTTTCTTTGACGCACGGAGGGAGCAAAATATGCAATGGAAAGGAATTTTTTACATTTTTGGCCTTGAAAGGACAAAAGTTGGTTAATGAAATTTTATTTTATATTAATACTACAGTATTATTTGAAAAAAAAGAGGGAGAGAGGGAGAGAGAGAGAGAGAGAGAGAGAGAGAGAGAGAGAGGATATTGTTAGAACAGTTGCCTTTTTTCCTTTTTATAATTTTTTTATTTGATTCTGCTTATAAATAAATAAAAAGTATATAAGAAAATATCTATACATTTGCCAACATTTATATGCAAAAATAAGGGACGCCTGCTGAAACGATGAGAACATACTATTATAGTCCTCCATGTCCGCTGTGCTCTCAAAACCTGAAATTTAATAATATCTAGTGCAGGTGGTAGATTCTCTTCCTATCTAGCATCCAAACTTATACAATAATCTGCCTAACACTGTTCACGAGGCAGACACACACTGCCAGTTTAAAACTAGATTAAAGACCCATTTCTTTAACCTGGATTGTTAGGCTGCAATAATCAGGTCATTCGGAATAACATTGAAAGTACATGTAACACCATCAGTAGAATGCAATAAAATGCCATGCAAATGTCTGTTTATTTCTAATTTCATGCTCAGCGTGGCCCAGTCAAGATCTTGTCTTTTAGACAAAATATATGTGTATTTTGTACACCTATATGTGTAAAGGTGTTTTTTTGGGGGGGAAACTATTTTTAAGCCTTAGAATTGTTTTCTTCATTCTGTCATTAATAAAGTTTTGGTTCCTGGCCGCTGTTGTCTCTGACTTGCTTAGTTAGGGACTCCTAATGAACAGATACTAATTAAACTAAACTAAGTGTTTTAGTAAAATCTCCATTCTGTAAAGCTGCTTTGAGACAATCTCTATTGTTAAAAGCGCTATAAATAAAGGTGTGACAACAGGCACAATAGAGTGCTAGTGGTAATAAATCATAATATAATACCTGTTTCACGAAGATAATAAGACTGATACCAATGGGAATTATAATAAACTATCTTTCCTATTGAAATCAGTGTGAGCAAATGCACCCAGTCTCTTATCACAACTTAACAGGCTTCCCTAGTGGTTATATTGTCGACTGAATACACAGGTATGATAATAATAGTGAAAGTGAGACCACAAAATATTAGACTTGAAGGCACTTGTAAGATAAGAATCCTATTTTAACTTTATTATAGTAACTTATTACATTTTTTAATGATCAGATGCATAAACTTACAGTTAAAACTAACAATGGCAGTTAATATATATATACATAATATATATATATGCAAAGATTTCTAAATGTGAGAACACGATCATCTTTTAAAATTGGTAATTAAAAGTCTAAAAAAAACTTGGTAATTAAATGTATGCATATAATTATTTTTGGGGTAATTATTTATTGAAAGATGCAATTATTTAGATATTAAGCATTAAATATATACCTCTCTTATCTCTTAATAAATAAATGATATCATAACTTAGGGATGTGACTCGGTTACATTTTAACATTTTTAACAAATAGACAAAATAATAAATCTAATAATAAAAGCCTTTTGCTTTAGGAGATGCTTGAGATATGATCAACTGTAAGACGGTGCTCTGATTTCTGACCCCCGTGCACTACAGACTCTTGCCGACACTTTTTTAGTCATATGTTTGATTTCTCTCACTTTTGTCTGTACTTTTGCATTCGCTTTAATTTCATCTCTGAAACTTTTCCGCTAGAGTATCTCAACCAACAGACCTTACACTTTAACCCTAATTGGCCCTGACCTGAACCGGACTGTATTAAACCAATCAAATTAATGATAGCAGTGAGTATTACCCAATCAAAGACAGATGACAGAATGCCAGTGGGATAGTCCATTTTGGCTCATAAATGGGACACACAAATTAATTCCCAAACCAGGACGATTCTATATTTTAAGAGACGGGTGGCAACCCTATATGCGAAGTACAGATGCTGTGCAATATATTTTATATATGCACTTGAAGATACTGCTTCTAACATTTAAGGCATAAAGACTAAGACCATACTTATGTCTATCCCTAGTTTTTAGGCTGGAAGAGTGTTTAGTGTTAATGCGCCGAAATTATGAAACTCATTCCCTTTTATTCTCTGTACCATTTCATCTCTGTCTGCTTTCAAGAGTCACGTTTAAAACATTTCTATTTAATTTTTTCATTTTAATAATGGATTTATGTAATGTGTGTGTTTATATTTTGTTTGTGCCTATATTGTGTGGATGTGCAAATCTACTAGTAAAATGTAAAGTGACCCCAAAAATGCATTTAAGGAAAAAACATGACTTTTTTCCTAAAACATGACTTTTTTCCTGATAATAAAAGACAAGAAAAAGCTTCTTGAACAAAGAGTCACAGAAAGCTGGTGCTGATGGACTGATATGTGAGGAGGTATTCTTCTGAGGGAAGACGATAAGAGACTGAATGAATATGGGGTGGAGTGTTACTCCTGTTCCCCTGGCAACTGTCACTGTCCTGGTCATGTTGCATAACATAACCTGCATTACAATGCTGACAGTAATCCAGGCCTGAGGGATGAAATACACTTCTAACTGACACTTACTAAACATGAGCGAATCAAATTCTCCATCACGCTGTTCTAGTTTTATAGAGCAATGTCAAATTTGGAGTCTTTAATTGGAAGAAAACAAGCATAATTATAGAAATGTCATTAAATCTTTTTTAAAGCCAACACACATATACAGTACCAAAGACAAGGGCCAGTGAATGGAAAAGGATTAGTCGCTGCTGGTAATGTGACTTTCGGTTTCCTCTTTTTGGGTAAAACCTGGTTTGCATAAGGAAAAGTCTGTCAAAGACACTGAGACATTCACTATTTATTGTACACTGATTGTTGGTCTTTTGTAACACTGCCAAAATTTGCCAGTGCATATGATGTGCTTTCCACCTCAGCTTCCACAACGTTTTCACTGTATTAGAATAGCATAGAGGTTTTTACTTTCTCACTAAAATCTCTTTGATAAATAACTCTATGGGCACTTTTTGGCATAACAGGGTAATAAATGTAGAGTTAGTGTATGAATAGGACTGATTTATATGTACTTTTAAGTTTGGGGAAAAAATAACCTTGATTTAATTAATTTACCTCTATTAAATAAAGCAAACAGTAACAGAAACTGCAGTGAAGTCATTGTTTGTTTGTTTTTTTGCTATGAAATGGCAGAAACTGTTTTTTTTTACTCAATAGCTGTCTGACACAGGTCCCTCTTAAAGCATCGGAACAACACGTTCAACAAAGTCTTTTTGTTTTTGCTATACTATCAAGACATTTGGGCACTGCCAAAACACCAAACGACTTCATCAGGGGAAAAAGTGGAAGATTTAGTCTGGCCAAGTCATTCACCAGACCAGACTGTTCCGACTAAAACCTGCCAAAACAAACAACTCAAGGGAGCCTAAAGAAGCATCATGAAAGAAGATGGTCTGGTATGTATTGAGTGACTTCAGAGATTGTCTCATGTGACGATGTGTTTTGTAATCTCAGCTGCTATTTAAAAACTTATTTTAGGCTCCTTTATTACAAACTGTCAGGTTTGTGTATCGTTTCTGATTTTCCGAATGTCCTAAATGGGTATGGAAAATAGAACAGAACACTACGCAAAAAGAACAAATTGGGAAAGTGGTAGCACAGTGGTTAAGGTTAAAGACTGCTAATTGGAAGATTGGGGTTCGATTCCCAGAACAACCAAGTTGTCGCCTGTGGCGCCTAAGCAAGGCCTCTAACCTCTAATTGCTTGGTTGTATAAAAGAGATGTTTTGAATGCCCTATTATGTAAAAAATGCAACCAACAGCTAGTATACAGTCAGTGATCTTTAGTACTATAATAACTTTATCCTTGTCCCTGCTTACCGAAATTTAGGATTATTTTAAGGAATAAAATAATTAGTCTTTAAGGAATTGCACAACATATGATAAACAATTGCCACATAAAGATCATAGAAATGCAATACAGCAATTACAACAAATTATAAATTATGTAATTTAATCAAGGACTTGATGTTTTGAGAGTCAAAGGAGTCAACAAAAGATAAATTTAGATTTTAGTGATGTGCATTGTGGTCATTCGTTCTTTTATCTGTTCGGTAACCACATATTCATCTACGGTAGCCGTTTTATTCTGGTCAGCATTAAGATAAATTCCCTTTAAGAGACTTCATTTCTAATTATCTAAGCAGTACAATAAAATACTTAAAATTGCAGCCTGTTTTAGTTAAATATCCATTAGACAATGCTTTAGGTGTTGCCTCAATAATTACCTACTGGAGAAGCCCAGTTTTGCCATTTTGTGAAGTTTTTAAGAGGATGTTTGCATGGAGGGCTTGGCGTGGTTAGTCTCTGGCGTTGCAGGCACAACAAAATTAGTCTCCAGCATTAAGTGCAAAGTCTGTAGTATGGCAGGCATAACAAAATCAGTCTCTGGCACAAAGTGCTTAGTCTTTGGCATGGCAGACATAACAAAATCAGTCTCTGGCACAGGATGACTAGTCTTTGGTATGGCGGGCTCAGCGTGAGCCGTTACAGGCGTGGCGGGCTCGGTGCGAGCCATCTCTGGCAGGTTCTGGGGGCTTCAGGGGCCTGGCCCGCCATATCTTCCCTAGACTACCTCTGCTCCACCACCCTTCTTAAGATGTTGATTAGGTTGGAGTTGGGGAGGGGAGATTTTGGTTATGTTTCATGTTTATGTTTCTTGTTTCATATTTCATGTTTGTTCATCTTTATCTTGTTTCATGTTTTGTGTTCTGATCCCCTTGTCTATTTGTTGTGTTGCCATTGGTCAGGCTTGTGTATTTATAGCCCTTGTGTTTCCCTGTACCGCTGTTCTTAGTAGTCATGTTCATGTTTACTGTTTTCTTAATGTTTGTGCTAGTGCGCTAAGCTAAAGTAAGTCTTAAGTCAACTTTAGTTAAAGTTTTGTCACTTTTATAAGCTGCGTCTTTGAGTTCTCAACTACTTGCTTCAGTGAAGATTCATTACAGCCATTTTGTTATATATCCATAAAAACTTCAGGGTATGTTGCAAAATTGTTAAGTTTTTTTTTGTGTGTGTAATTACACAAATAGATAAGAGTACGCTCATTAATACTAGCTGGTTTTAGAGGTGCTGCTAGAAATTGAGCCATATGAAAAAATATGAGGTTGGGCCACCTATCACGCCCATTCTGAATCAAATATATTACATTACCATTACATTACTGCTAGTACTAATGTAACCATTACATTACTATTAATAAAGCATATCTTTGGGGGCCCCTAAAGCGCATTTTCTCTTAGTAGCGCCTCTGACTGGTTTTGTTAGCTATAATTCTCAAAGAATCTTCACAGTAAAAATATATAAATGATAAATATAAATATATAAATACCAGACCCCACCGTTTTAAAACAGTGTAAAATAAAGACTATAAAGAAGAAGGCTTTATTATTGCACAGATAACAGCACAGTGGAATACTTTTCTTTGCATTGCCCAGCTTTGAAAGTTGGGGTTAGAGCACAGGATGGGCCATAGTGTGGTACCCCTGGAGCAGAGAAGGTTAAGGGCCCAAAATTAGCCTTTGAAGCAAAAAGCCAGGCTTCCCCCCTAATATGTATTTGGCTTTGGATCTGAAGTCAATGCCATAGGCATAATATATAAAATAATTTATACACTGCCCGTCCAAAACAAAAGTCACTATCTGAATTCAACTAAGCCAAAAGGTGAGAGCCTCCCATTGGATAATTACAGCATGGATGATCATGTTTCAGCTGAAAAACAAGTTATTTGTTCATAACTGTTGCAGTGAATAGCTTCTTATTTCGTAAACAACCATGTCGGAAGACACATCCTGTGTTCATGGAAAAGATGTTACGTGCTTTTAAAAGGGTCAAATTATAACCATGCATCAAGCAAAGGAAAGATCTAAAAAAAAATGGCTAAAACTGCTAAAAGAACTGTTTATCGCATTATTGGAAAATGGACAGATAATGGGAAACAATTATCTCCGAGGAAGAAATGTGGTTAAAAAGATTTTTTTGGAATGATTGTGATCTGCAATCACTTAAACATTTGGTGAAATCAAATCGTTAAAAAAACAACAGTAGAACTCACGGCTATGTGTAATATGAAATGTAAGAAGATTTACACACACAATGCAAAGGGAACTGAAGGGATTGCAAGTAAACAACTGTGTAGCTTTAGGAAAACCATTTATTAGTAAGGGCTAATCGAGAAAAAAAAGGAGCATAAAGATTGGACTTTGGAGCAATGGAAAGAGGTCATGTGGTCTGATGAGTCCAGATTTACCCTGTTCCAAAGTGATCAGAGTAAAATAAGAGGTGGATGGAGAGCCAAGGCTGTGGAGGCAGTGCTATGATTTGGGGTGCTGCAGTCGGTCAGCATCAGGTTCAGCAACATTATGTGCCCAAAAATGAGCTTAGCTGACTACCTGAATATATTAAATGACCAGGTTATTCCATCAATGGATTTCTTTACTTCCCTGATGGCACCGGCATATTCCAAGATGACAATGCCAGGATTTATTGGGCTCAAATAGTGAAAAAGTGGTTTAAGTAGCATAGGACGTCATTTTTACAGATGGATTGTCTTACCACCCTATTGAGTCCAGACCCATTCAGAATCTTTGGGATGTGCTGAAGAAGACTTTCCCATTATTCGACTCCGACTCTCCTGTCAATCAATACAAGATACTGGCAAATAATTACTGCAAATCTACACAGGAACAAATGGTTCGACTTTACAGGATTCCATGGTAAATGCATGCTGTAAGCAAAGCCAAAGCGGTCCAATGAGATATTAGAGTGTGTGACTTTTTTGGGGTTGTCAGTGTATATAAATGTGTATAATAATAATGCTAATAATTTAAATTATGAAAATATAACAAAACACATCATGACTTGTGCTTTCCACTTATTATAATTTAAAAAAAATACAGATATGTAACATTTATGTTAATATCTGTATCACTCTAATATATAGAAACTATAAAGCCACGTTTTTATAGCGCAAAGAAGTGCTGAAACATGCGCAATATTCTTGTGCTACTGGTTTCAGCTGTGCTTCAGCCGGCATTAGTTCCTCTTGAGGCCTACCTGGCAGCCTCACTAGCTTTAAAGACAACAAAGGCCACATGCTGCCTGGTGCACACTATGCCAAAAATTAAGCACAGATGTTCGACAGTTGCAGTTGGCCCGAAATGATCTTTTATAGCCACATAAATTTATCACAAGCACTTGTGTTTGAAGTTTGGTTAAGAGGCATGCATCATATCGCTGACATGCCACCAAGCTTTGAAGTCAATCCTGCGATTTTTAAAGTCATACCTGTTTGGTTTGATGCTTTTCTGATGCATCTGGCTGACTTATTCGCATTACATATTCATTCAAACAAAAGAAGAAAAAAAAGAGAAAGACAAAGAGAAAGGAATTATGAAGTGCTGAGGTTTAGCGCAGTTTTACTGAAATCAGCATAATGTACGTTCATTGAAACTTAACTGGAAACTGTGGTTTATAGAGGGGTGGTCTTTCACTGTAGGAAGACTTGATCTAATTTAAAACCCTATAATTTCGTCTTAAAGACTGTATTTATTTATTATTTCTGTGAAAATGCTCAGGATCACACATCCACACCTGGAGATTTGGAACAATGCTAATATAGCGTGATAGCTTTTAATAGCATCGTCTTGCTTGATGGTATATTTTTAAAACTATAATTTGTTTCTTGTCTGTTTTGTTAAATATGCAGGGTTTGTTTTTTTAAATCAGTTTTACCTGATGAGGAAATTATACCTTGAATAGTTAAGGGAGCCCTAATTTGGGATAGGAGTTTTTAAGACCCCCTGGTGCTTACGAGAGGAGTAAAAGCCTCCACGCTTCTCGAGACCGCAACATGCTGACTGCCTACTTTTTTTTTCTTTAGATAACAAGCCTGCACAAAGCCCAGCTTAGAACAAGGCTTAAATCTCTTCCCCACTATTCATCATATGGCTTATCTAGATAACCTTTCTCTGTAGCTACGCACCTTTCAGCCGTAAATCCGACTGTTCCTGGTGAAAAGTATATTATCTAACCATTCCACAAATAGAAAAAAAAAAACAAGCAACTGACACACAAAATGCCATTCATCATAGCATGAAAGGCTGAACTGATTATTACAGCACACCAAAACAAACCAACAAAGAGTGGTCAAAGGAGAACCCAGATCTGGTTCCCTTTAGTAGAGTTTTTTTTAGGAGAAGAGACACATTGAGACAGATTCCCAGAGGAAAGTAGGAAAACAAGACTACACATAGTCAGGGGCACCCCTGTGGGGATTTATTAGTAGTACTAGTACTAGCATTAATGTAATAGTATGTTCGGTGTAGAATCGGTGTAGTGGGGCCCAATCTCATATTCTTTTATAGGGCCCAAAATACCTAGCAGTGCCTCTGCACATAGTTTTGAATTGTACCATATTAAAACGTAGTATGTGTGAAATTCGGAAATTACACAATCTGTCGAACAAATTATATTATATTCATGTTTTAAGTGCACTTAAAATAAAGAAAAGTTGATAAAACCATGTATCATTAATAAATGCACATTATGAACACATTTTTTGCAAGACTATTCTTTAAATACTGATTATACAGACAAGTTTTTATAAATATTTCCGATTTTCCTTTTTTCCCAGAAAATTTACTTTTTTAGGTGACTAAAATTAAGCCTTAAACTGTCTTTAAAGGCAAACTATGGATAATCCACTTCCCTTCTCCAGTCCAAACTCCAATCAGACTAATTTCTAAACTGTCTATTTAGTGTGTGTGAGTGTGTAATTGGTCTTAGTTTAATTACCTTAATACACCCACGATTTTCCAAAATAATGCCGAAAAGTTGGAAGAACACATACATTTCAGTTACAATTTTGGCATCTTACATTTATCAAATGTTTTATTTAACTGAGCAGTTGAGGGTTTAGGGCTTTCTTTAGGGACACAACAGTGGCAGCTTGCTGGTGCTTGGAATTGAACCTACGATCTTCCGATCAGCAGTCGAGCACCATAACTACTTCACTACCACAGGAAGAACACCGCTGCCAGTTATATTATTCCTTTACTGGCACTAAAGCGCTCAAACTGTTCCAATATAACAATGCGTCTGTGCACATAGTCTCTGAACTCAAGGAAGACATGGTGTGTTTTGATTGAAGTGGGAGTACTCTGGAAGCCCTAGTGAAAACCTCTGGGATCAACTAGAACAATGACTGCACATTAGACCTCCTCACCCAACATTAGCCTCAGGTTTTATCAATACTGTTGTGACTGAACGAACAAATCCCAACTGTAACACTCCACAATCTGTTATAAAGCCTTTCCAGAAGTGTGAAGGTGATTTAAGGAGTAGAAGTGGGATTTAATCTGAAACAGGATGGTTAAAATATACTTATAGAAGTGATGGTTAGAAATCTCAATACTTTTGCCAACATAGTGTAATAAAACTTTTTACTCCAAGTGTTTTTCTGCTGCAAAGAAAAACTTGAGCTCTTCACCAGCCCACCGATACCTCGAAGGTAAAAAAAATCATCAGCAAAAATAAAACTATTTAAGCAATAGGTTAACAAAAGGACAAAGTTGATGGAAGGATTTTCCTAGAAGTGCTATCCCTGTCCCCAAGACATTTCACCACAAGTGTTTGTTGGAATTGTATCACAAAATAGCTCTGAAAGCCGAAGGTACGTTAATGACAGGGTGTGAAGGAGAGCACAGAGGGAAAAGCCTAGGCTTTTTCATGACGCTCTTTAACTGCACAAGGCAATAGCTTTCACCATTTTAAACACACACACACACAATCACATAAACACACATATGTCAGGCAGTTTCCATCAGCATGCTGTTAAGACTTCCTGACACTGGATATTTACAAGGAATGAAAGGAAAAAATGAGATAACAGGAAAACCAACCATTATTGTTTTATAACCATCAGAGAGCAAATAGAAGCCCTGTCTATAATAACTAACAGAATTGTAAAGTATGAGCTATTATCTTACCTTTTGATGCATTTTATTTGACTGCAGAATCTCTTTGCAGCCATAAAACTAACAATCCATGAGTGTCTACGAGTCCACATGTACAAATATGACTACACTAACCATTTTACATTTGCCAGATGCCCTTATCCAGAGTGACTTACATTTATCTTATTTATACAATTAAGGGTTAAGGGCCTTGCTCAGGGGCCCAGCAGTAGTGCCATGGCTGGGAATTGAACCTACAATCTTCAGGTTAGTAGTCTAACACCTTAACCATGAGCCACCACTTCCCCCAACCATATAGAAACGTTTTATGTATAAAACACAGCAAAATATTAAATGCATAATTAAATTAACAAATTAAACTGTTAACCAATTAATAAAGCATATTTAAAGGCCCAGTGGCCTAATGGATAAGGCATTGGTCCTTGGAGCTGAGGATTGTGGGTTCAAGTCCCATCTGGGTCACTTTATAGGAGGTTTGTTAAATAAACTGGCCTGATTAAAAGTGCTAAGGCCGGGTTTCAAGTCCCATCTGGGTTAAATTATTAGGGAAGTGGTGGCTCAGTGGTTAAGGTGTTAGACTCATACCAGAAAGACTGGGGTTCGATTCCTGCTACCACCGCTGGGCACCTGAGCAAGGTCCTTAACCCCCAATTGCTCAGTTGTATAAAAGAGATGAATGTAAGTCGCTCTGGATAAGGGCATCTGCCAAATGCTGTAAATGTAAAGGCAGTTTTATATATTTGACTAATTAAAAGAGTGTCAACATACAATTAGGGTTCGAACATAGTTTAGTGAAAACACCTGCAACATAATGCAGTTCTCCAATCAGCCATATATAAAGCAGGAGTCATGCGGCTACAGATCAAGAGTATCAGTTAGGATTCAATTAAATTAACTGTATAACAAAAAAGTGTGATTTCTGTGACTTTAAATGACACATGGTTGCTGGTGCCAGTCTAAAATCCAGCGTGTGAAGGATCTGCAGGCTGAAACGTCTAGCTGATGGGAAAGATCAAAGGAAATTGACCAAACTAACCCCTATTGTTGTTTGAATACAACGCAAAAAGCATCTCGGTACGTTTAACGCATGAAGCAAATCATATTTAATGTAAATCTGTTGGGCAAAACCATGTGAGAATGTACGCTTTTTAGTGTGGAATCAGCAACAAAAAAATCACTTTTAATCATGCTGATTCAAATATCAAGAACAGCCCTGTCCGCACAGTGTGATGAACTGGGAAATGGTTTGCTGGTACATATTAAAGGCTCTGATACCTGATCATCACTGCAGGTCTCCATATGGTCCTAGTAATAGCCTTCATTCCAGGAGTGCAACCCAATCAACTCTTTTTGGGATGTGCAGCCTTCTAATTTGCAGTGGACTGTGCAGTACAATCAGTTCCACATGGTAGGACATTCCTGCACATCAAGCATACTGTATAACCCATGTCTAGCTGAATTTATTCTGTTTAGATCTGAAATCTTCACACACCCCACATAAATTTCATTGAAAAAATTAACTAAGAACTGTAGCAAATTAAATTTTGCATCAAGTAAATAAAATAAAGTTAAAAAAGGGGGATATTGAGGGGGGACTGCAGACAAGAATGAGAAAATCCAGGTAAACCAAATCTTATAGAATGCAAGCAAACCCAAGAATAATCATGTCTGTAATCACCAGAGTGGAGCTTCATCACAGTCTTGGATAAACAAAACATCATTACCCAACATGTGTCTGATCTTACCAATACTATTGTAGCTGAATGAATACAAATCCCTGTAGTCACATGACAACAACTAATGTAAAAAACCTGTTGAGATTATTATAATAGTCAGAATGAGACTAAATCTGGAATAGGGTGTTTAAAAAACATGCATGGATGTGAAGTGTCTAGTGTATCATCTGGTGGAGGAGTTGGAGCGGTCATACAGCCGTGTGGTTGGCTGTCAGTAGTGGGATTGCTAATCTTGCAATAGGAATGGGCTGATGGAATAGCGGAGCAATTGAATAGATATTAGAGTGGTGTATTTTACCACATTAACAACAAGCAATTTGCAGTAATCGTGGTAAGCACCGTCATTTAATACATCTTTACATATTTTATCCTATGTGAAAGCTCACAAACATACACACAAGGCTGAGCCAGAGAAAGCTACTCCACCTACTTTGTGGTAAATGAATTACACTAATAAAACACAAAATATTTGTCTATCATAAGTGGAATGGCATCTACTACACTAACATGCATCCGTTTCTATCTCATTCCGAGCTCACTGTCACCACCAGGTTCAGTCTGTATCCAGCACAGTTGGACAATAAGCCACAGAGGCAGTTTTCCCAGTACTGGCCTTGTCTTAGAGATGGCCATCCGGACACGACCACAGAAACTTTGCTGCACCATGAAATGACCTGCTGGTTTGTCTGATCAGAAAATAACTGACCCCCCCGACTGAGCCTGGTTTTGTCAATGATGGAGTTTTGGTTCCTTGCTGTTGTCACCTCTGGCTTGCTTAGTTGTGGATTTTTAATTTAAAGATATTAATTTAAACTGAGTGTTTTAGTGAGTTTTAATATTGTCTTTTTGCCTTGATTTTGTGAAGCTGCTTTGATTTCAAGCGCTATATAAATAAAGATGACGACTTGAGATGGTACGATAAACTTGGGCCAAACAGCTCATAGTAAATTTTGATGTAAAAGCTGTAACATGGGCCTTTGACAATCCTGCCTCTAATGAGCTCCAGGTGCAGGAATCCCACTCTTGACTTTACCCCACTCAAACTCACACTCTTCAATTAGCTACTTATAAAAATCTTTATTTTCTACAGAGCTCTTTCAATGTCCTGGCACCTCCTCTGGTAAAGTTTTTAACTAATCATAAAGCAGATTAAAAGTGCAGAAGTTACAACCAGAGCAGCTCTTAGATCTTCCCCATGATATCACAGCTGAGGAGTTAGACGGCAAGCCAGGGCTTGCCTCAGAGAGCGAGAGATAGAGATGAAAGACGTGAGAATAAGAGACAGCGTGTGCATGCAACCGAGATAAAGTGCAGTCACAAATGCTTAGCCAAAATAATTTGGGATAATATGAGCTTACCCTTTCATTTAGCAGCACTGGCACTGAGTGACGCATGAAATAAGCTATGAACAGTGTAAACTTTATGCACAACATGTAATTTAGTCTTCGTCCCTTCTCACCTGCCTGGAGGTTTTTCTCAGAATTCCATTGTGCTTTGATGCTACCACATTTTTATTGTAATAGAAATAATAAACGTATTATTCTAGCCCAGGAAGTATTGGTGCAAATAACATCTCCAGGGTCCTTTCTTTTGAGTTGTTCATGTGTCCGTATGGATTTCTTCTGGAAAAACATGTCACTGGTTGGATTACTAATGCTAACTTACACATAGGTGTTAATGATTGCTACATCCAAATAGATCAGGATGATCCCTATACAACTTCCTGCTTTGAAACTGAACTATTCACATCCGTTCCCTGCTTCCTACAGCGAAGCTAATCATTTGTCGATGCCAAAAAAAAACAAAGAATACATGAAGAAAAAAATACCCTGAACCTGAGCTACCCACCTCCAACTAAAAAGGATAGGGGGGTTAGTGTAAGTAAAGGCTTTTAATGCTGTAGATTTGAAATATATTTATAAACTCTGATTCATTAAGTCCATGAACGGGTGAGTAGGGATTTAATGATAATCAAGCTCTAAAATGGGGTACATTTTGGTAAAACAAGGCATAAAGACTCAATTAAAGTGGAGCCAGTAGCATCACAGCCATGATCCAGGGCAACAAGGGGTTTTTGGGGATTTGCACATTTCCACAAAAGTTAGAAGGAATAACCTTATTGGCAGCTTATTGAAAATCACTTAGAAAAGAAAAGCCTAATTATCTTTAGTGGAATAAAGCAGTTTTTCAGCGAACGATCGAGTCCCTATAGTGATGTGCTCTGGATAACCCACCAAAGTCCAAATGCATGAAGAGGGCTGGACAATCTACAGAAACAGCACAGAAGAACCATTTGCAAGTAATTCAGAACTTACAACAATCGCCAGTCTGTCCTGTATCTACATACTTACCCTGTCAGAATTCTGCTTGTCTTCAGGTAGTTGGAGCTGATGGAACCGAGATGTATGGACTAAAATAACCATTATTGTTAGAACAACAGAGTCACTGGGGGTCTCCAAAAAACAGATAACGACGCACGTCTTTTGTTTCAATGCTCAAACTAGCACTTTGTTTTAGCATAATACGAATTTAGCTTGTTCTTCTCCCTATATTTCCTGCCATCAGAGTTTAAGACTCATGGTGTTTTTTGTTTGTGATCTAGTGAACCAGTGTTAATGTATCCCTTGATAAAGACTCAAAGCATTTCTGTGCATCATATAAGGGTGTCTGGCAAATGCTGTATATGTAAGTGTAAGTTAATGGAGCAAACAGATGTCCATCTCATGAAAGGAGTAGTGTGCTTAGGAAAGATCATGCCGTGTATTTGATGACAGCGGGAAAGGCTAAATCTTTGAGGTGACTCAACTTTAGTAGCTGCCAATTTGTGGGGATAAGAATTTCGTCCCATCCACACTGAACATTACAGAGTTTCCACTTTCCCGGAATGATTGTACCAATCATAAAATTCCTGCTTTCTGTAAATCTTGGCAACTATAACAGTTGATAGAAGGTCTTAGACAATTGCACATCACTTTGCGAGAGTTTCCTGTGTATTTAAATGCACTGGGATGGACTAGCACACCAAGCAAAGGGTATTACTGTCTTAGCCTTTTTGGATAGGCTCTTGATTTACTTTATTCTGAACCAGGATAAATGTTTTGGTTTTTTTGACGATATATGAATAAATGAATTAATTAACGAATGAGGCACTAGTGAAAGGGGTTAGGTCACAGATTGGCATTTGGTGGTTTACTTGTTAAAGCAAAGAAAATTAAAATCCCCAAATATCTTCCAAAAGGAAAAGAAAAAGAACTAGATTTAAAAAACTTTCACTGTTGAACGCGTTTTTCTAAAATATAAAATAAAGTTTAGATTAGTTATTTGTTAAAATTTTTCCATTCAAAACACAATTGTGTTTTTTAAAGCAACTAAAAGTGATTTGGCAGTAATTATCGCCATCTAGTGGCAGATCTGATGCTATGCCTGTAATGATGTCCAATTTGATGTATTTTAGGTTCCTTAAGACAATCAACATAAGAAAGTATACAGAAAACATGCCTGCTTTTCTCGATTGCTTATTTCTGACCACTGACTCTTGAATTAATTACACTGCCCAGGCTAGTTTAACCTAAGCTACCAGAGTGCTGTTGTGTATTGGCCATGTCACTAATAGGATGTTCTTATAAAGTGTCTATGAAATTCTGAACAGAAAAGTGTTGCCTAGTTTACCAAAATATGTTCTGATGTGTAAAAAGTAAACGCATGCCATAGCTTTATATATCCTGTAAATGGTACACAACCGGAAATAGAAGAATCAGTTGCACACAACCATCTACACCAAATTTGTTTGTCCAGTGAGTGTTTAAATTTATTTGTGCAAATATTGCAAAGTTAAAGAACAGCAGGCAAACAAATGTTTCGTACGTCCTACGAAAATTGCATAATAACGAATCATACCTGTGTAATAGTATTTCCTCCACACATTCAGCTATACACTTTCTGGTGAAGTGATAGAAATCTTTTTTTTTTTTTTGTCACCTGAAAAAACCAAGCAGTCATGATGACGCAAATATGACACCGACTGCTGTGAAACAGAAGACAATGGGAAAATCACATAACCTGGTATAAACTATATTACAGCTTATTTCACCTGATTTACATAGGAAATAAGGGATACTAGAGCTATGTGCTATGACACAAACAAAGATAGGCAAGAAAGTGCAAGCAATCGTTGTTGTTTTTTTCCCAGCATGCACAGGCATTTGCATAATGAACACTGGTCTTGGCGCGGTAGCCTCCGAGACCAGTTAAATTGATTCCAGAGTTCATTCAACATACACAACACACATATTCACGTTAAATTATTGCTGTTTAAAGATTCTAAAATTGCATATTGTTGTGTTGCTGTTATTTTAAAACACAACGCCGAACAGTAGATCTGATGGCCCACTGCTTATGAACGCTTGTCCTAGTGCTGATGTTACTTAACATGGTGGCCTCCTTGATGGTTTGGTTAGCAGTTGTGTGTTGTAAATCTGTCTGAGGTAAATGTTGATATTATCGACCGCTCTTGTTTTCTGTTTGTGAACGAAACTGAATAGTGCTGGATAGCCAAATCTTTAGCCTTATCGTTGACTTATTGTCACACCAGATTTTTGTGATTATATTCCCTTTATAGCTTAGCATCAATGTTCTCTTGATTTAAACATGATTCTGAGTCCTCTGATTCTGGTTCCTGATTTCTTGTTTTTTTTATTCCTCCGATTCTGATTCATGTTTTTGATTCCTTTTTTTCTTCTTTCTCTAATTCTGATTCCTCTGATTTTATTCCTCTGAATCTGATTCATCTGTTTTTAATCCCTGTGTTTCTGATTCCTCTAATTCTGATTCATCTGATTCCTCCGATTCTGACTGAGTCTTTAAAAGGTTATCTTTTCCCATCAATAAAGACCACAGGAAAAATTTATCAAATAATCTTTTTGAGGTTATATTGCTCTTCGAAAACAAGCCTGCATATCCAAATCTGGAGATTTCATCATTCCCCTTATCGCAGCCGCTTTCTTGGATTCAGCAGTGTGTGAGAAAACATCTGACCTGCAGGTTTTCTAACATCCTTTAAAATAGCTGTGTTTTTTCACTGTTCCTAAGTTAAGAAATTCTGTAAGTCCTGAAAAATCAAGGACGGTTTTCTGTCCCCTATTTTTTTTTTTTTTTAAATAATTGTACTGTAGGAAATATTTTGTAGGGAACATGGAATCATGGGACTTGGAGATATATTTTTTGTGCTATGCATGCGCTTGAGTCCTGGTGCTGGAACTGTAGTTTTGCTTAACAGACTGCAAGCTGGTCCGCTTTCCCTTGTGATGATGTCTGTGTGAAGGCGTCTTCCTGACCTTTGAGACTTTGTGCTGCACAGAAGGAGGAGAAGAAGAAAGAGCAGGGGTGATGGTGGGTAGAGTGGCCAAGGTTTGAGTCTTGCTTTGAGCACAGGGGCTGGAGTGATGAGAAGAGCATGTCGCTGTATCCAACATGCTTTTTGAGTCCTGTTAGAAGGATAAGGAAGAAATGCAAAGAAAGCAGGAAGTCAGACGCGAAGAAGAATTAAGGAAGCTTGGTTAAAGGATAGAGGCAAAACGTATAAAGAAAGAGAAATGACAAATAGTAAGCAGAAAAAGAGGTAATTGAGGTGAAAATGTAACCACTTACAGTTCAAAGACATCAAAAAAGCTAAACTAAACATGGCAAGCAGATAGAGCTAAGGTTACGTTCACACTGCGGCTTAGTGCTCGATTCCGATCTGATTTTTTTAGGTTAACATTGTTTAAAATGTGGCTATATCAGATTTCTAGAGCGAACTGATCATGGTCCAAAACTGACCCACATGTGCAAAAAACTACTTCTACACGGAAGACATTAAAGGAAGCATTAATCCAGTTATGTGCCTCCTTTTTTAAAGTGATGTTCAGCAAACAGCAGCAAATTAATGAGCAGTTGTTGAGGAAGTGGATGAGGAGTAAAAGAGCCACATTTTAAAAATAGCAAATTGTAGAGCAGTAACTGCTACTTCAGTATGAAGTTGTGTGTGGATTTGGAGATGGAGCCAGGAATGGTGGGACCGTGACGTGAACGCTTTCTGCGAAACAGACTCTATATCAACTGTTTGTAGTTAGACGCTGGTGCAGAACGATTACACACGTCGAACAAAAATAATGTGAAAAATAACCGTTTACACTGCAGTCGCATTGCAAATCATCTGAACTGTGTCGGATTTAATACCACTTATGGAATTGAAAAGATCAGATTCCATTGTGGTTTGTAGGGTTCACATTGTCATGAAAAAACATATCCGAGACATATGTGGGCAAAGAAAAAAAATCGGATTCAGGCCACATTTGCCTGCATTGTGAACGTAGTTTAAGAGAGTCTAAGGGAAAGAATAATATGGAGGAAAAGGATTTCAGGCAAGTTCATTCTCTATACTTGGAGGCAGAAAGAAGCACTATGAACTTGCCATTTTATCATGACATCAGCACTTTTTGTCTCCCTGGCACAGAGTCACCGGCTTCTACTGCCACTTATAACACTCTACAATGCACAGACAATGATAGATAGATAGATAGATAGATAGATAGATAGATAGATAGATAGATAGATAGATAGATAGATAGATAGATAGATAGATAGATAGATAGACGAATAGACAGATAGATATCAGACAAGACAATAGATAGACAGATAGACAGATAGATAGATAGATAGATAGATAGATAGATAGATAGATAGACAGACAGACAGACAGACAGACAGACAGACAGACGATAGATAGATAGATAGATAGATAGATAGATAGGCAGGTAGACAGATAGGCAGACAGATAGATTTCTTTAGAATTTCTTTAGTCTGCTTTTTAAGGTTTCTTCATTATATCATTTTGGAGAGTTTTTCGTCTCATCTTCAGCTTGGATTTTGATTCGATTCTACACACTGAGCAGCCAAACTGCAGCTACAGAAGTAAATAATAGAACAACGAGGAAAAGTAGTGCCGAGGGAGATCTGATGGCATGACCTGTTAAACCCGTCGTTGTGATGATCAGCAATGTGGTTTTGACTCTGCTGCTTAGCCAAGGAGCATTTACAGCACAGCCATGCTGTCTTAACCACAGAACCAAATCCTATGTCCTACTGACCTCCCCGTCCCACTGCTGATCCCAATTCATCCTTATTCACTCATCAACTGGCACAGGTCAGTGCAAAATCCAGACAATCCTCCTCCTAAACATATACCCACAGTCATGACACAAATGGATAAATAAGCTAGAAAATAATATGAATATGATTCATTTCACAATAAGTACAAATCCACATGCACTACATCTGAATAGCATGTTTTTAAAACAAAAGTTTTATTTAACATTACTAAAATATAGACTTTTAAAACAACAGACACACAAACAAACAGCATGACTTATAAGATGTAGAAATTTTCACAAAAACACTGAATATTTGTTTCATTTGCAGTGAATCACGCAGCATCCTTTTCCCAAAAATAGAACTGAATCCAAAAACCCTTTAGATGGAAATGATGCAAAAGAACCTAATGTGTTTTTTTTTGTTTTCAGTGACGTCACCAGAAAAGTGCATGTTTCAGGCTTTACTCATATACATTTGATTAAACTGTAAACGGGGAAACCAAGTGAATCTAATTCCTATCAGCGTTGAAAATGACTGCTCTGCTTCGTGAAGCGAAAAGTGTATACAAAAAAATAAGCTCTATACAACACACACAATCAAGTTACCAGCCTAACATGTTGGTAAGGCAGTATTTCAATAGTGCACTAGTTCTGATGTTGTAAATGAAAAAAAACATTTTGACCGACAGAGCTTATTAGCTGTAATCAACATGAATGATGCGTCAGTTAATACTGCACTAATGTGACTGACAAACCTGAAGAATAAGCAGCATCTTGTGAAGCCACTGCGGATTCAGCGAAAACCCCTGAGTTAAGATGTAAACAATAGTTCTGATATAAATAAAAAGGACGGATAATAACAGTCTACTAACACAGGCTTTGTGCAATACCATATCAGATACAGTAACAGCTGTACCACACCTACAGTACTTCCTTTACAGTAATCGACCAGACCCGACCTATGATTAGCAGTCGGATCACAAGTGCAGCACCAAGGATATTACATAACTTTGCAAACAGTGACAGGTTTCGTTTCCTCTTTTCTTTGTGCACATTTACTACCCAGTCCTGAAGTCCGTGCATGACACAGCATGTAACATCAAGGCATGCAAATAAGTCGACAGCTGAAGTTCCTTAAATTAAAACGGAGATGAAGTAAATAATATGAATCGTGTCCAAGCTTATGCCTCCGAGTGATGGCAGAGGGTCTGATAATATTTGAGTAAAGCTGCGTTCACATGCCGAAAATTCAAAAGTTGTCTCCTGCGATTGTTCCAGGAAAGGTAGAGTTTCTTGAATTGGGGCAGGCATGTGATGGATCAGGCTGTAGAGTGGCTCTGAATATGAAGGGGAGATTGCTGAAAGGTTAAGAGAAAAGGAATGGGAAGAGGAGCATGTTGTAATATACAGACACACAACCTACCATATTGATGTCGTTCTTTGTAGACGGTAACCTGAGCTCTGTGGGAACGGTGTGGATAGCGTCCTCAGGCGGCACAAAGCCTCTTCTGTCTATCATACTGGGACAAACAGGAAAAAAGAAAAAAAAAATCAAACATGGTTGAATTGTCACACACAGGTGTGGCTTGTTAATCCATATTAAATAAAGTGACGCCATATGCTATGTGAATATGTAATTAAAACCCTCGTTTTAGTGCGTGTCAAACTTCCTCCTCCACTCCTGTAATTGTTGATGATGCATATACGGTGACTTTTACTGAATGGCTGACACTTGTGGACACCTGATCATCACATTTACAGCATTTGGCTCGGTAGTTAATTAAATCCATGACCTTTTGATTGATACTCAGTTACAAGAGTATTAGTATCAGATCAGACACTGATGATGTAGGAGTGAGGAGATAGGGGGTCCACTCCGTGGTCCAGTTTATCATCAACAGTGTTTAGAGAGGTTGGGACAAGGTCAGGGCTCTATGCGGGACACTTACCTCAACCATTTCACTCCGACCTTAACCCACCGTGCCTGCTTTTAGTGAGAAAACTCAAAATTTTATATAACCGTGCGCTCACAACTTTGGACAAAGTCAAAATGAGGGTGTGATAGCGAGGCATCCAGATGCGTTTCTCCATATTGTGTAGTCTGAGTCAAATTTGCATGTTTAGGTTAGCGTTTATACAAGTATTCAAACTTGTATAACTATCAGTGTTACCCTTTTTTCCCTTCGTTATATTTTTATATTAGTTCATTATGGCAAACTTTTTCAATGTCTCCTAAAACAGCATAGAAATTCCACACCGGCAATGACATGACCGTGGCGCTATTTACGTCCCTCACACATCATGTATGTCCTTGCGCATTGGTGTCATCAAATTTGTGAGTTAATGATTACCAATCAAGCCATAAAATCTGATTACTGATCAATGCCGATTAAAACAAACCAATCAGAGCGTCCCACTACATAACTTCTATAATACTTGCATAAATTATAAATAACGTTATGTTAATGTTAAATAATAAATTCTCAACTCTTTTTAGTTAATCCAGCTCACTCACCTGGGAGGCATGGGCCCACACAACACTGAGCAGCAGTTTTTAAAAATGTTGTTATAAGTATAAGGATTCCTAGTTTCTTCATTCCCACTCTTTCCTGACCAGGAACCTTTAATCTGGAGGAAAGACAATTTAATCATCACTATATGACATGACATCACGTCCATTCAATATTCACTCAATTACAGAATATGACGTCTCTGACACACAGTTTTTGATCGTCGAATGTGCAAGACTTACATCTTCGTTTGTGGTGAGATTTGTTGCGACCAGGTAGGTATGGAATCCTGAGAGGCCTAAAATAGACCAAACTGAAAAGAAGCAAACCACCAGCTCTAAAGCAGTGGAGAGAAGAGTGAAGGAGAACAGCAAGAGAGTGAAGTCACAAACTGTTTATACACGTGCCCTTTTACACACTTAATTAGTTGTAGGATTAAAATAGAAACCAGTAACTGCACCAAAGGGCAGTTCTAATGAGAGAATAATCAATTATTTAAGACGAGCAGCTTCAGACAGGAGACTAAAGGATATCTGGCAGGACTCGCCTGGAGTGCAAACACCAACCCATTTCCTCCTTGTGATCCTGAAACAACAGTTATTATTAAATTTACAATAATTAAAGACGTTTTCATACAACTGCTCAAGACAAACGTTTGGAAACACCTTAAAGGCGTCCACGTTTTATAATGCCACGTTACATTATTCCTTCACTGGAACTAAAAGACACCAAAACTGTTCCAGCATGTCAACGCCCCAATGTTTCCAGAAGTGTGGTGGTTATTACAAAAGGAATATTGGATCTGGAATAGGATGTTCAAAAACACATTATTGTGTTGTTAAGAATGTCAACACTTTTGGAAGGGGATGGAATCGTGTAGATTTAATAGGAATTAGCTGTTTTTCATTCGTTTTCATACAACCCAATGTTCGAGGTGGGTGTATTAGATGTTCAAACATTCAGAGGTAGTTCATTTTACCACTGAGCAGAGAACAGTCGTTACGCGGACCTGGTTTGCACCCTAGGAGATGGTGGAATCAGTTAAGTCATGCTATAGGAGCAGTGAGAGTGAGGTACAATTTACAGTTTTCAGGTTTGTAAGCAGGTTTGTGAGCAGATGCTGGCAACTGCAGAAGCCAGTGGAGGGTGTTTTAACACTGGGTTGGTATCATGCCATTCTTAGATGAAATGGTAACCTGGTTACCAAATTAAATTTAAAAAAAAAATAACCCCAGCAACCAATTTTGTAATGTCTAATGACTGAGCTGCCAGTGATTTAGACCCCATCTCCAAGCCGGACCTGTCAGAACCTTTCGTGTGACCCGCCTCCAGTTGATGATCAACACATCCCCAGAGCGAGAAGGACGTTTCCACTTTGCCATAAAGACGTCCAGTTGTTCTTCGAGGACTTAGTTGCTTACACACACACACACACAGGACGTAGTTGGACACTTCAGCACTTAGTGCTTACACACACACACACACACACAGTGTTTCTGCATAATTCCTGCTACCTGTTTTTTTTTTCACCCAAATAAGGATAGGTTCTCTGTTGAGTCTGGTTCCTCTCAGGGTACTCAATTTACCTAATTCAGCAGTGGTCTTTATACTGAAAGCAGGACAACAGCGATATGGTTTGAGTAGCTAAGATTGTAATAGTCCTTGCTGATATGGCACTCAAATTTTATAGATATACATGATAGATAAACAAATATACCCCTAGTGATTATTGGACCCATGCATTGTTTCCTCACTCCTATTTACACATAATTTAAGCACAATCAGAAAGAAAGTAAGGTAGCAAGCAGGTCCATGTCATATTTAAGAACGTAAATAAAAGTTCACGTGTTTCGTCTTGAGATGTAGGTGTAAAGAGTAGCATACATACTCAGAGCCAGATGGGTGGTTACACAGCCAAAGATGAAAGCTGTGTGAAAGGACAGCGAGACGATGAACAGGTAGAAGAAGCGATAGTTTCGCTTTCCTACACAGTTTCCTACCCAGGGGCAATGGTGGTCAAACCGTTCTAAGGAAGAAAAAAAAAAAAAAAACAGTCAAATCGTCAAACAGAAAGTCTAAGTAAGGACACAGGGTCAGCTAGGAGTAGGGCTGAACGATTAATCGAAATCGTGATTTGAAACGTTGCAATTAGTTAACTTGAAAAAATGATTTATTTAAAACAGAGTATTGTTTAATTAGAATTAACTCATACTCTCAGCCACAAAGGCTTTTCTAGAGAACAAAGAGCAGAGGAAATGTCATCCCTGCCATTTTATCACTACTCACCCACACAGTTGTCACACAAGCTACAGTGGGAGGTACGAGGGGGCCGGAAGATCTTGCAGGTGAAGCAGTACTTCAGCTTAACGACCTGCTCGTTGATAACGACCTCCTTGGTGCGAGGAGGGGGCCGATAGGACGAGGTGCAGCCGTTGGGATTATCTGTATATTAAAAAAAAACAACAATTCAAAACGCATTTCTCTCTGAATATTGAACAAAGTGACCAAACAGCTGTTTTTGTCTTGGAAGCAACAATAATACAGATGTTGATTATGTATTAACTAATTAAAATTAATTAATGATACGCAATGTTCCACTGTTAATGGGATTATTTCTTTATTCATGTATACTGACTGTTGAGATATGTTTATGAACTATGTACTTTTAACATGCACTCAGCACATGAACACGCATCATCTATGTCTAGGATTAGAGGAACTATGTTAAAAGGTTATAAAAGGTAAGCTGTAAAACATGCTCACAAAGAATGAACCTTCTGTTCCTTCTTACTGTTTTGCTGACACACAAGGTCATATCCTCTCATGGGTGAGAACATCCGTCCGTCCTAAGAACTGATTTCTGTTTCACTACTCAGGATTTATTATCATATAGGGAGTTTGTGTTTTTGCAACTGCCTCAGACAGTTAATCTAGTTTTCGTGTGCGAAAACTAAGCACATCTTTTTTTTTCTTTTTTTTATCTACTGTATAAATGCTCTGCCTACTGAGAGAACTCTCAGGAGATCTGTGCATCAATAAACTCTGTCTGCTTGACACCGTTGTTCTTGCATTGGTTTTCCCCGAGCGCTCGTATTGTATGTTTCTTTGCTGACGGGCGGGGCGGCATTGCTCCTGGAGTGGTACGGGGGACAGAGCAGGGCAGATTTTGCAAACCTTACAGTGACTGATGATATTAATCCCTCCCACTTCATTGTCCCCTCTATATTATTTGATCCAGGTCCTTTAATCGTGAAATATATATTACATATAATTTATGTTTCTCGTATATTTTCATATCCTTGCCTAAACTCGGACAGTCGTATAAGGCATTTCACTGCATGCCGTATAGTAAAGATGCTGTGGAAATGAGACTAAGTTAAGTGAATTGAAAATTGAAATTAAGTTTATTAAATTGAAATTCTGCAACTTTATTGCTGCTTTCGTTATATAAATCATTAATGTTTTATACAAACATGGTTTTAAAAGCATTTTGACAGCAGTGAGGAGTGAGAGTGAGTTGAGTGAGTGAGTGAGTGAGTGAGTGAGTGGGTGAGTGGGTGAGTGAAGTGAGTGAGTGAGTGAGTGAGTGAGTGAGTGAGTGAGTGATTGACAGAGACAGAGTAAATGAATGAGTGACTGAGTGTGCAAGTAAATGAGTGGACAAAATGAGGGTGGGGGAGTGAGTGAGTGGCGAGTGCCAAGCAACTCTCGGTGAGCAAAGTAACTAAGCGGGCAAATGAGGGTGTCGCACCCACTACAGATCGGTTGCTGCATCCTTGTTTTTTTTCTTTATTATTATTGTTACCAGACAATTTAAAACCTTTCTAATTAAAGGAAGCTTAGCGTTTCCTGGTCTATCCCTTTTGTTTGGGTTGTAATTTCATTGGAAAGCCGACTGCTTAATCAATCAGCCTACTTTTAGTTTTTCTTCCCTATTTTTTTTTGAAGGGGTTTTTTTTTTTTTGCACACAATCCCTAGATCCACATCTGTACTCGCCACACAGTTTCTCATCCACTGCTGATGACAGTACAGATATGTTGTGGCAAACATTTTACTTGTAAATTAATAAATAAATAATAATCCCCCCCCCCACACACACACACACACACACAGATTAACCCTAAAATCTATCAGTGATAAAATGCACTAACCAATCTGTTTCTCGATGTCAGCTGCCTCCTCAGGTGTTGCCCTAGGAAGAATACCCGGGTCTGAGAAGCTGGTCTGAAGCAAAGAGATGACCACAATCACAAAAAGGACTGCTCCGATCACTGGGATGCAACCGGTCAGGTGTTGGACCAAAAAGGGACAGCTTGTTGGACCAAAAAGGGACAGCTGAAAAGACAACAATTCAATTCATTTTTTATTGTATGGAACTTTTAACAACAGACATTGTCTTAAAGCAGCTCAACACAGAATGCAGTTACGACAAAAAGTGTAGGTTTGTCCCTAATGAGCACGCTGGTGGAGAATGTGGCAAAGGAAATCTCCATGAGAAAAAGTAGGAAAAAAACATTAGAGGAACCAGACTCAAGAGAGAACCCATCCTGATTTTAGAGACACCAAATGTCCATTAATTACAGCTTATGGTAATAGTGATTATATGTAATGTAAACTGGGTCAGTGGAGCAGAGTGAGTCTCAGTCCATTCTCAAAGCTCCTTAAAATTGAGGAAAGGGGCAGGAAACTGGTCAATGATACCTCAGGAGCAAGATTAAAACCCACCCCCAAGAAAGAGAGAGAGAAAGAGAGAGAGAACAGACAAAAATGAGAGCATGTTGGAGTCCTCCAAATGGTTAAGGTTTAAAGTTTACAAGGAAAACGCAAATATCGAAAGGTCCAGTATGGGTAATTTATTAGTTTTAAGTCATGATTTCATGGACAGTTGCACACCTTACCAGTGCATCCGTATTAGTGTGTTAGTTTGCACGTTGTCGCATTACATTATTCCTTCACTTAAACTAAGAGACTATGACGATGCCTCCATGACAACATGCTGTGTTCTGGTCGAAGTCAAAGAACATCCCTGACTGTGACTCAACTCCACTGAACACCTTTAAGATGAATTGGAACACTGACTGAACGCCAGACCTCCTCAACCAACATTAGTGTCTGATTTCACTGATACTATTGTAACTGAATGAACACGAGCCTCCACGGTCACATGACCCAGTCTAGTGGAAAGCCTGCACAGAATCCCTGAGGTTATTATTATAGTAAGAGTGAGAATAAATCCCAAATCCCGAATAAGATGTCAAAAACCCCATATGGATTTAATGGGCAGATATCTTTATTGTTTGTCTATTTAAGATCTTTGACATGTTGTCCCTTATAATAAACATGTTTAATCTGTAAATCAGTCTATGTCATTAATTAGACTGGCATAAAGAAAAAAACTCAGAAAATGATTTACATTTCCAGGATCCCGTCCGATTTACATGTATTTTACTTGTTGGGCGGTTAGGGATTTAGCACTTTGCTCTGGGGCCCAACAGTGACAACTGACGGGTGCTAGGAATTGAACCCACGATATTCTGATCAACACATTTACATTTTTTTTCCACAGATGCCCTCATCCAGAGCGATTTACATTTATCTCATTTTTTAATCCAACTGCGCAGTTGAGGATTAAGGGCCTTACTCAGGGACCCAGTAGTGTCAGATTGGTGGTTCTGGGGATTAAACCCACAACCTTCTGATCAGCAGTCCAACACCTTAACCACTAAACTCTTAGTTCCCAAAAAGAAATAACACAATATGTAAGCAATATCTATATATATATAAAGAAGAAGGGAGAAGAGATAGATAGATAGATAGATAGATAGATAGATAGATAGATAGATAGATAGATAGATAGATAGATAGATAGAAAATATAACAGGGAACGTGTGTGTGTTGTGTGTGTGTGTGTGTGTGTGTGTGTGTGTGTGTGTGTGTGTGAAGTATATATAGTTGTAAAGTAAAGAGGTAAAGTGCAGATCAAACACACTATTAAACACACTTACTCGAACACGAAGAATAAGCCGCTGGTGACCAGGATGAGCCCCAGGGTGAGTGGAAGAACACCGCTTTGACGTGCCACCATAATCCGACCATCACAGTAAAAGCGATTTTTCCCCGGAAACACTTCCCATTTCCTCCTCACTCGCCTGGGCTTCTTTTCCTCACAAGGAGCTGTTGTGTTTGGAGGGGTCGGGGTAGCGAGCGCGTGCGGATCTATTTGTTGATATTCACAGCTTTTCATGGCGATTTGGAAGAAACTCTCATCCGATTTTACCTCCCAAACGAATCCTTACACTTCCTCTATAACCGATCACTACTCACACGGTGTGCCGGTGGAAACAAGATCCTATTTTACACACTGGCGTGATGTGACCGGAAATACTTTTCTCTAAAAATGAAGCCTACGCGTCGTATGTCAATGACGATCGCAGGCTTTTAGTTTACTCCGCTTCCAGCATGTCTTCATGTCCTCCACACACGCACACACGCACGCGCGCGCTCATCAGTCATTCATTGTTTTACTGTATCGCCTAAACCAAACCAGTCAGCTATACCAGGTAGTGACGTAATTCATCAACTTCCTGTATGGGCGCGTGAACATTACTGCACTCTCTGGTGGTTTATCTCTTTAGAACAATCGGCTTCTTTTAGCATAAATGTTATTGCGTCCTAATTTAAAAATATAAAATAATAAGAACTGGGGTAATAGATGAATGTGGGGACCGCTAGTTTGTTCAAGGGCAAAAAAAATGCGTTTTGACACCGGAGCGTAAGAACGCCTTGTGACGTCATAAAGCTGTATGAATATTCTCATATTCGTTGTGCTGATTTGCATAACAAAGCTTACAAATCCAGACGAAAATTTGAGGATTTTTGTGGTAAATACATAAATATATGAATAAATAAATAGTTTACTGCTATAAACATTATACAACTTATTATATAATAAAATCTATCTAGGCTTCTTTTCATTTATTATCGGAGACTTGAATACAAACATGTGGATTTGAGTCCAATGAGTTTTTTTTAGTTCCTGAATAGCAATAAATCCTACATTTACCAGACACCCTTATCCAGAACAACCTACATTTATAGTGGTGGCTTTGGTGGTGCTGGGAATCAAACCCTGGTCTTTCTGGTATCAATCCAACACTTTAACCACTAAACTACCACGTCCCACACAGCCTTAGTTTTGCAAGTGGCTTGGCTTTTAGAGTCGTTCATGGACTTAGTAAATTAAACTCCACAGATAACTCGCTTCGCTGGATGTGATTTTGCCGAATAGCACGTGATCCTGGATTTACATCTATTTGTAATGCTGAAATCAACCAATCATAACCATCTGATGTCAACAGTGTGTCCCGACCAAACCTGCCCCCATCCATTTTTGAATCTTTTCCTTTTTTTGTCCAGAAAACAAACCTAAAAATTGAGTAAATGCGTAAATGCTAAAAAAATAGCTTATTGCCTGAAACTAATCATTCATTGATTCTGGAACAGTTTACTGACTGACACAGACAATTCCTGGATTAACATTGGATCACAACATGAAATTGACAAATTAAATTAAAATATTTTATTATAGTCCAGGAACGACATTAGTAAATTTAGACTGTATTGATTTATACAGCAAATCAAAAACAATCACTAACAATGTAAAATGCTCTGAAACGGTGAACCTGTAGAACCGCAATAGAGCAAGTTTCTTACTATAAAACAGGACTTCTGTTTATTTAATTAAATTCATTCATAATATTACGTCTGATGCAAAAAAACCCTTGTTTATCTTGCTTCTTCGAATTGAAGGTCACTAGTACTTAAAAAACTGTCTGTTTTATTTAATTATAATACTTATTTAATAATATTTTACTTAGTATGATTTATATTATTATTCCATTTTCCATTTCACAAGCAATTTTAGATTGATGTGTTGTTATAAAGCATTTATTTTACGAATATCAATATATACTGATTAAATCCGATATAATACGCGCAGTAGAAATCAGTAGATGACGTTTTTTAAAATGACTTCATTTGACCTTCTTTGTTAGTCTGTTGGTCTGTGAGTAATTTGCTGTTTTGCCACCGATTTCACACACATTTATGTACACACGCTCCACAAACTCAACATCAAAGCCTGAGTTGAAAAAAAAGTTGATGAGATACATCACGGTACCATAAAGTACGGTACCAATAAAGATTGATGGCATCAGTTTTGTCAACAACTTAAACATCTGTTCAGCTACCTTCACGGTACAGGTCCCAGGTCTGTCCTGAAAATGTGATTCTAATTTAAAACCACACTTTTGGAGTTTTGGTTCAAGGTGTTGAGTACATTCGTTACTGAGTAAAAAAATAAATATGTTATAAAAGGAAAAATAAAGCAATTGAATGGTCTACTGAAGTCACATACAATATAGATTTTCAACCATGAAATCTATGACACCGATGTTCGCAACATAAATATGAAATTAGTGTCATTTATGTGTGACAGTGACAGTGCAGTTGTGGGCACAGACAGAGACAAAACCATATATATATATATATATATATATATTTATATATATTATATATATATATAGGACTACTGACAACTTTCTTAAAAAAGTCAGGGCTCGTCCGGGATTTGAACCCGGGACCTCTCGCACCCAAAGCGAGAATCATACCCCTAGACCAACGAGCCAGTTACAGAAACGTTTTTTAAATGTCTATTTTAATCTATTGTATACGTGGCACTTGCAAGTATCTCGTTTTTGCCTGCCATCTAGTGGTTGATTTAGAGAGCAGTAACGAACAAAATGGATTTACTTCTGTGTCTGGTATGATATTCGGTTATTTGTAATTGATTATAATTGCTAAGAATCGGTTGGAGTCGGTTTAAGCGAATACTTGAAAGAGATAAAGTAATTTGGCGAAGTAAACGCGCATGTGCACAAAACAGTTAAACACATATGATGACATTATTAGCATATACCTGACAAACCGTTTTAGTTCAAGGAATCGTTCAAGGACGTTCAAGGAATCGATTCTTTTTTTGCTAGCTGTAGTTTGCCAGATACAGGCAAATAATGTCATTATAAGTGGTTAACTGTTGTGCACATCAAGTCACTTTGTTTTCTTTGATCTTTGTGCTTTGGATGTTTACAAAATGTGAATGTGGAAAGTCTATACAAATGAAGAATGAAGCAGCAATAAAGCAATTAAATAAATCTGCCAAATGTCCAAGTGCCAAATAACTGTTATTAGTTTACATTTGCTTATCTTATGAAAATAATTAGTATAACTTTTCATGCGATTAATTTTCCATTTTCATGCATTATTTAAAATGAACCATTAAAAATACAACTCTACATTAAAGATATTTTATTAAAGTTGTGTTATTACTCTTTTTGCTGATGAATCTCCTAATTGTTTAAAAAGAAAAAAGAATAATTTTTAACTAGGCTTACAGTAATATTTAATATTTACAAAGCTTGTAATGTACTACAGTAAACTTATTTTACCTGAATATGTAAACTAAATAACCAATTAAATTATTGACCACTAGGTGGCGACAAAGCAGCATAAACCTGCTACAAAAAGAGCGCGCATATGCAACGTGGCAAATCCCTACGGATAAAGGTGCAAGGGATTTGCCTGGATGCTGTAGGGGAGCAACGTTCATCCCATGGTCAAACATATTAGCTATACGTTCAAATGATTTTGCAGCATGCCTCGCATACAAAAGTCGCATGCGTAACAAAGCTTAATATAGTTTTATAAAAAGGCTTTTGTGACATACAAATGAGAACAGATAAAATCATAATAATATGCACACTGATACAAAACACTGAGCAGGAATATGCAAAGTACACAACATCCATGTAACAGTTTAGTCTTCATTTCATTTGGGTTCACTTCCCAACCCATTTGCAAATTTGTAAAGGGCATTGATACAGTGTTCGATCAAGAGTTTAAGCTTTACACAAAATATTGCTACTAAAACTGTTTGCACTGCAAATAAATGCACACAGGATCTGCAGTAAAACTCAGGCAGAGTCTTTTAAAGTTTTTCTTTTTTTTTTTTACTCTGTTGGCACTAAAGCTATCCATCACAGAGCTCACATCTCAGTCTGGTCCGACTGTACATTCTCATCATCTTAACACGGGGCTGACTACAGGATTCGCCGCATGGACACATAATGTACATTACATATGTACTACTCTGTAAGTCTGTGGTTAAATGACCAAGTTTGGACTTAGTTCTGTTCGAGTATATTTTAATCACATTATTCAAGTTCGCCATATAAAAAAAAATTCCTGGGATTTTCTAGACACAGATTAAGCACAAATATAATTATTCTACTGAACTCGTTTCGGAAGTTGCTGGGTGTAGCACCAGTTTTTACTTTAGACTAACATCCATCTTTCAATCACAAGTTCAACCTTCGATGCGCGTGCAGCAGTTTAACAGTCTGAGTTTATTCAACTGTAGGAAGTGGTCATAGCTTAAGTCTTGCTGGGCCAGTGTAGGACAGGGAGGATTCTGCCGCATTGGTAGCATATTCACAGGTCGAAAGCTTCCACTGCTTCCTTATCCAAACTAGCTGCAGAAGCAGATTTCCTCATGAAACTGTGTCACGAGGATTTCTAATTGCACTCTAGACTCTTGACATTGCACACTTTCTTCTTTGGTTCTATTTGTATCTCAGGATAACATGTGCTTGAACAGCTCTATATCCATATACAGATGACAAACCATTCACGTCAATGCGTTGTAATCAGATTTGCTCCCCATTCCTAAATACATACACACTTAATTTTGCAAATATCCCAGCTAGCAAGGGAAATTGTTACCAGCTGTGAACATGCTAGAATAAGCAAGAAGGCGTCATCACTGACAGTCTGTAAGTCGGCAACATAAACAACTACAGGTTTCTGGCAAACAGATTTTTGGCACATTTTTCTCGTCAATGTCTGCATACAGCAAACACACTACACTGATTTTATTTATACCTGCTGTAAAGTGGGTCTTACACAGGGGTGTCTAAAACGTTATTTCTCCAGCTTAGACCGCCATCAGAGTTTAAAACTTAACTTGAAATCCAGTCACCAAAATATTTTCATGTTAATTACTGCAGAATATCACTTGACAGCCGCAGTCATTAATACAGGTGTTCCTTTTTTTCAGGAATAGAGTAACAATGACTATTATAGTATTTAAGAATACAGGAAAGGTATTCTATGCGTAATGATTAAAAGCAGAACCATGTTTCTGAAATACTGTTTCCAGATTATATTCTATTTGTCCTTAAGTTCTTTGCCCTTTCATTGATTTGTTTTATAATGTTTCATGATGTTAAGTAGCATCAGTCTCTTAAGATACTTATATATAAAGTATTCATATTTCCAGCTTATAATCGACCTGTTAGCCCTGCACTTTTTTTTAAAGACAATTCATTATATTTTTTTGCAGGTATAGTCATAAAAAAACAAAGCACTTTGAATTTAGCTACCTGCAGGTGGAAAAAAATGCAATATATAAGTGTGTGAAAAGCTGCAGGGAAGTTAACATCTTAACTTAACTCTTGACACCCCTAGTGTGACTGATCTAATAGTTTCCTGATAATCCACAATTCTGTGTGCAATTACACTAACGGTGCTTTGTAACCGATCAGATCACATGTTAATTCAAGCTACCAATGGGGCCTTGTGACACCCTCCATATATTCAAGTGGCTCAAAAACAGCAAAAGAATGTAAAGGTGATTCTTATTTATAACTATACAGGATACTGTAGAAATAGTAACAGTTAGAAAAAAACTTGCTACATAGCGAGAAGAGGGCTAACATTTAACTCAGTGACTGTGCTCTGGGTAGTGAACATCAGTAAATTGAGCGCAGGTCAAGTTTTTAAGGTGGCCACGCAGGGCCTGGGTGAAGGTTCCTTGACTTTACCATTAATATTGCACTTCAATTTAAAGTGACTTTTTGTCCCACTAGCATTGAAAAAAGACGCATGGTTCAATTTGCTTTATCTAGCTAGATATGCAACATGTGGAACTTCCCATTTAAATGTCTCACAGGCTGACAGAATGTAACGCAGCCCTATCCCAGTTCACTCTGGTCTCTAAGGCAAGGCTTACTCATCATAAGGCCAGAGGAAGCAAAGGGAGTGAAATGAGGGCAGGGGCATTTGAATGGTGTAATGGGCCACCCGTTTTCATTTGAAAGTGCAAAATACTGTATGAAAACATCAGCAATCCCACCAATACTAATAAAAGATCATCAAGTCACATTATCAGGCATGAGCAATTGAGCCGATTTAAATGATAGCATAAAGATGTTTTGCATGATGACTTTCAGGCCTTTCTCCGAATGACATTCTGATGTAATGGATACTGCTTTTAAAACGATAAATAAATTGGCAATAATTATATAAACAGGACAAGGTGAACTGCCAGCTTTGCAACGATCCCAGAGGCAAGATATAAAAGACTCATAAAACGTTCTTCATATCCATGACATCGAACGTATAAAGGCTGAAGGACAATAAGAAACTGGGATGCTGTTTAGCTTTGTTCTCAGCCACAGGTGCAAGATTGTAATGTCAGTTTTTGTATTCAGGGTGTATGAGGAAGGTCATAAGGCCACCATGGTGCAGGGGTGTTTAAGTTTGCAGGGTAGGACCCCTCTGTTAAGTTGGTAGAATTCGACAAGGTGGATCAGGTCTGTGAATTTGGTGGACCCATCGTCAAGGCTGAAGAAGATCTGACCGTCCTCTTCATACTGATAACAGAAACGAGAACAGAGCTTCAACAGAATCGTTTATATATTCACTCGAGTTTAAAACATATCTATAGCCGAACACTAAAGCTTGTATTATAGGGCATGTAAAGCTCAGAATAGAGATAAGAGACTCACAGGCAAAATCTGGAAGTGTCTGATTTTTTGGTGATGGCACAGAGTGAGAACAAAAGCCTTTGGGTTGCTCTGACTATCCCGCAAAAGAAACAACCTTCAGAGAAAAGAGACTAAACTGAACAAAAACCTTAATACATAAAGTATTACAGATATAAACACTTTAAAATAACCCAAACCCACTGATGCAGGTCCAATTTTAGCCACTTACCCATCTACCTGACCCTGCTGCTTCATCATACGGTGAGATTCCTCTCTCATGATGCGGCCGTGAAACCACAGTTGTGTTCGATGGATAACTGCAAACAATGATTCACATTTTAAACTGCTTTTTGTAACTTGTGTAAATGGTATACTACAGAAATAGGTTTCGAGCTATTGTACCTGAATTTGAAGAGGATGAGTGTGGAGAACTAGGATGGCCTGATACATTCATTCGCTGACTTCTTTTCTACAATGAAAAACATTGATATAATTCATATATAAAGAACAAGATGCACAATGGACCAGTAAATAGATTTATAAAAGTATTAGTACCAGATTAACTTTACACCCAAACAGCGATTGTATGAGGCACCTTGTAAGCTTAGTATGCAGTAATGCAGCTCTGCTGTTGTAGTTACCCCTCTAGATCAGAGTTTCTGTCGTTATAAATAAATGGCTTGCTGTGTATCATAATGCATAACCTTCTTTCAATTTATCAACAAAAAACAACTGAGTTTTACACAATGTGTGTAAATTTGTAACAGAGAAGCTAGGTCATTTATAAAATTCTAGTAACTTCTTTCAGCTGTATGATTTTAATCCTAGTTTCACAACAGTCTTCTCTAGGACTTTTTTACTGTAAAACTGGTGGAAGTGGTACACCTAAGTGGTTAAAGTGTTGTACTGCTGATCAGGAAAAAACAGAAAATGCAAACACATACATTTGTATATAACTTGATAAACAATGCTGTGTGTTCATGTATATGTGTTTGTACAAAACTTACTCTCCAAAACTTACTCTCCAAGCACAGGGTTGTCCTCACACGGCCTCCATGGAGCAGCATCATTGCTTCCACAGGGTTCAGCATCTCATTACACGGCCTTCCACAGGTCCCTGTCAAGAACACGGCCATGCTCCTCCACTATAGCAAATCTATTCGATTCTCTGATACACTCCTCTACAGGTGAAGACAAGACACTTCCTCGCTACGGAGATATCACCACCTGCTTACCCCTACATAATCTGCTTCATTAGCTGTCATTACACCTGTTGGTATAGAGGTATTAAAGATCAATGCAATTGGGTTCAATGTATTGAGCAAATGCTCCTGGTCATGTGAAAAATAAATAAATAAAATTAATTAAAAAAAAAAAAAAAAGAATCTGAACGCTCACCACTGGTGTTGTGAAGTTCGAGACTGCTGACTGGTGAGGAATCTTGTAGTTTTGGTAAAGCAGAACTCCATACTGCGCACAAGTTTAAAACTGATATTATTTTTAAAGTAATGGAATTACCATTAGTAATAGTGGTATGGTAGTAGTAATAATAGTAGTGAAATGCTGGATATTATCAGTAACCCATGGTTGTACCACTTATCCTACTATTCATTCTGCTATCATCAGATCTGAATATGACTAATACTACTAGTATTACTACTGCTACTAGTAATAGTAGTGGGGGTAGAAGTAGCAGGAGAAATAATAGTGGAATTACTAGATGCAGTAGTAATACTAGTAGTATTAGTCATATTCAGATCTGATAATAGCAGAATGAATAGTAGGATAAGTAGTACAACCATGGGTTACTGATAATATGCAGCATCCCTTGAGCACACAGAGGGTTAAGGGTTGATGGCCTTGCTTAAAGGCCCAGCGGTGGCAGCTTGTTTATTCCAGGGCTTTAACCCTGATCTCTCATTCAACAACCCAGAGCTTTAACTTTTTGAGCCACCGCTGTAATAGTGTTATTGGCGGTAGTAGTAAAAATAGCATGGAGTGGGGAAGGTAGCTTAATGGTTAAGAAGTTGGATTGCTGTAAAGACTCCCAATACATCAAATTACCACTGCTGGGCCCCAGAGCAAGGCCCTTTACCCCCTAATTTCTTAGTAATAAAAAAAAATTCTTAGTATAATAAAAATTAATGCAAGTCAGTCTGGATAAGAGAGTCTGCAAAATGCCATACATGTAAATGTAATAGTAGTGATCTAGCAGTAGTTCTAGTAATCGTGGTAGTAAAAATAGTTGTAAAGAAGAAGTAAAGTGTACAATAGTGAAATTACTAGTACAAATAATGGCATCAGTAGTAGCAGCGGTACTAATATTAGTAGTAATTTTGTTAAAGTAGTAGTAGTAGTAGTAATAATGATGAACTTGTAATGGTGCTGGTGGAAATAGTAACAGAGGTGCAGTAGTTGTAGTAATTTTAAAAGTGCCAGTGGTCTTAGCATTAAAGTGCTGATAGTAGTTTACAAGGGGGTTTCCAGACATGCCATGCAAGCCTCTTCTTCAGCCTTGTGCTGCCATCTGTTGGCATGTCTGGAAACTTTGATACATCCCTCATATAACATATATTTGTTAATAGCCTTTGGAATATTAGGGTGTCCTGTCCAAATAAGGCTTCTTGTAATTTTGCTGTAGGTGTTGATGAGCCAAAGAATTTAACTTGATTTCAAAAGTGCCACAGAATTATAAGCTTGCCACTGCAAAGTATAGCAATAGTGTGTGTGTGTGTGTGTGTGTGTGTGTGTGTATACCTTAAACACCCTGAAGCCTGTCATCCAGCATGTTCGGCTCTGCTCATCCTCAGCACAAAGCATCTTCAGATCCTTCAATTCTGTTGTGCCTTTTGTAGGCTGTTAAACCACAAAATAATAAAAATGAGTTATTCAGTTAAACACAATCTTCACACTGCTTTTAGATGAACTCTATTAAAAGTATATATTTTTAGCTATGTATAAGGTAATAAAAAATATAGAAAATAATTTCTGTATTGACAAAATTAATAAAACTAGAAACCATGCATTGTACCTTAATGCAGAACTGGTAGTCTGTGGGAGCACTGTGCACTTTCTTTCCAGTTGTCATAATAAACACAGAGTTCTCTTCCAGATCTGAAAGCAACTGCAGATGCCTGGGCTCCTAAACAAGCCACATGCAACATTCTCAGCAATTGAACACGACTGACACACATTAACACCCACAACAGTAGGCTCAAATGATTAACGCTGCCTTGTTAGAATTTAAAATAACTAAATGGTAGTCTTGTCCGATATAACTATGACATTTTATGTAGCAATGCAACAATTTATCTTAATACACAGCTTGTATTTTTCAGGAGATACTCCTCATTTTGGGAAAAATAAAAAAGGAAATGAGGCAGTATCGTCCCAAACGTAGTGCCGCGCTATAAGTGTACACACAGGCCATACGTCAAAATCTCACATTCTTTTATATGACCCATATTTAATCCATAATTTAATTTCTGATTTGCAAGCATGTGGAAGCCCTTACACATTGAACAGCATTCAGCAAACAATGCATTTCATATACATTAAATCCTAACCACAAAATCCAATTTAAATATGAGTGCCTCTTCTCCAAATGCACATAAAGGAATACAAAAACTTAGCTTGCCTTAGATATCCCTTTAGTTGAGTAGTAGAGGCCAGAGCGACGCAGGAACATGTAAAGCTTTTTCCAGGACTTGCGGCCTGTGTCTTTCATGTAAAGAAAGCCCTGGATCTCAGGGCAGCGACTGGAATTTAGGAAATTCTACATGGGGAGGAGAGCAGGAAACCGTTCTGGTTATTCAGCTTTTCTGGACATAAAAAAAAAACTTCATCTTCATCAAAACTTCATCGCAAAACTATGCGAAAGCCATGAAACAACACAAGTTTAATTTACTGCTTATATTTCTGTAATCATTATTATTACCTCAGTACACAATGTGTGTGTATGTTGGAAAGAAAGAGAGAGAGAAAGAAAGGAAAAAAAGCATGTGCATCCTCACCTGCAGAAGCTGAGACGGTGGGATTGTGCCATTGGATTCCTGACACCATGCCACCATCTGCTCGGGGAAGAAATTCTAAAAGGGTGAGAAAGAAAGAGAGCTTGTGTATATAAATATTAACACAATGCTAGCATATTATATAATAATATTAATACCTTTTATTTATATAGCGCCTTTTTAACACCCAAGGATGCTTTACACGTTAGGTTTGAAGTAATGTTAGCCACTTTTTCCTACAAACTACCAAGGGTTAGCCAATAAAGACTGTTCAGGAAAATAGAGAGGGTAATATCCCTGGACTACGAAGATGCCACTGCCGGTCCCCTAAGAAAGGCCCTTAACCCTTGTCTTCTCAGCTGTATTTAAAAAAAAAGGGAACTCCTATTGCTCATAACTACTAACACAACAGATTATATTTAATGGTGTTAAATAAGCATTTGAACTCATCACAAAAAACCTGTACCTACAACAACTTCTGTTTCCATGTTTAATAGCTGTAGGTTTATACCAATTAATCAAAAATCTTTGATTATGTGCACTGTCCACCATATGAACCCCTTTGAAAGAGACGTTGCTTTGGAAACGATAAAGCATTAACATAAACCTGTGATTAGAATTACAGCTGTAGAGCTGCTGCTGTGAAAATGAACCAAGAATCAGTGCTAGGATATAATTAAATATAATAAAAATGTATGTGCTGTGTTTATTTTAAAACGGCACTCGCGCTACTTTCTGCTTTGTACATCATATTAGTATACATCATGTCAGGAAGGCTTTGGTTGAACTGGGAAAAATAATAACTGGGCGAATAATAGAATGAAAATAATTTATGTGGATAACATGGAAACGACAGGACGAACCTGAATTATTATTTTATTTTATATTGAAAAACTCTTGATATATTTTTTGAGTATCTGTAGATTTCTCACCAGTGGATTTTTGAAGAACTCGTATTTGGCATAGTTCTTCCTAAAGAGGAACTTGCTCTCTGGAGGCATGTGGGCCTTCACCTGAACCACCAGTTCATGGTCCTCCAAATACCTCTCTACCCCAACACACAACAAAAGAAGTAGATTAGTTTGACACTAATTATGCAAGCTGAGGATCAAGAAACTATATGCAAGATCAAATAAAGAGAGGAACGGCTCTCAGCTGCCACAGCTGCATTAAATCTGGCGGCGACAATTCGAGCGTTACACAAGCATGTGATAATGTGGATCATTTTGATCATTTGCTGTATGGAGATGAAAACAGAAAACAAGTTGTTACAGGCTAAAAATAAGTGTAAGATACAGAAAAATGAGCATTGGGAGATTGATCTATTACCTACATAAATATGGAAGTGTGTATAAAAAATGCTTTGCTTTAGCTTGAAGCAAGAAGTCTTTCTGGGATTCACTGTTCACTGTTGCACAGTATTCATTCTAATTAATAAGAATTATCCCTGTGTATGTGTGTGTGTGTGTGTGTGTGTGTGTGTGTGTGTGTAAGAGTATAACAGAAAGAGATAGCAAAATGACGGGAAAGGGGAAAACGTAGACAAGGCTGTTCTTAGCTCTGTATATTCATAGGCCACTTTTGCCTCAGGGTACAGTTAAAATGAGAATATTTACTCTGTGTGCGTGTGTGTGTGTGTGTGTGTCTGTGCGCATGTGTGTGCGCGCGCAAAGTAAAGGGAGTTGAAAAGTTACAAAAGTGAAAAAAAACCTTCATAGATAGAAACTAGTGTTTAAGTATTAAAAGATTGAAAAGTTTTATGGTGTGTTTTATTAGGCATTTTAATAATTTACTTTGTTGTCTGAATGTTTTTCAATAAAAACCAGCCTGACAATACGAATGCAATCAAAGCAAAGAGAGAAAGAGAGAGAGAAAGAGAAACATTGCAGGGAGATGAGGTCATGTATTTAGCTTGATTGCCTCGAGCAGTAAGGCTGATCATAGCTCAGCAAGGAGCCTCGCAGTTAATGGCTTATGTAAGAGGAACATTTCTTGAAAGGTTGCCATAATGTTGGGCTAGCGTTAGCTCGGAAATCAAATCTAGAATGTCCTGAATCACGAAGGCCGGCTGTACTGAACACAATGTTCGGCTGAAGCTGCAGCTGATCGAGTGTCATCTAGCGATTTCGAATACGCCCATTCACGTTATGGCATCATGTCTAGAGGAACGTTTTTTTTTTCCCTTGCAAATGGAAACAAATACAATACTGGGAAAGTAGAACACACACAGATATTAGAATAACCACAAATTAGTTTATGTTTGGAGAACCTAGTTTAAGTTACAGGGCATCAGTTGACTTCTAAAGAATCCAGACAGAAATTTTGATAACTTACACAATCGAAATAAGCTTTTAATGATCAGTTATTTTTGGGGGGGGATTTTCAGGTGTTGCCTTTTATACAACGTCTAACAAATTTTACTTAATCCAGGAAGTTCATCACAGGTTACATGACAGTGGTGTCCCTATTCTGCATAAATAAATATCCGTGCTTGTCATGCGTCACTGCGATTCAGAGAGAAGAAAGAAAAAATGAGACCCAATTCGGCTCCCCCACCCAGGTAAACCTGGCCATAGGCTTCTGCAATATTGCCTGGATTCTAACTCCCGAGCTTGGCACTAAAGCTCAGATAATAAAAAATATGGGACTAATACACTACCTTGATGTGGATGTTTTTTCTTAAAGCATCTCCAACAACATGCACAGTACAGCAGAGCTTCAATCTGTAATCATTCTACAAAACTGTCTGCATGCGTTTTCCTGGCTAATCTCAGACACGCTCTATTCACACTCTCCTTTCAACTGAAAATTCGCACTAAACATTTCTCTCAACCTATTTTTTATCTTTCAGAATTTTTTCCATCTACAGTGGACAAGAGTACAAAATTAGTCAAATTCGCAGACAAACACCGTTTCAATGAAAGCTTTGAAATTCTATAAAGACTTCATCACAAAAAGGCATTCCACTATGGATAGGAGCACTCGCACTCAACACACGCGCACACACACACTCTTACCTATTCCAAGCAACGGATGATGCTCTACTAAAGTCCAGCAGTTGTCATCCAGGCAGTGACTTTTATACACCAGGAGCTGACACACATCCCTGGCTGTCATATGAGCAGGAACTTCCAGCACCTTCCCAACGCCATCTTCACTCAACACCTTGATGATCTGGAGACAACACAGTCACATACAAAATCAGTTTTAAACACTTGGCAAAAATTATGAACAAGATTTAAAAAAAAGAGTGGCTTAAATCATGTGATTATTATAACAGTTTATATGGCGTTCGCTATACAAATGAGAGCACGTGCAGCATGTCTGCTCCCACCTCAGCAGTTTGTCAGAAGTAACTGCTCACATTTAGACAACGGCACATGCCCCAGAGCAAATTTTCTTAGACACACATGCATTCACTCACGCACACTTCAAAGTCTCTCTAAACGACAGCAGGCTATATAGATATTATGATTAGACGATTAAACTTAAAAGTAAAAACTTTTTCGTAGTTTCCTCCCTCACACTCGGAGCAATTTGGTTCAAACTCTCTGATCATCCTCTTTTAGGTGTAGTGATGTATAAAATTGCAGAGAAAATGCTATTCCATGTTGAGACGCTTGTAAAGAACACAGACTAAAACATTAGTCATGCGAAAAGCTGTGCATGAAGTATTGGTCTTACCTCTACTGCTTGGTAGAGGCAGCAATCCGGAGAGCACGATGGCATTTTCACACTGAGCCGACCTTCTCTTATGAATTGAGAAAAGAGCAAGAGAGTAAGCGACAGAGAGAGAGAGAGAGAGAGCGAGGAGAGAGAGAGGGGAAAGAAGGGGGGGGGGGGTGCTGAGGGGGTGGAGATATTAAAAGAGAAAAAGCCTCAGACTGGTGTCAGGGGGAATAGTGAGATTTGTCACGAAGAGTGGTGACAGGCAAAAAGAATAAAATTTAAAAAAAAAAAAAAAAAAAAAAAAAAAAAAAAAGAAAGTGAGAGAGAGAGGAAAAGAGAAAAGAGGAGTGAACGCAAGGCTGTGCTGATGCACATACTGCTCCACTTCTAGCAGATTAGGATCAGTGGAACTGACACCTCCCATGGGGAGTATGTGAGGGTGGATTGGAGATTTTAAGATGCTAGTGAACACCTAACGAGGACTTTCTCTCACTCACATCTGTGTATCTGCCTGGCTTCAATTCTCTTCTACTCTCTCTCTCTCTCTCTTACACACACACACACACACACACACACACACACACACACACACACACTAGGGATGTGCGGTATTACAATACTGGAGAAATACAGATGATACATTACAATTCAAACAGTACAATATGTTCGTTTATACACTGCTGTTCCAGAATTCACCTATAGGCGGCAGTGCTTCTCAAACTACTGCCAACCACTTATATGAAGCAGCCGACAGATCGAGAGGTTTATTTGCACAGTTCAAATAATTGTTCAGTTATTATAATAACGTCTGTTATCAAAAAAAAAACCAAATAAACAAGGTAATCCCCCCCCCCACACACACACACACACAGCTAGAGGGAAACTAAATTATTTATAAATGATAAATGTACTAACGTTCCTTATGTTTACATTACTTTATGCATTAAATACAAACCTATTAATATATATTAAATAATATGATGATCAATCCTTATGCTGATACATGACATCTAATGTTTACAACACAGAACGAAACAAAAAAAAAATCATCAGGTAGACCAGCCAACTATTTCAGAATAGTTCATAATAGTTTTTTACTTCACTTATCTTTTGAGGCTGGTTATTTGTCACTTATAGAACCGGTTTAGTACCTACATTCTGGTATCATACCAAAGCCAAAATTATGGTATCAAGCCATTATTAAACACGCGCACACACACACACACACACACACAAATCTACCTACAGTAGCTCTGTAAAAATTCTCTAAAACCCTTGAACCCAACAGATCTCACTAAAACACACACTTTTTGTTTGAGATTTTTTGGCAATTTCTTTCCTGAAGTCTGGCCAAAGAAAACCTCTTGTTCTTCTCTTTTTTAAAACTCAGCATATCAGAATGATTCTGCTCTCCCACACACACACACACACACACACACACACACACACACAATACAATGTATTACAATTAGGAGATACCAGAAGAGAGTGGTATTTACTAAGTTTATATAAGCGCATGCACACACACGCGTTTATGTGCACACACACACACAGCTGCTGCAAAACAATATCATGAAATCTAACGAGACACTTAATGTAGAAATCCGAATAGGGAAAATTGACGACCCCGTTTTAACGACTGCAAGCAAATGTTTGCGGAGCGTTCGTAAAAACTCCTTCTTTATGGTCCCACATCTGAGTTCCCATTGTCTCTGGAGCGTATTTGGGCGGACGAACCATTCTAAGAGTGTTTGGTTACGGGTTGTTTAAATGTAAAGTCTCAGTCATGTGACTTCAAGCAAATATTTGCTGAGTAGTGGTCAGTTCTTCTGATAGTCACGGTGGGGGTTATGTAACACTTTTATTAAAGAGGGATTATACGCGATATTCTGAAGGTTATATCTTGCTGCACTAGATGTTAGTAAAATAAAGGGTGATATAGGTGATCGCTGAAAGACCAGACGCTGGATGCTGTAGTCTATGTAACGCAGATAAAAAAAAGTATTTAAAATCAGTGGTGGCTGGTGCTAAAAAAAAAATTTCGAGGGTGCAAACAAACTCCAGCAAAAATTAAACTGTTGGTAATGCAGGACTATAAAATAGCCACTGGTGATGATGCTTTATTACTGCTGGCAAAAAAATAAAAATGTTAAAATGTTAATGTTTTAAAATGCAATTAATGGACCATGAATGAGAAAATTTAATGTTGTCCACTAGAAAATCTGAAGGGAGAACAATAAGAGGCATGACTTTCAGTGGCAACAGACCAATCTGCGCCAAAAATATAAAAACCATATTGATTTGCCAACAACAAAAGTGGGAGGGCATTTGAAACAAGCCCATTCGAACCTGCGTTTAGAACCGATTTTTTTTTTTTATGGAATTACATACACACTCGTTTGCCAGTGCCACGCACACACAAACAAAATAGTCTTTTGTATTGAAGTATGTATTATATATTTTTTAAATAAATGATAATATGATTACAGTGGAATAGTACAACTTTTGGGATTTTTTGTTATTAATACACAACGTATATTTAACTTATTGGTAACATGGTAAGTAGCTTTTTTCTCTAAGGGGCAGCACCCCACAACGAATTGTCGCAACAATGCCGGTCTGTCCGACCGTTCGTAATGATGTCACCTAAGCAACTTGTGTGTGTGCAAGTGAGCAAAAAAATGCAATTGAGGCAAAGCTGAGTAATAATCGAAAGCATGCCTATAAGACCAAGTCTCCTGTGTGCGAAAGACAGTTATAAAGATTGGGGAAGAAATGTCCGCTATGTTAACCACTACCAGACACAGAGTCATCTGAGAAGGCAGGCGTGTGCATGTGTGTGTGTGTGTGTGTGTGTGCAATTTGGCCTTGCACACAATAGCCATGTGCCTTGCAATAAACCTCTGAGGTTAAGTAGGGTCAGTGTGTATGTATGTGTGTGTGCTCGTGCATGTGCATGTATGTGTATACACACACATTACTATGTACAGAAGCAAAAGGGCAAACAATTCTTATACAAATATACAGCAATTCTCCAAAAGCATTTACACCTTAATGAAACCAGCGCAGCATCTTCAACTTTTAAACAGGAGTTTAAAGTAACTAAGCGAAATAACTAAATTTCTCTATGTATGTTAGTCTAATTATTATTTTATCAGTTGAAAGGAAGAGTTATACAAAGTATATTACAATCAGAAATTGTGATTTTTATTTTAGTAAGGTGTATTTAAACAATTTTCTGTTTCCCTGTTTTTCCCGGAAAATAATATGTGGCATTATTATACTTGATAGTTCTCACCCCCTGGTGGGCAAAACAATGCTTTATTTTGCTGCCTGACAAATTAAAACGAAGCAATTTCTTTCTTAGTTGTTGTGCAATAAGATGCACGAACTGACAAGGAGACAAGCCTGAGCGATGCTTCTACACCATCCGGTCTGAGAAATTATAACCAAGAAGGAGGGATTTGTGGATTTGTGCCAGTAAACCTGCCTCAGTCCACAGAGAGGGGAAAACAATGGTAGCCACCACGGTACACTTGTATTTTCAGTGAAAACTTTAGCTATAAATGATATCTTTACGTAATCTTCCTGCATGGTTTGTTACGGTTACATGCAGTAGTGGGGATATTCACACAAGCTTGCACACTAGTTAGGTATGTAATACGTTTAATTAAAACACGAAGTTCCTGACTGTTAAAAAAGTATGTTGTAAATAGTAAAGTTACGGGTATTTATGAATGAAACTCTGACTTATTACAGGAGTCTGAACGATGGCATATCCACCGAGTTCAAAGGTAGCTCTCAAAAACTGACAGTATAAACACTACTTTTCCAACAATGAGGTGAAAGGAAGGACTGTTTATGTACCGTGCAACTTATAACAAAGAAAAATCTCTCCAGGTTGGTGCCAAGTAATTCTAATCTAATGACACCTCAACATTGTTTTATAATAATTTATTTCATTTAATGACCATTTTATTCATTCAACCTATTTCATATTGGAGAATTTGAGTTATTCGACATATTTTCTAAAAGGTAACCCAACAGTTACTTTCTTGGGTGATTATGTAACTATATTGCATTATTCTAAATGTAATTATAGTTAATATATATCCAATATATTTGGGAGAAGTGACTAACACTTTTTACAACCTCTATTTTTAAGTTATTTATGTACAAGACAGAAAATTCAGTTTTTTACATGGTTAAGATTTCGGTAAGGTGATATTTATTGAAGACTGTTGGAAGGAGTCTTCAGTGTCAGTAATAATCAGTGTTAAAGCTGTAATTGTACATTGTACACACACAGGAAAATATTTAGGCAATTTGCACTTTGTGGTTCTTGGTAACTAGCTGCATTTTTTTACTTGCCAAGTGATTGCTTGTGGAGTGGAAGGTCAAGAGTTTAATTCTCAGGACCACCAAGCTGCCGTTGCTGAGCCCTTGAACAAGGCCTTTAACTGCTGAGGTGTACAAATGAGATACATTTAAGATGCTCTGCATAAAGCATCTGCCAAGTACCAGAAATGTAAATTAGTAATATGGTTACTTTAAGGAACGTAACAGACTGTAGTTCCTATAATGCAAGTGTTTGTTTCACAACCAATCCACAACATTAACTAATTTTAGAAAACTGGATTTTTTTCAATAAACAGAATAGAAGTGAAAATATTTAAAATGTTACGTACTGAAATAATGCAGGGAAGATGTAGCCTTTAAGGAAAACAGCATAGAAAAATAAAGAGTGAAAAAGTGCATTGAATTATAATAACTACCTTCAACTTATCATAAACAAACATTTAAGGCACTTTGCTGTGTGGTGTAAAAATTATTATAAAGAGTCATGGCCCAAAATACCAGATTCTTTTATAATGCACTTGCCCCTGCATTTAATTGCCACATCTAGCTACTTGTGGGACTCGGATCTGTTCAATGAGCAGTTCAGAAGGGCTCAAATCGGTAAATTGATTTGGATTTTTATATTTAATCACTATAAAACACAAACATTTTAAACTGGGTATTTTTGAAGAGAAAAAATAAAAATAAACAAAATAATTAATGAGGAAAGAGATCTTTGTTTTAACTGATATTTATGACATTCTGGTGGGAAAAAAACACTGAAGAACCAACGACCAGAACGAACACTTGTGGATAACGTGACGAAGGATAAGAGGAGAAAGGAAAAAAAAAAAGAAACTGCAGAAAAGAATAAAGAAGAGTTCTCACGATGATGTTTTTAGTAACACTGGGTTAGATCATCTCTGGGGGATCAACGTCCCAGCAGCACTCATGATTGCAGTTAGCTGACAGAGCAGCAGACGCTGAAGCACTGACTGTAAATACGTGTTTGTATTTGTGTGTGTGTGTGTGTGTGTGTAATACCAGCCTAAAGTGAATTTACATAAACAAAGGCCCACAAACCTAAACACATCGTGTTTTTATGGGTGTGAAATTTCAGAGGACCACAAGATGGGAGTGTTTCAGTCTGTGTGGTTAACCAATAGTGTGTGTGTGTGTGTTCTGAGAAGGCTTTACACTTTTTACAAGCACTTTGACTCAGAAGCCAAAATAAGTGCCATGACATCAGCATGATAGTGCTCCAGTATGTGTGTATGTGTGTGTGAGAGGGTGGGTGACATCCTTCTTTTGTGTCTGTGGTGAAATCAAGACAGTGGAAAAAAAAAAAAAAAAAACATAGTGTTACAAAAAAACAAACAAAAAAAAAAAACCCACCACTACTTTAGGACACTGATAAACGGCTAGTCTTCTCTAACCTTCAAATCAGTATGTTGAATATTAGTAACCAATTATTTGGTATTAGACCTGCTTTAAAGGATAATATCATGCGAACCTTCTAGGAGCTTTCCGTCTTTTCCATGCTCATGCCCAAGTAACACTGTATCCTTTTAGCAGCGATATGTAAGCCAGGTCAACATCTTGATTGTTTTAATATGTATCTGTACCTCAAAAGATTCCTGAAGTGTTAAATATGCAGGACTGGTTTGATGAACATAAGGAGTTTAAGGTGTTTATCTGGCCTACAAATCCTTGTTGATTCAGAGGACATATTATAAGTTTATGCTTTAATTGAGTCACTTTGAGTCCACAAAAGCAATAAATAACTGAATTAATACACATGTATTACTAATGCATTGAATTTATACAAATGCATCGGTTTAAAAGTTTACATCATTACAGTGCATGTTGTTACCTATCAGAGCATAATAGCAAAGCAGAGCAGTGTGATGCTAAGCTAAATATTCTGCTGTGTGGGCGTACGCTTCGCTCAGTCGCTCATTACCAAAACTAACGCTCCACAAATGTTCAGCTCACGCTCACCAGTAAACCATATTCCGCTCAAATCCCGCTTAGACATTACATTTCTTCATCCATCCATTGTTTATACCCTCTTATTCCTAATCAGGGTCATGGGGATCTGCTGGAGTCTAGCTAACCCAGCTGTCATTGGGTGAAAGGCAGGGGGACAGGTCCACCAGTCTATCGCACAGCCACATATAGACAAACAACCACACACACTCACACTCACTTCTATGGGCAATTTAGAATCACTAATTAATCTAACATACATGCTTTGGACTGTGGGAGGAAACCGGAGTACCAGAAGTAAACCCACGCAAACACAGGGAGAACATGCTCCACAGAGAAAGACTCCTGCTGGGATACGAACCTGGAACCTTCTTGCTGTGGGTCAACAGTGCTAACAACTAGGCAACTTTTAAAATTCATTTTATTAATGTAAATGTATGAAATTAAAATTATTCATTTAAAAACGTGTCTGGATTTTAAAGCCACTTGGCTTCATGATATAACTAGTTCACCATTTGCTGCACTACCATGTTTGCGTAGCACATCCTTGTGCGGGGTTTTGTTTTGATTGATTGAGCGGCATGAAAGCTTCACAAAGACACTCACAGCTCCAGAGTAAATATTACCACTACGCTCATCGCTTTGCTCCGCTTACATGCTCTGTTACCTACTATACATGACCAAAGACGGTATTTATGGTGTTGGAGTTTGTTTGTTGTGAGCAGTAAAACTACTTACAGTTCTTAAAATACTTTATTCTGTTTAGCTTTTTGAGCATCTTTTACATATTTGACCTTTTCCAGCAGAGATGCTTAAAAAGACAATCAGTGTAAATTATTATTTTCCTTAGCTGCTTTTTCTAAAGAATAATTGTATTTGAAATATTAAAAAAAAAAAGTACAAAAAGCTATTTACGCTTTATATACAACACTTATATCCAACATTTTAAAACACTTATTATTACATAAGTTAAGTTAAAAACAAATTTCTTCACCTATTTTAGGTTTTGTGCTGATTTTTTGCCTATACAAACCTCTTGTATTTGTGTTGTCGCATGTCCTGACATGGCTCTCTAACTAACGAGAGAGAAAATAAGCAACAAACAAAGATTTGAATCGTAGCACAGCTTATACACTATATAACAACAACACGTTATAAATTCAACGAATATATACAAAGGTAGCTGATAAAGTGAAGTATATTTCTTTGTATTATGTAAACATACATGTTATAACCATATTGTGCTTATTTAGTTTAGTTTTTTGTTTATTCCAGTTTACACTAATGATTGGATTTAATCCAGGATATTTTTTTTTTTACAAAGTTGCTTTATCTGAACACGTTAAGAATAGATTTAACCTTGATTTTTATGCTTCTTTATTCACTGGAGTAAATTACCATCATCAGTAAATTGTTAGTTGCGTAAATTACAGGCGTCATACTATATTTACCAGGACAATGTGAAATCAAATTAGATATGTTGACATGTAATTCAGGATCATGCAAAACCAAGGCTATATATAGAATTTAAATAAAAATAGTCTAATTTTATGTAATTATATGTGCAATTGTACCGCTGATACCCTAGTTTTACTTGACGAAGACTTTTTACCTCAAACATGAATGAGCCTCAGGACATCAGGCTCTATAGACTTCGACAGAAGCTGTTTAAAACAAACTGTTGCTATGCAAGAACTAAATACAATCTAGCAAGTTAGCATGCCAAATACAAAGGAATCAACTGTGCACACAGCAACGGTCTTTGTTATTGTTAATTGCATGCAAACTGACTGGACCATTGTCCCTTGTCATTCGGGGTGTGTGACAGAGGGTGTGTGTCTTGTGTCTACGTTTGTGCATGAGAAAACACAGTCACACACGCCTGATCGAAGGCACACAGCCAAAACCAACAAACATAATCGTCCTCGAGTCACACGAATGCTCTCATCAGCGAGCGCAGATCACGGCAAGGTCAACAGCAGGTCATAAACCATACCATAACAAGAATTTTCAAATAATGTATTTTAAAGATTATTCTGAGAGAGAAAGAGGGCAGGAAATAGAAAGAGCGGTGTAGAGAAAGCATTAAAGTAAGAGGGGAAAAAAAGCAAGTAATCGAGAGAGAGAGAGAGAGAGAGAGGGAGAGACAGAAGGAGAAAGAGAAGAAGATAGTGGTAATGCAAGGGTGAGAGAGGCAAAAAAGAGAAAATCACGAGAAAGTGATTGTAAGACAGCTAGAGACAAGAAATACAAAGAGGTAGAGAGAGAAATAAAGAAAAATGAATGAGAGAAAAAGAAAAAGGAACAGTAATCAAGCATGAAAGAGAGAGAGAGAGAGAGAGAGAAAGAGAGAAAGAGAGAAAAAAAATCAGGAAAACGGAAAGTAAAGGAGGGAGAGAGGAAGAGAGAAAGGAAAAAGGAGAAAAGAAAGTAAAGAGGGAGAGAGAGAGAGGAAGAGAGAAAGAAAGAGAGAGAGAAGAAAAAGGAGCAGGAGATGAGAGAGAGAGGGAGAGACAGAGAGAGATAAAGATCATGAGAAAAAAAGATATAGTGAAAGCAAGCGAGAGAGACAGAGAGACACAATTCCCTGTTTCGATATAACAATATTACAAATTGCAAGTTTTTAAACTAACACAAGCTCTAAGAAATTCACTTTCAACAATATGTGTGTTTTATGCCTACTTGTGCCACAGGCATTCTGTTACCCAAAAGCACTTTTGAACTGTCACTTGCCGTGTGTTTAGGGAGATTAATGTACATATAATTACCTGTCTGTGTACAGCTGACAACCAAATACTTGGTTATTATGGTAATTCAGCGAATGCCGTTTACCATAAAAATATGTCACACCCCTTTGAATGACAGATTCAGACAGAAAAAGTGTGACAGACGGAATAAAGGGAGGATAAAAAAGATGAAAGCCAGACAGAATCCAGAGCTGCTGCTGCTGAAGGCAAGCGGTGTAATCATGTCTCGTCTGCACGAGAACAGTGCCAGTGTAAACATGCACATATGAACACACTCACCCCTACAGATTACATGAAAGATGCAAATTAGGACACGACCAAGGACAGAAAGGACATCACCCTCTCTCTCCTCTTTCTGACAAAACGTTCCCACGCTCTGTGTGAGACTACAGCAGACTGTGCAATACGTCTCTGTGCCTGTACCCTCTTTAACCTGGGCATTGCATTTAACATCGCCGGCATGCGTTCATTATCCGGGGTCACACAGAGCTTCTGAGAATAGTTAAGCAATCTTCTGTGTTTTTAATGATGAAAACAAGGAGCTAGACAGAGAGCGTGAGAGACTGGTAGTAGATTTCTCTAACCATGATATTACAAAAAAAAAAAAAAAGCCTGGTCATGCAGACTGGCTTCAGGATAATTGTTTCACCATCTGCCCTCTGTGGTATTTTTTTAGGAGTCTTTATAATAAGCACACTGTGCTTGAAGGGATATTATGAAACCCTAAAATAATCTTCTAAGATTTAATAAGATTTATGCGTGTTAAACACTGTTTAAGGCAATGTTCGCATCTGTTAAGATTTTATTGTAGGAAAAAAATGACTGCTATTTTTGTCTTCCGGGATTTAAGATCTATGTTGTGGCGATGTCACAAATTGTGAAGTGCCAAAGTATTAAATAAGCACTGGTTGTAATAATTTTTTAAAATATAAAGATATTTAGATTTAGACTTGTGCGGAGTTGTACAGAAGGTGGGGTTAATTTGTGACACTGCCTACCACTTTCTTTAAATGAATACATAGCAAAAAATTTATAGTATTTACAGGCTTTTTAATGTTGTGTAAAAAAAAAATATATATATCTGTACAGACGACAAGGAAAAAGTACATGCAATAGGGTATACAATAAAGTTTTAGAAGTCCAGAATCACCAGGTTATTTAATTTTTGCGTATTTAAACTGATTCCTGTGGTTCGAAATAATTAAAAACAGCTAAACAACAAGCCTCAAGTCTAACTCAACAAAATGAAGCACCTACAACAGCGTAAGTACAGTTTAAATCAGTAATAGTACGTGTGTAAATGTCCAATTCAAGAAAAGGGCTTAAAATTGGAGTCAACAGATCTCTGAGGCCCTCTCCTGATTAAATGCTGACTTATTTTAACTCTGCCTATGATATTAAAGAGGGAAAAGGTTAAACTACATTCTTTCTGGGAATTAGGATCAGTACACAAGTATACCTTGATATTTTTATGATAGGTAGGTTCTATAAGAGTGATGTGATGATAAACAAGAGGGTGTGGTCAATGTGATGATTGACAGGTTCAGACAAAACGGTCAAGTCTAAACTGGCACAACAAAATTTTCCACTACGAATCTGGAATTTTTAACAGTTTTGTAACATAGCCTTGCTCTGATCTGCTGTAAACAGACTCCAAGTTAAATAACTACGAAACCAGCATGAAAGAATTAAATAATAGAACAATCTGAAAAGCTTAGATAATAATCATAAAAGACAGAGAGAAAAATGTATGAGATATAGAGAATGCAAGAGAGAGAGTGAAAGAGAGAGAGAGAGAGAGAGAGAAAGAGAGAGAGAGGGGCAGTAATCAAGCATGAAAGAGGAAGAGAACGAGAAAGCCTAAAAAAGAAAAAGTTGGAGAAAGAGCATGCCAACAGACATGTACACAACTCCCTAGCTTACTCTAGCTACATTTTAACCTTTTTTTTTTTTTTTTTGACTCCACGATTTTAGCTACCTCATAAGTATTGCTTACATCAAGTTCAGGTAACTGGCAGTGTATATGCTCCCAATATAAAAAGTAAGGTGACAATCATCAATGCGGGCTGGTGAGATGGATTTGCAGTCCCATGGATATACTGCACATGGCTCCGTTTTTTTGCAAAATAATGACTTTTATACTTAAAAAGCCTTGAAATGGCATTGGAAGTAAACAACGCTATGTTGCTTCATGTGTTGTGGTCACATGCAAGCACTTTAAACAAATACATTGTGAACACACGACCCCCTCTACGACACCATCAATATTTACAAAAACACACTCAATAAAAGTCGGTCTTAGTCTTAATCTTATTATCTATCAAACAGATTATATTCAGTAGTGGGCCATAAAGGACCAGCAGGGCCTTCTCTTTTGGCCCCATAAAAATAATATTGTGTAAAAAATGTTTTTCTTGATTCTCTAGGTTTAGCGACGTTCCTAATGAAATAAAAGTATATAAAAGTGAAACTCAATAAAAAGAAATTGACAGTTCCCAGAACAGTTACATCAGACCTTGCAGATAGAAAAACCTTTTTAAGGCCCAATAACTGAAAGCACCATATCATGTCAGTTGTGTGGAATATATGCATTTCTTGCACTTGGCGGATACTGTTATCAAAAGCGACTTTTTTGAGCAGATAAGGGAGGGTTAAGGGCCTTGCACTGGGGCCCAGCAGTAAAGGCTTAATAGTGCTGTCAGTTTAACCTACAATCTTTCAAGCAGCAGACTAATACCTTAACCACTGAGATGTCCCTCATATGTACACTCTAGCAAGCATATAAAGTATGAAGGGTTTTTTACGTTAGGAAGAGGATGTGTGTAGTGTACTGTGAATTGTGGGAAAAGAACAGATCAGCATCAAGAAGGAAGGAAGGGTTTCGATGGTTGGCAGGGATGTGGAGGCACTTGCAAAAACAAACAAGACACACAGGCGTGTGAAAGGAAAACCACTAGCATCTCTTAAGGAAATGCCTCCGCTCAAAGGATACTGAGGAAAGATATGTAGGAGGCTGAAGGCCAAAAGGAGATGGACATGTGTTTGCACAGGATCTTGGCCCATAACTTGTACATGCTGCAATGTTCTTGTGCACTTGGTTACGCAACACGAGTACACATAATCTCAAGTGGGTTTTCATGCTCTTCATCTTGCTTTAGAGAGATAACGCTTTTGTATTAGTGTGTGTATAGAAAAGTACACCGATAAATGATGGATGGACAAATTGGTTAGAGATGCCATACACAGAACCTCTGTGATGGTCACCGAAACTAACCTGACAAATATAAACAGCGCTTGTTGGAAATACTCTAGGAAGTGTTAACACAGCGTTGGACTGCTGCTACCCTGATAGAAGTTTCAGCCAAATGCCAGCAATATAAGAATTCTAAAGGCAGAATTCTAGTCCAAGTCCTTCTGAAAAAATCATAGGTGTTTAAGAACCAAGTTCTTAAATGCATTTAGACAAACACATCAGTGCTGTGTATATATCGATATAGCTAACTATCGCAATATTTTTTTTAATGATGGTGTATCTATATTTTAACCTCTGGTATCGATACATACTTGAATTACAAACATGGCAGAAAAAATAAGGGTGCGAAATAAGTATTGCTGTATGTATTGTATAGTAATATATTGCGATATATTGTATCGTGACCCATGTATCGTGATATGTATCACATTGTGATGACCTTGCCAATAAACAGCCCTAAAACACATTTGTCTTACTACCCTTTTATGGACCCTCTATTGACATAATTATTTATGCAGATGACTGATGTTATATGTTAAACCTACACCACCTAGTAACAAAAAGAACTTTTTTTTTCTCTTTCATTCGGTAATAGAAGCTGTTTTAGGAATAGTTCAAAACTCATATATTTCCGGTTTGCAAACAACAAAGCAAAGAAAATGATGGGCTATATCTTATATATCCTATATGTGTGTGTGTGTGTGTGTGAGTAAGTTAGTGATTGAGTGAGTGGAAAAGAAAAAGAACAAGAGAGAAAGAGAGTTCTTACATGTACATCTGATGGTTGTGGCATCGAACCAGCGTTGAGTATCGGGGAACCTGCTGGGCTGCATAACTCAGGGAAAGGGTTGGGGATTGCTGGCAGAGATGCAGGGCGAACCTGCTGCTCCTCTTGCTGTAGCCTCCTACACACACACACACAATTCAAATCTGTTAATACAGTTTATGATTAATTTTTGCTTACTATCCTATTATAATTTATTCTAATCCTGTTTCATCTTAGATCTTAGATTTGTACTTTGCTTTTTACTAGTTAACTTTGTCAGTTGAACATAAAATCCCATTTTAGATTGTCTTTTAAACAGAATATATATACACATATAAACATGATAAAACAGCGCTCCATAAAAAAAAAAATAAGCAAGACCCGGAGAAAGTATGCTGCAAGCACATGATGTTTTTGAATACATAGATCTGCATTAATAGAGTTTGTTTAGAAAGGCTGGGAATGAACACAATCTCTGTGCTGGCACTGTTAAAGTTCTACAAAGAAATCACTGCAAAAGAAATGAAGCCTGGAGTTCACGGAAAAGTCAGAAAGAGAAAGAGAGGTGTGTGTATGTGTGGAGTCAGAAACCTCTGAGTGAACTCATCATGATGTGTGTGGGTGTAACACCCCGCTGCCAGAGTAAGTGAAAAAGACACCGGGGAGTCAAGGAAGCAAGACAGAACGATTACACAACATGAACATGCACAGCTTATAACCAACACCAATGAGCAGAAAAAAGCTTAACAATACACACAAGTGTGCACACACACCTTAATTTAATATTAACTTTTAGTTTAGCTTCATAACAAAACTTAATGCACTTTCTAAATAACAAATGTATTAGAACACCTTAAACATCTTATTCCAGATTTATTCTTACTTTTACTCCTATAATAAACTCCACACTTTTGGAAAGGTTTTCCACTAGACTGAAGAATGTGACTTTGGGGATTTGTGTTTATTCAGTCTCAGTAGTATTAATGAGATCATGGGTGAGGAGGTCTGGGGTGCAGTCGGTGTTCCAGTTCATCCCAAAGGTGTTCAGTGGGGTTGAGTCAGAGTCAGTTGTAAACGTTGGTGTTCATGACATCAATAGTCAAATGTCAAATCGATTGCTTTTCCTTAAATCATTAGTTAATAGTCCTTTTGTGATTGTTGCTTGTCAGACTGTACGAACATGATCCCCTTTTCTCTCTATAACTCAAAGTTTCTCCTCTTGCTGTTCTGTCCACCGGACTCTTTTTTTAAAGGTGGTTTAAAGTTGGCATGCTAACTGCTTCATCTGCTATTGGTTCTTGCTTTGCGGTTGTCATGGGAGAAGTCACACTGCAGAAAGGTGTCTGAAATCTTCTGACACTGCCAGAATTTTATCTATTTTATCTATGGCAATTAAAATGCTGTCAGTGGGCATGTCAAACTATCCATCAAAGACAACAGATTTTAGCGTAGGATTATGGGAATCTTTTAGACTTTGTCTTAGCTGACCAAATTGTGGCCAGTGCTTTACACAGAAAACTGAACCAGGAGCATCACTATAACTAGTGCTTTTAAATATTATTTCCACCCCTATTCACTTATGTTTTGACTATGCATCTGCACATCTCTAAATATAACCTCAGTCACAGGCAGCCAGTCGAGCAGTGTGTATGAAGAAACTGCTCACTATCTCTCTGCCCCGAATAACTAATCGTCTCCCAAAATCTTTTCGATACAAATCTGACCCTCCTTTTCATGTTTATCCATGTTGACATTAAGTTGGGATATGGATTGTTTAATTGTAATAGCATGGTGCATGAATAGATTTTTAAGGTCTGATGTTTTATTAAAATTGTACTCAAGAGAATCAGATGCATCACACCAAAATCATGGACTATCTCTTATCAAATCATGGACTATCTACTTTTCATGACACACCTGGGTTGCATCTTAAATAGCATCTTAAATGTGCAAACTACATTCAAGTAAAAAAATCCTATCTGTTATAAAAGGTTCTATATAGTATGATTATAGTATGTAGTATGAATAAAATTTGGACATACCACATCAGACATGTTGATATTGCCACTTAAGCCATTTTAGGTACTTAAACAGTGAACACCATTTTGAAATATAAGTGTCATATGTGCATTTTACAATCCGAGCGGCGGTAGTAGATCATCCAGGTACTCTTAGCTTACTGTTTTTTGCATACTCTGAATTGGGTTAGACTATCATCGAATACCATATAGTAGGAAAGTATGTGATTTCAGACCCAGGCCTGCACCACACCCATTTGTAATTACAAAAATTATTCCAATCGAGATGCTCAGTTTTCAGACCAAGCCCTTTTTTCCACAGATTATCCTGGTTTTTGATATATTAACCGTTTTAACCATACCTGCCACTTGATACTCTGTTTGCTGATCCTCTGACCTGTTCCCTTTTTGGGACTGTGTAAATTATTGGATATTGTTGGATAATTAACTACAAAGTTTTGTTACAGTTCTGACCATGTATATATGCAAACATGCTAGCAGCAGCAACCAAAATATTCATATATTATATTTTACTAGATGCACCACCGAAAACATCTGCACTACATTAGTGAAATGTGCAGCCAGAGGTATGCATGCGTTACCTAACAGCCAGGATGTGTACGGGTTGTGAGCAGCAGGCTTTCTGTGCAGTTGAAAGATTAGCCTTCGCTCGGCTGTTCGACAAATACGATGGGGGAGCGATCCTGTTGATCTGGATACCAGCACCTTGGCCATTGTGTAGCAGAGGGACAGTGTCAGAGTGCTGGGTCTTAAAAGAGTATAAGCCCTCATAGGGTGACAGGGAGGTCATGTCATTCACCAAAGCCTCTAGATCGACATCATCGTCTGGATGGAAAAATAGACAAAAGAGAAAGAGAGTCATGTACCTAAAGTATACAACACTTTCAAATTCAGATTAACCTGGTAGTCAAAAACTTAAAACCCTGTAAATAGGAGTCACAGTTTGAAAAGCCAACACAACAGCAACAGTTAAGCAAAGCATAACAGGGAAATTTGATTTCAATTCTTGGAAACGTGAACATTTCTAAACCTATAGTCAAAACACTAAGACGGAAAAACTAGAAAAAGCGGTGGCTCAGTTGATTGAAAGATCATGGTATTTCCAGCACAACCAAGCTGCAACTGCTGAGCCCCTGAGCAACGCCTCTGACCTTCAACTGATTAATTATTTTAAGAGCTTGGATAAAAAGAGAATCATAATCGATATGGAATTTGGCTGAATCATATGACCAGAACATCTATAGAATACAAAAAGTTTAGTTGTTTATTTAAGATTCAGAAAGGTGGAACAATGCAGAAAACCAGAACAAAAGCACAATAAATCTACCAAGTGACTTATGTTTGTACCTAAAACAGCCTCAATTCATTAAAGTATAAACTTCACCAAAAACCCTTTAGGGTTCTGGTTCATGGCATGTTGATTGCATAATTTCACATAATTTGTGGCAAATTTGTCAGTTGCACATTCATCCTTGGTTTTACAGCCTCCCAAAGCTGCTCTGATGGATTCAATCTGTTGAATTGGAATTTGCAGGGTGATGCATTATCATGCTGCATGTAGCCATTAAAAGACGGGTAAATTGTGGCCGTGAAGTGAGACACATGGTTAGAAACAATATTTAGATCAGCTGTGATGTACAAACTATGCTCTATTGGTGGTAACCATTACAGCACCTCCAACAGCCTGGACTGTTGACAAGTTGACTGTTGGCAGGTTAGGCTGATTAAATCCTGCTGTAAATGGCAAAATCTGCACATGGTAACAGAAGTCAAGAGATCAGATGGCTTTTATATAATGCAAGTCATAATGTTTTGCAAACGAGTGGTATCTATGAAAACTCAAATGTGCTGGCATTATATCAATAACAGGAAAAATCTTATATACGGAGGTTGGTGCCGTTAGTGCGGATGTAAAGTGCACTTTACTTGCACTTTAAAAACTTTTCCCATTACGGTGGCCCACACACCACCACATTTGGTGGGCTTCTTGGCAATTCTCCTGCTATTAAATTTTCTTTGCTGTAACATCCCTTTGGAGGACTTTTTGCTGCTATAAGTCTATTCAGAATCACTCCACACTTTTATAACATGAATTTCAATAAAACATAGGACTTTTTCTATGGAAACTAGAGTTTAATTAGTGGTGCTAATTAGTAGTTACATAGAACAGGTGTGAATGATCATCTGATGTAAGGTGCTGGGACTGATGGGTGATATTATTTAGCGTTGATTCTGGAATGACATCATGGAAATATTAACATGAACAGAGGTTACTGCTGATGGCATAATAAAACAGAATGATTAAATTATGAATTATTATTTATTTTTCTTAATAGATTTCCAAAAAATGCAAAATATAAAACTTTTTATTAGAGGTCCCAGATTTTTGGACTCCACTTCATAGCCCAACTATACTTACATTCACACTATGACATAGCGTATATAAATGGAACCCAGCCTATTGTACCACTAAAATACACGACCTGGTGCCACTGGAGAAAAAGCCTGGCAACACTATACATGGTTTAACTGGTCTTGGAACTTGCACAGCAATACAGAAATACTGAACTATCCTCACCACATGCATAACTGCAGGCACGCACATACAGAAACACGCACACACAGACATCTGAACTCATTCGGTACAAACATGCAATAAATCAAATGAAACCCTCGTTTTAATAAATCACAAGCCTGTTTTTATGGTCTGATCTCATTATCTGACCTTCAGAAATCAGGGCTAGAGAGTAATATATCTTCTGCAAACAGATGACAGTACCCACCTGGGTGATGAGCAGAGCTTGAAACAGAAGGCTGCTGAAAGTGTATAAGACTGGCTGATCCACCAGACGATGTGGAGTCCACATTGTCCTAAAAATGAAGTGAATTTAGCTGGTCAGAGCGGATGGTATGGTATGCATATGTACACAGACGCACATGCACACATCCGCAGCACAGAGATGTCTTAGAACTGATCATGTCCTTCTGGTAATCCACTAAACGTTAATGACAACACAGCATATTTGGACGAACCCAGCAGTCTAGATTCAGCTCCACTGTTTTCTCCGATTCTCCCAAACCAGAAAGATCAGAAACCATGCTACAGCTACAGCTTGACTGAGAGTTATTTTCATGCAAAACACATTATAATTTAAAGCAGTCTTGTGGATCATAAAAAGCTGAATAACACAGAGGACAAGGAACAGAAATATATTACACTCTTTTTTTAATTTCCAGTTTTCTAGGAATGTCTGGAACAGGGAAATTGTTTCCAGGAACTGGTCCTTGTCAGAAGTTTTGCTGTTTTTTTTTCAACTTCTTTGGCTTCCAGAGAAAAAAAGATCTATAAATCTGGGGATATTGTGAGTATTTCTGAAAAAAGTGTCTTACATTCTCTATACTGTGAAATGTTAAGAAATCTTAGAGCAATTATTTAAAAAGCAACAATCAAATAGCTTTTTTAATGCTCATGTTAAATTTTTTTTTAGTTTTTCATGTACTTTTAAAAAATCATCTGAATTAAAACTGGGCCACATTATCTGTAACGGGTTCAGGGAGGAGTGAGCAGAGGAATGGGCCGTTATGTGTATAGTTCTGGTGTTGAATTTGGCTGGAGTCCAGCCATCAGGGCCATTATGTAAACTTTAAGCCCCCAGCTGATTCTGTGGGGCGGTGAGGATGGCGTTTTTCCTAGAAAGAGACCCAGGCTGAGCTGAATTTCTTACAAAAAGCAAATAGAAAGCCAAATCCTTAAGGGCTTAACCTCTGAACTACTCTACTAGAAACTGGGGAGATTGCTGAGAAAGTAAGATGGGTCAAATGCTTTTAGACAATTACTAGTTGTTGTAAAATTAAATACAAAAAATATTTCTACTGGTATATGTATATACATATCTATAGTTTATTTGGTTAATGACTCATATACAATTTTAGATATATACCTATAACCTAACATTTAAGCACTGTAAAGAAAGTAAGCCAGAAAGGTCAAACATTAACAAGACAAAAGAAACTCCCTGGATTTTATCCTCAAATGATTAAAGAACTTATTTAAAGATTGCGTCATGGTAACACGGCCGACTAACACACTTACCTTAAAAATTCTGTAACTAAATATTGAATAATCATATAAGCTCTTGCCCCCTTTAGATTAAATTCATTGTCTTCAATAAGCACATCTTAACTGTATTCTATCAAACCACAATCCAAATCCGTCTGTTGTAAAACTCAGTGCGGTGGTAAAAGTTAATGTGTATCGTTAATGGCCTCATAAAGAAAGATGGTAAAATAAACCAAACTAGCAAACTTTAGGCCTTTTTTTTTTTAAAATAATTTATCACCAGTAGAGTAGACTATTGTAATGCACTCCTGCCCAGCCTTAGACCATTAGACAGCTGCAGCTCATACAGAACACTGCTGCTAGAATTCTGACTAAAATCAGAAAATCTAAACATATCACCCGGGTCCTCAGCTCAGTTTATTTACATTTACAGCATTTGGCAGACACCCTTATCCAGAGCAATTTACATTTATCTCTTTTATACAACAGAGCAACTAGGGGTTAAGGGCCTTGCTCAGGGGCCCACAGGTGGCTTGGTGGTGCTGGGAATCGAACCCTGGCCTTTCTGTCACCACATCCCTGCTTCCCACTGGCTGCCAGTTACTTTTAGGATTGATTATAAAGTACTGTTACTCGTTTATAAAATCACTAAATGGCCTATAGGCCCTACCTAAATACATTTCAGATATTCTCACTGAGTATAGACCAATAAGATCACTCATATCATCAGGATCAAGTGTAAACAAGGGGAATCTGCTTTTAGCCATTACGCAGCCCACAGTTGGAACCAGCCTCTACAAGATGTGTTAAATCAGTAGCCATCTTTAAACACAGACTCATAACACATCTTTTTAATTCCAAATTAACAGAATGAGCACTGTGCTACGTCCAGACTGACTGAAATCTTTTTATATTCTTCATATTGTGTATTCTTCATTTATTTTAAAGCAACTCCTAAAACTTTTTTTTGAAGATAATTTAAATTAAGAACTTGTACCACTGTATATGAAATGTACTTGCCTTGCCTATAATGGTGCACACATTAAAAAGTGATAGGAAAATAGGAATCTAGAACAGACAGAGATGCAGCACATAGAAACCCACCAGTGTTTTAGAATGCTTGCAGGAAATGTTTGGGCTGCATTCCCAGCTCAGGGTGCTTCTGGCATTCAGAAAGTGACTCCCTCGGGCCACAGAGTTATATAAGAGTGCAGAAAGAGGGCAGCCCAAGGCACTGGCATGTTCACAAGCATGTTATACACTCCTGCGCTGCAGGAACAAGAGCAGAGAAGTCAAAGAGAAAGTGGAGCATGGTCAGAAAATCTGTCGAGGAATTGGGAGAAAAAAAACCAAAAAAACGGATAAAGCATGAAAAGATGATCATGCACATGCCCATGTGAAATATATGCATAAATGAATTAAAAGCTTTACAAGAGAGACATAAAAGGAATGCAATCTTAAGCCACAGTTAGAAGGAATCAGTAGGAGGTGGCAAGGGAGTAAAAGATGCAGCAGCCCTAGTATATACTGTGGCAGGCATTACTTGTCAGCATGTTAGCTGTGCAGTACCATGGCAACACCATAGTAACGATAGGCATGCACACTAAAAGAAGTGCGTGTTTACGGTGTGTGTGTGTATACCATTGCAACCACAAGCTAAAAACATGCAGTAAATACAGTGTTTTAGCTAGCGTATACTGAGAATATATGTGGATCTAGTAATTTAGGCAACACAGCAAATGTAAACCTGGTTTAGAAATACAAATAATTTGCAATAGAGAATCTCCATCAATGTAATGCATTTAGAGTCTCTGAATATTATGGTTACTTTATTATATTATTGGAAAGCAGCAAAACAAACTGTACCTGGTATTTTGGGTGGAGCGCAAAGTAGTCTGGGCATTCAGCAACAGCCATGCTTATCCAAAGCTCCACAACCAATTGGTGCCACACATTCACCTGGGTAGTATGAAAAGAAAAAAAAATTACTTTATGGCAGCAGTTGGTCCAAGATAAAATATTTTAGGCTTAACATTTCAGATACATTTGCTTCCTGGGGGTTAAAGCATGCCAGTTTTGGGTCCTTCCATTTGTCTTAGTTTAGGATGCTAAACTATATTCTGTACAATAATGTCTTTTAACCATGGTCCCAAGAGTAGCGGGGTCACCCTGCCATACTCCAGGCGAGCGTGTAAGCGTGCTTGCGGCAGGAGTTGAAGATGAAACAGTATGTGCGTGGCCAACTTTCTTTTTTTTTTCTGAATTTATGGGACATGACACCAGTTAGAATGGATTAGTTTTACAGGTTGACACACAAGATAGCAGAAACTATAGTAGCTTTTTCCCTGTTTCCCTCAGAAAACCATTGTTACACCTGTAACCTGGGCATTTTTGTGTATGCTCTGCACAGGGTCCATGTTGGTTTCCTAAGGTCTTCGTTAAAGATGGGCCAATATTCATTTTTTTTGGAATAAATAATTATCCAAAAGACTGAACTGAACAAGCATTTTTATTAAATATCAGTGTAAATACTGTAATTGTTTTCCTTGTAAGTGTTTTTGTAATTGTTCCCTGCAAACAAAACATTATTTGAGCTCCTCAGCATGAAAGCAACAGCACTATTTGACAAACAGTGAGACTTACTTTACACTTTTTACACTCTTTACACTGTAACCTGTCTAAATAAATTTTAGAATCAAATCTGCTGGTTAAATAATTGTTCCACATTACAATCCCAATAATCTGTCAATAATTAAGTGATTTGCCAGAATAAGCGAAATTCATATGCTTTTACTATCATTAAACTTCATTAACTGATTTATTTAGATTGACATCAACAATAAATGTTGGGCATGTAATATTATTTGTGTTGTGTAAGCAATTATTTATACCTACAGAACAAAAAAATGCACAAAAGCGCATTTTTCTTTCTGGTGATTGGAATGTGTTCTCTCTTTTTCCTTTCTTATCTCAATCCAAGCACAATCACTCAATGCTTTGGTTTAGACTCCAGAAAATGTTCCCCAGTTTCCAAGCTACCAGACATGTGGTAATGTAGGGTCACCTTTATATTTCCTAAAAGTCTGCATTTGGTTTTCCACATGCCCTGCTGTCTAGCCAAACGGTCAGCCTGTGGCTAGCATAGCTGCGGACATGTTCATGGCTAGCCCCATTTTTAGCCACTTCCCAATAACAAACACAAAGGTTGATTTCTGTTCACTTGCACCTCATGGCCAATGGCAATTAAGCACCCCTTAGTCATGGCACTACTTTTCCCTCTATAAGCTCTTATACCCCCTGTCATCAGACAGTCTGCCAGTCTATGGTTACATACAACTAGCATGTTTCCTGAATTCTGAAGAAGCCCGGCTCAAATTATGTGTGCAACAATGTTAAGGAAGCAGGCTTTTGGTTAGACATCTTCAATAATGTTTTCATTGTGACTGTGTGAGAGGATATGATGCATCATCTGGCAGATTTGACCTCTGACAGTCATAAACACAGATGTTTCGTTATTAAGGGTCTCAAAAACCAGGACTCAGTCACGCTCCAGCATTCACACATTTTAGTGCTCTGTCCTGCTGTTAACCCAGTCCACACAGTTCATTACATGAAGTTTGACTTATTGAGACAGCTAACCATCCTTGTGCTTACCAGTCACATTCAGGCAGGTTGCTACATGTATACAGTTGTTACATTAGAACTGCTGGAACAAAGAGATATTTACACGTGTCTACACCCCAAAAACAACAGACAGAAGCATTCTTGGCTCAGTGAGAGTGGCACAACCTCTACCTCACCTGTGATGCAAGGCTTTTATTATAACAGATCTGGTAAATAACCCCGTCAGCAATGATAAATGTGGAGGTGACACTTCGGTGAAAGTGGTGTAGGTGGCTTTTTAGTCAATAACCCATGCAGAATGCCAAATTGGACAGCTTGGCAACTGACCCCTAAGTACTTCATGACGGTGAACCTTTCTGATATCCAGTGTGCGCATTAGGCTGATTATAATATAATATTAGAATAAGTTATATTGGAAGTTACCTATCTGTAAAATATTTAAAAGTTTGTGGGTATGAGGAATGATGCAATTTTAAAGAACCACCCCTGCAACATGTTAATAATAATTCAATCCAAATTAATATTTAACTTACTTATTACTTTTGATGTATTAATATTTACGGATATATTAATAAGAACCCGTTCAAACAAGTAAAAGTAAACCTTGCTATAAAGCAGTCCCATGCTTCAAGTCAGATATAATTAAGACGTTCATTTCATCATACCGTATTGCTTTGATTTGTGCAGCCATCCTGGCTCAGCTGACAGTGAATAAAAATCTGTCGTTATCAGGTAACATATTAACAGACTTACATTTACGGCATTTGGCAGACAACCTTATCCAGAGCGACTTACAGTTATCTCTTTTATACAACCGAGCAACTCAGTAGCGGTGCTGAGAATCGAATCCCGATCTTCCAACACCCTTCCAGCACCACCACCTCCAACAGATGTGTAGGCCATGTCTCAGATGTGCTTATTTTCATGCAGCACATCTGGAACAGGGGCAACCAAAATTTCCATAAAATTAAAAACCAGATTGGCAGATTAAATAAATCCCAAATTATTTGCTATGGTTATGTAACATGATCACGAACGTGAGTGGGGTTTTTTTTTTCGAAACTACCCTACACATATGAGTGTTAGTTTTGAGGAAAATACCGACATGAGCACAGGCTGAAACATGATTTTATAGTATGTGTAGTGGTGTGAAACGAGCTATCGGCCAGTGGCGTGAAGTAGGAAAGATTAGCCAAAAATGAATCTAAATATATTTTTTGAAATCTTATTTTACATTATCAATTTTATAAATAAAGAAACAAGTGCATTTGTTTAACCGTATGTCATAAATGCAACTAAATGTGTATAGCCGTGTGTGCCAAAGCAAAATGGATTCAAGTCTAACCAAATCAGCATACACACTTGATGCATTAAAATGTTTAACTGACCTAAAAAATAGCAGCAGTAACAAAAGATTATGTTAACAAGACAGAAATTACAGATCTGTTCTGCCATTAATTAAGCACCGGTGTTAATCACACTAAGAGAAACTTTTACCTCAGGTAAGGGTACCGTGGTTGGTGAATAATGCTGTTAACAAACAAAACTCGCTTCTTTAAAAAAAAAATTTGTGTTTGCCAAATACCGCAAATAAAAATGTAACTAGCAAGAAAAAGTGCATAAATTAAATATTTATTAAATCTCCTGTACCTTCTGGTGCGTCTGCTTTATGTCCTGGTCCTTGTACCTGTCAGGGGGTTTTGTTTTTTTTACCCTATAAAATTTATAGGGGGAAAAACTCAGGGGGTAAGACTTCAGATCTCAGATCATAAAGTCTTGGGTTCAGATCCCAGCATTGCCAAGTTGCCACCACTTAATGACCCGGAACACTTAACAGCTTTTTAACTGAAAAGAGCAGATAAAGCAGTCGGTCAGTAGCTTTGGATAAAGGTGTCTACCAGGTGTATAAAACACTTCACTTCTTTTATTAGCGAAAAAAAAAAAATAGTCAAGTTCAGTACCATGTCAAGTGGTAACCAACCTAGTGGTTAACCCTTTATTCCCTTAACCTTACATTCCTTTAAGAGAATAAGGAGTTAAGAAAATTTAGGGTTAAAGGAATAAATGTGTTGGACTGCTAATTAGAAGCACCACCAAGTTACCACCGTTGGGCCCCTGAGGAAGGCCCTTAATGCTCAGTTGTATAAAAGAGATAAATGTAAGTCGATCTGGATAAGTGTGTCTGCCAAATGCTGTAAATGTAAATGACATTAGCATGTCTTTAGGATGTTTGTTAACAGAAACATAAACACATAAACGTCAAAGGTGCGTGGAAATGATGACGGTCCTGCCACCTTACCACGTCAAGCTCTTGCATTTAGTGACTACGTTACAATTACCGCTTATGAATGCTTATAAATTCTTTTTTTGTCCCAAACCAAGTTGCTTTATGACGCTCGTGCACTCGTCTTTTAAACATTTACATTTTCTGTAAAGTTTTCTGTCACTTACCTTTAAAGCGCAGTGTTGCAGCGAATTCCGCGGTTATTAGCGTGCCACTGTCACCGCGCGCGTCAAGAAACACGGTTAACGTGCAGTTAATTAAAGTAAAGGGAAAAAAAAAAAAAAAAAAAAAAAAAAAAAAAAAAAAAAAAAAGAAGAAGAAGATGCGGCGTGCGCGAGCTCCGCTCAGCTGATTCCTCCCCAAGCCACGCGGCCGTGCAGATTCCCCGCCCACATAACCACGCCCCCTCCCGCCTCCTTTAACCCTTGACCTACTTTTACACACTATAGCATTAAAATATTCCTACTTATTATTTATATAGTCACACTATATAGCCAAAAGTATGTGAACACATGCACATCACGTGCATTAGTTTTCCTTCTCCAAACTCTGTTACGCTTACATTATTTTTTGGACCTAATAATGTGGCAATTATTATTTTTTCACCTCTGTTTCTGAACCTACTGTTTACAGGCTCGGTACCAGGATGTGTTTGTTTGTTTGTTTTTTTTTGCTCAGTGCTGTTGTTATGTGTTATGCTTAAAACTTAAATAAAAATTTGATAGCGTTTGAATATAATAATGGATAATATTTGACTGATGATCCACTGTCTTTATCCACTGGACCAGATGTGCAGCTTTAAAGTGAGCCCCATAAAATTCTGCTGGCTTTTTAACCGCTGGTAGATTATTTTCTGAATCCTCCAAAACTAGTCAGTTTTTCCATTAGTTCACGTTGGCATGACACGGGCTTTGAGTGAATAGGATACAGAACTACATATTTGGGTCTGTTTTTCTAAACGGCAGTGTGTAATTGTAGTGGAAGTGCATTAAGTTTATCGTGTGTGAAAAACAGCACTGTGTTATTAATGGTTTACAGGTTTGAAGGGAGCTCTAATTACAGGGTCAATAAGTCAACTATTTTCTGGCAACATTTTGAAATTAGAGCAAAGTTTCAAAAAATGTATCTGCACTTTAAAATAAGTACCATGTAATGTTTGATTGGGCTGTGAGTGTTTGTGTGCGTTTTCTTACACATATATGATGCTGATGCAAACAAGCCACACAGCTAATTTTATAACAATCTCTTTTACTTTATCAGTAATTAGGTGTCACATATTGAATTATGTTGGATTTGGTGGCTCAACAGTTGGTGCTATTGGTCACAGATCAGAGGTGGACCATCACTGGGCATTTCAGCAGGGCCCTCAAGCCAACTTGCTTCAGGGATGCCACACACTCTGATTGACTTTGCGCTTTGACTGCTATTTGATTCTGCACTTTGACCTGAGCTTTCTTATATAAACTGGGTGTCCAAAGTCCGGCCTGCAAGCCAAATATGGCCTGTGGAGGAATTTCAGACGGCCTGCGCCTTTATATGTGACCCACCAAGCATAAGTCACAAATCATGCACTTTCTCAATGTTGACACAAGTGACGGCACAAAATTTTAGTCCAGATGTTGCAGTACCTTTTAAGTGACAGCAAATTAATGATTCATACGCCCTGTCATTTGTTTAGGGCACAAAAAACCCTAAACTCCCCAAAAGCTTGTTGGTTTTAATCACACACCCACTAAACAGTGCTGTGAGAAGAGTTTGGGTTTGGAGCAGAGATGTCCAGTAGCCTACAAACCATAGATATGACGGCGTTTTAAATAGCACTGAAATTCTCAACAACACATGAAAAACATTTCGGTTAGAATACTTTTCAATCCCTATATAACCAATTTTTACATTGGTTTTACTGTAATAACATCAACTGTATCTGTGGTATTTTGGCAGAAATGTGGAATAGATTGAAAAGTAGAATAGATACATACAAATGAAAAGGGTCCGTCCCCCAGGTGTGTCCACAAAATTCATTATTATTTAAAAAACATTGGTTACCCCTGTAATACAGTAAGCTGGCATATGTAAGAACTTTTATCTATAGTGGTAGCACAATGGTAATGGTAATAGACTGCTAATCGGAAGATTATGGGTTGAATTTCCAGCACCACTATAGTGCTCTTTTTGGGCCACGAGCAACACCCTTAACTATCAAGGTTTAAAAAAAATAAATATAATAGGCTCTCTGGATTAGGATATCAGAATTTGCCAGCATTAAATAGAAATATAGTGTAAATTTCACTAACAAGTTGAATTTCTTAGCAGATACTGGGTTAACGACTTCAAGAGTCATCTGAGAAAAATGAGTGGATATTGACACAGTGGTCAATTTATTGTAGCATTCACACAGCATTAGAGTCTGCCAGGACTACTGGAGTTGATTTTCCAGCTAGTTTTTTACATGCCTTACATAGTCCTCAAGGCCACTGGTTCTTCCCAGAATTAAAATTTCCCATTTTTATTTCAAATCTTAGATAAACATTGGTAAGCCACATCAGTACCCACACTCGTTTCCTACATCGTTACGTACAAATCCCATAGCTTCCTTCAGGGGAAGTGTCTGAAACGGCCAATAGTTTGTGGAGTTGGCTTGTCTTTTTTCCTGTGAAAAGACAGGAAAAGTTAGTCAGTCTTAAGACCACAAGACAGAAATATCATCTGTACTTTACTTGTATACTAAAGTTCAAGACGCTGACAAGAAAAATATACAGTCTGGTTTGTAAGTATGTGGAAAGCGATGCAATTTTTCGATGTTTGACTTAGAAAACTTCTAAATAATGACAACATATAAATGTTAGTCGAGCAATTACTGACAAGGTGTCAAGGTACCATGCAAAAAAAGGCTATAATTCCACAAAAATTCAATGCAATATTTTGGTTAAAGGGCTTATCAGATGCGACATATACTTAAAAAATTATGTACACAACCACCCTGTAAACATAAAAATCCACCCAGTGTTTTTTTAATCTCGTTAAATCATTTTCCCTTTCTCAAATCGAACCATTCTCAGATGCCTGTTTTTGTGATGTCACATGAGGGTTAAGTATTGACCGAGTGAGATGCTGTAGCAAAATGTCGCCTAAAGGTCACGGTGTGCATTCGTTGTGTGTAATAACGAACACAGCAGTTGTCATCTATTCCCAACATCTGACCTGCTGAATTTTGTTTTTAAAGGGAATGTGCCCCCTGATCTACCTAAATGCAATTATGTTTGTGCGAATAATTTAATGCTGCTTTATGATCGAGGGTCAGTCTAAAGTGTTTCTGTTTCACCTTCAGAAGAAATGAGTGTATTTTTTTTGCCAAATGCCTTTTCAAATAAATTGCTAAAGTTAGCGAAAAAGTTTCACAATGAATGCGGCTAAAGTGTAGACTCTCGGAGCTCATTGTTACGTCGTTTTTTTCATGTAAAATATAAATCAATATAATTCATAACCACACATTTATAATGAGGAATGCATCATGGTGATTGTCTTACTGAAAACTGTATACACTGTTGGAAAATATGGCATAGTAATACTACATTAATCTTACCACTGTAAACGTCTAAACCGACTAAACAACAAAACCCGCTTATTTCTAATCAGGGTCAAGGGATTTGCTGGAGTCTATCCCAGCTGTCATTAGGCAAAAGGCAGGGGTTATACACTGGACAGGCCACCAGTCCATTAAATGCGATTAATAAGTCATTACAAATTTTTTGAAATCATTTTGGAGCATTTATATCTGCATGAAGAAGATGCTAACTTTAATACCCGCAAAATAGTGTTTACAGCATTGTGTTAAATGCCCCACAGAGCAGAAAAAAGAGGCGGGTTGAGCAGAGTTCATTAGATTTTAAAGCAACATGCACTGAAAGGGGTCACTCTGAGCAGAGATGTTTTTGACAAGGTAAAATGATATATAAGTATATTACAGACTTTTCATTAAGACCCTAAGGAATCATATCAACTTGTGAAAAATGGGCACCCGATGACCCTTCAAACCTCCTGAATTTAAGATAAAATTCGCTTGAATGAACATCCATCGTGGTGGTGCACAGAAGCAAAGTTATAAAAATTGTTTCACTGTACAAATTATTATAAAGCAGACTGTATATTCTGCACTTCAGAATGTTAGAGATCAACTCCCTTATTTACTATCAGGACTAAAGTGAACTTAAAGTAATAATAATAAAATAATTTTTTTCTTTCTCACAGGTAAAACATAATATTGTACTTTATAATCACTCTAAAATTCCTGTCATTCCTGCTGCAAACTGGTGGAAGAAATCTAAAGCGCTTTCAAACCGGCATTGTGCTCAATAGAGAAAGCACATGTCCTATGAAAGCGAACAGCCATGGCTCATATTTGACTTGGCCCATTGTATGGAGTTGCCACACTACCCTACCAGCCATCTGGCCAGGCATGAATGTTAGGTGTAAGCTTCATACTGAAAAAACACTACAATGTTTTCATTCTTGCACCTGCGATATAATTTCACTGTACCACCAAATAAGGAAAATATTTGTACAATGACCAAGAATTTCACTTTCACGTAAAAAGGAATTTTTTCGAGATTAATTTTATTGATGCTGTCAGCGTTATTTTCTTTGTCAGGATTCCGCAATGTTTGTTCTACAAATGTACGTCCCTCAGATTATTGATATTAGTGTAAATATTAAATAATAATTGCTATTAGTCATAAATGACTTCTACATACTTTACTCGGTCATGTATTCACTTTCTGTAACTTTTCCTTGGCAGGGTCGCAGTGGATCTGGAGCAAATTCCAGGAACAATGGGTGTGAGGCGGGAAACTTAGACTTCAAAGTCTTCGCTTATGCATTCATTCAGTCATTTTCATTCAGCGACTTTATTCTGCTAAAGGTCTGTGTGGATCTGGACCTGTTCTGGGTGATATTGTGTGACAGACAGGAATGAATCCTTGCTCAGACACAATTACTAAAACTATTTTACAAAAATATAATCCGATGCAAACTAACTTACAAAGTAAAAGCTTCACTAATGCAACTTTTAAATGGAAAACTGAATTTGTGCCAGCATTATAGAACTATCTATAACATAACATCTTGGATGCATTATAGACAGTTAAATTTATCACTTTCCTTTTTTAACCACTCATTATTTTTGCATATATTAGTTTTCATTGTATCTATTTAAAATTGTAGTATTAAAATGACTCAAAATACAAAAGAACAATTAAATATTAAAACAAAAATCAGCAAAAATTTTATGTTTTCAACTTTCATATACACAATAAGACCAAACGTTCATGGACACCTTTCAAGAACAAGTCTATCTTTCCCAAACTGAAGCCTGAAAGTCTAAAACACGCAGTTGTCTAAATTGTTTACTTTTGTTGTGCTATTACAGTATTTTTTACTGAATTTAAGAGGTCCAAACACCGTTCCAGCATGACAATGCCCCTGTGCACAAAGACCCTGAGCTTTATAAAGACATGAGGTGTTATTGTTGGAGTGGAAGGACTCGAGTGTCCTGTACAGAATCCTGACTAAACACCATTAGGATGAACTGACTGCACCCCAGACCTCCTCACCCAACACGAGTGTCTGAGCTCACTAATATTACTGTACCTGACTGAACATAAATCCCTCCAGTCACACAACACAATCGAGTGGACCCCTGCACAGACGTGTAGATGTTATTATAGTAGAAAGATTGACACTAAGTCTGAAAAGGAATGATCTAAACGCACCTATGGATGTGATCATCAGGTGTCTTAAAGCTTTGCTATTAGTATATAATAATGCGAATGCTAATTTTGAATGTTACACAAATTTTTGCCCAGCCTTATGTTATCTAATCCTCTATCTGATCTTGTGTTCCCATTAAAAATCCCCCACCGGTCTAGCAAACATATTACTATGCAAATTACCCAGTGTTATTCTAGGATATCTGGGATTTTTCTCACCTTTAGTGTTCTCATTACGTCAGTTCCCTTGATGACATTGGTGCCAGATGCCCAATTCTCATGTCAGTCCTAGAGCAAAGTGTCAACCTTGAACACATTGTGAAAATGCAAAATAAAAAATATATTAAAGTACACTGGTGTGAAGCCAGAGCTCCAGTGTTTGTATGACTAGATTTGAACTGAACTTTTGGCCTGGAATTGTAAGATCTCCGTAGACAAATAGGTCTCCTTAAAAAGTCAAAGCAGGTTTTTAACAAAAGAAATCCATCTATTGTCTATACCCACTTAATCCTAATCAGGGACAAAGGGAACTGCTGAAGTCAATCCCAGCTGTCAACAGGCAAAAGGCAGTGGTACATCCTGGATAGATCAGATTGTCATCTTTCAAGAGAATAATTTATCTGTGTATAGACTAGGGCCAAGAACAAGACATTAGAATGCCTGCACCAGAAGGATTATATCTCAGATCATTTTACAGGAACAGGATTGGAACAGCTACCATTCTTGGGCTGAATATACAAAAACAATCATTTACTTATGCTTTGTTTGCAAAGCCTTGGGGAATGATAGCTTACTGGTTAAAAGTTACATTTACAGCATTTGGCAGATGCCCTTATCCAGATCGACTTACATTCATCTCTTTTATACAACTGAACAATTGGGGTTAAGGGCCTTGCTCAGGGGCCCACAGTGGTGGCTTGGTGGGGCTAGAAATCAAACCCCAGTCTTTCTGGTATCAGTCCAACACCTTAACCACTGTGCCACAGTTGTTAGACTGCTAAGGGAAAAAATGTGGGTTTAAATCCCAGCACTACCAAGCTGCCACTGTTGGATCCCTGAGCAAGGCCCTCAACCCCTTAACTCCTCAGTTGAACTAAAAATAGAAATAAATGTAAGTCACTCTGGGTAAGGACATCTGCCTGGACAAGTGCCAGGAAGGTAAATGTAAAACGACCTGTCAACTGAGCAGTTGTGTGAGTTCTAAATGGTGGGGAAGTGGTGGCTCATGGCTAAGGTTGGACTACCAACCTGAAGATTGTGGGGTTGATTCCCAGCTCCACCAAATTGCTAATGTTGGGTCCCTGAGCAAGGCCCTTTACACTCAATTGCTTAGTTGTATAAAAGAGATCAATGTAAGTCGCTCTGGATAAGAGCGTCTGCCAAATGCTGTAAATGTACTTTTATTTCTAATTGTTTTGTCATGTCTATACATTTACATTGCTTAACAACTAAAAGCTGAATGTTCTGTTGAATCCCTTTATGTCTTTTTTTGAGTATTACACTTTATGCCTAAACGTTTCTAGAAACCTTTTCAGAACCAGCAGGCTGGAAGAACCAGCACATCTGTCTTTCCCAAACTGTCACCAAAAAATTTTGTTGTGCCATTACATTATTCCTTTACTAAAACTAAGACCCAGACACTGTTCCAGCATAACAATGTGCCTGTGCACAAAACCCCTGATCTCCATGAAGACATGGTGTGTTATGATTGGAATGGAGGAATTAGAGTCTCCTGTACGGAACCCTGGCTTTCAGAAGTGTGAGAGTGTGAGACAATTTACTTAATTTGGAATAGGATGTTTCATAAGAACATATAAATGTAATAGTCAGGTGTCCCAAAAACTCTAATATCTGGAGTATTTTGCAGTTGTTTGTTTAAAATAAATGTTTTTTTGTTGGTAATAGGAAGACCATGTGTGTTAAAGGTCATGTGGTATTTAACACGGTCTTGCTGTTGGAAAATGTCATGAGAACTTTAGGACTTATTGTATGAGTGTAAATAAGCCATGTGTTCTGTGAGAAGTTGAACTGAACACGGATGAAGCAGAAGTGTTTTTATAGGAAGTGTATCAGGTTAAAGACCATGCAGGATATCCTTTTATTTCCCTCTTAGCAACCGTATCTTTGCTCCCACACAAATACAGTATAGGTTGGACAAACAATTACGCCATCCCTTTCTGGCCAGCAGGAAATGAATAAAAGCAGGAAATGTAGCTGTCTCTGTTCTGTTGGCGTCTGCGATATTCCCAAACAATGACCAAAATAAACCTATCCTTTATGTGCAATCCCAAACGAGTCTCATTTCAGCTTTACATAATTTTACCTTATTTGTCCGTTAGTACACTAGAGATGGAAGGAGTTTAAACGAAGGTGATAATACAGCAAATAGTCAAATAAAGCTCTTGTGTTTATAGAAAAAACAGTACATATATCTGGATCTGTAATACTGAAATAAATTGATAAGGATATTATAAACTGATTAAACAATTTAAACAAATAAAATAATGATAACCAAGAAAAAAATTATATATTATATATATAATTGTTCTCTGCTTGGTCCCTTATGAGTAATAGCAAGCATGTAAGTATATCCTGCTAATGTAAGGCCCCTTTCTTTTTTTTGTGAAAATTTTCTATCTTCAAGTCAAGTGACAAGCTTGGTAATTAAAAAAATATATATAGGCAAACATTTCGGGACACCTGATTAGAACGTCCATAAGTTTTTCCTTTAAAATGTTTGTGATTTTTGCTCATTTAGCCACAATAGCTTTTGTAAAATCGGATACTAATGTTGGTGAGGAGGTCTGGGGTGCAGTCAGTGTTCCAGTTTAGTCACGGTTTAGATGCTCGGAGGGTTTTGTACAGGACACTTTCCTGTTCTTTCACCCTAACCAAAACAAACCATGTCTTAAGTCTTATGGGGGTCAGGGATTATGTGCACAGAAGCATTGTAATGCTGGAACAGTTTTTGGGGTTTCAGTTTTTGTGAAGAAATTATGTTATGCTACAGAATACAATATATACATTCTAGACAACTGTGTGCTTTCAGTTGTGTGTCAGTAAAACACATCCAGTGTATGTGTTTATAAAAATAATTAACTAATACAAACTGTATGCTGTTTCTTTTCTTCAGTTCTGTATATTATTTAAAATAAACACTAAGCTGTAATTATGGTAATATTTTTTATATGGTACCCAATGAACTCTAGTTAGAGGAGGTCATTTTTAAGCAATACATTTCTTCCTTTTGTTTAGTCCATAACTCCTAAAACAAATATATTCAAAGTGTAAACAAAAAATGATGTGACAAGAGATTTTTTTTTATTAACCGCTAGAGCATACTAAATACCAGAGAAGCAGAAAATAACTGTGGGATAAACAGATTTCTTTGTTAGTTGAACAGATGAATGTAAAATAGGATGGTAGGTCTGAAGCGAGACAAACAGATCCACTGGCATTTAGGTAGTGTGATTATTAAAGTTGATATTTTTGCAAATGGTGTAAATTCATCACACCTGAAACACATTTTGATAGAATAGCTTTTTTTCTGTATTCTGTAAATTAACCACTAGATGGCGGTATATGAGCGTTTGCTGTTGTACCTGGTTGCTGCTGTAATGTGCTCGGGTTGTGCTACAATTTTACTGGACACGATTTTTCTAGCACGATGAGATTTCTTTGTCTTTATTTTATATATATATTATTCATACCCTTGGCAAATTCTGACTTAAAGTTACTTTTATTTAACCAGCAAGTTTTGTTTTTTTTTGACCGGAAATGACACAGGCTTCTCCCAAAAGATAATAAGACGATGTATAAGAGGCATCATTGTGGAAAAAAAATACTTCTCAGCTTTTATTTACATTTGAACAAAAAGTGGCATGTCCAAAATTATTCATACCCTTCTCAATAATCAATAGAAAAGCCTTTATTGGCTATTACAGCAATCAAACGCTTCTTATAATTGCTGCATGTCTCCACTGGAATTTTTGCCCATTCATCTATAGCAATGAGCTTCAACTCTTTCAGGTTAGAGGGTCTCCTTGCCATCACCCTGATCTTTAGCTCCCTCCACAGATTCTCAATTGGATTTAAGTCATGACTCTGGCTGGGCCACTGCAAAACAACTAGACTGCCTGATGTTGTTGCTGAGAATTTTTATGTATTGCTCCTTTTTCATGGTGCTGTTTACTGCGATTAGGTTCCCTGGTCCACTGGCTGAAAAACACCCCCAAAACATTAGGTTCCCACCACCATGTTTGACAGTGGAGATGGTGTTCTTAGGGTTAAAGGCTTCTCCTTTTACACCAAATTAAGGCTACATCATTGTGACCAAACAATTCAACTTTTGTTTCATCTGGCCATAAAACAGAAGACCAGAAGTCTTCTTCTTTGTCCAGATGAGCATTTGCAAAGGCCAAGCAGGCTTTTGTGTGCCTTATCTGGAGAAGTGTATCAGCTCCATTGATTTATGACACTGGAGAAAGTTAAGATACCCAAAACAGAGTAAACATTGCAAAGGTGATCAACAGACAAAAGCGTGACAAGACATTTAATTTGAATAACTGTTTTTATTGATAATAACTTAATAATATCTAATGACAATGTTATAAAGACAATAGAACAAAAGGATTTTCATTTAACTTAACACATCCTATGAAAGCTAAATCACCTATATGCATCTGCCTATATGTAAATATAGTGTTCTATATGTTCTCCCTGTGTTCTATTAGGTTTTCTTCCACTGTCAAAAACAGAGGCTTTGGCTGCACTAAATGTAAATATCACACTATAACTACATATCACCTTCATTTACAATTACATTTACTGCATTCGGCAGACGACTTTATTCAGCTGACCTACAAAAGTCATTGCATTGGGCTGTAGAAGAGAGGCCTTCTTTTATTTATTTCAATGTTCACTTGGTCAAGCTGCTCTGTCAGCCGTGCTTTTGTTAAATCTTTGAGGGTCTGTAGGTTTTCCTCTGTATGATTGTCCATTTGTGTGTTTACTCGTATATTTTCGTCGTTTAAAAGTAGTTTGCTTAAGCACTCAGTTTCAGCACAGTTCCCATAAGGATGATATACTTTATCTAAGTCTGCATCTTTAAGATTGAACAATTGTTTACAGTTTAAACACGGACGTCTTTTTTTATAACCTTGATTGTCTCTAATGTACGCCTGACATTCCACTGACTCAGGGAAAGTTATACCGTCCCCCGGACCTTCTGGATAAAATGACATGACTGCATGAGATACAAATTCGTGCCACATTTTAAGACAAGAAATGTCGATCATGATTCTCTTGGAATTTCCTTTTCTGCAGGAAAGAGATGCTCCGTAGTACCTCTGTGGATTCGAATCTGAATAACACACACAGATTACTGTTGACTCCAGTGTGTAGAATTGCTCATACTTGTTGCCTGCTTTGTGAAGATGGGGTGGAAACCCAAGTTTTTTCAGCAGAAGAGGAATCTCTGTTAACATTTTCTCTTCAGTGCCATGGATGATCTCCATCTAAGGAAACAACATAAATATTTATTCGATGTTTAGAGATATAACTTGGATCCACCGCCTTGTTGGTAGGCAAATATTTTTGATTCCACAAGAAATTCACTCCTTTTCATGTTGTAAGGATAATGTCCCACATGTTTGGTGATTTTCTGTTTGTATCTTTTCTTGAAAATACTGTTTAAAACGATACAATACTGTCCTTTATAACGTATCTGTTATAACTATATCTATATTTTTTGTCACTTCCAGCCCTCCGTCAGGATTTATTGTATCATCTGAATCATGTGATTGCAAACGAGCTCTTGTTACTTTGAGCACCTCCAAAAAATATCAAATAAACTTCAGAAAAATTATAGTAATTATATTCAATCCCATTTTGACCAGAAACTTCAGAGCTGTCTTACGTCAAACCAACAGTCTATTCTTAAAGGTAGAAAGGATAATAAGATGCAAATTTGACCTACCATGTCAAGCAGAATGGAAAAGGGAGTGCGGAATGGCAGATGAGTTCTGTACTTCTTAATCGGCCCAGGAAACAGTTTTAATGCAATTTCAGACAATGAAGTGTTATTTAAGAAGTTTTCAGGAGTCAGTGTGGGCTTATGAATGTAACCGAGGAAGAAAATGCTGTGAAGCATCTAAGAGAAGTAAATAAATTGCAGATACGTTAATATTACTTTTTTTTTTTAATTCTGTGTTTAAGTGTGATTATATACTTTTTAATTCTGTATAATAAACCATGAGTTATGATCTTTTTATTATGGTGGAACAACCTGAAATTCAAAATAACATTGTTAATATATTTTATGAGTCTACACAAAATATTCCATAGTGTTAAAAGCAGGGTATGTGATTTGGTTCAAAACTATTTTTGTTCTGCTGGTTAAAAGTCTCCTCACATCTACTGCATTCCGTTGCTTGTAACTATGTTCAATGACAAAGTTGTACCACATCTTGATTATGTCACTCATTAAATGAATTATTTTAAATGTATTTACAGTGCCTTGAAAAAGTATTTGTACCCCTTAAACTTTTTTACATTTTGTCACCTTACAGCCACAAACTTAAGTGTATTTTATTGAGATTTAATATAACAGACCAACAGAAAGTATCACATAATTGTGAAGTGGAACAAAAATAGATACGGTTCTTCGAAGTTTTAAGCAAATAAAAATCTAAAAAGTGTGGTGTGCATTTTGTGGAGCCAACTTATACTGCAATTACAGCTGCAAGTCTTTTGGGGTATGTCTTCACCAGCTTTGCGCATTTTTGCTCATTTTTCTTTGCAAAATAGCTCAAGCTCAGCCAGATTGGATGGAAAGTGTCTGTGAACAGCAATTGCCCCAGACCTAAATTCTTAAATGGAATTTAGGTCTGGACTTTCTAACACATGAAGCTCTGGCTAAGGGGTTCATATGTTTAGGGTTATTGTCTTGCTGGAAGGTGAATCTCCTCCCCATTCTCAATTTTTTTCCAGCCTCCAACAGGTTTTGCCATGTATTGCCCTGTATTTAACAACCATCTTCCTATCAACTCTGGCCAGCTTCCCTGTCCCCGCTGAAGAAAATCATTCCCACAGCATGATGCTGCCACCACCATGTTTCACAGTGGGGATGGTGCGTTCAGGGTAATGAGCAGTGTTACTTTTACACCATACATAGTGCTTTGCATTTAGGCCAAATAGTTCAACTTAGGTCAGATCTTACCAGAGCACCTTTCTCAGCATATTTACTGTGTCCCCTACATGGCTTGTGGAAAACTGCAAACAGGACTTCCTATGTCTTCTTGTCACTCATCCATTAAGGTCAGATTTGTGGAATACACGACTTATAGTTGTGAACAGATTCTCCCACCTGAGCTGTGGATTTCTACAGCTCCTCTAGCCTCTTGGCTGATTCTCTTACCAGTGCTCTCTTTGCTCGGTCTGTCAGTTTAGGTGGACGGCCATGTCTTGGTAGGTTTGTGGTTGTGGCATACTTTTTCTATTTTTTAATTATTGATTGAACCGTTCTTTTTGAGATGTTCAAAGCTTGGGATATTTTTTTAAAACCTAACCCTGCATTAAACTTTTCCACAACTTTCCCTGACTATCCCTGACCTGTCTGGTGAGTTCCTTGGTCTTCATGATGCTGTTTGTTTACTAGTGTTCTCTAACAAACCACTGAGGCCGCCACAGAACAGCTGTATTTATACTGAGACTTAATTACACGCAGGTGGAATTAATTAGGTGACTTTTAAAGGCAATTGGTTAAAAATTTATAAACCATGTATCTATTTCATTCCACTTTACAAGTGTGCTACTTTGTGTTGATCTATTGCCTAAAATCTCAATAAAATACATTTATGTTTGTGGTTGTAAGGTGACAAAATGTAAAAAAGTTTAATTGGAATGAATACTTTGTTGTGGTGATATGAAACGGAATAGATAAGACTTCCAATTATTATAATAAAATTAGGGTTTTCATTTTCCACATACCTCATCCACATAAACAAGAAGTCCATCATTGTTTTTTGTCATCGTTAGTGTGTGACTGATCAATGTGCTGATAGATGATAATATGTTTTCCTCATTATTTTTTGTAAATAACAAATAGCGCTGGTTGGGTTTTCTGAAAAAAAAAGAAAAAAAAAGAAACAAGAGAAAAAAAAAGAACAGGTCACATACAGTATGTATTTAAAAACTTATGTTGGGTATATTTTTAAATTTCCAATAACATCAAGCCATGAAACAAGAATTTGTGAATCTTTTCAGAGATAAACCCTTTTAGTAACATTACATATATACACGGCAAATGGCAAACTGAAGAGCCCAATCAATCATTTCTTAGGAATGCAGTTATAGAGGCAACAGAACAGCTCTGTTCATTCAGTACATCAATTTCACATTTGGTTGACAATTTTTTTCGAAAATCTTTTACTCACCTCCTTTGTCTGTTTTGGGTGTTCTTTAAAAAAAAGAATAATTTTAAAAGAATTGGGTTTGTATTAGCAGGCACAGAAATTGTATTTTCTTTAACTAATTTTATGTTTTTTGTAAAGGGAAAATAAAAATACAAGATATTTACCGATATTCTGTTGGTTTCTGTTGCCATACTTCGACTAAAAATTGGAGGAAGACAGTGTGTGTGTGTGTGTATGCAGTCCGACAGAAAGCACACTATGTGCACCACGCCTATGAAACTCCAAAGCTTCACTCTCTTTAAGTTTTGTTTTCCAGGAAATGATTCATTCAAATGGCGAAGAATTGCGAAACTAGTAGCGTAAACAACATTAGCCTCTTTTAATACTATTCTAGTTTTTCTTTTTTGTGGTCTTAGGCTTGTAGTGCATATTATTTTTTACATTTTTGTTGAGGTAGAGTTTGGGTCATTATTTTTGCTGTATGATGAACCCCTGATCAATTAGTTATATACCAGTGGGTAACCGAAAGGAGCTGCAAAATGCTGTGGTAGTTTTCGTTCAGGTTGCCACTAACTGTGTCCAAGTCACTGACTTCTAAACTAGACCAGCACAATTTCTTTTCCTTTGATAAATATGAAAATTTATTTACTCATTTTGTTCGTTTGTCTCAGTCTTTTCCTCCTTACAGACTTTTATGGCTTTTGTTATATAGCAAGTAATCTGTTTAAGTATTTCCAAGCTATTAATTATTGCACAACAAGATGTTTCTTATGAGCTGTAAGTATGCGATTAAACACTTAATTAAATTAAATACTAAAAGCTTGACCGTGATACATGAAACTTTTTTTTTATTATGCTGTAATCAGATTTAAATAATAAAAGCCCCCACCATGATATCACACAGCACTTGATTACTGAGAGAGCAGAGAGGTCTAATGATAAGGAAAATAGTATATATATATATATGTTTTTGGTCATTTCTCTTCAAAAATCTATTTATTTAAAGTGTATATGAGAATTTTACGTACGTTGTCCATGTAAATGTCTTTTTTTGACAAATTCTCCTTTGTGCTTGTGCAATTTTATTTTCACTTTATTGTTTGTGACAAACCGCTGGTTGGGAAAAGATTCAACACCCCTGTGTTTTAAAAATAGTAATACATGTAGTATTATCTCAACATTACCCTATACAACATTTGTTCGTATTTTAATGTCCTTGTTTACAAGCGTATATAAGTTGTGTGCCCCATAACACACCTTAAATGTCTTTTGGCTGGATCAGAAACATTTATAACATATATGATTGTGTGTGCCAAGATGTTTACTGAGACAAAGCTCACAGGCCTTGTGTAACTTGTATAACAACTAGTTAAACCTGTATGTCAAAATGTCATGTTGACTGGCTAAACAAATAGGATTGTTTCGACTGTGACACAGAAATAATTCATGCATAAATCACTGCTGTTTCAAATTTGTCTTTATAAAGCAGAAGTAAATACTTAAAGCCCCCATCTTCCATTTTACAAGCTGGTATCACACAGCTATTGCCTTAAAACACAGCACTTGATTACTGGAGTTTAAGTGGGAAAGCAGAGCACAGGAAGATCTTACAAAGAATGTAGAGCCAAAAACTGTCCAAACATTTAGAGGGAGATAAAATAACATGGTGGAATCTAGTTAATGTGTAACAATTTAAATAGGGAAGTGAAGGCCGATGACATTTGATTAAAAAAGCAATAGGACACAATAGACAAACAACCATGGCTGAGACTATGAGAGTATGCATCGCATAATGAGACACCACATATACTGTATTTTAGCTAGACAATTTATTGTAATTTAATCCTAAATCTCAATACCTCAGTTTAGTGAAAACAGCCTTGTGTTATGTTAGCTACATTATATTTGAATTCAATTACATTTTATTTGTAAAGAACTTAGGTTCCCTAGGTTTGTATTATGAGCAACAGCAATAGAATAACTCATAATAGACATTTTTTATTCCTATGCTTACACTATAGTGACATGTAGTAATCTGATCTCATCTAAATAAATGATGTGTATATACATTTAATCGGTGTATACAGTTTGCATTCATTATACCCTGTGAAATTTGTTTAAAATTTAATTATTTAATAAAAATACTTATGAACATTAGATAGACGGGTTGGATAGTTATGAAGGAATGAATAGAAGCATGAACAGAAAAACAAATATACAAATAGATACTATAGATAGATATGAAGGTACAGAAGCAGAAAGTAGTTCCATTATATGACTAAGCTCATGAGCTCCATGAAGACATGCATTGTTCTGGTTGAAGTGGAAGAACTTGAGTGTTCTGTACAGAACCCTGACTTGTATAGACATAGTGCTGATTGCACACCCTGAAGGAGAGATATATGCAGGCAAGTAGGTACCTAATCAGAAACAATTTAATCTAAAATTTTGCATACATTCACCACCAAAACTGTCTGTAATGTTTCACCCCAAAATGAAAAAATAAATTTGCAGAAAGTCATACAAATATTCTGACAGACAAAAAATATTAAATGTGATTGTGGCGTGCATCATTTGTTAATTAAATGTAAGAAAACAAAAATGTATTTTTTTTACAATGTACATTGGGGTTTTTTTTACATTATACAAAATTATGCTCTCTGAAATACTCAAATTGCGAGGTTGTGTTGTAACCAAGGTCAAAACGTGCAAAAAGCGCAAATTTAAGGGTTTTGTGTTTAATTTTCAAGGTTTTTGGTCAAACGCAAGGGAGGAATTCTAAGGAAAGAAAATCATTGATTAGATGTTTACTTAAATTAATTGAACTCTTGTGTTTTTTATTTCTTCTTGAAGCCTGCTAATGCCAAATGTTTTGTCAGATTCATGTTTGGCGGCAAATCAATGCCAAAAAGAACCGAGCGCACCGGCGGTGTTTACGCGCGCGGTGAACTGAACTTGCGAAAGAGTGACAGATCTACACGCGAGGAAACGACTGCCCGCGCCCTCGCGCGCGCATCACATCACCTGTGCGCACGACACAAGCTTCCGCAGCGCCCGCGTATCATTCCATTTTGTTTTGTCAGCCGTAGGGCGGGACTTGCTGTTTTGATTGTAATCTTCAACGCCTTCGGTTACTTCTTCTTTTCCGGAAGTTAGCCGTGATTGGACGCCGGCTATCATGTGAATTGTTACTTTTTTTGTTTTAGGTGTTTTAAGAAATAGTGAGGTTCATGTCAAAAGAATAGATCGTTTAAAGAATCCTATAGATTACGTGTTTCTGTGGAGGGTTTAACGATCTATTTTATTAAGAATGAACCCCACAATTAGATCGTTAACATTTACATTTGCAGTATTTGGCAGACGCCCTTATCCAGAGCGACTTACAATATAGGAATATTGTAAGTCGCTCTGGATAAGGGCGTCTGCCAAATACTGCAAATGTAAATGTTTAACGATCTAATTGTGGGGTTCATTCTTCGTTATACAACTGAGCAATTTTTGGGGTTAAGGGCCTTGCTCAGGGGTCCAACAGTGGTGGCTTGCCGGAGCTGGGAATCGAACCCACAACCTTCGGGTTGGTAATCCAAACACCTTAACCATGAGCCACCACATGACATTTTTTGTCTCTACTGTGTCACTTGTAGACGTGCGTTCTGCAACAGCTGCGCTCTAGAGACGCAAACATAGACGTTATTTTTACATTACATTTACAGCATTTGGCAGATGCTCTTATACAGAGTGATGTACATTTATCTCATTTATACAACTTAGCAATTGAGGGTTAAGGGCCTTGCTCAGGGGCCCAACAGTGGTGGCTTGGTGTAGCTGGGAATCAAACCCACAATCTTCAGGTTGCTAGTCCAGCACCTTAACCATGAGCCACCACTGCGTTAACATAATTCTATTGATTACGTGTTTTTGTTGTGGGGGAGGGGGGTTAACGATCTATTCTATAAAAATAAAAAAAAAAGTAACAATAAACATGATAGTCCGTGGTAGACGAAGCCATGTTTAAGGAGATGAATTATGAATCACGGCGTCCAATCACGGCTAACTACCGGTACAGGGTGAAGTAACCAATGGCGTTTGAGATTACAATTAAAACAGCAAGTCCCGCCCCATGGTTGACGAAAATAAAACTGTTCGCGCGAGCAAAGAGAAAAGCGAGCGCGAAACAACTAATGTGATGCGCGCGCGAGGGTTTAAATGAGCTCGCGTTTCCTAGATCTGTAGATCTGTTACCCTTTCGCAAGTTCATTTCACCGCGCGCGTAAACACCGCCGGTGCGCTCAGTTCGTTTTGGCATTGATTTTCCGCCATACTTATTGACCAATTAGCCACTGTCACAGTCACAGGTTGAGTTTCACCAAAGGAGCTGCGAAAGTCAACCTGTGATCGTCACAGCCACAGTGGTCTCCAATCAGTAATTCAAAACATCATGTCAGGCAATCAATTCTCTCCATATATGTGCTATATAACATTATAATTTTTATTTGTTCTCCAATGCTGGTTTTCTGAATCTGAGCCCTTTTTAAGCAAGTCTTTATTCACAACCTGAAGAAAAAAAAAACAATTAAAACATAGAGGATTTAAAAATTACTCAGAAAATGGGTCCACAGATGAAAGAAATAGTATAATATGTTTATTCTCACTTGCATTGCAACTCACCTTAGATTGATTTCTTTGGATTTCTTGCAAAGATTCCAAGAGTTCAAGCTCCAAAGCTTTACGATACTTCTCATGTGCCTCTTTCATCTCCTTCATTTCTTTAGATTCCATGATTTCATTGTACTCTTCCTCTGTCTGAAAAACATGTTCACAGTAAATGTGTAAACTGAAAAGGTTTAACAAACACCACTGGAGCTCATTACCCTTTAATAATTCTTTTTTTAAAGTCTTACATAGTCTTCAAAGCATTCGCCCAGATTGTAGCTTTCGAATCCAGGAAAGGTCAAGCCAGTTTCATGCAGCTCCTTCACATTTCTGGCTACAAGATGAAGAACTTCATCGTCATAGGCATAGATTTTCCCGTCTTCACACAACAAGAGGACCAACTGCAGCCCGAACGCCTCACATGAGAAATCGTCAATCGCACCAATTACCACCATCTCCATTCTCTCTGGTAGGTAGAAATCTTTCCAGGCTTCCAGCTGATCCTCATTACCTTTGTAGACTGTATCATCCTGCCCACACACCCTCACGCTGTAGCTCTTTGGTTTTACCAGAGAAATCAGTGTACCATTGTGACTTTTTACAATATTGGCAGCAGCATCAAGATCCACACAACCAGCTAAAAAAAAAAAAAGATAAATAAAAAATAAATTAAATCTTGTGTGATGTGAATATTAATATTAACATAGCATTAAAAATACATTACAATGAAACAATTACAAATGGTAAGACTATAAATACAAGAATATATGAAGATTTAGATTTATAGTAATAAAAAAAATGAAAAATGTATTAACTGTAATTTATTTTAAAAAAATATTGAAGATTTGTATACCTTCAGTGTAAAGCGCATCTAATTCATATACAACCTGGGGACATCTACAAAACAATAAACTTAACAATTAATAATATATACACTGGAAAAAAGTATGTACACATGGATGACAGAGGGGATGGCTATGTTTACTAAGTGCACATGTGCTGGAATAGAAGTGTATTGTGCCAGATGAAGTGCTTTAAAAAAATATATGTAAATAATTACAGAATATAAAATATCATTAAGAAATGTAATTTGAGAAATATATATATATATATATATATATATATATATATATATATATATATATTATAAAGAAATGGTATCATGTAATGTTATTGAATTACAATTAAACTCACTACGTCTGTGAGCGAATGAATACGACAGCGCATGCGTGTCCCAGCCCTTATTTTTGTGTCAGTGTATTTTGCCTTGCAAAATGACTACATTATTTTCCCTAAGATAGTTTCACTATGATCATTACTTACCCAATGATACGCATGGTCACTGACGCAGTAATTTTTGTTGCTGTTTTTACACTTCTAATTTTTATTTTTATTATTTATATTTATATCAGTAGGGGAAGGATGTGTTGTTACAGCAAAAGTGGAAAGAAGGATAATGTAATCTTGTAAATGTTTTATTCTATGGTTCTGCTATTCAGTCAGTAAAAAAAAGAGGGAAAAAAATACTTACTCATTTTTAACATTTGATCCAGTGTCGATTACTAGATCATTTAGCAGTGCATTCAGCATAGTAAAAGTCTGGGGAGACTGTTCAACTGTGTTTTTCTCCTCACACATTCACTATAGTGAATACACAGATAAATGATCGAGAGACTGTAAACGAGAGAGAAGAGGAGAGAGAGACGTTTTAAACTGTGTGTAAAAATAAACAGTATTTTAATAGTATTTATTAACTTAAAATTAATACTTGTCAACAACAACTAAAAATTATTTTAGTTTTATATTAATACATGCCAACAGCTAACAGGTAGTGAAATAATTGTAGTCTACAAAATAAAAGCAAAACGTTTACCAGAACGTTAGTATGAAACTGTTCTTATTATCTTTTCATATGACATACATATAATAAACAATTTATAAAACGGAACAACGGTAAAAAAAAAAAAAAAAAAAAAAAAAAATAAATAAATAAATAATATATATATATATATATATACACACACACACAATATATATAACTTATATTGTTAGTATATTGAAGTTTAGGACTAAAATGTTTTCAAGTTAACATCGACGTTATAGCAATTCTAAAAATATTTTGTGTATTTTTTTCCAGTATGCTTTTTTTTTAAACTACGTCACACAAAGAATGAACTAATACACACAAAGAATGAACTAATACACACAAAGAATGAACTAATACACACAAAGAAACAACATTTAACCTGGAATAAGATTTGAATAAGATTATTTTATAAGGAATAAAATAAAAAGTCTGGTCTTTCACTTACACGACGGATCTTTTCTTTATGGCGGCTATGCGGAAGTTGAGGGTGTTTGTTCCTCAACTGTACACGCCCTGTTCTCTTTATGACGGTGGACTGAGGCAGCTCGGAATATTTTAGTCAAACAACAATTCAAAACCCAAAGCAAGTTTTAGTACTTTAGGCAGAATAACCTCTGGTTAATCTTCTATTTACTGTCAAATATTGTTTACATTACATGAAGAAGTTCTTTTCCCGCATGTCCCAGAAGGGGCGCCTGGTGGTGACGGGTAGTAAACCATGTTTTGAGCAACAACTCAATAATAAAAAATAAAATATTCTTCTTCTTCTTCTTATTATTATTATTATTATTAGTAGTAGTAGTAGTAGTAGTAGTAGTAGTGGTAGTAGTAGTAGTAGTATTAGTAGTAGTATTCTAATTCTTAATCTCATACTTATTCCTATTCCTCTTCTTCTTCTTCTTCTTCTTCTTGTTCTTCTTCTTCTTATTATTATTATTGTTAGTAGTAGTAGTAGTAGTAGTGGTGGTGGTGGTAGTAATAGTATTAGTACTAGTAATAGTATTCTAATTTTTATTATAATTCTTAATCTAATCTTCTTATTATTATTAGTATTATTATTATTAGTAGTAGTAGTAGTAGTAGTAGTGGTAGTAGTAGTAGTAGTAGTACTAGTAGTAGTATTCTAATTCTTATTCTAATTCTTAAACTTCTTCTTATTATTAGTAGTATATAGTAGTAGTAGTAGTAGTAGTAGTAGTAGTAGTAGTATATTAGTAGTATTCTAATTCTTAATCTCTCATACTTATTCCTATTCCTTCACTTCTTCTTCTTCTTATTATTATTATTATTAGTAGTAGTAGTAGTAGTATTCTAATTCTTAATCTTCTTCTTCTTATTATTATTATTATTAGTAGTAGTAGTGGTAGTAGTAGTAGTAGTAGTAGTAGTAGTAGTATTAGTAGTATTCTAATTCTTATTCTAATTCTTAATCTCATACTTATTCCTATTCCTCTTCTTCTTCCTCTTCTTCTTCTTCTCTTCTTCTTCTTTCTTCTTCTTATTATTATTATTATTATTTTATTATTATTATTATTAGTAGTAGTAGTAGTAGTAGTAGTAGTATTTTAATTCTTATTCTAATTCTTAATCTCATACTTATTCCTATTCCTCTTATTATTATTAGTAGTAGTAGTAGTAGTAGTATTTTAATTCTTATTCTAATTCTTAATCTCATACTTATTCCTCTTCTACTTCTTCTTATTATTATTATTATTAGTGGTAGTAGTAGTAGTAGTAGGATTATTCATAATCTTCTTAATATTATCTAAGGAAGCGGTCCTTTAGTATTTAATAATGTGGAATTATGTTAGGTTAAAAAAACTTTTACGTAATTTAATTTATTTAGTCCATGTGCTGTACTAAAGTTCCAGGCTCAGGGTGGAGAGGTGACGGTGACCTGTAATGGTCTAACACGGTTGCTGGTGGTGCTTTAAGTTCCACCCCGAGACACTAGATGGCAATGCGCTCTTTTAACTGCGCTTTAATGTGAAAAAGAGACACGTCATGTATGTGAGCGGATGAATACGACTGCGCATGCGTGTCCCAGCCTTCACAAACTCACTGACCAGGGAACGAAAAGAAGGTATAGTAGAATTCTGATTTAATGTATGTACGTTTATGTTCATGCTAAAACAAATGCAACTGATTAGATACTGTATGTTTGTGGAAACAGTTTGTAAAATGATTTTGGTTTTGGTTTAGTGATCTAAATGAAAATATTCCTGAATGATTCTGTGCTAAGTGCTCAAGTACACGTAAGCGCATATAGAGCGAGCCGCGAGCTGTTAGGGTTTATTTACGTTTCTGTTTGGTTAAATTATATTTATTATGCAATTATCTTTTGTATATCGACGTTTTATTTATTTAGTCATTTATTTAATCATTAATTTTTTCATTTATTCATTTATTTTCTTCAGGCTCGCTATCTGTCGCTAACAAGTTCAACCTGGCAACCCTAAAAATGATCGACTTTAAATGTGAAAATGATAAATACATTTTAAATCTCGATTATTTTGTATCCTGCTAGTCTTACAATACTAACAAATATTTATTTTAACCAGAAATACAATAAAATAATGTTATAGCAAACTAATCAGTGTGATTATTCCTGTTATCAATTAGATTTTGCAGCAGTAAAGTCATTTTCCCCCTTCTTTATCCTTAAAAGTTAATGTTAGAAGAACAAACGATCTCGTCTTTTATCATGTTACGGAGAAGCTCAAGAGAGCTCAAAGTCCTCTGTCCTGATGAGAAACTCCTTCCTTTAATGTTAAACATTTAATAAGTTATTTCTTTTAAACAAAAGTTCACCATATTATATTCACACATGTCCCTGTTCTACTTCTGCTTCTACAGAAACGTTAACATCCCACAATGATTGTGTTAATATTCCCACCTGAAATTTGATTAGAGAATTGATTGGTCGAGAATTCCTCAGTGTTGGTGTGTAAATTCAATAAATGGATGTAGTTTTACTATACGTTTATTCGTCACGTACTCAAATATACACTGTATGAAATGCTTTTTTTAAACTGTCGCTGCTGTAAAAAAAAAAAAAAAAGAGGACAATGTGATAAAATTAGAATTCTATTTCTAAGGAAAACTTCCTATACAAGAACTTTGTGAGAACCTGTAAATTCTCTACAGTAAATTAATTGTTACATTTACGGCATTTGGCAGACGCCCTTATCCAGAGCGACTTACGTTGATCTCATTTATACAACTGAGCAATTGGGGGTTAAGGGCTCAAAAGTGGTGGCTTGGTGGAGCTGGGAATCGAAGGTTGGTAGTCCAACACCTTAACCATGAGCCACCAAGCGTATATATAAATAAGAGAGAGAGAGAGAGAGAGAGAGAGAGTGTGTCTTTTCGGGGTATTTTAAAACGACTAACCTACAAAATAATTTATTATTTATATCTTTAGCACTGTAGAGAACTGTAAGAACTTTGTGTTAATGATGGCTCATTGTCTACATTTAAGGTTGTGGGTTTTTTTTCCCCTCCAGATGAGGGTGCTGTGTGTATTTGTGTTCCTTGCCTCGCTGGCTCTGGTGACGATGGGGGAGGAAGGAGCTCGTCTGCTCGCCTCCAAGTCTCTGCTGAACCGGTACGCTGTGGAGGGCCGGGACCTCACGTTGCAGTACAACATCTACAACGTGGGCACCAGGTACAGCTCGAGGCGTTTTTTTCCTATCTGTACATTTACATGTTGACAAGCAAAATGTAAACTGACATTTCATAGATTCCAGTTAGATTTGAAATAAACTATCCAAAAAAACTTTTGGAAAGTCGGTGTTTTGAAAACACTTTCTAACTTTTTTACTTTTTTGAAATGTATGTTTCAATATACACACATTGTGCACACACCATTCAGGGCTCGAAAATGTACTAGCTTAACGTCCCAGGGTTAATGCGTCCCAGGGCTACCAAAATGTGTTCCTGTCTATCGGGTTATCTTACAGGATTCTCCAACAAATATAGTTGGGTTAATATGTGGGTTTTTTTTTTTGGTTTTTTTTTTTTATGTTAGTTATCAATGAGCCACAATTAATATGTGGACTATTTAAAAACGTGTTTAAATGCGCTCTCGATTTTTACCTTTACTTTCGATTGCACAAACTGTGTATAGGGAGCAGCAGTACTGATTTTACACTATATTTCTGAGCGACTCTCCGGATCTGTTGCTGTCTGTCATTAAGACACACACGGGATATCGTATCACTCATATCCCATACATGGGGAAAAAGATTGATGCATGCACAGTGGAGAGAATTGCATAAATCGCTGATCTCTGGAAAAAAGCATTCATTTAGAACCAAATGTTTGGATTGATGATTGTAATTTACTTTATTTTATACCCCAATTACATTAAAATCCTGGCTTGTATTTTAAATTCAAGCTTCTTAGGTTCTTTTTCGGCTACCAAAAAACTGCCTGACAGCATTTTGTCTTACTTTACTTTATTAAGAACACCTACACATTCGTTCTGTTACTTCATCAGCCAATCATGTTGCAGCAGCACAATACCAAAAAAAATGCAGCTAAAACTGCCCCTCCCCCACCCATCCCCCACGTTCCCCTAAAAAAACAAAACATTGAATTCTCAGTCATGCTTTATGTTCTATATTCGGTGTATTTCTAGTGCTGCTCTGGAGGTGGAGCTCTCTGACGACTCGTTCCCTCCTGAGGATTTCGGCATCGTCTCTGGAATGCTTAATGTGAAGTGGGATCGCATCGCCCCGTATCCTTTAATTTTGAACAAGTTTGAAGCTTTTATTTCTCTTCTGCTGTTTTCTTTGATTGTAAGCATTAGATGATGCGCTTATACACTAAAACAAATGATTGCATCTACTGTAAATGTGGTTATTTTGGAGCGACGACAAATTAAACCCTTGTAGTAGCAATACATGGTCATGCAAATAAATCAAAAATGATAAATATCATGCATGTTGTAAAAAAAGTTTTTAAACATCATTGTTTTGTTGTTTTTAACAAGATTTAACTGTAATGTTATTAACATGGACCAGATTCAGACCGGTGTTTCAGTTTAAAACAAATAACCTACGGATGTAATGTAATTCCTAGCACTGTAATTGATTGTATTTAGTCCACTGATCATTGCTGGTGTTCCTTGACTTGTTCTCTTCTTCTCAGTGCCAGTAACGTGTCTCATACTGTAGTTCTGCGCCCACTAAAGGCCGGTTACTTCAACTTTACTTCAGCCTCTGTCAGCTATTTGGCTCAAGAAGGAGGGCAGGTTGTGGTGAGTGTTTCCTTTTCGTGAAAGTTTGCAATTTATCAATAAGCAAATGTTAGTAGGGTTACACATACTGACATTCCATGTAGCTTCTAGGTATGGGCTATGTATGAAGGAAAAAGTCTATAAAGATGATATTCATGCTCTAATCAAATGGCTCTAATCTCTTGTTAGGTTGGCTACACCAGCGCTCCTGGTCAGGGAGGCATTCTTGCCCAGAGGGAGTTCGACAGACGCTTTTCTCCACATTACGTAAGTATTTTATCATTTTTTGTCATCTGAAGTGATTCCCTCACTGATCCGCATGCTTCAAAAAATGTAAGCTTTTTAGCTATTTAAGCTAAGATTAATCAATTTAAAATGCAAATTTGAATACAGTACAGAATCGAGTAAGATGCTTTAAAACATTTTACAAATAAGGGTACCTGATTTAAGATTTCTTCTTAATAGCAGTAAAAAGAAATTCCTAAAAATCTTTTCGCAAAGTTGCTTAGACAAACCTTTACTAAGGAATAGAGAGAAGACTTAAGCTAAGAGTAAGAGCGGGGTTGACCCTGTTGCTATGGATGATGTCAGCATGCTTACTATGCACACAGTGATTAGCTGATGGGAAAGGAGTGAATCTCCGTCGGATTCATTCATAAAAGTATTGTAGTGGAATATTAGGTTGCCATATTAAGGTAAAGATTTAAAAATGTAGGTTAAGTGTCACTTATTAAGCAAGTATATGTTCAGCTAATTGTCTCTTACAAGTAATAATAATCGGAGGATGCAGTGTGCATCTAAACATCCTGTAATTAACAAAGTAGACTAATGTAAGCATAAAAGAAAATCAAACCGGACGCAAGAACATAAGTTACTTTGTGCCAAACTTATTAATGAAAATAGAATATAATCAAGAATAGATTTTTCGAAATGTTTCAAAAATGTTTACGTTCTGAAGCAAATTGTTGACAACAGCCATTTTAGGGTAGTTTGTGACTTAGTCTTCATGACTTTTCACAAAGTTGGAAGTCCAAAATTGTTAGTATGTTAAAAATTTAGGAGTACCAAATGCAGAAAAAAATGATCCTTTCTTTTACTAGCTGGACTGGGCTTTTTGGTCTTAGCGACTTCCAAGTCCTCTTTACTACTCTTGACGTTTTACAGATTTAGGAGCTAATGCTAGTGCTAAAACGCTTTGTAAAAGAGTCTTGCGAGTCTTTCTTTAGGACTGACGCAACCATTTTTAAGTTTTTGTTCTACTTTTAACCTTAAGATGTTTTGTGAATACATGCCCTGATTTTACTCTGATATTAAGAGATGTGTGTTTTTTTTTTTTTTTCCCTTCCTTGATAGTTGGACTGGGCTGCTTTCGGTGTGATGACTCTGCCCTCCATCGGCATCCCGCTGCTCCTCTGGTATTCCAGCAAAAGAAAATACGACTCTCCTAAGTCTAAGAAGAACTAATGCATTTTAAAAAGGGGGGCGTGATCTGGGATATGGGGCTGTAGTGTTTTTGAGAGGTTGTCAGTAATTTTATTACCCATATTGGGGTAACAGGAACAAGTTTGAACTAGTCTAACGGAGTAGCTGTATTTCTCCTTATTTTCTTTCATCGATGCAGACGCAAGTCAAAAGTCATGTTTGTCTTAATCAGTCTTCGGTTAGCATTTCAGGCTGTGGATTTTTTTTTTTTTTTTTTTTTTTTTTTTTTTTTTTTTTTGTAATAAAGTGTTTAAAGACAAATTGAGTTTAAAGACATCATGTTTTTTTGAGATCTACAGTGGAGATAAATAAAAGTGGGTTTTTACAAAAATTGATCTGAGCATATTTTTTTATGCAACATTTGCACAACCGTTTTGATTATCTACCCGTATGCAATATGAGTAAAGTTACAATTACAGTTGTCTTGTTTCAAAGGTAGATTATTTACCACTGATTTTACTAAACAAACAAATACTAGGTAAAGTACTAATTATTGGTCATAAACTGCTTTATTATAAATCTACATACAAGTTTTATACCTCAGCTGACTATTGTTCCACTAATACAATAGCAAATATAAAATTATCTTTATACACAACTTATTTTTTCTTTTTTTCAAAGATGAAAGTCTTGGGCTGCTGTAAATCTATAAGATTAAAGTTTACAATTTATATTTATGCAGCCAAAAGCCCAAATAAAAATAATATCCTTTGTTAAAAAAAAAACATTAAAGTGGCATCTGAGTACAGGATAATGTAAAGCAGCGCAATGTACAGCAATGCTGGCAGGATTGACCTTTTTCTGTGTGTAGATATAGTATTGTAAGTAAGAGTAACATTTGCTAGTAGCGTTTGGGGATCAGTTGTGGGAATGGAGGTCTAGATTTGTTTGGTCTTTCTGGAATCTGCTCATATATGGAGAAGTCTGAGTTTTCTGCCAGTAGCTTCTTGGACTGGTATGAACATAAATTCCTCGTTGCTGTTACACGAACATTCTGCAAAAATAATAGTTCCGAATTCAGAGCACGAGACCTACCGATGATTATTATTATTAAGAGATGGTGATGATGGTCATACCTGAGTGCTGCTCTCGACTCGTATTGGATCATATGCATGTTGGAGAACAGATCTTGGTGGCGGTCTAGGAATAGGCCTCGAGGAGGACTGTGTATTGTTGAATGCTGTACCTGTCCAGGGTGGTGGAGAAGCTGATGTAGGGTCATCTCTGACCCCTTTAATGTTCACCTCAGAGTAAACATGATTGGCGGGAAAATCTGTTGACACGTCACAAACAGATTAACTCACAGAACAAAGGCAGCAAGTACCAATAAGTTTTTCTGTCTAGTTTGTTGAGTGTTGCAGTCATTGTTATTGTTTAATCCACACATCCTAAGGCTAAATATGAACAAAATAGAAATGGTAAATCCATAATTTCTATCATAAGAGTCTTTTCATCACAAAGAAATGGGAGAATGAGAATAACTGATATATAGTAGGGTATAAAAAAGGTAATTTGTTCTCCAGATGGTCCACAGCACAAACAATAAGTGCGAATAGGTAAAATGGCTTAATTATTAATACATTCTTTAAAAATGGAATCAATAATCTAGTAAGTTTTATCATTTTGCGATCCTGCTGTTATAGCAAAAAAATCAACATTGGGCTGTTCAGTGAATAATGTGATTAATCATTGTATACTGTATATTATATACCTATTGTAATGTACCAGCAATCTTATGCAGCAGCTGCACTACACATAGTGCATCACAGTACAGTGTATATGCTATATATATATATATATATATATATATATATATATATATATATATATATATATATATATATATATATATATATACTCTAGTGCATTGTATATAAAGTTATTGTGGCTTAAAGCTGAACGATGCCCCTGTAACGGAATCACACAAATCGTGACAGCTGCTTTACTAAACCAGGACATTCCAAAATGTCTTATTCCGCCAGCAACTATATAATTCAAATGTATTTATAAAAGGATATGTGTTTTGTCTGGTTATAGTTATAGTCCACTATATTATAGTGGACCTTCTATAATACAAATTAGACAAAGACAATAATATATATTTTTATCACCTACTTTCATATTCTCATTCTGTAATATTTTGAAATCAAGTAGAACTGAATTTTAATTCTTAGTTTAGTCCTTTAAATATTCAAAGAAACAGTTGAGACGATCACAAAAACCGGTATTATTACTCCTCCTTCTTACCTGCACCCCTTTGGTTTTCTTCTCGTCTCCCCACTGCATAAAAATTATCACATGTATTTAAAGCCTCTTCGTACAAGTGCACAGTCTCAAGTGCACAGTATTTCTGCTCTGCTACAGCCGCAGCATCTGAAAGAGACTGAGACTCAGTGGCCGCTGATGCGCCCCATGTACAAGCATCGGTGGGGTCGATGGGGGCATGTTGTGCTGGTCTCTGGGGTTTCTTGACACGTGCATAAGGGGCATCTACCGGGTGGGTGACGTCTTCTCCTACACATATGCCCGTGTTGCTAATCGCAGGCTCTGCTGTGGTGTTCTGGAAGGAGAAATAGATTGGGTATTCTGATTGTTTAAACCAGCAAGTAGAAAGGATTTATCATGTCAGTGATCATTTCCAGAAGCTTATTATACAATAATCCATTTTTTGTAATGGCATTGTGTATGAAACGCTCTGCTATGAAGTTATACCTCAGTGTCTTTGGTCGTATTTTCTTGGATAAGCTGCATCATATCACATTCAGGATGACACTCGGACAGAGAGAGGGACTGCCCCAGAGGTTTTTTTACCACAGTGTACTGGACTGGCTCCTGGGCGGCACAGAAATCAATGGTTGCTGAAATGGAAGAAGAGGATTGTCCGCTGCATGGTGGAGTCGCTACGTTTTCTTCATCTTTTTCTAAATAGTTTCTTATTTCCAGTTTTGTTTCATTCTCACAGGTTCCATCATGCTAGAAGAGTGAAGGGAATCAGACAGTACATTTATTTATATTGATTTAAATCATTTTTATTATAAAGATGAGAGAATGTACAATGTACAATGTACAGTTTGTGGCTTTAAGATGAAGTAAAAGCTCTTTCCACAAAATGTAAGAAAAGGAGAATTTCTCAATGGTAATTAGGGCTGTGTAGGCGGCTTGCTCAGTGGCCCAGCAGTGGCAACTTGGTGATGCTGGGAATCTAATCTTACTGAAAGCCTGAAACCGCTAAGGCAATGGATCAAAAAAAAAAAACCCAACAGTTGATAGGGTTGCCAGATTAAGCTTGTTTAAAAAACTTTTTTTAAAGAGTCTTCATTTTTCATTGGGTTTCTGTTGGAAAGAAATATTTTGTTGATCTCTACAAATTCATGTTTGTTCTATTCAGAGATGATGATAATAAACACAGCTAGAATGCTTAGACCGCTTTAAAAAAAATGTTTGTTAAGAGTGTGGGGTTTCTTTGTATGTTTTCTTGATGGAACCAACAGGTGGAAATAGAAACATGAGGAAAAAGTCAGTGGACACCACTGTTTTTTATGCTAAAAATAATGCATGGCAACTTTAGTATTATGCTACTACTGTAAACAGTATTTTTTATCTATAGCAGCAGTGTCGGATTTTTATTTGCAGCGCATCGGTGTGGTTTTGGAAGTTTTTATTTCAATCAAGCAGCAGTTATTATTGATTCCACCTGTTTATCTTTAAACTACCGGATGTAGCCCTTGATGGTTGGAATGAAAACCCGCAGCCGAACTTTTTTTTGGATAACATTTGTTTTTTAAGTGCTTTTAGTAAAAGATAAATGGAAATGTCTTTATTTGTCACATATATTTTACAGCACAGTAAAATTTGTTTCTTAGAATGTTAGGTTCAGAGCACAGGGTCAGCTCTAATACAGTGCCCTGAAGCAGAGAGGGTTAAGGGTCTTGTTTAGGAACAGTGGCAGACTAAGGCTCGAGCCCAGGTCCTCCTGGTCTTCCAATCAATAACTCAGCACCTTAACCATATGAGCCACCATTGACCCCCCAACAACAAAAAAAGATATGTACTAGGCAACCTTGAACCCGCAACCTTGGCAATAATAGCACCACACTAGATATGTAGCACGTACCAAGTGTTTGGCCCTTCCAGATTGCTATAACATAATCTATTTATTCTCATATCTCTGGTATTATTTATTAAATAAATCCAAAAACTTAATCATTTTGATAAGTATATTATTAATGGTATTCGAAAATCAAAAGACATTTTGTTGTAAAGAGTTATAAAGCTTGAATACCTGTATGCAAGGCACAGTAAGTGTTTCATCAAAAGGTCCCACTGGATTCTGGGTATAGTAGTTTATTAGCTCCTCAAGACTGCGATGCTTGCTGTTCTCGCCAGCTATGATGTAGCAACCTTCCTTTCCAGATGCGTCAAGCTGTTCATCTATGATGAAGTGACGACACTTGTCTGCACCTCTGAAATTGAAGTATATGAGAATGTGCATCATTGTGTGTAAAGGTGGCACTGTAAAAGGCACGCTTTTATGTGGGTGCATACCTATAAGATAGCACGAAGCCAACCGTCGACTCACTCAGCCTCAACAGGAAACAGCCCTGCTGTTTATCCTGCAGTAGCTTTTCTGCTTCCCTGAGCAAGAGAGACAGCAAAAGAAGAGCATCGATGCAGCACTTTAAAATAGGACATCTTACACAGAAGCTGCAAAACCTGATTGGGTGCCTGCACCTGTAGCAACCATGACATTTATTTAGTAAAATATATGTGTGTGTGTTTTGAAAATAGTGCAAAAGAGAACCTGCGTGTGGCAAAGCCATGGAGCCAACGAGGCACAGGTTTTGCCAACCGAGGCAGCTGTGTTCTCTGAAACCACAGCAGATTATGAGCCTGCAGTAACGGCGTCTGAGCATCCAGAGACGCTGATGGGTTTAGCACCTGAGATGGAGCGATTCGCTTCCGTTCCTGACAGAAACATGTACATAAACACACATACTTCTTTGGTGCATTTTTTCTTTCTGTAATAGCAAATGAATAACTTACTTGATCTAAAATCTGGTATAAAACAGCGGTATTCTCCAATGTAAACTAGCCATCTGTTTATAACTCTATAAACTGACTATAACTGGTTTAATACACTCATTCAATAATCACCAATAAGTGTCTGCTACATTACATTAGCAGCATTTGGCAGAGGCTCCTATCCAGAGCGACTTTTATATACTGAGCAGTTGGAGATTAGGGGCCTTGCTCAGGGGCCCAGCAGTGGTAACTTAGTGGAGCTGGAAATCAAACCTTAATCACTGCAACAGCACCTCTAAATGCAGCAAGATTTCTTTATTTATGCAGTAATCAGGTGATTAAAAGCTCCTAAATTTAATCTGCATTTGGAGCTTATTTATTTCATCTTATTTATATTTTTTAATACTGAACAGATCATCAGCTGGTGCAAATAAAAGAAGTTTTAGAAGTAAGTTTAAGCTTATTTTCATTTTTAAAACCTGATCAATGTTTGTGCCGTTATTACCACATTCTCTATCTGATTGGCCTGGCTGTGTGGTTGTCCCGCTTCTGCCTGGATGGCAGCACGGCATTTGATGCTGCGCCTAGGTTTGATTGGAGGTTTACCGGATGGACCTTCTGTTGCAGTAACTAGTCGAGGCAGGGGTTTTGGCTGGAGGACTGGGAGAGATCTCAGTCGTACTTCCCTCTGATGAGATTCCTCATCTATACACCAATCGAAAGAGATAAAATCGAATGTCCTTCAATATCATCTGTTTTTTTTTTACTATTAAAATAATGCTGTGTACAAAAGGGGTGATATTTTTCCACTTAATTGTTTGTCTGTTTTTAAGTATATCAGAGACTTTTCTAAGCATTATGGTAAATTTGATGCAAACACAAGTTAAAAAAACAAATAATTTTTAATGTTTTTGTTATAAAAAAAAATTCTAATTTACTAAGAAAAAGTTCTGTAAACATAAATAAACTAGTAATTAATTTAAACAGCTAAATTAATTGATTATTTATGAAACAAGTCATGTGCCAATAATTAAGTATATAATTTATTACAATATACATCCACAGTAGGGCTGGACAATATTAGGAAAAAACTGATATTGTGATATTTTAGTTTTTTGTGATATGTATTTCGTGATATGAAAAAATGTCACCAGATGACTTAAATAACTCTATTTGTGATTTTGTAAATGAGTGGATCCGTGTACAATATAATACACAAATTGTGCGCATAGAGAAATAAAATGAACAAAGATGTAAATGAAATAACCAGTGCTCTATGTTTTCCTGGAGATTCAGATACAGAAATGTAAAAATCTAATGTAAAATCACACTGCATAGACTTAGACTAAATAAAATACAATTCATCCTTGTTAAAGCTACAAAAATTCGCTGTTTCTTGCGCTTGAATGCTTTAAACTTGCTTGAAATGTTTCCACAGTAACAGACCTTAAAACAATGCGCAAAGGTTAAACTTCCACAAATCACGTGTTCTGAACTGTGATTTAGTTAACTATAATCCTAACTTGTCATTGCACATCCTGTAATGTGTCTAATGCAGATACACACGTTGCAATGTCAAACCTATTAAAGATATTGTCACTAATACACTTGTTTAATTAATAGGACATTTTGCTATGTACAGTATGCTGAACGTTTGGAACGGAAGTTTGACCTATTCTAAAATAAAGGTTAACTTCAGTGCAGGTTCCTTGTCTCTAGTTAACGTCCGAGCAACATACAAAATGTTCTTTACTTTTTCCTGACCTTCTACAGTTGACCGAGAAACATAAATCATTTTCCTGACCGTGATATACAATAAGTCAAATATTGTGATGTGAACTTGGGAATTGTAGAACTTCGCCATAAAATAATAACAATCAAATAAACATAAACATAAATTGTTCTTATATTTAGGCAAACATATTAATAATAATCCATTGCATTCTCTTGATTGAAGCCTCTTTCAGCTCATCATCTCTATATTCAAACTTACCAGAACACTAACACGTGACCTAAATCACAAAATGGCCTTAAGAGCGGAAATGCCAAGTCTCTCTTTAACCACACTGACATTAAATATAGAGCAGGCTAAAACATTTATCAAGATTTTAATAGTTGGAGTTCACACACTACAGATTATTACACTATTTCCTGTCATGATTCTAAGTGCATGATATGCTGAATATGTACACAAACTCATCAATCAATCTTAACACTAATAAAAGGATGCTGTAGCTGATCAGACAACAGATTACTGCAGTACTGAGTAGCATAACATGACCTACAGCACAAAAAAAACATTATCACTGTGGTGAAAATAAAATATCAAACAGAATGATAGTCTTATTTCTGATGAATTGAGGAATTCTGCTGCATGTTTGCCTGGTTAAAGAAATGAAAAGTCACTGACCTTTACTTTTTTGATAGTCAAAGTCCATCTTTAGAGACAGGATGCTGGGGTATTGTCAAGTCGTTTTGAGACGTTTTTTGTCACTGAAACTGTGGGTGTGGAAAAGAGAGTGAGAGATAGAGAGATAGAGAATGAGAGAGAGAGAGAAAGAGAGAGAGAGCAAGCAAGAGATAGAAAGAGAGAGAAAGAGACGGGGAAAAGACCTGTATTGATCATCTGTATTTTGTTAAAATATTTTCAACATGAAATTATTGTTGAAAAATGCTGAATGAAATTCACAAATCTATGCACTCTTTGTTAAACATGTCAGTCTGATACACCATAAATTCACAAATGTACCCAAATTATTGGACTATACAGCCCTTTTTAAACTACCGACACCAGCGTATACATAAAAATGTGGGTTTTTTCCAAGACGGAGAAGAAAAGAGAGTGAGAAACAATCTAAAAGAGAAAGACAGAAAGAGAAATAATGGTGGTTTATGTCCTTTACCAAACCAAACAGGAAGAGAAAAAGAGTGAGAGCAGAGAACAATGAAAGCAAAAGTAGGAACAGTTGATCCAAAGAATCGATGAAACTATTTTATAATAAACCACTAAACAATCAAGTACATTTTAAAGCCAAAATTTCTTTGTAAATTCTACCTTGTATGAACAAAAGTTTGTGGACATCTCAGCGGCACACCAATCTAAGTCTGTCTCTCATGCACTCTAAATCACCCGGGTGTCTAGACTGTCTTCACGGAAACTAAAGGACCCAGACAATCTTCTAGCACAACTGTTGACTAAATATCTAATGCATATGACACAGAAAACAATTTTAGAATTTACTCTGATTGGTTGGATGTTATTGGATTTATGATTTTATTTACATGCATGCGGCAGACGCCCTCATCCATTGAAAGGTGTACATTGATCTCTTTTTAAATATACAACTGAGCAATTAGGGGTTAAGAGTCTTGCTCAAGGACCCAGCAGTGACAACCTGGTGGTTCCGGGAATTGAACCCCCATCTTCCCCAGCAGTCCAACACATTAACCATGGTGGTACCACTTCCCCCACATTTTATACTGCATTTTTGCCAGCAAACTTTACTGAACTGAAATAATCACATTTTTTACACACATTTTCAATTGTTTTTTAAGATTTTTTTTGCAAGCAGGACTCTTTGGACACTGGTGTGCGATCTATACTGCATTTGTATCTATGGAGGGTCTGTTTTTTATTGTATTTTATTACATTTTCACATCCCTAAATGTGATGCAAGCAAAATGAGCTGGGATTGGTTGCTTTAAATGTCAGTCTGACACACTCTTGGCCAATAAAAGCTGTTTGTAGACCAGAGCCCCTGCCATTAGTCTGGAGTTCTCCCTATGCATGACTAAACTTTATTAAAGATATTGAAATTTAAATGAACAAAAAGAATTGTTTTAAACTGTTTAATTATTTATTTTTATTATTTTATTCTTGGTTTTTTTTGGCATCAGTCGATGACATTTTTACATCATGGCATGCCGGTGTTAATGCTCATGCTCTGCCTTCTATAATTTTTGTATGAGCCCTGTAATTATAGGATTTGTCTCATCTTGTATGCTGTAGAATGTCTTACCATTCTTAACACTGTATGTTACAACCTGCCAGCTAGTCCAAATTATCAGTTAGCAAGAGAAGACTTCTGCTTATTTAACAAATTAAAAGCCTGATTATGGATAAAACACCCAGGGCAATAAGGTAACAAGTCACAATATAGCTTTCAGCATAACTTCAAATCGAAACTATATCGTCACTCACAGCTATTGCATATTAAAATATATTTTTAGATTTTTTTTATTTTTTGACCCCTTTTTTTAAATCATTTTAAATTATCTCATTTCGAATCATTTCATTCTGTAACCTCATTGGCTACTGACAGAAAAGAGAGAAAAGACATATTGTTGAAAGACAATTAGGGATTTGGCTTACTCCCTAAAAAAGCTAGTGAAATAATATTACGTACAGTTTATCAAAACCTTTATTTTTGTATGAGGGTATAAAATACTCGCCTATTAAAACCACATGCCATCAAAGAAGTCACGTGGGCTTGAATATAGTCATAATAGCTGGACACTTAATAGGAGAAATTTTCTTTTAAGAACTGGAACAACTGGCATTGTCAGTCATTGTTGGAAAATCTTCCATTGTTTCCTCAGCCCTACAGAGCCATAAGTGGACCTGATCTCACAACCTTCTTCAGAACAACCATATCCTACTGAGAAGAGGTGGGTAGTGACGAATTACATTTACTTTGTTACTTGAGTCAGTTTAATGGGTGACTTTTACTTTTAGAGTATATTTAAAGATAGTTAAGTGTACTTTTCCTCCAACTTAAGTACATTTTGAGCGTAAAAAATAACTTTTACTTCACTCCATAACTGGAAAATGGTAATAAATATGAGATTTTTTAAATAATCAGTTTATATGAATTTTTCGAGATTTTAGAGAGGCTTCTAGGCGAAAGGCTGCTACGAATCTCCCACTTAAGTTGAGCACATGTATAGCTGGAAAATGTCTGAAGCAGAGGAAGACGTGTGTATTATTAGAGGCAGACATGTCAAAAACATGCCCTTTTTTTTTACAGAAGGATGTGAAAACTCTCCAAGTAGTTTAAAATTCAGGGTTTTTGCTTTGTGTCAATCAGATCATAAATAACTAGTAACTAAATACTCGAGTAGTTTTTCTACTACTTTTTCTAGATACTTTTTTACTCTTATCTAAGTAACAATTAAGATTGTTAGTTTTACTCTTTCTTTGTTAGTTTTTTACTCTTTTACTGTTTTCATAAGTACTTGTACTTTTACTTACGTACAGATTTTGGATGCTCGACCCACCTCTGCCACTGAGTAGCAAAACATTTTTATTTCCAAAATGGTTCACTCTCGGCAAAAAGTTTAGACAGATTTTCTAGTGTTTTTTTTAAGAATTTCTTGCTTTTATGTACTTTTTCTTCTTTCTGGCTTTATTGCGTTTATTTTTAAATTAAAATACATTAAAACAAATTGAGTGCATCTCAAACAACAGCTAGACATTTATTTCGTAATGAGTAATAAACTCGACTGACTCAGTTTATCCACTAGATGGCAGCAGACGCTATTCCCACCTTCTTCTCCAAGACTATTAAAAAATTCGCTTTGATGCACTGATTGTAATGATTTATACAATATAAATTGCAATTGCTGCTATAAATCTTGGCACCATTTTTTCCAGACATTTTGTTTGTTTGTTTGTTTGTTTGTTTTACCCAAATGAACATTTTTTACCTAAAGTGGAACTGTGTACATGGGTTTAAAATACTGAACACACAGCTTTATTAGAAATAGATCCAGAAATAAACAGCAGTGACTATTTGGTGTGATTTATTGTATTATAAGTGCGTGTGGGAAACAAAAAAGTTTTTTTCGTAGTTTGGGAATCAGACTTAGTTGAAGCTCCTCCTGTTGTGGACTCCGGTTACCTTTGATGTACGCGTGCACGCGCCCCCGGTCAGGATGCGCGTGCTCGTCTGTCCAGGTCCGGTGTAAATCTCTGAATTCTGGTGAGTGGGTCTACATGAGGAACACAGAGAGGAACCCAGAAGCGCCACCAGGTTCTACAGGTCAGTGTTTAGACTCAGGATGTGGGGTTTTTTTTGCAAATTGTTGTGGACGCGAGCTACAGTCTACACGGAAATAATGCTGGATACAGTTCGCATTGGGTGGATTTTTTATCGAGCTTCTTTCTCCTCTGAAAGGTTTAAGCAAGTTATCTAGATATTATTCTGTAATAAAGCGCTAATAAGTAAATGAATGTAGCAGTGGTGTGTATTTGGGTCCAGCTAATTAAATAGTTTGTTTATTTCCACTCGGTTTGCTTTTCCCTCTGCAGTCACGCAGCTCATCCGCTTGAGTCGTGACCCTGCAGCGCGAGCAGGATTTATTAAACATCATCCCCTCATTCCGATTCGTCTGTCAATCAAAAAAATCAACCCCATCACATACATCTGATGTACAGAATTGATTCTTTACACACCCTCTCCACAACCGCTTTGGATGAAAATGTTTATTAAAATGCGCGATTTTACACGTGACCCGCCTAAAAAATCTCTGGAATGTTTGCTGTGAAGGAATTCTGAAAAAAAAAAACAGAAACAAGAAAAGACGACAAATAAATAAATAGTTTTTTCTGCAAATGACAACATTTGTCTATAGAAAAACTCACAAAAACGCAGAGAAGAAGAAGAAGAAGAAGAAGAAGAAGAAGAGGATTAAACCAGATTAAAATAAAACCCCCATCCTTATCTGACTGCCAGGATTAGAAATGATTTCCTTTCTGTCCTTTATGGTCAAAAAGTTAAAATATGTAACCAGCAAATTTTGTATTTCACATAAAGTCTGTTTTGTTGATCATCATGCCTTGATTGATGCAGACTTAACTTTAAATGGTTAAGGTGTTGGACTACCAACCAGAAGATTGTGGGTTCGATTCCCAGCTCCACCAAACCACCACTGTGGGCCCCTGAGCAGAGCCCTTAACCCCAATTGCTCAGTTGTATAAATGAGATAAATGTAAGTCGCTCTGGATAAAGTCAGCCAAATGTCTTCCAAATGCCTTAAATGTAAATGGTAAAGGGGTGGTGGCTCATGGTTAAGGTGTTGGTCTACCAACCCAAAGATTGTGGGTTCAATTCCCAGCTCCACCAAGCCACCACTGCTGGGCCCCTGGGCAAGACCCTTAACCCCCAGTTGCTCATTTGTATAAATGAGATAAATGTAAGTCGCTCTGGTTAAGGGCGCCAAATGCTGTAAAGGTGTTAGTTAAATGATCATGGGTTTATTGCCCGGCACCTCTAAGTCTCCACTGCTGGACACTTCAGATATGTAGGATGTCCAGGTGGAGCCTTAGGTGATGGGACTGAACCCAGAAGAAGGATCGAGATTCAAAAGTCTTTTATTGTCACTATATTTCTTTGCTTAGTCTTTTATTGTCACTAAGCAAAGAAAAAATTAAAGCAGTCCTCATTTCACGATCCACACAAAACCAATATTGTTGACTATAAAATATTATGTGTAAAACATGTCTAAGTTTGTGAATTTATATATAAATAAGAGGTCTAAAGAGCGAAAGGGCTCAGAACTGCTGTCTACGCGGGATTACAGCCACCTGATTTAGCAACAATGTCAAACAATTTGGGGTTTAGACATCATATTTTACAAAAAATATTCAACTTTATTATCATTGTGCAGGGTACGTGTACAGAGCCAATGAAATGCAGTGTTTTTCGCATATCCCATCTTAGTAAGTTGGGGGTCAGAACGCAGGGTTAGCTATGATACAGCGCCCCTGGAGCAGGAAGGGTTAAGGGTCTTGCTCAAGGACCCAACAGTGGGTCCTTGCCGGTGGTGGGGCTTGAACCCATGTCCTTGGGGTCTTACACCAGATTCACTGGATTTCCAGTGTGACAAATATATTATTAATAATATAGTAATAATAATTATTTAATTGTTGTTAAAAATGATTTAATATGAACTAACTTATGAATATTTGTCAATTATTTACTTTCACTATTTTAAAGGCTGTTTTTTGTTCTCATCCTGGTATCTGGTAAATAAGGGATAAAGCTAATCCTCAGATGTGCACATCAGGCTTGACTTTAAAATATAACAAAAATAACCAATATGCAAAGTATGTTATGCAAAGCATGCTGGGACGTTTGTGCCAGTGTATTCAGCAACACTAATGTAACACTGAACTAGGGTCTCTTTACTCTTTAATGTTAATGATCAGCTCAGTTCAGTTGTGGTAGGTGGAAGTTGGCTGAGCATCAGTGTTTCTGTCCTTCAGTAGGCTGATGGTGATTATTTCTGTGTGGTTTATGGCCTGAGAGTGACAGTTTCTGATTGAAAGAACTTTATTGTTGTGTCTTGTGATTGATTTCCTGCTATGAGACTAAAGGAAGCCAGTGGAAGGAGGAGAACAGGGACTGTTACCAGATACTAAAAACCTCCTGATGATTGTAAACAGGGAGTGTGTGTGTGTGTGTGTGTCTGTGAATCTCCTTGATGATTAATTTAGTTTTCCACCCACAGATAGACATATTACGCTAAATTCCTGAGAAACCAGATCCTCTAGTTGCAGTAAATGTACAGGACCTGTCTGTATGTCGGTCTGTCTGTCTGTTTTTCATCTATCTCTCTGTCTGATGTATTTCTGGCTTTTGATGTCTGCCTGTGTCTATTGTCCATCTCTCTGTCTGTCTTTCTCTTCATCTTTGACTGAAGAAACAGGTGCATCATCTGTCTGTCTGTTTGTATTGTCTTTATGTATTTTTCTCTCTGCCTGTCTGTCCCTGTCAAATCTGCCTCTAATTCCGTCTGTTTGTCTACCTGTGTGAGTCTATGTCTGTGCATGAATGTTGGTCAGTCTTTATCACTGTTTGTCTCACTGTATTTGATGACAAAATTATCTTACCTAATGCCAGTATATCCACCTGTCTGCATGTCTGTCTGTATGTATATTACTCTGTCTGCCCGTCTGTCTGTCCGTCCTTTGGTCTGACTGCATATTATTATAAAATAAGGCTGTGTATTGGCAAGGGCCTCATGATACGATACATATCACGATACTTGAGTCACAAATAAGATAAATCATGATATATTGCAAAACAATACATATTGCAATCCATTGCAGATTTTTGGTGCTTAAAGGTGAAATACATGTTATTTTTCCACTATTAAATCACTAGAGCTGTTATTTTAACACAGCTCTATTAAAAGAACTGTTTTAACAGAAATTCTACATCAGTGAATCTGTTAAAAAGATGTGTGTGAAAAATAAGGCATGTAGCTGGCAAAACTGGTAGCCATGATCTTCCTTTTTTTTTAGCTCTGTTTTGACTTATAACACATGTGTGTGTGTGTGTGTGTGTGTCTGTGAATCTCCTTGATGATTAATTTAGTTTTCCACCCACAGATAGACATATTACGCTAAATTCCTGAGAAACCAGATCCTCTAGTTGCAGTAAATGTACAGGACCTGTCTGTATGTCGGTCTGTCTGTCTGTTTTTCATCTATCTCTCTGTCTGATGTATTTCTGGCTTTTGATGTCTGCCTGTGTCTATTGTCCATCTCTCTGTCTGTCTTTCTCTTCATCTTTGACTGAAGAAACAGGTGCATCATCTGTCTGTCTGTTTGTATTGTCTTTATGTATTTTTCTCTCTGCCTGTCTGTCCCTGTCAAATCTGCCTCTAATTCCGTCTGTTTGTCTACCTGTGTGAGTCTATGTCTGTGCATGAATGTTGGTCAGTCTTTATCACTGTTTGTCTCACTGTATTTGATGACAAAATTATCTTACCTAATGCCAGTATATCCACCTGTCTGCATGTCTGTCTGTATGTATATTACTCTGTCTGCCCGTCTGTCTGTCCGTCCTTTGGTCTGACTGCATATTATTATAAAATAAGGCTGTGTATTGGCAAGGGCCTCATGATACGATACATATCACGATACTTGAGTCACAAATAAGATAAATCATGATATATTGCAAAACAATACATATTGCAATCCATTGCAATGTTATTTTTCCACTATTAAATCACTAGAGCTGTTATTTTAACACAGCTCTATTAAAAGAACTGTTTTAACAGAAATTCTACATCAGTGAATCTGTTAAAAAGATGTGTGTGAAAAATAAGGCATGTAGCTGGCAAAACTGGTAGCCATGATCTTCCTTTTTTTTTAGCTCTGTTTTGACTTATAACACATACAGTTGCATTGTCCGCTGATGGTGTGTGTTACCTATCACACTCATCCTTTCACTGTTTAACCTCACACTCACAGCTCATTCTACAATATAACTTCTCCAGGATGCATGCCTTATCGTGACAATATGAAATAAAATGTAATTTAATCACCTTCAGTTTGTAGTTATTTATTGTGGTTTTCTTTCAGTTCTGAGTGTTTTTTCCCCTTAAAATGAAATCATTGAAAAAAATACAGTATGACATAAATGTGTCAGTATGTGAGGAATGGGTGTGTTATGTAAGCATTAGCAAACACTCTGAGTGCTACACGGGAAACCTATGTTGCACAATCTGTGACATTGGCACAGCTTCAAACAGATATGACATTCTTGTTCTTACAATGGCAATAAGGCTCTGGGTTATTGATCGGAGGATTGGTGTTCAATCCCCAGCACCACCAGGCTGCCATTGTTGGGTCCTTAAGCAAGGCTCTTAATCCTTTCAGTGATTTAGGGGTGTTGTATCACAGCCCAGAGCTTTTCTAAGCTAGCAAAGAAACTAATTGTTCTGGAATGTATATGTGACAAATACACCCCATCAACACCCTGCTGCCACTGCTGGGCAATTAGGAATGCTGTAAATTAGATAAATGTTAGTCGCTCTAATAATAATAATGATAATAATAATATATTCTTTACATGTTTTTAGTTCTCAACCAGTTAAAATGTCTTTAATGTCATGGCCTTAACTTCTTTGTGTGTTAAAAAGTAAACAGATCACTTAAGAACCTATGAAATTTTATTTGAAAATGTTGTAACCCCTCATATAATTTACAATTTAAAAAATGATTTTCTTTTTTCAGACTAAACGTTTCAGAGCTCATGCGGGAAAGAATGCTGTAGTCAACGGATCATCGACTCTACAGCAAAGAAAGACGGAGACGAAGCATCATGGCGCTTTTTAAACTGGATAATGTTGAGGATTTATATGAAATCAGGGAGGTACTGGGCAGGTAAGGATTTTGTATGTGAACATAAACATATATTTTTTTATATGTTAACATTTTATATAGTAATAAACATGTCATACTTCATGTGACAGTATTTGTTGGTAATAAATTACAAGAATTACAGGAAAGTTCATACCAACATATGATAATGAGTAATACTGAGCTGACAGTGTACTCTGACACTGACGTTTGTGGTGACTTGACTCATTAGGGCTGCACAATATTTTAAAAAAGTGATAAGCAATAGCACACTAAATAATCCGATATTCAATATGCTTGAAGATTTTTCTTATATGTAATGTAAAGAACAGGTTTGAACTGAACTGGTTACCTTTCTACTCTCACTGCTTCAGTGGTCATTTCGGGCAGGTGCGTGAGGTGTGTGAGCGAGCTACAGGTACCCTGTGGGCGGGGAAGTTTCTGAAGCTGCGGCGCGGTGCGGGAAGCCGGCTGGGCCTGGAAAGGGCGAGTGTGGAGAAAGAGGTGGAGATCCTGCAGAGCCTCCAACATCAGAACATAATGGCTCTTAAGGATGTGTTCGAGAGCAAGGCAGAGGTGGTCCTCATCGTAGAGCTGTACGTTTGGGTGTGTTTGTGTGTGGCTGGGGTTAATGGGTCAACTCTATGGTGAATAAGCCCTGGGGTTTCTTAAGACTTCCTGCAGAAGTGCTTTGAGTATTTGAGGAATTTAAATGTAAATATAAAATAAATCTACATCCTGTAAGAATGCAAATGCATATCCAGACTGCAGACTATTGCTTTTTCTTTTTGGGGTTTTTGTTCTTTTTTGTTGGGTAGCTTATGCTATTTTTCAGACTTGGTACATTCTGCGCAACAATTTCTCAAATAGAGAAGTTTCCAATCGTTAATTATTTTGATGTAACTTTTTTTCTGTTTAGTATTCGAGGTGGTGAGCTGTTTGACTTCATCGCTGAGAAAGAGAGCCTGACTGAGACGGACGCGATCGACTTCCTGAAGCAGATTCTTGAGGGCGTGAGCTACATGCACAGCAAACACATCGGTCACTTCGACTTAAAGGTGCTTTGTGATAGATATGAACATACTAAAAGTGTTATAGATAATTATTATTGTTGGTATTGATGCCATTGATGTCTTTTGTTTTTTTCGTTGTTTCTACACATTTTTTAAGTTGTAGTGGTAACTAGCAAATTTTTTTGCAATGGCTTTTGCCATTATCAAGTGTTGACATGAGTCTGCTGCTATACTATCTGGACGAATTTTTAACGCCTTACCAGTGCTTTCATGTGTGTCTTCTTAAAACCATTGTCACAATGTCTGATGCACACACAATTGTCTAGAATGTATCAATTTATTCCTTTACTTGAACACCGTTCAAGCATGACTTTGTCCCTGTGTACAAAACTTCTAAGCTTCTAAACTTCTAGTGGAAAGTAGGGACAGGTACCGGTATCAACAAGTACCAAAAAAAAATACTCGTACTTTAAAAAATGGTATTGATGCATCCCTAGTAAAAATCCTTTCGGAAAGTGTTGTGGTTGTTATTGAATTAATATTGAGACTATATCCGGACCAGGATGTTTAAAACACATGTACACATGTAAAACACATTGGTGTCCCAATACTTTTGGCTATATCATGTGTATACTGTTAATAAAGTATATCATTATTCCTGTATTAATGTTTAGTTTTGTAAAAATAATGTTCTTGTTTTTCCTCAGCCTGAGAACATCATGTTATCAGATAAGCAGGTCCACAATCCTAATATAAAGATTATTGACTTTGGCATGGCCCACTGCTTTCTACAGGGGGAGGAGTATAAAAGCATGGGCGGCACCCCTCAGTATATAGGTAAGTGGTATAATCCGGTGTTAATCAAGCTTAATCCGAGTGAACATCTAGTAAAAATGCCTAAACATGGGCTTTTTCAGGTTCAGTAGTTTCCATGGAGATAAGCGAAAGTTCAGGAAGTCTGACCATCAGGGTGAATAATAAGTGTAGAGAAACAGGAAGAGAAAATGGCTTAGGCTTTTCAGTTACGTTTCACAAGAAAATGTGTGTATGTGTATGTTCAGAGATCAGTTCAGAATAAAAATAGGAACATGTGCTGTCTTTATTTATTACCTAGGGCGGAAGATTAATGTGATGTGATATAAAACAGTGTGAGCTGGAATAATAATCAGCATGATAAGGTTTTAGGGGGAGTGTAAAGTCTTTTACTGAGTTTGTTGGGAAAGTTGGGTTAGGCCACCATGACGTAAATTATTATTAAACAATTAAACAATTTTCCTTTATAAAAAATGTTTTTTTTTAATAAATAAGCTCTGCCCTTTAATGTTAAACACTAAACTACTGTAAACTGTCTGCATTTCATGTCATTTGTTTTCTGCGCAGCACCTGAGATCATCAACTACGAACCTCTAAGCACAGCAGCAGATATGTGGTGTGTACATGTACATACACGCTCACACACGCACACACACACACACTCACACACACACACACACACATACAGTGTGTCACAGTGCCTCAGGGTGCTTTTCTGACAAGTTGTATCCTGACCATTTCTGTAAAAAATGCACATACGTTCCTACGTGTGTCCCAGTCTGATCGTAAACCAGCTTCACTTTATTACCAAAATGTTGACATGATTAGTTCAATGGAACTAGGAGACTCAAACTCACACATGTTTTAGCATGACAATGCCTTTGTGCACTAAACCCCTGAGCTCCATGAAAACGTGCTGTGTTCTGGTTTGAGTGGAAAACCTCGAGTGAGACCTGACTCAGAATTCAACCGCACCGAACACTTTCAAGATGAACTGAAACCAGCAATAACACAGGTTATTATAGACGGAAAAATGAAACATATTAATGTAACGGCCAGGTGTTCCAATACTTTTGTCCATATAGGGTGTGTATACGCTTGTTATGTTTGGTTTGATTGCAACAAACTCTGGTGCGATTGCTTGGTTAGTGCGGTTGTTTGAATTAGTGTGTATGCTGACATCCGAACCCTGGTGCCCACCAAACAAGCGTACCAAGACCACTTATATGATGAGTCTCTGTTCGCTTTCATAGCAACTCTGGTGGGATTCAATTAATATATATATGCGACACGGACCAAATATATTTAATCAAAGGAAAAACAGGAGGTAAATGCAATTCTGATCGTGATTCTTTTTTATTTTTAAGGACAGAATGCTTAAACATGACTACCTGGTTCATTTCATCAAAGGATCTATGTTGCTCTTTAGTCGAAAAGTTGTCGGAAATGCCGTCACCTTGTTTCTGTTTACAACAGAGAAAATCCTAGTGCTGTTTGAACATTTTAGAAGCTTTTCACAAAATTTGTCATTTCGGATGGTAAGTTCTGTCACAAAATATATGTCACAAAAGCCACAAAAATCAGCTTGTGAGCATAACACTATGCCTTTGGGTCAAAAAAGCCAGGACCGAATGTATCATTTTCCATTTTGGTCCAGACCAAATGAACCAAACAAACCGAAATACAAGTGTGAACACACCATTTAAAGGTACATATACTGTAACTACTTTTCACTAGATTTCTCATCATCACACAAGCATACGTGTACGTTTCACTTCACTAATGCCGTTTCTTTTTTATTTTGGTGTCATACCTGTTGTGAAACTGTGATAGGAGAAGTGAAAGAATGTTTTCCTGTCTGTTTATTTTCTCAGGAGTATAGGTGTCATCACCTACATTCTGTGAGTAATTCTTATTACGTCCTATCTAAATCATTGCTTACTACTATTGATACTATTTGAGTATTTAAGAAACGTCCCAACAGCTTTTTTTAGAAGGATGACAGTAAATCAACATAGCTGTGTATAATGTGTAAAAGGTTTTTCTGTCTTATTATATTAAAGCAGTATCAATTTCATGGTCATTTTGGTACTGATTTGGTCATCTGAGACAACTTTTGAAATCCTAAAATATCAGTATACGGTAGTCTGGAGTATTATGTCTAAAAATAAATTAGTAAAAATGTAGTATTTGCACTAGTTTATATACTCCAAAACTTTTAGTGATGTGTGCAGCAATTTTAGGCCCTTTAAAATAAATTCTATTGCTTTACTGCTAGTACAATTACTACTGCTAAGGGGGGCCCCTAAGTGCATAGGATCCCTGAAATCTTCTTAACAACACCCCCCTAGCGATGACCCTGGATGTGTGTGTGCAGTGTAGATACTTTTCTATTCCTTTAAAGATCTGCTTGATATCAGGTATTAAAGACATGATAGTTGCATAATATATGCATGCTCTGCATATACAAACTTTTATCCTTTCAGGCTAAGCGGACTTTCTCCATTTCAAGGCGAGACAAACGAAGAGACGCTAAAGAACATCATAGATTTAAAGTACGAGTTTGAGCCACGTTACTTTAACCAAACCAGCTCGATGGCCAAAGACTTCATCCAAAAACTACTAGTGAAAGAGCAGAGGTAACCTAATTAAACTGGCTAACAAAGCATACAAAACACACTGTGCTGCTGGAGGTTGTATCTTGTAGATACAAAACTGTTTGTTCAACTGTTCAAACTTTGCCAGCAAGGCCTTTTCTGCTGCCTAAACACTGTCAGAAACACTGTCCTACTTTTACAACCTAAATTTTAATATTTGTTCCATAAAATTGTAATAATTTATTTCCAACAGTTTATTCTCTTCATTTCGTAGCGTTTCTTTTGCTGCAATGCTTCCAGTAAGTGTATGTGGATGTTCGATTTTTTGTCCCGTCAGATTTGAGCCCCTGTGTGCTGCCATGTTAATCTAATCTGCCAAAGCCTTTAACATCAGTAGTGCTGGCCGATGTATCTTGAACTAATTAGCAATTGGACTGTTTCTTTAACTAATTAGATTTCAAATTCGCCTCACAGGTAGCTGGCCTCTGATTGGTTGATCAGAGCAAAACTGTTAAGTTTGACTAGCAAAACACGTCTGTAGCCATCTGCACACATTAATACAGTTGAATTAGAATTTTCATTTTTATTCCAAAGACATGTTCTGCAGGCTAATTATTGACATATCTAAATTTTGGGTAGTGTTTGTGATTGTGTCTTATGATAAACTGGCACTTCACCCAGCATACGTATAGACTTCAGGATCAATGGTGCAGAATATCCCTGAATTATTTCATTGTTGCTAATCAATGATGCCATTTTGCTGTTTGTTTGTCTGTGTGTGTATTTGTAATGCAGTGAAAGGATGACTGCTGAGGAATGCCTGGTTCACCCCTGGATTAAAGTAAGCCTCTTTCTCACCACAACGCTCTTTAATGTTTTTTTCTTAGAATAACCTTTCCAGGTGTATTAGATATAGTGCTTACAGCATGACTCCTGTTTTAGCCTCTCACTAGGACACAGATGGCAAAGAGAAATCGCTCCTCCATCAACATGAAGAACTTCAGGATGTTTAACGCTAAGAGAAAGTGGAAGGTGGGGAATGTTTGCTTTTGGCTGTGAATCACCACACATTCAATAGCACCACCGCTACTTAAGTAAACATTACGTCACGAATGTGTGCACACAGATTTTGTTTATTGATTTGGATAGGTCAGGCTCTGAGATACAAATGGATATTAGCCTGATGAGTTTAGCTTTCGCATATAGCCTAATACCAGGATTTTAAAAATCACAGAAACTTATGCAAAATTGCTTACAATTATTCAAAGTTACCTCAGATTTTTTTTGTAGTATCACATATATTCCGGGAAACAAGCAGCACAAACATGCATCGCAAATTTTGGCATTTTTTTGGCTGTCACAAATTTAAAAAAAAAAATCTAGCATCTATTAGCGACTGAAATATATGGAATATATGTAAGAGATAGAGCTTTAACAGCGCAAAAGTGTCACATATCCTATATATTTATAAAATATATTACATTTCTACACGCAGTGATTATTAGAAAAGATCCGCGATGAGTAATGATGGGGAGTCTATATCCCTTACCTACTTTACGATCAGATTTAAATTGGCTATATAGTAACTATTAGTAATATTAACTATTAATAACTATTAGTAACCACATTTTACTGTAATTACAAACAGAGATTTGTCATTCTCTGTTATGTTGCATTGCAACTTTCTAATTCAAATGGATTTTTATTTGCATATTTTCCTATGACCTGAAAAATAGTTCAAATTCTTGAAATAGAATTAAAAAAAAATACTCAGTTCAAAAAAAAGGAAGTTGTTTGTGTTTATAGATTTACCCGAAAACCTTTAAAACAATCTGTTCCAATTGAGGGAGTATCAAAAAGTTTTGAGACATGCCAATAGATGGCAGCACAAGACTACCATCTGTTGGCGTGTCTCAAACCTTTTTGATACCCCTTTTAGATTTTTCCAAAAAATGGTGATTAATTTAGATGTTTATGCTGAATCACACTGACATGATGTCATACTTTTAGTCTGTACGTTACTGTACATTTCAGTCCAAGTTTATCTATATTTTCCCGAGGCTCTTTTGTGAGTAGTGACTTACACACCGCAACAGCTCATTTGTGAGCAATAGAGACATCTACTGTTGATTTGTAGCAGTTCAACATCAGTCCAGATGTAATCATTGCTCAATAAACGCTATGAATAAGAGCTATGAAGCAGTTATTTAAACATAGCTGAAGGGTCTGTTTGATTTAGGTTTTTTTAGCTGAAGCAACCTAGTTTATTTTATTAGTAGTAATATTATTTTTGGCATAGATGTTAGGATGTTTGCCTCACACCTTAAGGGTTGGGTTGATACCTGCTTCAGGAGTGTGTGCGTGCATGTGTTGCATTGTACTGTATGTGCTTTGGAATTTTCTTTAGGTTTTCCTAGTTTTAAACATGTGTTTAAAGTTGGTGCAATGTAGTAACAGTGCAAAAACAGCTTTCTTATGTCATATTCATATTTATATTCAACCTTTATTCTCATGTTCAGCACATGTGACTCGAAAAGGATAGAATGATGTCACGTGACACGATTTAGTTTATATTTACAGAAAAATTTTGGTAATTAAAAAAAATCTGCAAGCATCTTTAAATATCACATGATTTTACATTCATTTCTGTGATCGTCAAATCCCTGATAAATCAGCTACAACTGAAACAATCACTAAAGCTGATTCATGAGATCACTGAAGCGTATGTTGGAATGAGGATGAGTTTATGTACCGTAAATAACGTGATTTTGTTCAGAATTCAGCATGAGTATTAGGCTACAAGAATGTCTTTGTTTATTTGTTTGTTTGTTAAGTTCAGTTTGTGTTGATGTGTGTAATTGTGAGCGTTGTAATTGTAGATGTCCTATAACATGGTGTCAGCCTGCAATCGCCTGTGCAAGCTCAAGCTGGGGTGTAAGAGCAGTGCCTTGGAAAAACAACAGCTGGTAAGATGGTAAAACATGCACAACAATTTTTAATAGTCAGAGGTAAGAAATAAAAAAATACATTGGCTTTGCAGCTGTTTGTGTGTGTACAGTACATACAAGCACTGCAAACTGGTAAAGAGCTTAATCATTAGAGATTACATTTTAAATGTTGCAGTAATCACGTGTCCGGAATACTCACACTCGTTGCTGTTCATTTTGTCAGACATGTAAACATCTGTGTGATTTCAGTGATTTATTTCAGACAGGGAATCAGCGTCTTAAACGTCTCTGGGTTGTATAACAGAAAATCATGTTTACGCTCTAACTCCAGCAAGACCCTTAATTTTTTTACTGCCTGAAGCTTCAGTACAATGCCTGACCCTGTGCTCTGCCCACAGCTACCTAAACTGGTATATGCAGAAAAGAGAATGTCAGTGTGCTCTAAAGTTTAGGGGACAGTAATAAAAGCTTCTTTCTTCCGATCCCTGGAAGTTGTTTGTATATGGGTCAAACTTCGCCCTACTTCCTGTTTTTGACTTTTTGTCTGCCTCTATAAATAAACACACTCGCATCTGTCTTACCTCGTATAATATGACAGACATTTGTAACAGGAATTTATATGCTATTTAAGCTTTATAAGATGGATGGATGGATGAATGGATGGATAGATGGATTTATGGATGAATGGGTGGGTGGATGGATAGATGGATTTATAGATGGGCGGATGGGTGGATGGATGGATGGATGGATGGATGGATTCATAGATGGGTGAGTGGGTGGATTAATGGATGGATTTATGGCTTGGTGGGTGATTGACTGAGTGGATGTATGGATTAATGGATGGATTTTTCATTTTTAGTTTCTTCATTGTCTCCATCCTGCCTTTAATTGTGTCTCATGTCTGCATTTGTTCTTTTTTTTAGAGAGATTGTGAAAGCGACCAGGAGGACACAGAGACAAAAACCACCTCCCTCCTGCGTCGCCGTCTAAGCAACAGTTCCTAGAGATAAGCTGTGCCAATGAAATAATCAATGGCGCATTAAGTAAAGCAGGTAGACGTCTTTCTGGTCTTCTGATAAAAATCCAATTTAGAAGATTTTGCAACTTACCTGCAAAAAAGTGGGCCAAACCAGCAACAGTCTGTAAACTGATATGCAAGTTTATTTGCAGACGAATACCTCTGAGAGACTAAACGATCATGAGCTCTAAACATAAAACATTCGCTGTTCCTCACAATATTTTATAGTAATATAAGCTTCGGAACGTAACATGGCCTAGTTTTTGTAGAGAACAGCATCTTAATTGCCATGAATGTTTCATGAGTTTATTAGCGCTAGTGAAGTTTGTTATTTGACTCTTTAGAAAGGAAGAGTAAACATTGTGGACTATGAGTTTTTCTGGGGGTTTTTTTTATACTTCAAATGAAGGCGCTTTTCATTTCAACAGCAGCACAAAATAAACGTTAAACTTTACTCTTTTCATGTTTATTTAGACTTTAAAGTTTGCCTCAATAAAGTGCTTGTTAGCCCATTAAACATACTAATTTTCAGGAATGTCAGCTACAATAACTTGCAAAACACTAGGTTACAACGACTAGTTAGGTAATTAACAAAGTGTGTTTTTCTTATGCGTTTAGTTTAAGTAAGCCCATCCAATCACTGTTGCTGCCCAAACTGGTTACATTAATTTTGAGTTTTGCTAATTAAGCTGACTTTTACCTGATAAAATGTCTTTAGAGCCTAAATACTGGCTTGGGAATGTTTTACTGATATCCCACCCAAACGTCAGAGACTTTTCTTACACACACGTTTAATGGGATGTGTTTGGCATCAAGCCAAGTTCCAGCTGAGGCGTAGCACACTGTGTTTATGCATTTTTATCGTGTCTTGTGAAGTGGGCAGTTCTGAAATGTCAGAACTGATTATTTTTCAGTGCAACAGAAGTTGGAAAAAAGCAAAGTGAAAAAAAAAAGCAACTTGACGGACGTTTATGTTTTACTGTATAATTTTGTAGGTAAAACTCTGGGACAAAAGAATATCTCTGTTTTCACTATATTAATAACAACAATGCTACTGGTATTCGACCCAATAGGATATGTTTGCATTGTTTGTGTAATAAGAATATATACAAATCTGTCCAACATGTTCTTTTTAGATGTTCTACATTCCAGTCTTTCTGGGAATGAGTGGATATTCCCACCCGCTATTCTTCCCTGTTTTAAGTACATATTTTCTCTTTATTTCTTGGTAAATCTTTACTTAGTCAAAACAATGTGCTTCGCAACAAACATTTATATGGCTAAAAGTATTGGAACAACTGACCGGTACACAGTTGTTGGACTATTAACTTGAGGACCGGGGTTCGATTCCCAGCTCAGCTGGGCCCCTGAGCAAGGCCCTTAACCCCCAATTGCTCAGTTATATAACAAGGAATATTGTATGTCGCTCTGGATAAGGGCGTCTGCCAAATGCTGCAAATGTAAATGTTAATGTAGATCGTGACTGTGGGGATTTGTTTATTCACCCACAATAGTGTTACTGAAATCGGACACACCATGCCTTCATTTAATGTTACAATGTACAAAAACATTGTCTAGACGACTGTGTGCTTTGTGGCAACAGTTTGAGAAAGAACCACACATAGTGAGGTGTCCACAAACTTTTAGCTATGTAGTGTACTAAAGTGTAAAACTTGGTCCAGCTGTCTTGTGTACAGAGATGAAACCCTGGTCTACTGATATATTAGCGGCAGTAGACCTACCATAGTTTTGTTTGGCCATCTGTTTGTATATGCATTTTCAAACAAAACCTGTGTCCATCAGGTTCTCAAACCTAGTATGTCCATCTTGTTTTCTGCTTTGTAATGTGGCATTGAGACAAGCACTATTCACTACAGTCACTGAGTGCTCATTGTGACCTCATTATGCAATCTCTCCTAATTTCGATGTGACTAAAGACCTATTCGCACAGAATAAGTGTTATCTGGGGCCCTTGTGTGATTTATAAATCCCCCCCCCCTGCACACACACACACTTACACATCTAAAGAAGCAAAACATGTGACTTTGCCCAAATTTGCTGGTAATATGATGTCAAAGCATTGAGTAACATCCACTTACTCTGTTTTTATGTTAAACGCGGGCGATTAGTGGACACTAAAGTTCCCTCTTGGTGTATCCCCTGGCTGATGTTCTACGGTCTGGTTAGATGGATAAAAAGAGAAACATATATAGTTCTTTGTCTTACATCTTATTAGGTTCAAATATAATAGATTTACTTAAGCTTTACACTTGATTTGTTTATAACACATTAACCTATGAACATAAACAGTAGAATGCTCCTCACCGCATGCTGCTATACATGCCATCCTTCTCCATCTAATCATTCTTTTTGTTCTACTCTTCTGGTGGCGTTCAGATTTCCAGATTTCTTTGTATGATGTGTAGCCATATGCAGCCCTCAAAATACATCCAAAACACCCCAATGCAGCCTCCATTCTTCTCGCACAGGAAATAGAAACCTTGAAAAAATAACACAAGACGACGGCAAATCCTGGCCAAATAACAGAGATGCAGATTAACACGGGACTAGTATTATCACAGGATCTTGGTGTTATCTGTGAAATATGGCAGGTCAAACAGCGAGTACAATTATTACAAAGGACCAGAGTTTACCAGGTAATACTAATCCTGTGCGAATAGGGCTAACATGAAGGATGTAGCTGCTCTGCTGGTTATCCACACAGTTGTAGAATCATAGCACATAAGACTAGATAAATTTAGTTTGCTCTGTCACCGGAGATCAGACTGTATATATTTATAACAGACAAAGCTGTTTTTCAAATTAGTTAAATGTACAAAAAGAATCCTATACTGCTATGATCATGCACAATTTAAAAGTTTATCTTAATTAAAATTATTAATTACTAAGCCTGAGTAGTAAATAATTTATACACTTCAGCATCTAGTGTATAGATTTAAGAAGGCTAGTAATTTCTTTTCAGACCTTTAAGTGGAAATTTCCGTTTTTCATGTAATGCTTGGTAGCCCTATATTTTGCTGCTAAGTATGCATACGAGCGTTAAACGCATCAAGATACTATTATTCCACATTTTCCTTAGTGAATAAGTGCATCATCCAGGTACCTGCAGTGCACTACTGATTCAGCATATTTACTGTACATTGTGTGAGTGTGTGTATGATTTGGGACGTACTTTAATTAATACTCACCACATTAAAAGGTCATAAAGATGATCAAGTGTTGCACAGTGAGCAAGTCCCAGAGCTAGATAGTCAATTTATACATTTATTAAATCTTAACTTTATTGTTGAATATTTTAAAGGATCATAAATGCCATTATGCCACTGTATACATTTGTGAAACAATTGTCTGTATTAAAAAGCATATTTTCAATAAAAAAAGTCTTCCATTTTAAAAATTATTATATTATATAAGGAACCACCTATTTTTGCATGATTGGTAAACACATTATTTTTCTAATCTATATTTTTTAGCTGTCTGACACAATATATTTGCCTTCTTCGTGTTGTAAGGTTGATTTCTACCAAAATGATATTTTATTGATGTATTGTAATATTTGTTAACATTTCTTGAGTTTTTGATAGAGACTGGATGAGACTGGGTATCTGGAGCGGTTATTTATTGCTCCATATTTAATGACATACTTTTTTAGCTGTATTGATTTGTTTAATTGGAGTGAATTGTGTAGTTTTTTTATACCTTTTTTCACTGTAAATGTTGCACCTTATGTCAGATGTATGTATTATGTGACATTGTGTAATATTAATAAAATACTGCTTGTAATAATAATAATAATAATAATAATAATAACTTTGCAAAATCTGCATCACTTCAGTTTCATCTGTTAATACATGAATACACAAACACCCACACAAATGAAATGATGGAAATCTATTCAGCTCTGCATATAAGATTTCAAAAAACCTTCTAATGTAATGATTTAAAGTAAAACACGAAACTACGTCCAAACTATGTCCAAAGGTTGGTTGGCACTTTCCCATCACAATTAGTGTGTCCCAAACAGTTGCCACAACAGCTGGAACTCACAGTTGTCTACAACATCTGTATTTTGTAGCATTAACATTTCTCTTTACTGGAAATTACTGGAAGTCCTAGCATGACAAGGTCCCTGTGCACAAACCCCTAGGATCCATTGAGACATGCTGTGTTCTGGTTGGAGTAAAAGAACTGGAGTGTTCTAGCCAGAACCCTGACTCAACCCAACTGAACACCTTTTGGGATGAACTGGAACACTGACTGCACCCCAGACCTCCTCACCCAACATTAGTGTCTGATCTCACTAATACTATGAATAAATAAACACAAATTCCAACAGTCACATGGCCCAATCTAGTGGAAAGATTTCCTGAAGTGTGGAGGTTATTATAGGAGTATAGAATAAGAATAGCTTATTGATGTAATAGGTGAGTGTCCTAATACCTTTATTCATAGTGTGGATTCCAGAAAATGTAGATATGGAATAAAATAAGAAATAGGATAGCAATAAATAAAGCCAGGGGTGTTGGATTAGTCCTGGACAACGTAAATAAGCAATATCACACACGCAGGAATGCGGTCATTCTGAAAATTGGCGAGCTTCGAGTGACTGCGGGTGTGAAAAATCCCCTTTACAGGTTATAGTAACACAATAAAAACAAAAGATGAAATTATAGCTACATTATAGACTTCGTGCATTTAAGTGATTGGATAACCAGTGGTACATAAATTAACCCTCGGGGCGTGTGAGATTGGGAGCTGTAATGTTCAGTCTGGCAACCTGGACAGTAACGCTCGTCAACCAGTACAGCAAATAACCGAGCGTGTTATAACCAACCCTTTTTATTCAGATGTAGGTGGAAATACAGCCTAAACAGGGGATTTATTTTCCGGAAAAAATACTAATACCCCTGATCTGAATTTTAAGAACTTTTAAAAGAGAAATTGATTATTATAATTATCTATTAATTAATCTACTAAACCAGAAGGAGCTCACATTTACACCACCAAGACACCTGGATAAATGTCTAGATTCATCACAGGTAATGTTAATAATTACATTTCAAAAAAGTTTTGATTCACATCTCTATACCAGCTGTGTATGTTTTAAAGTGAATTTACACGGACAATAAAAGCGTTTCCGAACATTTACGCACTGAAATGTAGCACAAAAGTTTCCACAATCCAAAAACATATTAACGAAACTTATTTTGTGTTTAAAACGTGGAGATAACAGAAAACAGAAAGATCAGAAAGATGTACAGAAACATGAAACACAGCACAGGTGTTTGTCCTCAGTTTTAGAAAAAAAAGTCTTAATACTGAACATACAAAACATTTTTTATGAATTTAAAAGCGCTTTTTTTTACCGAGCTGTTCCGAACTGAATCATGTGAGCCGAACTAAAATGGATCACGTGAGCCGATTCAGACATTATAAAGCTTGGAAGCTGACAAAAGTATTTAAATATGAATTTTTTTTAAATGTTTTTTTTTGGAAAAAAAAAATTAGGTTTGCATTTTTGATCATTGGTTTTAAACATGCAATTAATATTCCAATATCTTTGATAAATATTATCAGCTTTTTCCGGATAATCCCACATCACATTTTAGTATCCATAACAGCAATTTTAAATCCTAAAATCATATTTTTATTTAGCAATATCCAAAAAAAAACCATGGAAAAATTAAAATGTAAACAAAACATATATAGTTCAAATACATATAGTAATTATTTATATATGTGTTATATATATAACAACTTTAACCTACTTATTCACTATTGCTTTCAATAAAACCCTTTAAAACATTTTTATCTCAAACACTCGAAGTATTTTTTTGAGTCTGCTAAAGTTGCCTGAAAGATGTTAAATCTCGTGACTAGAAAAGTGTAAAAGTCATCAGAATGTTTCAGCCACCTCCTACAGGTTGTCCCGGGTTGTGTTTTCTGGTCCACCCCACACTGTGCTGTGTGATTTAGACTAAACTGACAGTGTGAAAGCTTCCTAATGTCTGTGTTCAGAAAATGTTTTGAGGGTAAATTGGTATCTGTAAATGGTCTCTGTAGCCTGTTTATGAGTCCCTAGGGATAAACAGGTTCCTCCCAACCCTGTAAAATATCAGGGCTACAGAAAATAAGATACATTTATATTTGTGTCATGTACATTGTGTTCATTAAAGTGATTAACAGATTATTTTAATCAATAAACATGGAATATTTTAACACTCAATCTAAACGCAACAGGAAATGACATCAGAGGGCTGAAAAAACACTGTATTTTTATTTTAAACCCAAATCTGGGCTAGAATGTGAATGCTGTATTGTCGTGTTTGCTATGTGTGTGATAGTTTCCAATCTGTAAGGTTTAAAAACATGACCTCATGGAGAGAGTTGAGAGATTATCACCAGAGGAAATACGGGTTAGAAGTACAAGCAGAGGAGAGCAGATAAAACACTGTTTTCCATTGGAATCATTAGGCATGTCCTCTATCATGCATCAGCATCATCATCCTGTTCTGCTCCTAACTGCGCCCTTGGCTTACATTTGTTGCCATTTGTTCTGCGCTTGTGTATGAATGGTATGTCAATGAAAATAGACTCAGTTAACATGCCTAAGTACCGAACTGTCAGTAGTTACTCTGTTCTGCCTTTAAACAATACTTTTTACGTTTTTAAATCAGACTCAGGGGATAAAATGCCATAAAATAAGTACTGTAATAGAGGCGACTGGAAATCAGTAAATGACAAAAAAAGTCGTACAAAACAGATAGAAATTGCCTGCTAATAGTGTCCTTGAACCATGTGTGTGTGTGTGTGTGTATATGGTCAGCTGTGAAAAAGCCATAAAGGGTATAAAAGTGAAGTAATAGTCTACTTGGGGCGTTTATTGCAACCGGGGGAGAAAGTATTGAGTGGCAAAGGCATCAAAACAAAAACCGTACAAAAGCTAACAGCTGATCGTTACGATCAGGCCACAACAGCAGCTTTAGCATCTCATGTGTTGTGGTGTGTGTCTACATATACGTCTAATAGTGCATGCCATGTGCCATTTGCTTTATTTTTTGAACTGTTGTATGGGCTTTGCAAAAAAATCATTATAAACACATCGGATGTTAATGAAAATATGAAGACGAAGCACTTTGTGATTTCTAAAAACTGTTAAATAAATGTATTTTACGAGGAAAAAATAAAAAAAGGTGCTCACTAGTGGATATTCGGACCAAGCTGCAGTCCTGATCAGGACCCCCAGTGTCCAAACTTGCCCTCCTTCTCCCTGAATAAGAAAGGGATGAAGGGTGAAGTAGACCGGAGACACAAAAGAAGACGGGGGGAGGGCTTTCACGGTCACGGAGTGAGTGATGGCACAGGAGGTGACCGGGGGATGGACAGATTGAAGCGGGGTGGGAAAAACTCACCAGAAACCCCACAGCACATGCCATCAGGCTGTAGGAGCAGGAAGATGACTGGTGAGTTTTTCTAGACTTTTTCTCTGTCCTTTCCCTTTTTAGATATTCACTAAAACAAACAGGAAACGTTTCCAAGCTTAGGCAGTTTTTATTAGAGCAGTTTACTCCACAGCACAGCTGTGGTCCTACAGTATGTCTTTATAGCTGTTTGTATTTATATTAAGTGCCTGCAGTCCTTGTGTCTGTGGAGCATTTTAATGATACATAATTATAAGGATAAACTGTGTTATGAAATAATGTATAACAGTGGTAAGGCTGTACTGCTATATATGTATATGCCTAAAGTATAACCAGTAAAATGTGCTAACAGTGGTTGAAACTTTTTTTTGTTTAACTTTATTCAAGCTGAAAAGTCAGTTTTAAAACTCAAGTCATTTCCAACCAATGAATCGGCTTCTCTACTGATGGAAAAGAGTTATACACTACACGGCCAAAAGTTTGAAGACACCTGATCAGCATTTTAATAAGTGTGTCTTACCCAAACTGTTGCCACAAACGTGAAAGCACACTATTGTCTAGAATGGGGCAAGTGTATGACCAGAAGTTCAGATGGTGGACTGGATGATTATATGTTTATATCCCAGTATAATATAAACTGCTACTGCAGGGCCCTTGAGCAAGGCCCTTAACCTTAACTAGTCAGCTGTACAAATGACACATGAGTTGCTCTGTTTAAGGGCGTCTGCCAAATTCCATACATGGAAATGTAAATGTTTTAATATGTTGTAGAATATTCATTTACTGGAACTAAGAGGTTACAGCATGACAAAGCCCCACAGCTCCATGATATGGTATGTTCCGGTTGGCGAAAGAACTCAGGTGTTTTGGAAAGAGCTCCGACTCTGATTCAGCCCCAATGAACATCTTTGTGAGGAGGGAACAGGGTAACCAAATACACATATAGATGTGATCATGTGTCTCCGAGGTGTCTTTTGTCCATATAATGTATAATAGTTAGATTTTAACATACACTGTAAAAATTATAGCTTTATTACACAATATAATCTTATTTCTTCTCTGTAATTGTCATTATAAAGTTGGGATTTGGGGATTTAAAGTTTTTATACAGTTAAGACTCTGGGTTGTTGATTGCAAAAAATCCAATCATTGGGTTTTAAGCCCCAGAAACGCAAGAGCAATATCTAAGTACTGAGAGTCTACAAAGCATAATAATAATCAGTAGAAATATTTAGGCTATGAGTTAATGTGAAATGAGTTAAAGTGAAATGTTAATGATGTGGCTAACAATGTATATGTATGGCTGTTATATAAAAATGTAGTTTATGACATGTTTGTTGAATTACATTTACTTATTTGTATTAGAAATTAAAAAGATTCGGTTTAGGCTGACATTTGGAACCAATTTGTTTGGTCCTAAATTCCAGAATAGGGGCAGCAATATTAATACATTTGGCTGAAATATAAGTATGCTTTTGGTCAAATCTAGCCCAAGTTCTGGCAACCAAACCTGGTGCAGACATGAACCGTAATTAATTGCTGTACTTGAGCCAAGCGAAAGTGTGTTGTGTGGCGCATCACTGGACCAAACCAAGTTTGGAATGTGGAATGTCTGACCCACAACAACTGTGACAGTAACTGAATTACTCACTCTTTAAAACGGTGGTATGCAGAATAGCATATCTGGGACCATAAACAGTTGAAGTTTTTAGTACAGATTCACAGAAACCGGACAGTTGATATGATAGATATAATACAGACCAGTTGATATTTTTTTTTTCTGAAGCTTTAATCTCATTCGATGAGGCAATTAGAGCCGGTGGCAACAAAACAGTTTGAGCAAAAAGGGAAATAAAAAATGGTTTGTTTCATTTTGTTCCAGTTTTATAGGGGCGTCCTATTCGAATACTTCTCCATTTGCATCATTTAGCAGACGCCTTTATACAGATCGTCATACCCTGTTTCATCTCTGTCCTGAACTATCAATAAAGGCAATCAAGTGCCAGGGATTTGAGAAAGAAAATAGATATTTAATTGTCTCTTGAAGACTGCCAGTGACTCGGCTGTTCTGACATTGATAGGTTCATTCCACCATCTTGGTGCCCAAACAGATAAAAGTCTTGAGGCTGGCCTACCTTGTGTCTTAGAGAATGGTGGAATCAGTCAAGCAAAGCTTGTTGATCGGTGCTTTCTATACTCCATTTTAAAGATAGTGTGAGAAGTGTGTTCATGCTAATTAAAACAAGAATTAGTGCACTTTAAAAATCAGAATGATGCACTTATTCAACTGAAACAATAAAACAAGCCTAGAATGGTCAAAACTTTATGCACTTAACACTTGCAGCTTTGCTTAGGCAGTGAAAAAGGGGCGGGGCTACCAGACTCTGATGGTGAATTAGGCGTTATAGAGTTTAACATCATTTGCCACCAGGATTCAGTTTATGCTTCCTGTTGTTACAAATCATCCGGTCATCCAACCAGAGTTTATTATGCGTTCCAAAGTTTAAGCTCTCACTTGCTTCCTCTAGATTGTAAAACGCTCTGCCCCGCTATATCAGATCTACAATTAAAAATATACAGAGTAGCTGTTTTACTGCCCCTTTAAAAAAAATTTTTGGTGTGTCACCCCAAGACCAGACCACCGATGGCCACCCCTTTGTAATTTTTTGGAGGGGCTTTACTGCACAAACCAACAGAAAGCAAGTGGGCAGGGCTGTAATGAAATTAGGTAGCAGTTCCACCTTATTTTTTACAGCTGGTTAAAATCTAATTCGCTGACAGGGTTTTTGTTGTAAAATTTAGGCTTTAAATGTTTTTGCCATTTGATTTAATGTCACTCTATATGATGATACATCGGTTAGTGTTACTTTTCTCATAGTAGAAAGTACACTTTGCTTTTAGTTTATATTAGGATTTCGAGGAATTACTTGCTGGTAAAAACGAGATTGTTGAATGAGTCCTGTGAATGTGAGCCACAGATAAGATATTCATTCACTCTGTTTTTAATGCTAATCTGGTTTCTAAGGCGACACCGTAGCCTGAGTCATGAATTGAGCTTTAATGTCCTCATGATGCACCTGCGGGCGTCTTTCAGTTTGCTGTGACACATCATCGCCTCTATTGAGTGTTTGCACTTTGGGAGAGGGACAGTGGTGCAAGTGTTACGTCAAAATTCTGACAGATAAAGTATGAATAATGGAAGGGAAAGCAGTAAAAGCGGAGGAGAGAAACGGAACTACGAAGTTAAAGAATTAGCACGTAGAGAGCAGATTGGTAAGTTTTTCTCTTATGCACATGAGGCTTAACTGAAGTTTTACAGAGGCCGTGTTTAACACACACATGCTCAGATAAAGAAGCTGTAATAGATACTGGGTGGAAATCTGAGCTTTTTTGTTAAGAACACAGCTGAGATTTTTTTAAAAGAGGGATATAAAGAAAGAGAGAAAGAGACCTACAGGAAGCATGTGAAAGAAGAAAGAAAGGAGGATTTGGGAGTAAAAAGAAAAGCAGGAGGCAAAGATAGGGGGAGAAAAGTGAGGTGGGGAGAGTTCTGGTTAAGGACAGCGAGTGTGAGGAAGCCTTTGGGTGTGTTTAGAGGAGAAACATGCAAGCTGCCTTCACCATGAGGTAACATGATTACGTTATTATATGTAGAGTGTTATGTAACTTAGTTTTATATTTCGCTTATTCAAAATAGTTGTAAGTTTTTGTCAAATGATTGTTTATCCATAAATTCCTCTTACAACTTATGTAAAAGTGATATTTTCTCACTTCACTGATTATCTAAAAGCCTTGAGTTTAAAAGCTAATAGATTTGCATTTCACAGTATTTGTTTAGCTGCTATTAAAAGCCAAGAATTAGTTTCTGGCTTTTATTTCTCTTTTTAACACTCTTTTCTGTCTTGATCTCTACTCTTTTCCTGTCTGTATTCTATCTCTGTAGGTGTGTGTGTGTGTGTATAAAGGTAATAATAGGCTTATCAGTGGTGTTTGCTGAATGATTAAATGGTGTGCTCTTTTCAAGTTCACATACACACGTGTCCATGCTCACATGCTTATTACTCTGCAAATTATAGCTTTAATGTATCTCTGTCTGTGTGTGTATGTGTGTGTTGGTTGGGGGTTGTTGAACTATGGGGGTGTGTTCAAGTGCTATGCTGAAAAGTTATAAACAATCCATATGTTGTTGATTGAAAGAACATGGAATGAATAAACAAGCTATTTTTCATTAGATCTGATATCTATAAAGGTGTGCTGGGGCAACAGGAACAGATCTAAAAGGTGGTGTTGGTTTTAAATGGATAAGACTGCTCAAAAAATCCACAGTTAAAGCCCCTGCACTGTTAAGCTGCCACTATTGAGCCCTTACACATATCTCTTAACCCTCTTTTGTCCTGACCCTGCACTCGGTTTATCATAGCATCATCCAACGTATCATATAGCCCCCTAGGACCCAAGGAAATAAGCGACATTAATTTCTCTGGTTTTCTGTGATTTCCAACTTCGTTCAGGTTAAAAGACCTGCAATTTAGAGTTTTTAATTTTTATCAAACAGTTTTTATTAGGGATGGACCGATACTGAGGCCATGTTCTTATATTACTTATACTCACGGATACCATCGATCATATGACATCATTGACAGAACTTTCAGAGCACAATGAATCTGGCAGAAGCAACATAATATCAGGCTCAACGGGCTGAAAACTTTGTTTCGCAAAAATATTAAGAGGTACAAAATAAGTACTTATAATACGAGTAACCTGATAATGAATCTAAATTTATAACATAAAAGTGCTCATAAACAATTTCCCGCTAGCAGAAACTTTATCACTCGGCAAACGACCCATGTACCTATGATAACCATTTTGAATGCGGTGTAACTAGTAACAATCATTCCAGCAAATTAAATGACATAATACTAGTAAGCCCAAGATGTCTTTTGTACAATACAGCAGAAATTGAAAGAGTAACTTAAATGGGTCACTGACTATGTTTTAGGTTTGTATGGAGCGTTAGATTTTTTTTTTATTTGCAAAATTTGTAAGTCACAATTGCATTCTCACACACACGCAATGCAATGGTATGAATTTGCTGATCCTCAGACACGTCTGTATTGACTTATTGAAGAGTGTGTACACATTATCTGCTTAATGTCAGTAAAGAATCCTGCATGCTGGTTCATTACTGATCGAAATGCTTATGTCTATGTACTTAGTTCTCATTCAGGTTATTTGCTGAGGTTTATGACTGTTCTTTTGATAAGGAACTATAACACAGGCTGATGGTAATATGAAATATGGTTTTGGATGATCACTATTGTAAAATTTTAATTATATATTTATATTTCATTAACCTGCAGTGTGCAAGAAGTAGTGGAACTGTCAAATCGGCGTGGGAGCTTTAGAGAGAGCATTGAAAATGGTTCCTGAAGAGTCGTCTCAACTAAAAGACACGGTAAGAAGTGTGTGTGATTGTGTATGTGTCCTGTTGCATCTACCTCTTGTAGCTTTAGGGCTTTATTCGTCTTTTATAGTGTGCACTATTTTATTATTGTATAATTGTTTTACCCAACAACAGAATCATCTCTTTCATTTCTATACAAATAAAATTCTATATTAACCAATATGCACAATATAGCCAGTGTGGGCACCTGAATTGCCTCCAGCGTATGTGTGCCGAACCCCCGGAGCCAAGAGAGGGCGCCTGTAACTCCCTGGTGGTCTAGTGGCTAGGATTCGGCGCTCTCACCGCCGCGGCCCGGGTTCGATTCCCGGTCAGGGAAACTGGTAATTTTTCCTCCTGGCGGACGATTTGGTCGCGCGTCCTCCAAACTCTGACGGACCTTTAAAAAAGAAGGTAAAAAAGCAGTCCTTCGAGCCGGATTTGAACCAGCGACCTAAGGATGACAACTTTATGCAACTACAGTCCTCCGCTCTACCAACTGAGCTATCGAAGGCTCGATGGCAGCGCTCCTGCAATAAACACTGGAAAGGGAACGTTTCATCTTAAACGCTAAAGTTGACGGCATTTAGAGATTTTCTTACTTTTATTTTGTCCATAGCCTACATATTTATTTGGTCTGACAAACTAGGATGACTAGCATTCCAGATTAATTCCCTGATTCCCTCTGTGACAATAAGCTACACTTTTCTAAGCAGGTTTTCTTCTAGGTTGTGTTGTGTGACTGTGGGCATTTAGATATTCAGCTGCAATAGTATTAGTGAGATCAGACACTAATGGGTGAGGAGGTCTGGGATGCAGTCGATGTTCCAGTTAATTCCAAAGGTGTTCAGTGGGGTAGAGTCAGAGTCAGGTCTCTGTACAGAACACTCAAGTTCTTCCATTCTATCCAGGACACACTATGTCTTTATAGGGCTAAGGGGCTTTGTGCACAGGGACATTGTCATGCTGGAACAATGCTTATATAATTGTGCGCTTTAAACTCTGTTAACAGTTTGGGGGAAAACACAGATATGTGATGTGCTGTTAAGGTGTCCACAATCCTTTACTCATGATTCTATCAAATATATGAAGGATAAACCCTTTACTATTGTATTACCATAACAAATTATTCTCGTAATAAATTATTCCTATAACAAGAACACTGAGACCAGAAACCACGAACAGGTTTTTCACATATTTGGCTCCATGCTTGCATGGATTTGCTCCTGGTACTTGTCCACCCACTGTCCAAAAACATGTACAACCCAAATTGTCACTTTCAAAAGACATGAAACAATATTTAATTCACAATTGAATATAGATAACGAAATAAAGTTTTACAGGGAAATCTTACACTTACACTATGCACAAAATAAGGTCATTTCAAATTTGATGCCTGCTACAGGTCTCAAAAAAGTTGGCATAAGGTCAACAAAGGGCTTTAGAGAATATGTGTGTAAGGGACCAGGCCGAAGATCTTTGTTGGATGCTTGTGGTCTCGGGCCCTCGGACAACATCATCGGCATGATTCTGTGATTAATTTTACTAAATGGGCCCAGAAAAACTTCCAGAAATCACTGTTGGTAAACGGCCCTGCCATCGGCAGATACCAACTAAAGCTTTATTATGCAAAATGGGAAGCTATAAGTGAACATAATCCAGAAGCGCAGTAGTGTCCTGTGGGCCAAGGCTTATTTAAAATAGACTGATTCAAAGTAAAAAAGTGTTCTATGGTCAGGCGAGTCCAAATTTGACATTCTTGTTGGAAATCTTGGACTGGAGGAAGGAGACCTTAAGTAAGTTATCAGCATTTAGTTTATGCAGCACATCTGATAGTATAGGGTTGCATTGGTTTATAAGGTATGGGCAGCTTAGGTAGTTTGAAAGGCACTTTGAATGCTGAAAGGTATATAAAGGTTTTTGAGCAACAAATGCTTCCCTTCGGACGACATGTATTTCAGGGAAGACCTGAAATGTATTTCAGCAGGACAATGCAAAACCACACAATTCAGCTATTAACAATAAAAGGACTGGTCCAAGTGCAGAATTGGCCAACATGCAGTCCAGATCTTTTGAGATATGGATGGATGAATAGAATTTATATGTGTTTGCAATGAACATCTAAATCTTCGCGTTGTTATATGAAATATTTTTACAGAAATGTTTGCTCTGAATGACTTTCTATATGTTTATTTAAGTTAATATTGTTGGAATGTTGGAAATAGACTTCGGGCACTTGGATAGCTAACTTCTATTTTTTTTGTCTCTGTAGATGGCAAACACTCCTCCCTCTTCCCCTCATCCCAACAGCTGCTTTCCCGCTCCTTTTCCATGCTCTGCTCTGCCCTCTCCACCAGTCTCTCCTGCAAGGTCAGGTGTCGTGACCTTTCGCTCTCATGCCACACGCCACCTTCCCCACCTTGATGCCTGGAGGAGACACAGCTGGGAACCTGGTGCAGTGGCACAGGGAAGCCCAACTAATGACACACGCAGGTAGACATTCATATACACACATTTATATATACACACTACACATTGGTAAAAGTAACCTTGCTTGTGACATGCAGTATGTGTAATTGCATAGATTTTGTTCTTGATTGGTTTGTTAGGAAACATAAGACTTTTATCCCTACTTGCATACAAGTGCTTAGATCTTCTTTATTTTCTTTCTCAGCCAATCTCTCTCTCTTTTTGTCTTTCTTTCCCTCTTTCTTTTTCTTATACATTGCCAGTGTCAGTTTGGAGGATCTGGACATGGAGGAGATGGCTTTGGTACTGGGTGGTGCTCTGGGATGCCGTAAAGCAAGAGACATGCGCAGGTCCGTTACCGGTGAGGGGTCTTTATCCTCTCTTACTGAAGAGGAAGCTGGGATTGAGACACAGCCACAGCTCTGCTCCCCACTGGAGGTGTGCATAAAAACACTGTTTGCTGATTACACACTTGTCTATTCATGAGATTCATCAGACAAGTCACTGAGGGTCTGGACACCAAAGCAGCCTTTATTGGACAAGAGAGCATTTTATATGTTATATAAGTATATGTTTATACCATGAACATATCATATAGAGACCCTACATTTATGAATGTTACCGTGTGAAAGATTTAAAGAACACAGAAAATTCATTATGTTTCTCTTGATTTGTTTGACAAAAAAGTTTTGAAAATGCCTAGTATAATGATTTGCTGTAATTTTATTAAAATTGTAATTTTAATAAATTAGCTATAATAATATTTTAATGATATTATATTTTTTTAATTATTATTACAGTTAATAGTCACAAATTCAGTTAAAAAGAATAAAAGAAAAGGTTGAGTTAACCTAAGGGAAGTGGTAGCACTGTGGTTAATGTATTGTACTAGTAACCATAAGATTGTGGGTTCAATTCCCAGCATATCCAACTTGCTACTGCTGGGCCCCTGATCAAGGCCACTAACTATAATACAGCTATATTGTTTTAATCAATTCCTTTTAATTAATAACCTTTTGATTTAAAAATTTGGTACTGTTGTGAAACATTGTTGATAAGTTACCCTGTGAAATCTAGGAGCAGGCATGCCAGATGTATAGCTGCAGTGTCTCCGCTCCAAGCCTTTGCGTGCTGAGACGCAACCCCAAAGTCGTCTGCCCCTCGTCCACACTCCTACTGCTATAGTAAGAAAACAGTGTGTGTCTTAGTGTGTGTAATGTGTAATGTTTGCTCTTTCATCCTGACCTTTTGAACATGTCCCACAAACATTCCATCATTCCCATAAGATCCTTTCAAATACCAATGGGATCAGGGGCTCTCCTCATAGAAGTCAAAAAATCGTCTGGCCTTTTTTCCTATGAAAGGACATGCTTAGCTCCTCTAATCCATGATACATTTTCTGTTCTCAGATGGTAATGCAGAAAGTGGCCTGTGCTACCAAGGTGGAGGCTCAACTCAAAGGTTTGTAACCTGAGCTTGGAGTTTTTTCAAACATCATTATTATAATTATTATTATTATTATTTAGTATTTGTAGTTGGATACTATGTAGGAGTATTAGCGGGAGGACTAGTGCATGTAAGCAGTTAAAACAGACATGTTAAACATTTGATTAAAGTACAGGAGTGGCAGGATTATAGGTAGAAGCAATAGTTAAATTAGAGATAGTGGTATTAGTATAAATAGAGGTGTTAGCGTTAGAAGTCGTATTACAAGTAGTAAGGGTAGTATTAGTAGTAAGAGAAAGGTTACAGGTAATAGTAGAATGTCTGTGACCCCAATATAAATGACATATATAAATACTATTGGGACAATAAACATTACAGACACAAGTGTATATATACTAATGGATCGGCGTAAATCCTTGGTCAGTATTTATATTTATTGTCTGTTGTTGGACTGATATGATGGAAGTAGCACATTTTACCGGAACCTGTGGCTTATTGAAATGTTTTTCCAAATAGCATTTTTAAAATATTTGCACATAAAATATTTGTATTAATTTGTAAAGCAAAATGTAAATAAAACAAAAGATGAGATTGTGACATTTACAGTCACATTAATAAATCTAGCAACACCATGCAGGGCCCTAGTCTGAAAACCCCTGAGGTAGAAGGAGATGTTGCAGGACTAGAAATAATAGTAACAGGGCATATTTATCCCATGGATAAAAGATGTAACATTATTTAAACAGGGAAGTATTTTGTTCATTGTTGAATTAGTTTTTGACGTTAAATAATCTCGTACCAGTTGTAACAATCATTACTTTCTGTGTCCCAGTTTAGACTGTGACCTGTCCACGCTTCGTTGGGGTGAGAAAAAAGAAGTAAGGGACGAAGATAAAGAGGAAGTTCCTGGTAACGCTTTTGTCCGAACATTCAGTTTCCTGTACAAGATGACCTCCAGTCGGAAGGTAAGCCACTTGTGTTTAGAGCGTGTCATGGCACAATGGTCAGCTTTATGTTAGTCAGTTTTTGGTCGAATAGTTAAGGCTCTGGGTGGAAGATCAGATTTCAAGCCCCACCACTGCAGAGCTGCCACTGTTTCATCAGCGCTTTGCTTCAGGGGTGCTATATCATGGCTAACCCTGTGTTCTAACCCCAGTTTACTGGGATAAGATGAGATATGCAATATTCTAAAAATAATTTCACGATGCAATAAGGTATATTTAATAGACTTTACTCAGTTGCAGTAAATGGAACTGATAAAAAAACAGTGTGATGTGTTACTGGGGTTTACCAGCAGTGGGCAGAATACACCAAGAGTAGAAGACCTGTCTCTTTTTGTCACTATCTACACGTGTCACCCCCCACCCCCAATTCTCTTCTCCAACTGACTGATGAGTCAGAATGACAGTTACTCATTCCTGTCTGTGAACCAAGCTCTTACTCATAATGCTTATTTGCAACTGCAAGCTAAAAATTCAGTTAACAGACTTTGAGGACTGAATACAAACCTACAAAAAGAAAAGAAAGAATGAGACAGACTAGTGCAAACCTTCGATTAAAATGTACATTTTAACTAACAAATGTATTGCACAACAGTCCAAAAAAACTCAAAACAAAAGATTTAAAATATGCAAAGTTGGTAAACAGAACCTTAACCAGGGTGCTAATAAGATGTAAAATGAAACAGGTGTGAACAATGAATGGGACATGCGGCATGATCGTGTGGGGCGGATGGGTAAAGTGGAACAGGGGGAAGTGGTGAAACATTTATTAAAGAGACATTTAATAAAAGATTTAATTTATTGTTGTTTATCATCAAGTAATACAGATATCGTTAGCCTCGGCAGACTGCTGTGACGGGTGAGGAATGTAAGATCCTGGGACATGACATTACTGGAAAAGAATCCGCTTTACTATTGATTACTTTCCTATTACAGCACACCCTGCTGTATTTCACTCCTTACATAACACACCCACATACACCACACACACACACAAAGGCACACGGGACTGCATTTTCATTGCACAACACAGCAGGACAAGTGTAGAGTCTACGAATTGTTTTTTTTGTAATAATTTTTTGCCTCTTTTCTCTCAGTAATAGACTATATTATGATTTCTTTTTCTAAAAATCATCCGTTATGTTTTATTGCTTTAAGTCTGTTTGGGAGACACATGTTCTGACACTCAAAAACACACAGCCACAATAGGGCTTTTGCTAGAAGGAACATATATGCAGCTGTTTAGCTGCAAATTGACTCTCAGTTCCCATTTGCAAATCTCTTTATTCAGAAGAAGGCTACAGTGTACAATTTATTGTCATTTCAACCATTTATAGCCGGTGCAGTAAACAATGAAATGAAACTACTTTCCTCCGGCACTACATTATGGCGCTACATAAAACACTGAACAACGCAATGTTAATACTAAGAGTAAGTTATACACAAACTACATGAAGTGCATTTAACAAAAAAGAGCAAGACAGGACAGAACTGTATAAAGTTTGCGAGTGATACAGCTTTGATTCTTTACATTTACATTTTGCAGCCATTTCTATCCAAAGCGATATACAAAAAGTGCTTTTTCTTTCAATACATTTTTAAATTCTGGTTTACTAGATGACAAAGTGAGACAAAACTGTTGGGAAAAAAGCTGCTTTTTTAATTGTTTATCAGTTATGAGGTATTTAAGAAAGTGTAAGGTCTCCTGAAGACAATCAGTGACTCGGCTGTTCTGACAGAGATAAAATTTCATTCCACCCCCTTGGTGCCAGAACAGAAAAAGGTCTTGAGACCTACCTTGTATGTATCCTGAGGAATGGTGGGATCAGTCAAACAGTTCTTGTAGGTAAAAGGGTAATGTTCTGCTTTTAGCTTTGTAGGACAGCATCATTGTTTTAAATTTAATATGTGCAGCTAATGCAAGCCAGTAAATGGATCGGTGTTGAAAAAGGGATGTTAAGAACAAGTCAGGCAGAGGACAAATTTCACTCATAAGTCAAAGTGCCAGGAGTAAATGGCTTGTGTGAATAAATATGGTCAAATCTTTCTAATATTTGTAATTATGCATCGAGAGGACTGTGTTAAATTGGCAACATATGTGGTAAAGTAGAGTCGATTGCTCATGATTGCCCCAAAAAAGCAAGCAACAGTTCAATGTAAGATCATAGAGCACAAAGTCCTGGCATGGACCTGGATAAATCACCTGGAATAAAAAAGCAGTTTAGTTTTCCTGGGGTTAAGTTTCAGGTGATAAGATCAGCTGCCATCTACAACAATATGAATGCCAAACATGCTGAGATTTGAGCAGATAGAGTGGTGTAGCAAGAAAGAAAAAAGACGAGTTGATTGTCATCAGCATAGCGGTAAAAGAACCCATGTGAAAAGATTACTTTGTCAAGAGACTGGGTTTAGAGGGCATCGAAAGACAATTGATTATAAACATAGCGTTTAAGTATTTCATAAAGTAGAGAGAGAAGTGCCACCGGTTTATAGTTGTTAATGTCTGATGAATCGAGAGCAGGAGTCTTCGGGAGGGTAATAACCCATTCTTTTTTGATGGAAGCCAGTTCTTAATCAGGTGCTAAGGAACCATTGATAATTGTAGAGATAAAGGACAGAGGGTCAGGGAAGATAAGCTGGGATATTGTGGAAGAAATTGGGGAAACACGTACAGAGGTAACATTAGCCATGACTGCACCACGGTGTCCAGGCTCAGTGAGCCTAGATGTGCCAGACTGAACCAGAGAGTAGATCTACATCTGCTCTGCCAAAACATACAGGGTGAATTTATCCATCAGATAAACAACCAGGCAGAAATAGCACAAAGCTCATTCAGAATGGGGGCACTAAAACACACATGACACAACAAGGTAATATTTAAGTATTAAGTATAACAATTTTGGTGGGGACAGGTTAAAGTTAGAAAACTGCTTTCAACAATTTTTTCAAATAGAAGAACCTTCAAAATATGTCATTTTTTCACCAGCGCCTCAGCATCTACAGCTTTAATGAACACAACATGCTAAAGGTGAGATTTTTTTTAAGGAATGTAAACACTTGTTATTTCAAATTGTTCCAAATGGAAAGTGCTGCTGTTATAGATTTAATTCCCACAGATAAATATTAGCACAAGTGTACTGTAGGAGGCGGCTGTAAATCGTTTTGCAAACAGTAGGACAGTAAACAAACAGCATATTTGTGTTTGTTTTGCCTTTTGCTGTTAATATAATGAATATAATTACTGTGGAAACAATTATTGCACAAATGTGTTTGTATATGAACAGAATACAACAACACAGGGTGTGCTAAATGGCAAGTTTCTAATATTAGAGTTAAAGGAAAACAACGTGCTGATTTTAGAGCGTTACTACACCACCAAATAATTGTTTATTTTCCAATTTATTACACCCTATTGTGTTTATTTTATATATAACCTAACCAACACATAAACCCCTCAAACCAAAAAATGCACCATTGGTATACCCCTTACACAAAAAACATATGCACCATTAGTTTACCCCTTAAACAAGAAAAGGTACCATTAGTGTACCCCTTAAACAAGAAAATGAACCATTGGTATACCCCTTAAACAAGAAAAGGCACCATTGGTATACCCCTTAAACAAGAAAAGGCACCATTGGTATACCCCTAAACTAGAAAAGGCACCACTGGTATACCCCGCAAACAAGAAAATGTACCATTGGTTTACCCCTCATACAAAAAAGGTTCCATTGGTATATCCCTCATACAGGAAAATGTACCATTGGTTTACCCCTCAAACAGAGAAATGTACCATCGGTAAACCCCTTAAACAATTCTAAAATAAACGTTAAATGTTTATGCAAAAATCTGTGTGTCTTTGTTTGTGTGTGTTGTTAGACCACCAGTCCAAGTGCCAATGCAATGCCATGATACATAGACGTTACTGTAAATGAGTAGTTACATGGTAGTTTTGTTTTTATTATAAAGGTTATGCTTTGGTTATTTTATGGGGTTCCTCGCAAGAATGAACAAACGGTGAAGTGACACAGCGATATATGTGTTAAACGGCTGATTAAAAATGATAACAAATCTGCCACTGCTTAGCCCCTGAAAAAGGCCCTTAACCCTCAACTGCTCAGATGGATTAAAAAATAGATAGGTGTAAGTCGCTCTAATGCCAGAAATGTATATGTAAATGTAACTGTCTATAACCTGCTGTAGTTCACCCGAAGATAAACTTTACCCAAGATGAATTATTTATCAGTAATCTTATGTTATCCGTCAAAACTACACCGATTTGTAGACAAATATAATATATTTAATTATTGTACGCATAAGGTCACCAAATATTACTGACAAAACAATAGCAAATTTAAGTGCACACACACAAAAATATACACACACATTTTCTCTCATCTGCCACAGAATAGCTCTGAAGACCAGCTTCTTAATGTAGTGGTAACCCACGGCAACGCTCTGCTCTCACTCTTTTTTTATTTATAATCTAAACCTATCTTGCTCATGCAGAAAGAAGAGTTACTTTAATTTAATGTCCATTTTCAAAACTAAGTAAACAAAAGATCTGTTCTGTTATCTCGACTGGCAAGAACATGACATAATAGAGTCACATACTGTAAGTGAATAACTTTATCTATCCCACATAATTAGTAATGTACAGCTTACTATTTGGACCACTCTGTATATATTTTCGGTTTATTATGTATATCAACATTTTCTCATTTTATCCAAAAATGCACATATAGACTGCAGTATGAGTCAGACTGCTACAGGATCAGCACTCTGAATGCACAGTAACACCTCGTAGCCAAATCAAACATTTAATTCCTCTTTACACTTTTTGTATTCATTTCGATATTAAATTTGGTAATAAATATTTTTTTGTGTGATGTAACTAAAGAATGATTCACTGTTTAATAGCTATTAAGTAATACCTTTTCGTTTTTGTGTGTGTGAGTGTGTATGCGCATGTGTGTGCAAGAAACAGCAAAAGAAGAGCAGGAGAGAAAATGCTGAAACACTGTGCAAAACCACCCACAGAGCAATCTGTCCAGTTCAGAGAGAGAGAGAGCGGAATAGAGAGAGAGAGAGAGAGAGACAAATAGTGAGAAAGGGAGAAAGAAACTGAGGAAGAGAGAGAAAATAGTAGCTGAAACTGAATAGCTGATGGTGTTCACAGGTTGAGCGATCCTCACTGCAGATCTTGCAAAAAGAGCATGCACAAAATGTACTGTGACCATCAGCTCTAATAGCAAAAATGAATACTTTGTCCTGTTCCTTTATATAAGCATTAAAATAATCAGTAAACTTTAGATTTAATTAATGAGCTTTGTTTAAATTGTGTGCTTAGAAGTTTTTATTATATGTCAGTAAATGATGTACATATTATACAGCCAGCTGGTGTTCCAATTTAAACCCAAAGGTGTTCAGTTGAGTTTTCAGTTAGACTCAGGGCTCTTTGCAGGACACTCAAGTTTTTCCACACCAACCAGAACACACCATGTTTTTGTGGAGCTTTTATTGGCATAGGGCACTGAATGCAAATGATTTAATAAAGCTTTAGTAACAGTGTGGAACTCTGCATCACATTTGGTATAATCTTGCAGTTCTAGGCTTTAACATTTGAGACGATAACTCCAATCCATTTATGTTAATACCACTATAGGAAATCTGGGAACTTCAGTATACAGTACTGTTCTTCATCACCCAGTTTTATGCAATACGCCAAGTAACATGGAGTTACAAGTTAACATAGAATCATGAGAATTTAACTTATGATCTTCTGGTCAGCAGGCCAAATACCTTAATCACTGATCTACCACTTCCCTACTGATAAAATGCAGGCATTAACAGCACTGGTTGTGTCTAAGACTGACCTGTTTGTAATTGCAATACTATCAGAGTGAATTGGTATGGTAGCTATTTATCCAGTCTTCCTTTCTACCTGTGCCCCTATAATTAAATAAAATAAAAATGTCTGTAGCTCTTAAATACCGTGGTTTATATTCACAAATTTGGCCTTGTTTAAAATTATACATTTGAAATTTTGGTGCACAAAATCATAAGTGCTTCCTTTATATGGACTCATTTAGGGCAAAACAAAAGCCTGAACAGCATAAAAATAAAGCTAAATGTTTGACCATGTATTGATTCAAATTTGAGAATAATACTTCCAAAAATAACGTTTCTGTATGACTTTATTCGAAGCACTTGAGTAAATCATGATGTTGTGGCATTTTCCTCTTGTCGGGCACAGTGCAAAAGAGCACACTTGGTGACATCTGTCTTACATCCCCATCCAGTACTCAATGCTTCTTTATTTTGAAGCTGGCTGTCAAGAAAAATCTTTTACTGCAGCTGTAAACATAGCAGCCCCCTGTTTCTGAGCCGCTATACAGGAAGGATGACCAGTCATAGGATTATAAACTTTGCTGGAAAGCATAAGTGTGTTCTACAAATCCCAAATTTCTTGTTTCTTATTGAGAGCATAAGTGTTTACAAATACCAAGCTGTGGTTCCAGGTTAGATTTGGCTCGTCAAGTGTGCTTATTAGCATTATGGATTCATAAGCATCTTTAAAAGAAATAATGCTGAGACAATGAACTTTTTCATACTTTCAGTGCTGCTTTAAAAAGTCTGTGGTGTGATTGAAAGCGTAGTTTGTAAATTAAAAGAAAATCAGCTTTAGTTTCAAAGCTTGTGTATTAACAAAGACCCAAAAACACATACACTCCTATCACTGTAAGATGTCTCTCGCTCTCTCTTTATATTATATATATATATATATTATATATATATATATATATATATATATATATATATATATATATATAAATAATTTTTTTTTTTTAATTAATTAATTTATTTAAAAAAAAAACTCAGTAAGCTAAACACTTTATTCTGTATTTCTTAGGCCTTTTGTATAAATGTGTACCATTATAAATCCAGAAGCAGCTGCCCACATTAAAGTTAAATTCTTCCAATAAACCCAAGGTCTAAGCTCACTGTTGGCATGGTGACAGACGCGGTCAAAGCAGGGAAAAAGGCAACCTACCCTCCAAATTTAAACTTTTTTCCGTTATTCCTCTTCACGTCTCCCTTTTTTTTAACACAGAATAACAACTAAATAACTCTATTCCTCTCTCAGCCATGGTACTACTACTACAGCGCACCAATGGTTATGTTTTGAAATTTATATCCGAGTTGAATATATTTAGTACATAATATAGGTGAGTTTTAATTTTTTAAATGTTAAATGACACAGTTATTAACATAATCAGTAACATAATTAGTAAAAACCTTCAAGGGAGTGTGCATTTATTGGTGATTTTAATATATCAAACAGAGAAAGCGTTTTAGTTCAGTATGTTTTCATTAAATAGTGCTACTGTAGGTATAAAGAGTATTAATGTTAGACACAGCTGATTTTGGCATTTGCTGTTGGAAAGGAAAAGGCCTACAATTTCTACAACGTAACTATGAAAAAGTCCTAAACATGTGCTATTCCCACTCTCCTGTTAATAGCCTTTTATTAAAATCTGTAGGAAGAGGGTAGATAGGTCTTTGCGCTACACCTTTCTGTGATGCTACATGTCTTGGGCAGACGTGTTTTTTTACCCTATCATGCTTGTGGCTATTGTATGATGGGAAGAGCTGAGTGAAAGGTGAGATATTGCAAGTTTTCCCATTGGGAAGAAAAAATATACCAGGATCTTGTGCAAATCAGGCGAATCAAATCCAAAATCCAAAGAAAAATTTAGACAAGCTGCCTGTAAAATTGTGTGGAAGCTAAAACTATTAATTTAGCATGTGAATAAAACTACTAATCGAATGACGAGTGATAAAAAGTAATTAAATAAGATTTAATAAGAAAATTGGGTAGGGTATAAAATGTGGCTTCATTCATAATTCCTGCTGCAGATAATTGCTACTTTTTAAAGGTGGGTAGACAGCGAGTAGACAGCGTGTTTACGTATAAGAAAATAATAATAATAAATAAAAATAAAGAATTACTCAAATAAGCGAGAATGTATTAATGTTTAAAATTGCTTGAGTAGGAATAATAAAGTATCAAATGATAAAAAGACAAAAAAATAAGTTCATGTGTAAGATTTTAAAGTAATTTACAATAAAGTTAAAGTGACTATAATTACAGAATCCTCCTTAAATAGCCATTATCATGAGTCTCACCAAAACATGTTTTCTCAGACGGATATGTTAACTTGTTTTGGTCACATAGAAAGCATCACATTATGTAACTGTTCTTTTTCACTCCTTGGAGTAAATAAATTGATTAAATGTGAGTCCATAAGTGTCCCCTGTCTCCACTGATATACCCGCATCTTTTCCTCTTTAATCAATATTTTCCAAACTAAGCTTGAAAAATGAGAGGGTTCCACATATGTCACATTTTCTTTAAACATAACATGATGAAAACAAATTACTACATTTACACAAGTAAATGTAACACGTTACTACCCACCTCTGTTTGCTTACATTTTAATGAATACCTAGCAGTATGAAAACAAGGATAAAAACAATGACATGGCATGTGGCACCAGTGGACTACATCTTTTTGAATTGCTGCTCATGTTGCATTATGAAGCAGTAACACCCACAACAGTAACATACATTTTTTGATATGACTTAGATTTGATTGGGTCAGCATATAACAGTTCCCACTTTTGGCATCTGTAGTCATCTTTCCTTCATTGTAAACTAGGAGAATAACATGTTTAGTCCATTACAGCATAGATTTGTGCTGAGACAACTGGAAATCTTTTTACATATATTAAAGCATATATTTGAACAGAACAGAGCCTGGCAATCAAATTAGTGACATTGCAACAACAGTTTTATATCTAATATATGAGCTCAAAACTTTAGATTAGACAGAATTAGAACAAAAACTATGTAAAGCCAACAGTATGTTTTAATTTTTCCAAGAAGGATGTGATCCTGGATTTATACCCTTTGTCCTAACATCCTGAATCAACATTTTAATCACCCAATCATAATTATCTGATATCATCAGTATGTGCCGATTAAATCCGCCTTAATCCATTTTTGAATCACTTTTTTTTTGTCCACGAACAAACTGAACATCTGAGTAAATGCTGAAAAAATAGTTTATTGGTTTATAAGACTGTCACTGACAATGACGATTTCTGGAATAACAATAGATCAAAACACGAGATTCGACAAACTATATTAAAATATTTTACAATAGCCCAAATTAGTGAATTTAAACTGTGTTAATTATGATGAACCAAAATAAACATTAATAAATTTAGTCAGTAAATTATAAATAATCGCTAATGAACAATTAAACAATGTAAAATGCTCCAAAACAGCAAACCTGTAAAACCACAATAGAACAACATTCTTACCATAAAACAGGGTTTATGTTTTAATTAAATCACAACCTTTTGACATCACAAGACATATTTTTATAACCATAAATACCGAAAAAAAATAGTTAATTTACTTTTTATTCATGCTTGCGTACCTAAATACATTTTACTGCACACACACATCTATTTTTAATAATGAAGGCGAGAGAAATGTTTACCCATTAACTGAACTGCACATAAATATTGTATGCAATTGTTCAGTACAGCATGTAATGTATTACTTATGTCATTTAAGTATTTAATGTTTTTTTCTTTTAAATAAATACATGTATAATATTACATGATATAATTTATAATATTACATGAATAATGGTTATAATTGGTTGATTGAAATGTTGATCTGGGGTTAACAAAGGATGTTAATAATCCAGGATCACATCTTTTTTAGCAAAATCACGTCCACACCTCTAGTCACCATTAGTGAACTGCTTGTGTCTCTAGGTCTGAGACTCATGATGTCTACGGTAAAAAGTTCTTAAGTAGAAGTATGGACGGGTTATATCATCCATATATAGGCTTTAGAATATTGGTTGAAACTTTTGGGGCCAACAGTCCAGAGCAATTGGGAGTGTGTAAAAAAAGGTTTAAAAAGAAGCGAGTACAGGCAGGTTGGAATGGGTGGAGAAACGTGTCAGGAGTGATGTGTGACAGAAGAATATCAGCTAGAATTAAGGGGAAGGTGTACAAGACAGTGGTGAGACCGGCTATGATGTCTGGTTTAGAGACAGTGGCACTGAGAAAGAAAGAGGTGGCAGAGCTGGAAGTATCGGAGCTGAAGATGTTGAGGTTTTCTTTGGGAGTGACAGGATTGGACAGGATTGGGAACGAGTTCATCAAGGGGATGTCTCATGTTAGATGTTTTGGGAAAACAGTCAGGGAAGCCAGATTGAGGTGGTTTGGACGTGTACAGAGGAGGGATAGTGACAATATTGGTAAGATGGTGTTAGAAATGATGCTACCAGGCAGAGGGCAAAGAGGAAGACCAAAGAGGAGGTATATGGATGCGATAAAAGAGGACGTGAAGTTAGGGAGTGTAAGTGAAGAGGATGTAGAGAATAGGATTAGGTGGAGACAGATAATTCGCTGTGGCGACCCCTAAAAGAGAGCAGCCGAAAGGAGAAGAAGAAGAAGTTGAACTTTTTTTGAAACCAGTTGTGTGTGTGTGTGTGTGTGTGTGTGTGTGTGTGTAGGCGCGGTTTGGTCTCGTGGAGCGCTGTTCGCTCTTCCTGAACTAAATCAGCTTTAGTCAGAGGAGGAGCGGTTCAGCGCGAAGAAACAGCGTTACAGTCACCGCGCTCAGTCATGACTTTACACGCTTAGCAGAGCGAACACACACTTGCACACACACACAGCCTTTAAAACTTTCACCTGGGGACATTTTTTGGCGGATTTGTTTCAGTGTTACACTTTTCTCAGCACGTTAAATCATGTCTCGAGTTGCGGATGTGTCGAAAGTTCGCCAGGAGAGGATGAGGGAGATCACGCTCCGGGTAAGAGCGACACACACACGCACACACACACACAAAGTGACTGAGGGAAAATTCTTTAACGTATTAATACTATTATTTAAGTTTGTTAGTGTGAACTGAGGGAAATATTTCGAAAAAAAGCTTATTTCTCAGTGTGTAGGTGTTACTGAGTGGGAATCTAGATGCGCTCGCCGGATGGTGGGCAGATCGAGCCAAAAAGAACGGTTGCCATAGAAATCTCAGGCTACTCTTTTAGCATCAAAACCCAAAAGATGCCCCCCCCCATCTTTCTTTTTCTCTCTCTCTCTCTCTCTCTCTCTCTCTCTCTCTCTCTCTCTCTCTCCTCCCTCCCCCCTCTCTTTCTCTCTGTCTCTCTCCCCCTCTCTTTCTCTCTCTCTCTCTCTCTCTCTCTCTCTCTCTCTCTCTCTCTCTCTCTCTCTCTCTCTCTCTCTCTCACTATCTCTCTCCTCTCTCTTTCATTCTCTCTCTCTCTCTCACTATCTCTCTCCTCTCTCTTTCATTCTCTCTCTCTCTCCTCTCTTTTTCTCTATCTCCCCTCTCTTTCCCCCCCCCTTACTCTCTTACACACACACACACACACACGCTGATCCACGGCCACTTCGGTTACATATTAGTATCACTGTAATTATACAGGCTAACAATGACATCATAAATAACAATACAAAAAGCTAGAAATCATTGAGAGTAACAAGCACTGTCTCAATCTCTACATTCCACCCTAGGGATGGAATATTCATACAAAAATCTATAATAAATGCAACCAGACAGGAATAATGACAAAATCATGTGGGTGTAGTTTTAGAGCCCAAATTAGCACAAGGAAGCGTTTTATTTTTGCGCACTTAATGATCATAGATTATTATTAATAAACATTATGAATCTGCTGGTGATATTACATTCATACACTTAAATATATTATCAGCTGTAGCATGATGTTCTATTATATATGATTCGTATGAAGGTTGAGAAAGGACAAACAAACGTGTTTCTGTTAAACTACACAGGATATACAGCAGACAGATTATGTCATTTTTAAGCATCCATGTTGAAGTGATTATGCCAAACTTGGTCACCCGGTTGTAAAAGTTCTGACCATAAAAGTGCAGCTTATTTTCACAGTTGTGTCATATTCTCAGTTTTTCCATTTAAAGGCTAACCTAAAACTTAGCCTTTAAATGGAAATCGTTGTTCTACTTAACTTTCATCATCGTCCTCATAATCATCGTCTCTCAGTGCTATTTAAGCAGTAAATTGCTCTTTCATTGAGGCCACAAGGCCACAGGAGCCTTTTAAAACTAGAGCAATGAAAATAAAGGTTTTCTTCCTCTACACAAACACACACACACACACTACAGTGTATGTTAAAGCAGACCTCATGACATGGGACGAGTCACATGACTCCAGTTGAACTGCAGTTTGCAAGCGCACATGAATTAAATCCTACCCGAACGCCTGAAGTTTTTTTTTTTTTTTTTGCACCCTGCACTTAAGTTTCCATAGCAACCTTTAACGATCAGCATTGCCGATACGAAAGAGGAAGTGCTTGCTCTCGGTTTCCTGCGCAGCATGTCCAATTAGTGCAAATAGAGCAATCACAATGGAACACTGCTACACTGTTCCTTTAGTGTACACAAGGATCGAATCTGGTTTACAACATATTAGAGTTGTTAGTGTTTTTTGTTAGTGAGTCATATAAATATTGAATAATATGTGTAACAGTTACATAAGTACAATACAGTGACAGTGCGAAGTTTCTGCTTCGGCCAGGTACTATTCTAATCTGTATAGTTAAATTTACTTATAGTTAAGAATATGTTTTTTGTATACTTTGTGTCATGTCTTAGCTAATATTATAACATGTTGTGGCTTCTGCAGCTACTTTTATATTAATACATTTTCACTCAATTATATAATAAATAAAATAGTTCTGACATTGTAATACATTATAATCACCAAACGGTATTTGTGTGCGTGTGTGTGTTTTTAAATAAAGGTGCTGGGCTCAGATTTTTGGACCTCATTATACATTACATTGTATACATAACAATGAAAAATATACATTATGGACAATTAAGAGAAAATTGCAGTGCAGTGTGTGGTGTTTAATACATATCCTTGAGCTGAAGTCTGTAATTATGTATGAAAATCACAGTTTTGTTGAGTAGGTACAAAGGGGTGGTGTTGCTATAGAGCGGATAAAGAACATGTTTGAGTTTTCATGCCCTTTGTTGAACTGTTTTGTTTGTGAGAGCTTTTAACATTTGATATTCTACTCTAGCATTTGTCAGATGTGCTTGTGTAGAACATAAAATACACAAGAACATGTTACCAGACTAAAGTGACACTAATATGATTTTATGTGACTCAGAGCTGATTTTGTCTTGGATCGGATGTATGTACGATAAGTTGTCCTGCAGCATGAATCAGATTCTAACTTTTGGCTTGCTGATAGACGGTTTGGTCTCCTGGCCTTGGGAACTTTATCTTGGATGTCGGATGTCAATATCAAAAAAGCTTGTACACTATATCGCCAAATGGTCACCTGACCAGTACAAATGTGATTTTAAACATCTTATTCCAGATTAAACTAAACTAAACTAAAACGAACGAAAATAATATATTAAAAGTAAAAGATAATAAGATAATAAAACATTTGATTAGAACAGAATAAGTATTTGGAAAGGAGGAAAATAGATAAAGACAATATTTTATGGATTTAACTGAGAAGATTCTGTAATGTAAGTAATTAAAATTATATAAACTGTACTTTTACCAGTATTTATATGTTTTTACGGATAAGAAATGTAACTGCTGGCAGTACTTTAAAAGTCTATTTACAGCTGTTTTGATGTTTTAAAGCACTTTTTTAATGACAGAAAAGTTTCATTATCACCAAGATTTTTTATGCACCAGTGGATGTTCTTTATTGCTCTCAATAGATAAAAGAGGAAGTTAGAGAGTCATTTCAAGAGGCAAATTATTTAAAAAATCTAAGAACATGATGACTAAAATTGGCACTTGCCCCACAGCATGCCTTCATGGAGATCAGGGAAGTTTGTGCACAGGCACATTGTCATACCAAAACAGGGTTTGACTTTCTTAGTTCCAGTTACATTTTCATTTGCAGCATTTGGCAGACGCTTTTATCCAGGGCGACTTACATTTCTTTTATACAACTGAGCAATTGGTAGTCAAGGGCCTTGCTCAGGGGCCCAACAGTGGCAGCTTGGTGGTGCTGGGAATCGAAACCTGATCTTCCAGATAGCCACTACCACTACCGTACCACTTAAGAATAATTTAGCATTACAACTTTCGACATACACAGACATTCTAGACAATTGTGGGCTTTAGACTTTGTGGCAGCAGTCTGGAAAAAAGACACACTTCTGTGTGTGTGCTGGTAAAGTGTCTTTACTGTTTATTCCTCTTGCTTAGCTTTGCAGACCTTCATGAGTCTGTAAAGCTCTTTTGTCATTGTTAACCCTCATGTGTTTTTGTTACCTAGAAAATATTCACAAGTCAGGTGGACCCACTGCATTATTGCGCTTTTTATTAACACATCCATAACAATTCACCTAATAGTTGTTTACTTCAGCTCACAAACAATATAGACATTTATGTTCAACACTGTCTTTGCGATTTACCCTGTTTGATCATTTGAAATGATAAAATATGTGCTATTATTTTATGTTTTAGAGGAAAAGTCTAATAATCCTGAGCTGAAAAAAATATAATTATTAATAATAATAATAATTTCTCTTTAAACAAACTTTAAAATCAGACACCACACAACGGCTAAATGACTGCCTGGTATAACTATTACTATAGCCAACCAGACTGCCTGTATATGTGGTAACACTTAAAGATACCTGCATGATGTTTTTTTACCAAGCGTTTCATTTCATTTTATTTTTTTATTTATTTATTTTTCAGAATAAGGAGAAAGAGCGAATGCGGGAGAGAGAAAGAGAGGCGAGAGAGAGGGAGGCGCGCTACACAAACGGACACCTCTTCACCTCCCTTACTGTGAGCGGTACCACACTGTGCTCCGCCTGCAACAAGAGCATCACAGCCAAGGAGGCCCTCAGCTGCCCCAGTGAGTCCTACACACAAAAACACAAATATCTACCTGAAAAAATTAGGAAAGCAGGCATCTACATATAATACAGGCCAAGAACTGAACTATTCAAATAGGGAACATGTGATTTTATTGTCTTGTTCTTGAATGTGGCATGATCCACTCTCCAGGGAGATGGCACAAGATGACATAAGTGCATGGTGTGTAAAGCACCAATCGGGACACAGCTACAGTTAAGTGATAAATTTCTGGCCCATTTTCATTCTCACACATGACGTGAAAAATATCCTACTGTACCCAGGGCGAATGTCTAGAATCATGTAGAAGTGCGTGACAGCAGGATTTGAAAACGAACACACACTTTTTACATTCCAGCACTATCTGGAGTCATAGAGCAAGCTTGGTCTGGCAGTGAGAAGTACAGGAGAGACGGAGGATAATTGTGGGCCCATTACGTGCCCCCACACATCCCACACACCACACACACACAACACTATATACTATACATATATATATAGTATATATATATATATATATATATATATATATATATATATATATATATATATATATATACACCACACAGGGATTTGGGGATTTGTGTGTGTGTGTGGTGTGTGTGTTTATACATAAAAACCATGTATTTTTTTTACTGTGTGTTTTATACTGTGTGTGTATTATATAGTGTGTGTATATATATAGTATTATATATATATATATACATATATATATATATACAGACAAGTAATTTCAAATTTCATTGATTCTCACAGCTCTGAACAAGAATATTTTATACACATTGAGATTTAGAAAGCAGGAACCATTTTAAGCCATTTACTGATACTGAAAGAACTGTGATACCAAAAAAAAAAGCTTGTTTTAGCTTCAGTTGAATTTGCACACACACCCTTTCCTGTTTTGGTGTCACTCCGTTCAACCCTGTTCTCTATTTCACCATTGTCCTCAACTTCTTCATCTCATGACTCCTTTTTACATCCTCCAGACACTGATCGCTGATGAGACTTTTCTTAGTTACAGAATACACACAGCACACACAGTAGCCAGTCAAATAATTTTGATAATCGATATGTGACTGTAACTTTAACAGAATGTGGTTCATAGCAAAGTAAAAATAAAAATGCACAGAACGTGACTAGGTAGCTTAAGTTAGCTATGGGATGTCATAGAAAAAACATTTTTCTATTAATTTTTTTATCATTTCGTTAGTTTTAGCTTAAAGTTCTTTATTGTTTATAGTAACAAGTAATTTATTAGTCCCATTTGGTTTTTCCTAAAAAAAAAATTGTAACTTTTCAACAAATTCTTAAATAATTTTAGCATCTTTGAGCAAATCGTTACAACACACTTTTTGTGCATAAGTACAACTATCACAGAAAATAATAAAAAAAACATGTCTTCACTAGGATTTGTTTGAAAAGGAACCCTGTGCTAAGTAGTTATCTGTAACAAAAACACAATTGTTTTTGTAAGCGCCTTGGCAAACTAAAAATGTTTTTATGAACCAGTTCCAGCAACAAGCTAAACTTACGACCCATAATGCAACTGCAATAAACAAATTTATAAACTAATAGTTCATATGTTGCTAAACTTCATATGTTGCTAAACATTAAACACCGCTGACAGAACACAATAAAAGATGGATTTCCTATAATAAACTATTTACAGTGGAGCACTGTAAGCCTTAATAAGGCTTATATTCTTTCATGGAGCGAACATAGAGCGAGAAATAGCACTCCGCTCACATACTTATATTTTTATATTGGGTATGACCCAAACGTATTCCAAAACAATTTGACAAAAAATCTGTTATAACTGTAAAATTCACTGTCTGGCCATGTTAACAGAAACTCTAATCATAAATTAATTTAGAACAGGAGTTCTATGTTGTATGACATGTTTCCAATTGGAATCAAAATGGGTTAACCAGGATGTCTGATAATTTGATTGAGACGTGGTTTTTGGTCTCTAGAGTTCATACAAAATAGTAAAAAAAAAAACCCACATAGACTTAGAGCTATAATAAATCTTTAATCACTCTTTTCAACCAGAGGATGCAGAAAAGCATCTCAGGACAGACAACATAAAGAATGCTTGAGGCAGAAGGGCAACAACAGTTTGATTTTTGAAGACTTCTTTTGTGCTCCATACTTGTCAGCCAAGGACAACAATCTGAACTAAAATAATACCTTGTAGTGGTTTTAGTACTTATAGATGAACTAGATTGCTGATTCTTGATTCTTTGCCCAACCTTTGACCAGTCCATACTTTAGGACCCCCACAAGAATGAAACTTTACAAAGGATTATAACATTTAGATGAGGAAAAAAGAAGGTAATCAGTTCCTGGGGTATATATAATTTTATCAAGTGCAGGCTGGGGTGATGTGTAGCATAAGTAAATGAAAAATGTGTTGAAGGGGTGTCGGGGAATACCCATCAGGGCAAAAGTGTCATTCCTTTCCAGTCAGCCTCAAAACAGGAAGTAGAACTGCTCTCAAACAATAGCCCAAGCAAATACGGCACACTGTAGAAGCCATTACGAAAAAAACATTCAGAAAGGAGACACACAAAACAGCAGAATAGAGTCCCAGGTTTCAGCCATGGACCGTTGCCCAGAGAAAGAGAGAGAAAGAGAGAGAAAGAGCGGTACTGTATGTCAGTGGAACTTTCTCTCTTATGTTTTGAAATTGTACAGACATTTTGATTCTGAAAGTGAATTAGCTTTCTGCATGGTGACCACTGGAACTGTTGGCTTCAGAAGGAAACAGACAGAGAGTGTTGTATAGCGGTGTAGTGATGCTGAGAAAGCAATTTCTGTGCTTAGAAACAGTGAGACAGTCAGACATATGAAGTAATGCTTCCTTATTTTTTTCCTAGCCTGCAATGTCACCATCCACAACCGCTGCAGAGATTCCCTGCCCAACTGTGTCAAAATGAAACAACGGGTAAGAGAAGAAGCAGCTGAACATGTCTGGCATGTCTACAAGATGCAGTGCCTGCTGTTATCATTTTTTTAAATGGATGAGTGAATGAGTGCAGCAGTGGTAATTTTAGGTGTATAGATTTCAGTTATGGAATTCAAGACAACGCAAAACATATTTAGAACTCCTGATTCAATTTTAACACTTCATGCTCATTATCATCATTATTATCATCATCATCATCCTTATCATGTAATATGATTTTATTTTACATATATGCAGATTTCTCTGTTTCTAATGTGATGTTTATGACAGCAACAGAAGCTCGCTCTGATGCGTAACAGTTCGTCCTACAGTGGAACGGTGACACTGCGGAATAAAAGTAAGTCAAATCATTTTTCAGGTTTCCAGGTCATGTTCCAAGCTTTTTTTGTGTGTGTTAATGTCGCTGGTGTTTTTTTTTTTTGTCTCTCACTCCATATCTTTGCCTCAAGTGGAATTTTATCTGAAACTCAATTTTCCTAATTAATCAGCTAAATGGAAACGATTTTTATCAGTTTTAACTAGTTTGTAGGGATTTATATTACTCTTTGACTTATACTAGAGACTGTACAGATAAAACGGCTGAAAAATTTTGGAACGGACCAAATAAACTCAAACGTCTCTGTTCGTCTTCATCTTTAATTACTGACTTTTGTACAATACATGTCATCACTTCTCCTATCCGTTTACGACAGCGTATCTGTCAGAGATGCTACTTAGGTTCACACATGGCGCTGTAGCCCACATGCCGTAAAGCACGTGTTTCTGCCTGACTTTGTTCATACTTGTAAAATCTGTTGTTGAAATCAAAGATCAGAATCCAGTTTCTTTTGCAGGTGCTGCATATACACACTATGGCCAAAAGTTTGTGCACACCTGATCATTAGATCCATATGGGGTTCCTCTCCAAACTATTGCTAGAATTTTGTAAGAACACAGTTAACATGACTAATACAGTCTATGTATTTAGTGGAATTCCATTACCTCTTCACTGGAAGTGTCTACAAACTTTTGCCTATATATTAGTCTGATGAATATTTTTAAGTAAGAAAAAAAAAAAATCAAGAATAACATTCCCACCTATTCCAGCAATGTGTGACAGATGACTATAGATGACTATAGAAAGTTTTTGAAATGGAAAAACAATCTGATTATAATCCTTTTTCTTTATACATTTTGTGCTGTTCTATGTGTTCTTGGGACATTAGCAACTGTTGACCTTGTTGTGTTAACAATACAGAATAGAATCTCCTATTGTTTTCTTTGTCGTTCACCTGTACTCTTAATTTTTTACTCTCTTTTCCGTTATATCTGATTTATTGTCTTTTTTATTCTTCATCATTGTCAATCATTTCCTTTAGGGATGCACGATATAAAAAATGTAACCTATAACAGATAATTAACAGAAAGTCCTTCTCATGGCGATTCTGATACAGATACCGATAAGCAATGAATTTATTCTACCTTATAATTTTTATATAATCTGCAGCTTGTGCACCCAGGAAAATAAAAAGTATAAGATGCACTGAGGAAACTGATATTTTAGTAGCTCTGGCCGAACTGTAATAGCAAACATCAATCCTGACTTTTCAAATAATTTTATTTTTGTGTAAGACAACAGCAAAAATTTATTGTAAACTTTGATTACATTTTACAAAATGATATGTTTGTGGTTACAACCTAATACCCACTATTTGTATGAAGACATAGCCTAAATATTATCAACCAGCCCAGATTCATTTCTGGTCTGAATTAATAAAAAGAAGCCGGTTGGGTAGAAACTTGCTCAGTCTGGCAACACTGGTCGGGAACATAATCTGGCAGGAACCTACACAATCTGTCCGCAGTCAGTTGCACTCAGAAAGCGGATGAATCTCAGATTAATTGGACTGATTGATTGATTTACCAGCAAGCGTACTTTATTGGATCTAGTTATCGAATTTTGTTGATCTATCGGAGCATTTATCAATAAAATGGTGTAATTTTCAACTTTGTACATCCCTAATTTCCTTCTTTATTTCTCATCTTTTAAAGTAAAGTAAAATGGAGTAAGGACTACTTTAATCACCTCCAAGGAGCAATTTAGTGTCAACCAGCCACAACATGCGGGCAACAGGGAGCTAACACAGATTAGTGCAGAAGAAAAACACTTTATTACAAAAAGCACATCCAAGTTATTCACTGTGTAAAACAAAGAACTCTGTACTCTGTATGATGAGCAGCTGTGGATGTGTGTGAACAAATGTACAGTAATGAAATGTAAAGGCAGTAATTGTAGTTAAATCAGGTCCATGATCTTATGTCCATTTTCTGCATTCTCCATTTTCTCTCAACTTCAAACAGCAGTAGGCAGATGTCATATATTTTCTGAAAATTATGTCATGTTTATTTTTTTTTTGATAAGTGCTGAAAGGACAGTGGAACATTAACAGGTTTTAATCCATATTGAGTAAAAATGTCCTGAGCTTATCATCGTTTTAGACATAAAGTTTATCGCAATTCAATATGATATCGTTTATCGGCCCAGCCCTACTTTACATAATAAAAAACTGAAGATAAGTGAAGGTGTGCAGTGGTGTGGGTGTTGGGAAGGGTGTTGATTAGTCATAGTGGGTGCTGGGGTTCAAGCAGTGTGTTGCGTAATCGGACAGATTTATTCTTTTCTTTTTTCAGCACATTTAAAAGAGCGTCCAAGCTCAGCCATCTACCCCTCCGACAGCCTGCGGCAATCACTACTCGGTTCCCGCCGCGGACGCTCCGCCCTCCTGCTGTCTAAAAGCGTATCCACTAATAACATTGCAGGGTGAGTTACTCGAACTATCCCTACAGTCAGTGAGGTCATCATCTTGTGCTGTAAAGTTTGTGATGGAATTTTGTTATCGCCTTTTTCGGAATCCATTGTATGGGTTTGCGTCCCTTCGTCTTGTTTAAATGTATCCAAGTGCAAGTTCGTGTTTAAGCGACATTCTTACTGTATTAACGGGCTGATGTAGTTGTTGTATGTCACATTTGTACATTTTTATACTTATGATTTTACTGGGTTTTTTTTAACCCCATAATCCTTTACGCCTGCAACTTTTTATTTATTTCCTGTTTTGTTGTCGGTTGTCGGGTGCATGTGTGTGCAATTGCGCCTGTATGCATGCACATGGCGTGTAGGACACTGAGTGATGACTCTCCCCTGGGGCTACGCAGGATCTTGTCTCAATCCACAGACTCTCTAAACTTCAGGAGCAGAACCATGTCTATGGAATCGCTCAACGATGAGGGTACATGCCTACACATGCACATACAAAGAACATATTGTATCAGATTTTTCCCCTTGTCCCGATTTAAGCATTTTATACTTGATGAAGAAAACAGTTCTGTATGTTTTTTTCCAGGCGAGGTTTATTATGCCTCAGTGCTGGAGGAGCTAGAAATTGAGGGGCGGGACTTTGAGGCAGACTCCTGGAGCATGGTGGTTGACTCTACCTATCTACAGACTCACCGCAAAGATATTATCAAGAGGCAGGATGTCATCTATGGTAATAGAGTGGAGGAAATCAGATAAAAGATTACAGAAATATTCTCTAATTAGATGACCATTTTGTTGTCTTATATGCAGAACTGTATATTTCGTTTTTTATATCTTATGTCATTTTCCTCTTGTATTTTGTACAACATTCCCATAAACGCCCCACTGAAGCTTCTGCTCACACACAACTTCTAGTTCCTGCACTCTTCTAACTTTTCCAAGGCAATTCTGCCATCTAAGCGTAATTCTCATTTTATTCATTTAGAGCTAATCCAAACAGAAATGCATCATGTGCGCACACTGCGCATCATGGATGGGGTTTACCGGCGGGGCATGCTGGATGAGGTGCAGCTGGAGCCGGGCATCGTTCATGCGCTTTTTCCCTGCCTGGACAAACTTTTGGTGATACATACTCGCTTCCTCACTCAGCTGCTCAACCGTCGACAGCACTGCCTGCAGCCCGAGAGCGCACACAACTTTACCATAAGTCACATCAGTGATCTCCTTCTGCAGCAGGTAATGCGCGGGTGTATATTTGTTTGCGTGTTTGTGTTAGAGTGTGTGTGTTAAGGCCTAAGTATTTAGGGTAGGCTAAAATATGTACAGATCTGTATTTAGTGTGTGTACTAGGACTGCAACGAACGATTATTTTAATAGTCTCTGATTAATTGATTATTAATGAATGAAACCAAGAAATTACTCCAGCTTTTAAAAACGTCTTAATTGGGCTGCAATTATTTCAATAATTATTCAGTAGGCTCTGAGGTGATCAATTGAGCAAAAGCTGAACACCTCATCAAAGCCTACTAAATAATTATTGAAATAGCAGCCCAATTGAGAAGACATTTATGAAAGCTAATCTAATTGTTTATTTATTGCATTCATTTACAATAACATTTAACATCAGGTAGCTTCATGCTAATTAAAGAGCTAATAGATAGCAGAAAGTTACAAAGCTTAAGGTTAAAGTTAAAGCGACACTGACACTAATATTTCTAATAAGATGCTTTAAGGTTATTAAAATAACCAATTTCATTAAAAAAACTGAATAATCTAAATCATCCAGCAAACTCTTTGTCTGCTGGTGTATAAGTCCGGCCTGCAGGCCACATACGATCGGTGGATGAATATTAAAGCTAATTTACAAACATGTAGTTTCTCACTGTCAACACAAGCGACAGCACGAACCATTATTAACTTTGGCTAAAGACAGCACAGCATGAGCTCAGAACAACTACGTTTATTCACTACATGATTTCGATCAATAAATAGCACTGTGAGATTCCTTAAGATGCTGACATTCCCACCAACACGGAAAACACACTGATATTTATAATGGATTTAGGATGTTCATAGGTCATTTCATGATATTAATAATGTAACGTGTCCTTAAAAACTCATAAAATGTGTTAAATATTTTTTTCCCTTTAAAAGGCCTTAAAAGTCTTAAATTCTAAAATTTAGATTTTATTGCTCTTAAATATTTTGGTCATATTACTGCAAAAAAATTACAGCAAAAAAACCCAGATCCAATGACTGTACGATCTTTGGACAGACTAACGAAGTTTTTTTCCTTGCCAAAGTTATTGAGTCATCAGAGATAATTAAAGTAGGTAGAAATGGGCCGGTCTATATATATATTAAATAAATAAATACACCCCCAGGTGTGTCCGCATCATAGAATCTGGCTCTCATTGGACACACCTGTCCAATGTATAATACAGTAGTCAAGCAACAGAATCATGGGCCATGCAGATCAACATAGGAGAGAAGAGACAGATTGGCAACGAAATTCAGTCATAGTAAACGTTTGGGAGGACTGATTGTTTTCCAGAGATAACATTGCTAATAATCTGTGCTCCTGTGTCTCTTTCTGTGTCTGTTTCAGTTTTCATGTCAGTGTGCTGACGAGATGAGGAAGACTTATGCTGAATTCTGCAGCGGTCACCTAAAAGCTGTAAAACTGTATAAAGAGCTACTGGCTAGAGACAAAAGACTGCAGTACTTCATACGGGTAAGACCAAGGGTAAACAATTAGCATTACCGTTTCATTAAGAAGTCACCTAATAATAACAATTATTATTATTTCAGACAAAGATGAAGAAACAATTAAGTGCAGACAGTAATCATGTAGAGTAAGCTATTATAAATAAGTGAGTTTGAGTCTGGTTTTTAATTTCGGTAAATAGTCTAAATTACGGATGTCAAATGCAAAAAAATTCCAGAGGGGAGGAGTAGCAATGCTAAAGGTTCTCTGGCTAATAGTATAAACCATAGGAGTGGTCTTCTCTTTTATTAAAAAAAAATAATTCTTATGCGAATTGTAATGTGAACCTAATGTGCACAGAGGTCATTAAATTATGTTTATATTATGAACCTATGGACCAAAAACTTTGACCTGGACAAGTAGTCTTGACAAAACTCACAATCTGCCTTATCCCGATGACAAACCGAACGTTGGCACTGGAGATGTAGGAAAAACAACTCCATTAAAATTCCAGACTGAAATAACCGCAGATCAGGACACATTTAGCAGTGTCACCAAAGTGAGTGTTGCCAACAGCGAAGTTGGCAAGAAACAGCCATAGTGAGTTCCATTCCAAAGGAAAACTGATCTTAATTATGGATTTTTTAAAAGCAAGAGCCCACTCTGTCATTATATAGATTCATTTCACAAAACTTTGCTTATTTTTTTTTTACAATATGTTGAAATAGAATAATAACATTATTTTATAATTCGAATGTTGTTGCTGATATACGCTATCATAATAGACACAGACTGTAGACATGGATAGGAATTACAGGAAATATTATATTGAACTATACAAGAAGGGAAAAAAACTTTTTTATGATGTATTTTAAAAAAAAATAATTACATTGAGGTAAAAAAAAATTTTTCGTTATTGTTTTTCTGGGTGTTTTGTTGTTATTCTTTCTCTTATTCTGTATTTACCATTAAAATTATAGACTGATCATTTGTTTGTTAGTGGGCAAACATACAAAATCGGCAAGCATTAAATTATTCTCCCCTTCTCATTGTGTTTATTAATTATAAAATTAATTTATTTTGATAAATGTCATAAAGAAACAGTTGTGACATTTGTTATAGAAGATACTATGACTGTTATTATCATCATTACTATCATTGTACCGTATCAGAGTACTGAAATTTCCTGCAACTAATGATGAACATAAGCTTTTTAGTTTAAATATATTAAATAGAAACATGAAGCCAATAAAGACCTGGTATACTTGAGTTAGTCGTCATGCTGTTTTCCTATTGATTCTCTGTAGGATGACTAAATTTGTGTGATCATGAGCTTATGCCAAGATAAATGTTTAGGAGTGAACATGGTGTCTGGCAGTTCTCATAGTGGACCAAAAAAGTTGGATAAACATTTTAAAGAAATATTTCCTGGCACCACTGACTAAAAGATCAGGTCCATAAATATTTGAAGAAGTACTTTTTTTCTCGGCTGTCTACAACACCGTATTGGAGGTGAAATCAAAAAACATATATGAATCAAAGTGCCAACTTCACTTTAAATGAAGCGTATTAAATCTTTATCGTCCAGAAAGAACTAAACAAACTAACAAACATTATTTAAACGGGGTACGTCAGGGGTGTCCTGCAGAGTTCAGCTCCAATTTGCCCCCACACACTTACCTGTAAGTTTCAAGTAAACCTAGCAAGATCTTAATTAGTTGCTTCAGGTGTGTTTGATTAGGGTTGGAGCTAAACTCTGCAGGACACCCCTGACCTAACCCATTTGTTATATAACAAACATAACTCCAGGATCGAGATTGCCCACCCCTGGGGTAGGTGGTAGTGCAAAAATAGGGTAGTGTTAGACTGCTAATTGGAGGATCAGGTTTCGATTCCCAGCACCACCAAATTGGCACTGTTGGGCCCCTGATCAAGGCCCTTAACCCCCAGTGACTCAGTTATTATAACATATGTTCATATAACATGGTTTAATAAGGTTTTTAAGCAGAAAGTTTCTCTATTTGGTTGTCATTATGTTTGTTGTTGTTGTTGTTTTTTTAATTTGTTGGTGTTTTTTCTATTCGATTGTGGGGTTTTTTAAGTTGCAGCATGTTGTGCTTTCTCGGTCACTGTAGATTAAAGATGCATGACTTTGATTTCAGCAGTTTTCAGTGGGTCTGAAATAGACAAAAAGAGTGATTAGTTCAGGATTAGGATCAAACAGAGGCCTGCTGTATGCGATGAGATGAATGAGGCGTGTGTGTGTGCGTGTGTGTGTGTTTATATAAGCGAGTACTAATTAAACAGAAGACATTCAGTGTGTGTGTTAGTGCAGTGGGAGGACATTTATGTACAGCTGGATGAGAGTGGGTCTTATATGTGCTAATAGCACCACATACTTGCATGACTCATCAGTTTTTTTAGAATCATAAGCTGTTCTTTAATCCAAAAAGTACAGTGCTACAAATAACAAAGAACTTTTTATTGCCAAGTGTTTTTACACACACGAGGGATTTGTCGTGGTTCCAGGAGCTTCCCGTACAGAAAGTACAACTATATAGCAGACATTCAGGTTATAATTGTAGTAATGTAAATAAATAATTAATATAAATAAGGGTAATTTAACACTAGTAATAAAGTTAATAGATGATCAATTGTAAATATTGTCAACAGACAGAATTGTGAATGAACAAATGTGCTATTTACATATGTAGGTTTTGATGAGTTGTTTAGAGATGTACAATGTGTTATGTGTTGTTCAGGTGGGAAATGACCTGGGCCAAAGAGATCTGTCGGTCTGCTCGGTGCTCTGTGCCAGCCAGAGGGTAACAGTTTAAGGAGAAAGTGTGCTTTTTTTCTCACTCTGAAAGTGTAAAGCTTATGAAGTTTGTCCAGGGTGCAACAATTATCCTCTCAGCAGTCCTAACTGTTGGTTTTTAGTCTTCTTCAACTTTTTAGATAAACACGGGACAGAGTCAGCGATGGCCGAGTAGATCTAAGTGAGCAGCTCATCTGGCAGGGGTAAAATGTAAATGTTTACCAGGCTGGTGTGATAGAAATCCATTGGTAGAAAGACAGTTGGTTTTGCAGAAACATATTAGACTACAATGCAGTGTACTGAGTTTTGTGTAGTAAAGTTTTAGGACTGGGTGCTGTATAAGGTTGGAAAGCAGCATTATCCAGTAGGTACATTTAGCCGGGCTGTAGGCGTGTGTGACTTGATGCTGTTCCCAGCTATGAATAATTAAACCTGATGAAAAGGCATTTATTGTAAAGGAATATATGAATATTAGGTACTTTCACAGTTAGTCACTGAATTAACATTATCAACACCTCTCTCTCTCTCGTTCCCTTCTCTCGCTCCACCCCTTCCCCCTCTACATCTCTTTCTCTCTCTCTCTCTCTCTCTCTCTCTGTCTCTCTCTCTCCTGCTCCATCTCTCCCCCTCTCTCTCTCTCGCGCTACATTTCCCCTCTCTCTTTCTCTCTCTCTCTTTCTCTCTCTTCTCTCTCTCTCTCTCTCTCTCTCTCTCTCTCTCTCTCTCTCTCTGTATCTCTGTCTCTCTTGCTACATCTCTCCCTCTTTCTCTCTCTCACTACATCTCTCCACCTCTCTGTCTCTCTCCTTTTCTCTCTCTTGCTCCACTCCCACATTCTTAATCTCTCTTTCTCTCACTACACCCCCCCTCTCACTACATCTCCCCCTTTCTCTCTTTCTCGCTCACTCCATCTTTCCCTCTTTCTTTTTCTTGCTCCATCTTTACCTCTCTCTCTCTCCCTCTCTCTATCTTTCTCTCTCTCTCTCGTCCTCTCTCTTGCTGTCATGCTTAGAGGGTGAATCGAGGTCCTCTGTTGCGTCGGCACGGTTTCCAGGAGTGCATTTTGCTGGTCACTCAGCGTATCACTAAGTATCCTGTGCTGGTGCAACGAATTCTCGATAATACCAAGGGTAAGCTATTACTACGGTAACAGTGTAAACAGCACATATAACATGCACCAAACCCCTGAAATCTGAATCACGTTCTGAAATTGTTGCACTAAAAAGTGCTCTAAAGTATAGGACCACCTGCGGTTGTGTATTTAGGAACACAACAAGGGTGCAAGTCATGTGAAATAGATATAAAAGCAAGCATATTATGTAACATTACATTAGGTTCCAGTACGGTTTGTTGCGGTATGTTATCTATTAAATGGGTATAAAGCAGGGTTGATATGCTGTTTTTTACACATGTAATTATTTTCTATTAATAAAGATTACAGCACCAACAAAGAATAAGATGGGATGGAATAAAGAAGTAAGGCTGATGTCTTTTTAGGCCTGACTGTGGCTTGTGCTGCTGACAAATATGTACCCCATCAGTAGCTACAGAAAATGTGCGTGTGAGATACAGTCATAGGTATATATGACTAAAGTGGATTATCATCCTTTTCCCTGAGAAAACTACTACAACTAGATTGAAGAGACAGAAAAAGATAGTGGAATGAATCATTTCCTTTAACTCTTTGGGAACGCCCTTTTCAAACCTTTGACATAAAGCATGTGTGCAGTCCATCTAGTTGAAAAGCATTATGTCACAAGTGTGTAATGCCATCGACCAGTAAGTAATGCTATATAGACGGATGTTTGAACCAAAAGTAGAATTGAACAAATGATTCCTAAAAGAGAATTTCTTTCTGCGTCCCTCTGTCACCCCGTACTTTCACAAAATGCGTAGATGCTGCACTGGCTCCTATGCAACTTCAGCATTCTGAGCTACATAGATAACTGGCTAGGTAGTTAGCTTGTTGCAACAACAAACGGTTAATTTTTAAAGACGGTTCGGGACCTGGCAAAACCCCCAGGATCCAGGGTCCTCATGTCACAGTCCGTCTCACACACACCAAGTATCTTGCGCAATATGAGTATCCCAAAGCGTTTCAATACAGCTCGAGTTCCTGAAGGGGAACATCTCCAGGTCACGTTTGTAACCATGGTTCGTCACTTGCCATACCCTCCTGCCTGCGCTAGATGCAAGCCTACTGTGACGCAGCCTGATACGTGTTCATATAGCATTACTTTCTGGAAATGCTTTTTGATTAGACAGATTGCACACATGCCCTTAGGCCTGGGGTTATAATTGGAGAGCGTTCCCAAAGCATTTCGGCATAACTACGGTTACATACGTAACCTGGAGGCCTTGTGTGTTAAGGACTTAAATAGGTTTTTCAATACTGCTATACCACAGTTTGAACCTTATGATATGATACATTGCTAGCTGTTGAATTGTTCAGATATTATTAGCATTGGGCTTAAATGTCCTTACATTAGTAAAATTTTACAAAAAGCATCATGTAGAATTGTCAAATTAGGATTTATGTTCTATGTAGACAATCCAGACGAGGAGGCTGGATTGAAACAGGCTCTGGCACTACTGCGAGATCTGTTAAATGGTGTGGAGCAGCAGGTGCTGGAGCTGGAGCGAACACAACGACTGCAGGAGATCCGCTCCAGACTGGACCCACGCTCGCAGGCCAAACTGCGCTCTGATGCCATGTTCAGACCTGCTGAGCTACTGCGCAGACAGCTCATCCACGAAGGCACACTTCTCTGGAAAACCCCTAGCTCCAGACTTAAAGGTAATAATAATAAGAGGGAAAAGTGTGTGTGTGTGTGTGTGTGTGTAAGACTATATATAAGTCTGATTGAAAAATGAGACATGAAACATAAAGAATGAGACATAAAAAGGCTTTTTCTGTGATTTGGCTTAAGATTATAAAGATTCCTTTATATCACTTTTGGCTCCATATAAGACCTACAAAATAAAAAAAAACTGCTTGTGCTTTGTAGATGTTCAAGTTCTCCTCATGACTGATATACTAGTGTTCCTGCAGGAAAAAGATCAGAGATACATCTTTGCCAGTTTGGTGAGTCAGCATCCATGTCTTTAGCAAATACACTCAAAAATATCACACCTGTTTGCCCATTATCCACACCTCTTCTTTTCTTAAAAACAATTTCTTTGGCGTCCTTTCTAATAATCTTTATTGCAAATGAATTCAAAATCAGTGCAGGTTTTGGATGAAATAAACATTTTTTTCTGCCTTCTCTTTCTTCTCTTTTGTTGTCTATTCCCCTTTTATTCATCCCTGCATAGGACAAATCTGCAGTAGTTTCACTACAGAACTTGTTAATCAGAGACATAGCCAATCAGGAGCGAGGATTGTTCCTCATCAGCAGTCAGTTCAGCCCGCCGGAAATGTACGAGCTGCACGCTGCCTCCAAAGAGGACCGAAACACCTGGATCCGGCACATACAGCAAGCCATCAGCAGGTCTTACACAGTCAAACACACATACACACACACGTAAGCCACATGCTGCATTCCGATCAGTTTAGTATAAACTGATTAATATGTTACCGAAAGTATTTTTCCTCACAGTGTGGTAACTCACCCCTTATCTTTTTTTTTTTTATTAAAACAATGACGTGAAAGCTTTTGTAATGTAAAGCTTCATTTCGTCTTGTAATTCAGTCAGATTGTGCAAAAGTATTGGCTTCAGTATTTATACTGCTGATCTGCTGAACTTAAGGTGGATGGGCTCCTATATACTACAAGAAGTAGATGATTTGTTTTCCACATGCTGACATAAATAGAAAATAAAGTACCTGTGCGCTCTCATGCATTGTACTGCGGCAGCATCTTTGCTAATAAACTTCACAAACGATAACAATTTTTTTTCATTACAGGTGTCCAACAAGAGAAGAATTTCCACTAATCGAAACAGAGGACAAGGCCCTGTTGCGAAGACTCAAAGGTATCTAAAACAATTTTTAGATTTGCCTAGTCCGATAAACATGGACTAATATAAATATATAATAATGTGATGATAAATATCAAATGCAAAATTTACACACCTGCACAAATTACATGCAAAGTTGTTGTTGTATCCGTATTTCGTAATGCTTGTATTAACTTTAAGACATTGCTCCTCCATCCACAGCTGATATCCAGCAGAAGGACAGGGAAGTGTTAGAGCTGCTGCAGGAGCGTGTGACACTTTTCTCTGATCTGGCCGAGGTCATGGCTGCTCAGGAGATTGTACTGCCATCCAACTCCAGGAACTTGTTCAGAGCTGACACACCTCAGGCACCTCGAGCAGAACAGATACTTACACAAGCCATTAGTGAGGGTGAGAGTCAAATGTTAATCAAAGAAACTCAGAAAGCTACAGACTTAATACTGTAAAATGTCTTACTCTAAAAGACTTAAATCTAATTATTCACATCTTATTATTACAGCATTTAGTGGACAGCCTTATTCAGAGCGACTTACATTTATCTCTTTTATACAATTGAGCAATTAGGGGGTAAGGGTCGTGCGCAGGGGCCAACAGTGGCAGCTTGGTGGTGCTCGGAATCGAAACCCAATCCCCATTTAGCAGTCCAAAACCTTAACCACTGTGCTACCACTTACCCCAGACTGTAGGGAGACAAATTGTGTATAAAATTCAGCAGTGTGCATTTCTATCATAAAACACATGCACTTCACTGTACTGTCCTCACTCCTGTCAGTAGTCCCTGCACAGAATCTCTTAATATTTAGAGAAAGTTAAATTTGCTTGGACATGTCCACATCCAATCGCAAATACTGTCTGTCAATCATGTCACTAAAGACAGCAGCTCTCATCGATCATGAATGATCCCTGATCGCTTCGTCACGGCGAGATGCTGTGCGTGTGAAATGAGTAAAAGAGTAAAACTTTTTAGAATCACCTAAAAAAGTTGAACAGTAATTCATGCCAGGCCAAGTCACACCACCTCTTCAGTAATAATCTTGCTGTAATTACAGAATATTATTGTACTTAATTACTCTATACTTATTTACGATACCTATTGCTTTGCTTTCTAGTGGACAGACTGATTGAGCTCTTGTTAGGCTCTAATATCAACATCCCCTTGGCCTGCACTTCCAATGGTCACCACAGCTACACCGGAGCGCTGTTGATAAGTAAGTATAAAGCAGGAGCACAAGGTTTAATGTGCAATGGGATTGTGACCCATTTTGTATTCCAAATTGAGGAATTTTCATTTGTTTTACTTTTTGTTATAAACATCTTACATTTTAAATACGGTATTTTCTTGTGAAGGAAGCCAATTTGGAAAACACTTGTTTGTTTTTTATTTGCTACTAGATTATCTTTTCTTTTCACAGATGGACAGGAGGTGTTAGTCAATGGTTCACAGGAAAAAGCAGGTTCTCAGGTGGGCATATGTTTAAATAGGAAGTTATAATTATTGTGCTAGTTAATTATTATTTAAAACACAGTTACATGCAGTAAATTTTATTTAAACCCCACTGCACTGAGAGAGAGATGTTTAGTGTTATTGCTGAGTTTTATGCGGTTCTGTAACAATGATAATTACCTATTATTCTTGACTGTGTGATGCCTGTTTCCATGGCAACCGGAATTCAGTAAAACCCTATCACGATTTTGAAGCAGCACAGCTGTAATTGCTGCCAAACTTTGCTTTAGGAGGCATTACCAAACTCTCCTAAATAGAGTATCTGTCAAGCTGATGTCCTTTACTTCAGAGCCATACAGCAGCTTCAGGAACATCTTTCAATCGTAGCTGATCTATTTATTTCTGTGGCTTGATACCTTTAATCAGATTGATTTATTGTTTTCATGCAGGATGGAAATGGAAATCAAGTGGAGGACATGACACCCAGTGAGGTACCAAAATTAATGATAAACGCTAAATGAATAAATTAGGTTTTCCGCCACACCTCTGTTGTTTTATTGTGCATGTGGCCCAAAAGTAAAATCCCTTTGTATGTGGGTGTGGATAAGAGAACCGATTTATGGTTTATTATTATAAAGGTGGCCAGCACAGTGGCTTAGTGGTTAGCCTCACAGCAAGAAGGCCTGATTTCGATTCCCGGGCAGGGGTCTTTCTGCGTGGAGTTTGCCTTTTCTACCCATGCTTGCGTGGGTTTACTTTGGGTACTCCGGTTTCCTCCCAGAATCCATCAGCAATATAAATTCTAGTTCCTGTATGACAAATTGAAGCAAAACTAGAAACTAGAGGGAATTTTGTAGAGTATTTATTCATAGGTAGTCGTCTTTAATGTCTGGTATCTTAGGAAAATCAACATGTGATAAATCTGTTTTTCAGGAAGTCTCTCTCAGCGATTGGTAAATCTCAGCACTCAGCTACATGCCCTGCAGGTGAGATTCAACTCCCACTCTCTGAGTCACATCTGATTTTTGTGTTAGACTTCAACCTGCATTTTTCCTCTATGTAATTAAACAGGTCGGAATTAATCCTAAGTGTTTGAGATCCTGTAACAGTTGTAAATCAAGAATCACTGTTTTTCCAGGGGGCAGTAATTCGACAGGACTCCATCGTAGAACTGTGCATGCGTGAGGGTGGGACATCTCTGTGCCGCCCAGGCCGATCGCTATCACGTGATGGGTCCAGTGAAGTGGGAACAGTGGGAGAGTTAGCACTGCTTCAGCGCCAACACAGTCTTCTCCAGGAGGAGCTTGTCCGTCTCAGAGGAGCTGAAGGAAAGTTGAAAGACAGTGAAAAGGCACGGGCACAGCTCGAGAAACAACTCCGAGACCTAAAGTCCAACAGCGCCAACCTGGGGGAAAGCATAGGATATTGCCAGGTACTCGAATTGTAAACATTATTGGCAAAAAAAATGTAACATAGTTCTGAAAAAAATGTCTTTGTTAAATAATTGTCCCCTTATGTTAGAGTGTGGGACTGCTAACTGGAAAATGGTGGTCGATTCCGAGTACTACTGCTGGGCCCCCTAAGCAAGGTCCCTATGCCCCACTTCCTCAGTTGTATAAATTAAATAAATATATAAGTCACTCTAGTTAAGGGCTTCTACCGAATCTAGTATGACTGTATCTGGGGTAACATTCAGTTCTTCTGTTGTTCATGTGTTACTGCATGACTTTACAATAGGAAAAATTGCTGACAAGAAACTGTCACACAAACCATAACCAAATCCATGCGAAAAGTGCAAAATAATGTAAGATCACATGTGAGACTTCTTACCCGACGCTCGAAATATTATTAGGATTTTGAATTCTCTTAGATTGTGTGTTTAATAATTCACACTGTGTGATTGTTACTCACACAGATTTGCCTGCGATTTCGGCCATTTATCTGTAATTTCGCCAAACCTGTCATGGGGAAAAGAACGGAGATAAAATTGTGCAGCATAAAAAATGCCATTACAAAAATCTTTACCTGCTTTCTTTGTTAATTCTGTGTATTAACAACTACCCTACATTTTGATCAGGTTTAGATTATGTAGATCTGATAGCATAGAAAATATAACAGAAGATACAGGTCTAAAGCTATTAACGTATACCAAAACATAGACATTGCTTTATATTTTAGAATTGAATTTTGTGTTATCTAATAACCGGTATGTCTGTTTAACATTGTAGTTACATTAGCACATTGTCACTTTATCAGGCATCAGCACATCGCAAAGAAAGTGAAACTGACTCAAACACCAGAACTCCACTAGCCAGCCAGGCATCCATGGAGCAGACAGATGCTCAGCAGGACTGCAGTGACATCGATGTAGATGTGATCTCAGACGATGACGACGATGAAGACTTAACGAAGGTGTCCCCTCGTTCTGAGAGCCCTAGAGGTCAGTACCTGGGGAGTGTACAACTGTAGACATATGTTTCATTGATTTAAACTACATAAAAACACAGCCTATGAAAAGGCTTTCATTTCGTTTTAGTTAATGTAGATCATGGAAATAGTTTACCTTTTTATTGAAATGATTTTAGATATATAACACTTCATAATGTTTATCTAATGAAGTAAAGGAAAAGAACAAAAACCATCGACAAAATGAAGATGCTAAAAATATTTAAATATGATCAAATATATCAAAATCCTTTGTAATAAAATTGAATAAACCAAAGATAAAATTCTTAAATTAATTTCCAGACCATCTGAATCTTTAATAATACATACTGGGCGTGTCCGTTCATAAGTATCCCACACAGTGCACGTGGTATATAAGCTAAATGTAATTAAATTAGTAATTAAGTGATAAACATATTTCCAATATTATATATTATCACACTTTCTGACAATCAACAAAAAAATAGTAGGCATGCACAGTTCCATCAGCTTATTGGTTCTATTTCACAGCAGTTCAGTCAGTGTCAGCTTTTGGAGTAACTGAATATCTCTGGAATATTGGTTTATTTCCACTCAAAGCAAGTGTCAGTAAACAACTAAGTTATTTGTGGATTAGTTCTTACTCGAGACACAACCTATTTCAGGCGATTTAGGCCAATTTGGTTAAATATGAAGAAGTTAAATAGAATGATTCAACTGGGTGAACATCACTAATCACCAACCAAACACACACAAACAGCTCAGTGCTCAGTGTGAACAATCAATTTTACAAATCCAGCAGGAACAAGACTCAGGTATGCCATGGTAATCATCAGCTCACCCTAAACACTTTCCTCCCACACAATCTTCCGCCTGCTCCAGTCTGATTCATGAAACTGTTGTATGACAGCATCAACAAGTGATGATATGAGAACTGCTAATGCATCCACTTCATCTACATGGAAAAAGGCTGCTGCCCACAAGTTCTCAATTTGCATATAATAAAAATTAGACGTACCAATTTACCCTCATTTACAGCTCTTGTCAATAAATGTAGGTGTGTGTTCAGACAATGAGCCAATAAAAACCTGAATTCTTAAAAAAATCCATCGAAAATAAATGGGAAGCAGAAGAAAACATTTTATTAAAGCTGAGTTTGTAGTGTTTGTAAAAGAGTTTGCTGCAAACTAATGATGCATCAATTATAAAAAGCATTTAATGGAAGCAGAGCTTCACCGGAAACATAGCAGTCCAACAAGCAATTGCTTTTGACTTGATTAATAGAAATTTGTACGCCTATTGATGCATAGAGCTTTTTTCCTTTAAACAACTTAAGTATTTGGGTATTTAACTAAAGTGTTTAGGTGCATTAGGTTAGGTACTTAATTCAGCACATTTTCTTACACCTTAATTGGAAGCCATGCAGGATGATAAAGGATGGGCTGGTGTGTACTTGTACTTTCATTCCTTTGCAGGACTGAGAATAGAATAGAATAGAATAGAATAGCTACTTCATTATCATTTAAAACACACTGAAATATGAAATATTAAAAATAATAATATATACATTATAAAAATTAAAAAAAAAATGCATACAACAAATATACAACTGAAAGGAATATATTGGGACATAACTGCACATATTACACAAGTTGCACTGGTTTCTGTGTTATTGTACATTTTGTAAACATTTTTTAATTCACATGAAATAATTTTTTAATTCACATTAAGACATTTTTAATTCACATTAAGACATTTTTAATTCACATTAAAACAGTAGACGCTACTGTGGGTTCAACAGTCAGATGGCTTTGTGGTATAAAGCTACTGCAGAATGTAACTGTCCTGGCCCTGATGCTGCAGAACCTTTTCCCAGACGAAAGCAGAGAGGCTGGACCATGATGAGGGTGGAAAGTGTATCTGATGATATTTTGTGTTTTTGTGCAATGTCCTGGAGGAACAGAAGTAAAAATTCTGATGATCTTCTCTGCCGTCTTCACCAATCTCTGCAGTGGTTTCTTGTCCGAGGCTTTGCAGCTGCAAAAAAAAGATGGAGATGCAACTACATTACATTTACGGCAGACGCCTTTATTAGGAGCGACTTACATTTATTTTATTTTTACAACTGAGCACTTAGGGGTTAAGGGTCTTGCTCAAGGCCCAGCAGGGGCAACTTGGTGGTGCTGTGAATCGAACCCACAACATTAAGATTAGCAGACCAGCATTTTAACCACTACGCTAACTAATTTCCTAGTCAGTACGCTCTTGCGCTCTATGGTGGCTTGGTAGAAAGTGTTAAGGATGGAAGGGGAACTCAGGAGTTGAATTCTGCTTAACTCTAAGAACCTAAACGCTTGTTCTCTAAATGGATATGCTGTTTTATTTAATGAAAAGATCTGATACTTCATTCAGGTTCCTATGCTTCTGAATTTGGTGCCCTTCAGGACCGCATGCTTAAAGTCTAGGACACCCTCTCGAACCCAAGGATCCCTACTACATTTCACTTGTTTCCACTTTTCTTATCTTATTACGTCTTGTTGTATCTTATCGTATCATATTCTATCGTATTGTATCATCTTATCGTATCACATCGCATATTTTATTGTATCTTACTTAATTTTATCATATCTTATTGTATCGCATCTTGTCTTATCTCATCTTATCCTACCTTATCCTAGCTTATCATATTGTATTATTATGTTGTATTACATCTTATCGCATGTACTTATCTTTTCGCATCATATCATAACCTATTGGGGCAGTGGTGGCTCAAATGGTTAAGTTGCTGATCTGGAGACCAGAAACACCTGGGTTCAAGCCCCACCACCGGCAAGCCAACCACCGTTGGGTCCCTGAGCAAGACCCTTAACTCTTCCTGCTCCAGGGGCGCTGTATCATAGCTGACCCTGCACTCTGACCCCAACACACTAAGATGGGATATGCGAAAAATGCATTTCATTGGCTCTGTACATGTACCTTGCACAATGAAGTTGAATATATATATATTTTTTATCTTATCTTACTGAATCTAATTGTATTGTATCCTATCTAATCGTATCGTATCTTATTTTAACATATTCTATATATCTTAACTTATTCTATTTTTTCTTATCTTGTCATATCTTATAGGATCTTGCATTGTATTCTATTGTATCTGGTCCTATCTTATTGTGTCTCGTGTCTTATCTTGTCGTATCTTTATCTTGTGTATGTAACTGTGGTTATATAAACTCATATAATCACCAGGGTTTCTTCTTACCATTTAAACCAGTGCTAATACACTAATAAATGTCAGCAAGGAATTCCAAAGATGGCATCATGGCTTTTTTTTTATAAATGTTTTTTTTCTCAGCATGAAAATTACTCACCTGTTTTAGTTTCAAAGAATTTAACCACGGTTACGAAATTATTTAGTTTAATTAGTTTTAGTTTTAGCTGTGTTAGTAATGAAATGCCTAGTATTCTGTGGTCTTATTATGTTTTTCTTTCTCTCTATATCTAGATTTGCAAGACATTCCAGAGGAGAGTGAGTCATCTGCAGAAGCCCGAGAACATGCGTCACACTGTTAATCATTGTCTGCTACTCAGAACATCAAACCTGGCCCTAGAATAGCTAAATGGGACAGTCACAACTCCGCTAAAGTGCAGGACTCTATGAGCAAGTCTTCCTCTGGCCTTAAAGGGAAGGTTATACAGTCATCGTTATTATACTGACCTTGTTTCACAACTTTTTTGTGGCATATTATTTGACTATTATTTGAATCCAGTCGTTTTGATATCAGTGGACCAATAAGCAAATGCCAAAGCAGCTTGATTGTCTGCAAATGACAGGACTCGTGATTTTGCATGAACAATATTTTTTGGTGTGTTATGTGAACACATGAATCAACCAAATGTCAGGATTTACTTGCTTAAGACACAAAGATACTGTAAGGTGACAGAAAAGGTGTATAAAAGGCAATTTTTAGTTATCCACAATGAGCTAGTCTTGTGTAATGCCAACTTTTCAGGATTTTTGTTTGTAATTTATTTATTGTTCTTTTGCTGCCATATATTTTTCTTTGTTAAAAAAATTTTAAGTTTCAAATTTTAATGCCGGAGGAAGCCAAAACCTGGACAGACAAAAAAAATCTCATGTGCAAAATAAAAAAGTAAATCATTGTTTATACTACACTGGGTTATAACAGGTTTTATGTAAGCATGAGTACTTTAAGATAAGATTTAAATATTTTGGTGTTATTTTGTTTTTGGTTTACAGAAGACAATTCGCTGAAAGCCAGGAAGAGGTAGAGAAGTATATATATATATATATATATATATATATATATATATATATATATATATATATATATATATATGAAACTGACACCTCTACTTGATATTAATAATGTCTTTCTCTCTTCTTTCTTTGTACATCTTTGTTTCAGTTTATATTTGTAGAATTTAACAGTGCCATAGTAGCTGGTTGTCTGTACAGGTGATGTGTCTTAAGCTATAATTTCAGGAAACAAAATACTGTATGCTTTCTAATGTTTCTGTTTGAATGAAAAAGTTTGTATGAAAAAAATTAAGAAATATTAAAATGCTTTAAGTACTATTATTATAGCTCAATACTATGTTACAGAAATAAAAATACTCTATGGACTCAATCCCAATTCATCAATATAATGTTTTTGAATAATAATCACAAACTACTACTGAAATCCTGCTCATGGAACTACAGTGAGATTGAATAATACTGCTTAATGCTCGGAAACTAGTATACAGTAGTATCAAAATTACTAGTGGGGTTAATATTTACATGTTGTTCAACCTTGGTGGATGCTGGATTTTTTTTTCTGGATATTTATTCTGGATCCTCTCTTTTAATATCAGTCAAGAGATGAATAATAATATATCATGGCATGGTAAAGTTTTTTATAATCTTAAAGCCTAATTTGTATCTGTCTTTCAAATTTAATGATAGTCAAGTTAATCCCTCTCTTTCTCCCCCTTTCTCTCTCTCTCTCTCTCTCTCTCTTTTTTCTCTTCCTCTTTCATTTTCTCTGTCTCTTTTTCTCTTTCTTGCTCTCTCTCTATTTTCTCTCTCCCTCTCTATCTCTCTCTCTTTCTCTCTCCCTCTCTCTTGCTTTCTTTCCAACCCTCTCTTTTCTGTCTCCTTCTCTCCCTTTCTCTCTGTTTCTGTCTCTATGTCTCTCTCTCTTCCTCTCTTTCTCTATCTCACACACAAACCCTCATGTATCCTTCAAAACACTTTTTCAAAATTGGCATGAGTGAGCATGAAAGAGTGTGATAGAGATGAATAGAGAGAGAAAGAGAAAGAGAGAAATCTAAGAAAATGATGCTGAATTTTAAACACTTTATCTTTAGTGGATTGTGTACTATAATTGTATATATGATGTATAAGGGTAATCATTTATTACAAATGTTTAAACAAATGCTTTAAATATATATATCAAAGATGCTCAAGGATCTTTTGAAATCATGCAGTTCAGATGTATTGTTTTATATATATTAATATTAATCAATCAATCAATAAACAGGTGTCACATATGATCAGTGTTTTCTGTCTAAAGTGCATTTTCTGGATTGCGGCTGAATGATTTATAGGTCCTATCCTTTATTTCAACATTTCCAGGTAAATATTAAAGTGCTGAAGCTTCACGGTGCGGAACCCCTTTGCCAAATATAAACCCTGGCCATCAGCTAAAATAAACCCTGCGTCTACCTTGACCCTCAACCTACACAGAGTCTTTTATTGTCTTTTATCATGACCAAAAGTGTTTTAGTTAGATTTGTTAAATTCTGTTGCAGACAAAACATTTACAGAAGGATAACGTAACTCCTGACTGTTATAACAAAACAGTATGATAAAGCAGTGGGTTCACTGACATGGCATAAATATATATTGCATGGCCTGGGATGGCAGGCACACAGACACACACACACACACACACACACACACACACACACATGCACACCTGTGCCTGTCACAAATGGCCTTTGTCTTATTATAGCAAAGGCTTTACACCCTTACATACCTATGTTCATTTCTTTTGTCTCATTTATAACATGATATTTCGCTTAACTTTCAGAAGAGGAAAAAAGGTGCAGTGGAACAGGAAAGGGAAATAAAGCTATAAAAATAAATTGAGAACAAATCAGCCTGATAATTCATTTACAGAATAAATACAAAAAAGAATCAATTTATTAATATAACCAAGGATTTAATCTGCTTGTATCTATGCCTGTATTAGGCAGCTGCATTAGCTGAGACCTGGGTGGGGCAATGAAAGGGGCATGGTGTAATTAAGATGGGCAGGGTAAAATATTCCCCCCCCCCACCTAATATAAAGGCCCTCCCTTTTTCTTTTTCTGAGTTTGGGCTCCTGTTCCTTCACTCCCTTCCTCTTCTTCCTCTTGCTCTCAGAAGCTTTTGAGCTCTGTCCTTCTCGCTGACCCCCTCCTGCATTAAAATATTTTATTTCGATAAATTTAATCCAGTTCTTGTACTTTGAGCCTAACTCACCACAGCAAAGATGGAGGCCATCAAGAAGAAGATGATGATGTTGAAGCTGGATAAGGAGAACGCTCTGGACCAGGCAGAGCAGGCTGAGACTGACAGGAAAGCGGCTGAGGATAGAAGCAAACAGGTAGGTAATACAGTAAGAGAGAGAAAGAGAGAGAGAGAAAGAAAGAGAAAGAGAGAGAGAAAGAGAGAGAGAGAGAGATCTAGAATATCATGTAATTTTTTTTGAGATGAGGTGTAGGCATCTTGACATGTAGATGCCTAACTCTAAAAGTGTTTTGTTAAAGGTTTTCAGGTTAGTAAGTTTAGGCTAAGTACTAGTATACATACATTTAAAAAATTTCCTTACTCTGGTCTGCATTGGCTTAGCATAGCTCTAAGTAAGCTTATAAAGTCTAAGCACACTGTCCAAACGTTGATCTGATCAAAAAAAATATATATATATATAAGGGATCACATCGACGGCGTGAAGTCAATGTAGGGGTGTGAAATGAAACTAATATTTCTGTAGAACTCTAGGCCGAACCTAAGATTTCTAATAAACGTCTGTAAGATGCTTGTTAAAGAATGAATAGGGAGCAAAGAACACAGGATTGTGAGGGAAACTAACCTCTCATGAATGCTACAAGCACTTAATATAAACAATACGCTTCGTTCTACTGAGTGTAGATCAGGGATCAGAATTGGAGATGGTAGAGAGATCAGTGCCAGTTTAGATGGGGTAGAGGACCAGCGACGTCTCACTGTATTATTATGTCAGTGATAACTATTTCCCCTTTTTTTTAACCTTCCATTTAGCATGAAGACGAGCTGATTCAGATGCAGAAGAAGCTTAAGGCGACTGAGGATGAGCTGGATAAGTATTCCGAAGCCCTCAAGGATGCCCAGGAGAAACTGGAGATAGCTGAGAAGAAAGCTGCTGATGTAAGTGACACCAATTCACCACTAGGCTGTAGTCCAACCACCTCAGCCTTCATAAAATCACCTCAACCCTCACAGTCAAACAGCCCCCACCGCTTCCGATCCTGTCATTTGTTCTACCCCTTCATTCCCCTTCAAAGACAGTTGCCTCTGTCTTTTTCCCTTTTTAGTCTTTGTCATCATCTAGACCTCCACCACCCACTATTATAACCTCTATCTTAGTGCTCTCCTCTTGCAATGCCTGTTGTTGTTTTGTGTCATTGAGGTGACAGCGAGTCTTATTTAGTATCACAATGTGCGCTCCAAGCGGATGGCTAGAACTGCGACACCGCTGTCATTTTAGCTCAATGCTTATAAATCAGTGAGTGTCAGAAGTTCAGAAGATTCGCTAGCACCTCATTGGCCTCTAACTGGGTGCTTTTCTGTCAATGAGTCTCAGTTTGCAATTGACTAATCAGCACACCACAGACTTTTGGACACAATGTTCGCATTTACACTAGAAAACAATTATCATCACACTGAGTTTAAAATGATGACTTTTCCCGTATACCAGTGTTTTTCTATCTCTTTGAGTTGCTGAACAAATGTACATTCTCTGCTCTTAACCATGTTACTAAACTGATTATCTTTTAGCCCTGATCATGTTTTAAGGAGTGCTGTAGGGTTAAAATTAGATCCAGTAGATCCAGTAGCAGCATTACATTGTCTCTGCCTTTCTTTGTTTCCAGCCTCATGATCAACTGTTCTGGTCAGAGGTCTGGATTTAGCAGGTCCACCTGTTGTCATAATGTGTGACCTTCAAGCTATGTATGGAGTGAATGCAAGAGGTATTGGATTGTGTGTGTGTGTGTGTGTGTGTGTGTGTGTGTGTGAGTGTGTGTGTGTGTGAAAGGGGGGTATTTTGTATGAGGTTTCTGTGAAATGTAAAATGAACTGACCCTGATGTGTTTGGGAAAACGATGACGACTGTGTGTTTTATTAAATGTGAATAGGTATGACAAGCAGTACATAGTGATGAGCTGGCGGTAGATATTTCCTGTGTATCGCAGGAATGTACACCGGCTTGTGTAAAGAAGAACCCATTCATCTCATCAGCAGATAGATACACACACTTCAGGGTCATGCGTAGAAAAAATGTATTGCATCCGTTGATCTAAAACGTCAACCTGGACCATGAACTCTTATTGGAGACTGAGTGTGTGTTGCCACTGCTACAGCTGTCGTTTTTGCCACTGCTACAGCTGTCGACATTAATCTATAGTTTTATTTTTTTAACAGTGGTCTACAGCAACATAGTTTCCAAAAAGGCGCAGCTGGGCCACATGCAGTGATCCCCTCATGAACAAAGATGATTTAAATAGAGCTTTGAGTCACTGCAGGACCACTATATAGCCGGAATGTAAGAGGTGAAGGATCAAACCACAGGTATTTGTGTGGTCAAACAGGTTCCCTACAAACACAAAAACAAGATTATTTGTATAGCTGGACTTAAATCAACTTACTTTCTGACTTCTACTCGAAATACACAATATCTTATTCCAGATTTACTCCCCGCTTTGCTGTTAGATTAAGCTCTGATCTTCTAGTAAGAGTTTCCACTACAATGTGGAGCGTGATTTTGAGATGTGTTCATTCAGCTACAATAGTATTTATTAGTGAGATCAGACACTAATTGTGGGTAAGGAAATCTGGAGTCCAGTTCATCCCAAAGGTGTTCAATGGGATTGAGTCAGATCAGGACAATGTACAGAACCTCTATTTATAATACACCATGTCTTCATGGTGTTGGACTGCAAATTGGAAGATCAGGATACCCAGCACCAGCAAGCTGCCACTATAGGGCCCCTGTGCAAGGCCTTTAACCCCCAACCGCTCAGTTATATAAAAGAGATAAATGTAAGTCACTCTGGATGAGGTGTTTGCCAAATTTTGCAAATGTTCATGGAGTTTGGGGATTTGTAGCAGTTTTGGAGGTACATACTGAAAGCCATAAATGTTGCTCTGAACTAATCATTAAAAAAAAAAAAAAGTAACACTTATTCTTTCAAGTTGCTTGTTTATAATCCAAATTTGTACTAGTGAAATATATGGCATTGCTCTCAAGCACCACCTACTGGTCAGATTGTAGCAATGCTTTTTATCGTAATTGATCATACTGACGTATTATTAACGATAAATATTCAACTTAACCTTTCCATAGAAAAACTAAAATATAACAACAAAATATAAACGATAAACACGTGATACATTTCAAATTATTAAATTTTCCACAATAACAGTTTTTAGTCCGCAATACCGTAAATATGTGCAGGAATGTAACTGGACTGGTATCTTAATTTGATGAAACAATAATGAATAAATAACAGAGCAGAGGAGTTTGTTATTATGGAAGTTGGTGTACTAAGATTACATTTGAACACAAAAGGGTAAAACAGCTCACTAAATGGCAGATGGGACCTTTCTTCAGTCTTTATTAACAACGTATAAAATAATAACTTTGGTACGTTAAATCCGACCATGAACTTTGGCCCCATCTGCTGGCGTAAATAAAGTATTGCAAGCCCTTTAGCTGAACAAAAAGCAACTGGAAAACACTGATATGAAACAGGAAGGAGCAACAGGATATGATAACTATGGAACAGACAAACATTTTCCACTCACACTGCTATAGAGTTGCTTTATATTTTACATTTATTTAAAGTAGCTCAGCCTGGTGTTACAGTGGTGCAATGGGAAGCACATCTTCAGTGAGAGCTAAAGTGGTTAGGGTGTTGAACTGGTTCTGCTGCTACTGTTGGGTTTTCTTAATAGGACCCTTAACTCTCGATTGCTCAGATGCTTTAAAAATAATTATTAAGTCTGTGAATGTATGTACATCCTGCTTTGCGAGGTGAACTCTCCTGTCATGCACTTAGTGTTTCATAAGAAGATGAATGAATGAATGAATGGATTGATGGATGAACTTCCACACAACATTCCATGACTAAGGCTAAGCAAACAAGCTAAACCATTGCTTTAAGTCAGAAGACAGCACACACACGGTCACCAACAAGCTTTATCTTTTTACAGCCTTTTGATTGCTACACAAATGACTAATGTCTAGAAGTTATTATGAATAACACAGACCACCTTTTTTCCATCTGTTTGCTTTGGACCTTGTTAAGGCTGGGTTCTGGATGCTTTCTTATTCTGTATGTAACGCATAAAGTAGACCAGCATTTGAAACTGTTGTTAAACTCTCCTGCTATAAGTAACTCACTTTAACTAAGGGTATTGGTGGCTCAAACATTTAAGACTCGAAATATTTGGGCGGAGTTCAACACCAACCTGCCATTGTTGGGCCCTTGAGTAAGGTTCTCAACTGTGTCCCTGCTCCAGGGTTAGTGTATCACCTGCGTTTTTGATCTCGGCTGAGAAAATAAGAAAGCTAGCCAGGCTTCTGTATGTTTCCTTTAATATAAAACAGGCAGATCATAACTGAAGGCAGCTTAGTGCTTACAACTGTTTGTTTCAGGTTCGTATCCCCAGCAGGGGTCTTTCTGTGTGTCGTCAATGCTCTCCCCATACTTGCGCAAGTTTCCTCCCACAGTCCAAAAACATATATGTTAGATTAATTAATGATTCTAAATTGCCCATAGGATTGATAGTGTGTGTGTGTGTGTGTGTGTATATATGTGGTTGTTGGTCTTTATGTAACCCTGTGATGGACTGGTGACCTGTCCAGAGTGTTCTAATGCCTTTTACCCAATGGCAGCTAGGATAGACTCCAGCAGATCCCTGTGATCCTGATTAGAAATAAGTGGGTAAAGACAATGAATGGATGGATATCATAATCAAAGATGGAGCAAAAACTTGTTAGAAATATCCTGGTGGGATAGGATGTGTTTGTTAATTTGTCAAATGCAAATTAAATGGTTGAATTGTTGGGTTTTGTTCAAACCAATACAAAATACACAAGCACTGTCCTGCAACATTTACACAAATAAGGATTATATGTATATGTTGTTGCTCTATGGACACTAGATACTTCTAACAACCTGGATTTAGCAAGAGGGATGTTACACTGGTGACAGATAGTTAGAATAAGCCTTAAAGCACTCAAAGTCTGCTGCATGTGGGTATCTGTTCTACCTATGAGTCTGTGTCAGTATGTTTCAGCATCCGGTTTCGTTTTGCAAGAGAAAAGGACAGGGTGATGCAATGTACAGGTGTCCTTGACTCACTCCTACATGATTTTAACAATAGGAATGCTGCGTAGCACTTCCGCTTCTGAGTGTAAACTGTGTAAGAACTTGTTGAAGGTATAGATTGAATTAAAGAAAGAGATTAAGGGTCGTGATCATTCTTTATAACCCTGAAGTCGCGTGCAATTACGCCAAACCTTTAAGGAGCGGTCTGGTAACGCCGAACATGACTTCTCATGACGTCATTTACCTGCACACGTGTGATTCACATAATGGCCAATCAGATTTCATACGAAACGCCTGATATCGCGCTGGGTGGAGCAAACCGGAAGTTGGCTGGGAAAAAAAAGAGGGAAGAGTTGATGTAGTTATACAAACTTTGCAGAAGGACAGATTTAACGGGAGGGGAGTTAAGCTTCCACCGCGGTTAACTTCAAATATTGTCATAAATTGAAAGAAATCGAAGTGGAAAAAAAACGTAAGGCGAGACGCGCAGTACAAGCGGAAGCCTGTGAATTTGGATAACTTTGCCACGTACGTCCTATTGAGTAGAGGGGAAAAAATCTGCACTTCCTGCTCAGAACGCTGTTTTTAAGGTTTGGTCGTTTACAACAATTGCAAACAATCTCTCCCGAGTTAAAGCGGATCCTGTCTCGTCCTCTCCTCACTTCTACTACAAGTTGACTCGTTGGCGGGGCGTTGGTTTGTTCCCCCAGCCCTCCCCAACACTCATCACTCCGTGCACACACGCTCCAGGAGCAGCAGGATCGAACCCACATCTCCTGCTTATAACTACTCCTAGAAATTAATTTAAAAGAGAAACACGATTAAAAAAATGGCCGGAACAAACAGCATTGATGCGGTGAAGAGAAAGATTAAAGTTTTACAGCAACAAGCGGACGAGGCAGAAGAAAGGGCCGAGATTCTGCAGCGACAAGTCGAGGAAGAGAAGCACGCCCGGGAGCAGGTAACCTCTTAATATTAGTGTTTTAGATATTCCGACATGTTTAACTGGTAGCCGGTTTTATCGCTTACTTTGTGAACAGAGCTGAATTTCAGCTAACACCCCTGTTAAACACCGCCCTTTGGAGTAACGAAAGGCATTTCGGGGGAGCATCCTGCTTCGTCTGGCGCCCTTAACTCAAAGTTTCCAATCATAAGTTAGCGCTTAGCTGCTGTCATTTTTAACCCTTTTCATTCACAAAACAACATATTTCTACATTAAAAAGAAGTGGCTGCTCATTTTTTGTGTTTGAATAAATTTGTGTTATCTTTTAGTACCTAACTTTTATTTACTTGTAAAGTTTTGTCTTTATGTAGCTTAGGAGAGAAAAATGTGGACTAAAGTGGTAGTATTACACCACATCGCCTAAACTTATAATTGATTGATTGATAATTGATTGATTTAATCGTGCCTCAGGGGAGACAGTAGACTAAAGAATCCAGACTCTATTAGACACCTGAGAATCCAGGTGCGCCATGATACTGCGGCGTTTTCAGGTGCGTCCGGGCCGTTCCGCTTTTCCAATACACACCTTAAATAATAGAAATGCCTATAGAAATGTCTGAAATGCCTCCCTGGTAGTTTTCAGTGCACTTACTCGTTGTGAGCTCACATCCTTGGACTTCGCAGTTCCTCATACCTTATTAGGAGCGAAACGCCAGTCTTTGTGAGCGATTGCGTCATATCCGGCTGAGCAGAGGGAAGCGTTCACGCTGCTCTTCAGCTGACGAGGAACAGCGTGTATCATGATGCATCCCTAACACATATTAGAATAGTTTTTCAATCCACATTAGAACCTGTACCAATTCAGAGTTGCCTTTTTTTTAAATAAATAAATTCTTTGACTACTTTGAAAACTGTCTGGGAAATGCTTTTGTCTTTTACAAGGCCTGTGTGTGTGTTTCATGTGTCTTTACTGTTTATTGATTTTAGTGACAGGTTCCCAACTAAAGAACCCCCGTGTCGTCCATATTGTGTTGTTTTCTAAAACATCCACTTGAACTTGATTTGTTGTCTCAGGTGTGTAAGGTGTATGGTCTATATGCAGGGGTGCTGCTAAGGTGGGTGGGGGAGTAGTTAGGACGATTTGAAATGGCCCACACGCTTTGGGGGCCACTAGAGTCATATTTTAGTAGTAGTAACAGTGAGGAACGAGTAAAAATTGCTTCAAACTCATATCCTTTCAAATGGTTTGTGGCACCCCTGCCTATATGACCCAAGGTCTTGAGCCAAGAACCTTAAGTAGTCTCAGCCTCACATCATGCCCACAAATGTTTTTAAGGTTTCTACATGATGCCGATTAAACTGTTAGAGCTTTTTATGTCACTCGAAAACCTTTTTGGACATTGAAGGCTGCTTCCAGACCTTCTGCTGGTAGGTTGTGGTTTGGCTCCATGAGGCTAATGAGAACCTTACAATGTTTGTTTTTTCCCCTGTATTTGTCTTTATATTATTGTTACGGTCACACATCTTTTAATTGCACGATTGTTACAGGCTGAGGCAGAGGTGGCCTCTTTGAACAGGCGTATCCAGCTGGTTGAGGAGGAGCTGGACAGAGCTCAGGAGAGACTGGCCACCGCTTTACAGAAGCTGGAAGAGGCAGAAAAAGCAGCAGATGAGAGCGAGAGGTACATGCATACGTACAACAACTAAATGTAGTTCAAGTGATCGGATCATAATGAATCTTTAAGCCCCATCAGATAACTCTTGTATTTATGAGCGGATCAAGCTTTGATATATAATTCACTAAAGATTGTGTTAAACAGGGGCATGAAGGTGATTGAGAACAGAGCACTGAAGGATGAGGAGAAGATGGAGTTGCAGGAGATCCAGCTAAAGGAGGCCAAGCACATTGCTGAGGAGGCTGACCGCAAGTACGAGGAGGTGAGGAACATGCATGCACAGGGTCCCTGATATAAGCCTGTAGTCACTTGGGTTTAGTGTTCTAAACTGAAGAATGTAAGCATCGTGAGGCGTTTATTGCTTTGTCACACTCGTGTATAAAATGTCACCCAGACACCATCTGAACAGTGTGGCCAACTTTAGCATTTGAAAGTAATTAACTGTGTGTGTGTACAGGTGGCTCGTAAGCTGGTCATCGTTGAAGGAGAGCTGGAGCGTACTGAGGAGAGAGCTGAGCTGGCCGAGGCGTGAGTCATCCATCTCTAAACCAGACAGGCTGTTTTATGAATTGCACTTTGTTAGTCCAGCGACTGTGTAAAGCTGTATACGTATGACAGAAAGCCTCAAGCCGTGTGTGTAAAGCTAGATTGTATATAGGCATGAGAAAAATGCTTGCATTCGCATGATGTAAGGAATGTTTTATCCTAACCTGACTTTTGCTGTGTGTGTTTCCCTGTCTTTCCCTTGCTTTCCTTTATCTCATTGTTTTTTTGCATGTTTGTCCCATGGTACAATTTCCTTTAAACTAAACTAACAGTAAAAAGAAGCAGTTGGAGGAGGAGCTAAGAGTGCTGGACCAAACACTGAAGACTCTGCATGCTTCTGAGAACAAGGTAGAGGCACTACGTGTGCTGTGTGTTTCCTTCTTCAGTGAAGATTATTTTTGTGTTTTTGGGAGAAAAGTAGAAATCATCTCACACCTTACTGAACATTTGTTCTGGCAGATTTTAGACTTGTGCGTGTGTACCTGTGCATCAATTTTAAACTCAAACGAAATGTGAACCTACCCCCTTTTTCAGCCATGGTCCTCTTTCATCTCTGCTTGTGCTGTTCTGTGTATCTGTTACTCGGTTTCTTTCTCTTTCTCCTGCTTGATCTTGGCTAACCCTTGCAACCAGCCTGTGTGCATGAGTGTTTAGACTAAGAACATGGCCAGCCTCTCAAAGCATAAACAAGCATGAACAAGTGCTTCTCGCAGATCGGTGCCACATTACCACTGTCATGCTATGAATTTGCCAAGAGCTGAGTACACACGGTTTGAAACTCAGAATTCTCGCCCTGTTTAATGGCACAAAAGCACTTGTAATTTTTAATTTAGGTTTTTTGGAAATCTTTAAAAAATGTTATACACATAGTCACTTCAAGATGCTGTCTTTCATCACATGCCTTTTTCCCTCCCCGCTCACTTTTTACATTCTGTCTAAGCATTTTACCCTTTATGCTGTTTTCTCCCTTTTCCTTCTATTTCTTTCTGCTGCTTTTCCTGAAATCCAAAAAACCCGTCCTGCTTTCAGTAAATGCGCGGAGCTTGAGGAGGAGCTGAAAAATGTCACCAACAATCTAAAGAGTCTGGAGGCTCAGGCTGAGAAGGTATGGAGTGTGTTGTATGAGCAGTCAGGGGCCAGCATGTATGAACCTTATTTTATGTTCTGCTGTAACTTCTGGGTCATTTTTACCTGATAAAGCCCACTGCTTTATTTAATTCAGCCTGTTCAGACTGCAAATTCTCACTAGGACGGCACTGAGTTTAACTTTGACACGCTTGAACAAGTGTGAACCATTCCTACTGTCCAATAAGCATCTTGTACCTCGACATCTCCACCAATCATAATTATATTACAAACGCACTCCTTAAAGGGATCTCTGGTGGCAGCTGACCTGTATTTACCACTTTTATCTAATTTTCCTATCACCCAATGGCACCAATGAGAGAATTTTAAATGATAAGATACAGGTTTAGTTTACTGCATATTTAAATCTAGACCATCTAGGTGGCCATTTTGCCTCTGCCATTTCCTGAATCTTATGTATGTAAACTCAATCCGATTTGTCGCAGGTTTGTCTCTATCTGGGGCAGCTATTGGTTTGGACGAACTGTATTTTTAATACAGCTATAACCAGCTTAGTAAACATCTTAATATTAGGGTGATTTTTCATAAGTGCAGCATTTGCCTGGTTCTTTTAAACATGTTTAAGTCGAAACACACTGCAAAATGCTGGATTGGAACCCCTGCGCAGTCATGTGGCATAAAATGATTGCATGCCTTTACAAGTGGCCTTTTCCTGGCTGTGCAGCTGTGTTTCATCATCCCCATGAAAAGGCCAAACATGTTCAGTCACATTCCATTGAGTTTTATGGGGCTGTAATCAAAAGGAGAAAAGTGAGCGCTCATCCCGATTCACTAATCGATTTATCTTGTGCTGCTTTGTCCTAGAAGTCGATTGCTTAACAAGACCGTAGGATGTCCATCTTGGATTGCTGTCTCTTTTTACATCCCCTAACTAAAACCGTGCCTGTTCAAAAATGCACAACAATTGTCTTAAATTTCTATATTTTCATTGAATAATTTTTTTTTGCCAAAATAAGCCTTTGGTGTGTTTGCATAATAATCACCAGCTGTGTGCATGTTCCCACTAGTCCAAGTGAGGATGTAGTAGTTGATAATTGAGGCTTAGATATTTGCTTGATTTAAAAAAAAAACAAAAAAAAAACCCAGCAATATTAACGTTTCAATATTGATCTCAAATAGTTTTTTTTGTAAATTACAAAAAAATGTATGGAGTGTTATAACCATAAAAGCTGTTGATAGAAAATAGCTAGTAAAATATAGAGGAAACCATTAGATATAAGTAAATATTTACACACACACACACCCTGTGTAGGCGGAGAGAAATGTGTTATTAGATAACAGTAAAGCGCTATCGAACAGTAATGGTTTTAAGCTGCATCATAGGCTGAGCAATAAAAACAAATGAATAATAAATGTTCTTAAAAAAAAAAAGGGTTTTAGGGTATCTAAAGTTATGGGTAAGTGCTTTTAGTGTTGATGCAAATAAAGGCTGGTGTGTTGAAGTGATGGCTTAAACACTACACAGTACAGCCTCCCTCCTCCATGGTGTTTCTAACTCCTATCATGGTTGACATGTAGTAACCATTACTGTGTACCTTATTATTATTTTGGGGGAATCTGGCATTGAATACTGACTCTTGTACCAGCTGGATCCATTTGCTTAAAATATGTGTTGCCATAGTAACTAAATGCAGCTTAAGATAAACTTTGACAGAATCCAAATGAATGCAAGTTGGCCAGTTGGAAAAAAAAATCCTTGCTTTTTATGCTCACCTTATAGTTATATTCCCTGGATTTTAAATAATTGGCTTTAATTCAGCCATCATCTTATCCTAAATGCGTTTTCTGCACATGCCTTGTTAGTAGGCTTTACTGATTGCTTATAATGTTGACGTTCAAACAATTAATTATTAATTAACATGGAAACGTATTGCAAAGAACAAATTTCATATTTATATAATATAATATATATAGATATATATATATATATATATATATATATATATAATAATAGTGATATATAATATATGTATGTATTATGTATATGTTCAAGCAGCTGAAATGCTAATAAGAAGAAATAAAACAGACTGTAATGTAATAGGAAATTAGTTTATGCCAAACTGCTACCGCTATAGTTAGCGGTGTGTGCAGTGCTTTACCGTAAAATGTGTTAATGTTGCAAAAAATGCACATGTATGTTTAGTATCAGTTTGGTGTACAACAGTATTGCATATTTCAGCAATTCTGCATGTTCTAAACCCGCTTGATGTTCAGTAATTTGCTGAAGAGTTGTTTCTGTTGCAGCCACATTCCTAGACACATGTCCTGATTTGTTTTAATGTTCTGGCAGTGCAGGAAAGTCAAAAACAATACGCCCACTTTTCCCTCCTCAGCATTCCCCTGGTCGAAGGACACTTTTTGTTTAAATACTTTTCATGCAGGAAAGCTTGTTACTGTGAAAACGTAAGCAAAATAATGGGAAATGAAATAGATTTTGTGTGAAGCAGGTTTTAAAGCGAATTTTTAAAAGATTTTAAAGAATTGTTTGTAATGGCTTGTATGTGTTGTATTCATGTGTGTTTTTTTCTGTGTCTACAGTATTCTCAGAAGGAGGACAAATATGAGGAGGAGATCAAGATCCTGACTGATAAGCTGAAAGAGGTGAGCTGACTTGGTTCTTGAGAAATAGGCGTAACTTTTGGTGATGTTACACTTGACTGTGATCTCACCTAATCCTCAACAACTGCTGTGTGTGTTTCTCAGGCTGAGACTCGTGCTGAGTTTGCAGAGAGGTCCGTAGCCAAGCTGGAGAAGACCATCGATGACCTGGAAGGTAAGTGGTTTCTGCTGAAACACTCTTGAATCTCACTTTCTTCACTTCTTTCACTTTGGGTTTCTCTTAAATTTACATTCTGTTCTGATTTTGCCTTTAGTGTTAATTTTCTGTTACTTTCTGCACTTTTTTTTTCCCTTTCTGTATTTCTTTCGTGTAAACAGATGAGCTCTATGCTCAGAAACTCAAGTACAAGGCCATTAGCGAAGAGCTGGATCACGCCCTCAACGACATGACCTCTATGTAATTACTTAGCCTGTATTTTGTGTGTACATAAATGCACATGCCTGATGTTTCCCTTGCTTGTGCACCACGATAGATATTGAGTTCTATTGATAATGAGAGTGTGCAGTATTTATGATGGCTGTGGATTTGCAGTGTGTTTTGAGTTTATTCGGCACCGCAATGTTGGTATGATCAGTGCACATCCTGTGTGTGTGTTGCGATTGAGATGCTAACATTGTTTGATTATCAAATAAGGCACTGCATGGAGTCTTTTGGCTGTGTGGCACATAAAAACACGGAGTGCAAAAATAGCCTTCACACTAACAATGTTGGCAATAAAAAGTCATGCCGTAACGTGAAAATAATCAACTGCTTGGTGTGTAACGCTTTAATCCTCCCGGACGGTGAGTTTGTTTTTCTTTCACTAGCAGCATTTGCAAGGTTTTTCTGATGCCACAGCAATTTTTCAACAATTAGCCATGTATGTTAAAATTACTGTTGCCATCACTCAAATTTTCTTGTCGCAGAAGATAAGGTGCTCTTATGCTAAAGAGGATATCTCTTATGCTGTGTTTACACCAAAAGCGAAGCAAATTTCCGCATTGCTTTACTCACTCTAGATTACTTGCGGGATGTTTTTCCTGTCAGTCATGTGCTTTTTTTTCTTTTAATGGTTTTATTTATAGCTGCAATTGTTTTCCTTAATTTTCTACTACAACGGACACGTCAGTAAGCTCTTTGCTTATTGAATTGCACAATAATGCGGCATGCAAATTTTCCTCACAAATTAAATTCCGCTTGAGGCGGATATCATGCGTTCACGGCAAATGTGTCTTGCGTTTCATTTGCGTCGCCCGGCGAGTAGTCGCCTTCTGTGTTTTTGCATTGAATTAAAATTTTATCTACTTGCGCAAATAATTAACTTCACTTTTGTTGTGAACACAGCATTACTTATGCACTATTCTACACCACTTTGGAGTATGAATTGCTTTAAATAGCCAAAAAAATTACTGAATTACAGTAGATTACTAAAAGAAATTGCAACCAGAAGATGTGCACTTTAAAATTATGCACTTTATATATGCCTGGATTGTTGGACACTGCGTGCACTTGACATTCGCAGCTTGGCCACCCAGTAAAAGAGAGGCAGCCAACTGCACATCAGTGGACGCCTTACAAACATCTTTTAATGTAGCCCGTGTTAGGCGACAATATTAAGACACTGAATGGGCTTTTACTATAGAAACAACAATGTATTCTTACAAGCATCTCACAACTGGAACTTCTGTCGTCATCTGTTAAAAATAAATCATTATCTACTAACCAATCAGAATGGGGTGTTGAGCAGTGCTGTGGGATAACCTGTATAACTCGTACTTGGCTACATTTGCTAGTCTGCACTTACCATTGTGGGGATACTCATTTGGTACCTGAAGTTGCCGTCATGTGGTGTTAAAAGTTGTGTGGAAAAAGGCAAAGCTAGTTTGAACTGCATTCCTTGTCGATTTAAGACAAAAGAGAAGTATTTCCTCTGTAGTGAGGGGTTGATCATTCCTGTTTGTTTGCAGATGATGAGTTTCTGGACACTTCTTCGCAAAATCCTGCTCTGTCCTCTCAGCCATGTCTCCGTCCTGACTGCTCACACTTTCTGTATTTTCAAGTTTCTTTCTACTGTCCTGCTTTTTGTTTTTTTTTTTAGTTTTTTTTTTGTCTGTATTTGTTGCCTTTGTGTTCTTTTTTTCTGGGCTTTTGTTTTCCTACTGTGTTGTAATTATATCTGACATTAATGAAAGTTCCTGAACTTGTTTGTCATTCATCTGTGCTATAATCTATCTTCTGTCCTCCTGTTCTTTGTCTTGGGGCTGTATTTTGGTGCCGTCTGTACATGCTAAATGAAGGGAGGGGTGAAAACTTTTGTCTTTGTCTCATTTTTTGCTAGAAGGAAAAATTATGAAGGAATTAAAAAAAATGGTGGTAGTTGTCCTTAATTCAAGAAAACAATCTAGACTATGATGATGTAAAGGCACGAGAGCAAAAGTTGATTTATTTCCAGTAATGACATGTCTAGTAATGACGACTATTATATCGCTTTCAAACTGCAGATGTTTGAATCACTATTAATTGCTGTAAGAAAGTACAAAACTGTAAAATGGGCTTTAATATGAACAACACCAGATCAAAAATTGGACTAAAATGTCGGGTAGTAGAGGACTAAAACGACTTGCCTGTTTCTTTCAGGTACAGTATTTTTATTGCATAAATATTTTTAATTACATTTAAAATTGTAGCTCTAATTAATTAAATTTTTTTAATATAATTTTATTTATTTATATCCACGTAGTATTGTACAATGATGATTGGTGCTTAGACCAGTCAGAGGGAGGCTCTAACACAAGTAGAACAACCTCTTAATATGAAACCCCTTAATATGCCCCACCCCACATCCCATGCACACAAACTTTGTTTTTGGTTATAAAGCTCATCATTTAATCAGACCCCCATCTAATAAGCAACTGTTATATTCTTTGAGAACAACAAAAGAATAATATTAAATTAGCATAAAATATATAAATCTTACAAGTCTCTTGTTTATAACCAAATTTGTGAGCGCTCTGTTCCTGTTGATTTGCTGCTTTTTCCCCCCTGAACTTTGCTATTAATGTCTTGGGGAAACTTCCACATAAAACTGCTAAACATACCTGTTTCTTCAGTGCACGGCATAAGTTTTCAAGCACCACCCGATTTACAACACATAGTTATTCTCTGAAGGACCACTGTGAGGCACTACCACCCCGTTGAGAATGACTGCAGATCATAAATGACCTCACCCTGTACCTGTGTTGACTCCCTTGTAATGGTCTGTTTACACATGTTGCGAGAGGAACAGCTTTCCTTATTTTCCCCCGCCCTGCTCGAATGAATGTAACGCACACAAATGACTAATTTGTTTTGTGCGTGTCTTCAGACATGTCTGTGTAAAGCAATACCAAAGAAATGAGTTCAGACAAGGTTGCGTCATGTTATAAAGTGCACAAGATAATATAATTTCTCAAAATGCATGTTTTATAACTACTTTAGATCATTGCCAAATACCAGGTTCTAAATACTAGAGCCCGAATTCAAAAGTCTGTTTAAGTGCCATATTTGGTTTGGACCTCGATTATACAAAGACTTTTGAAAAATCATGACCGTCACATTTGTCATATGTCACGAAACTTAAGATTCAGAATACAGACAGAAAACTTGAAGTGGTAGCTCAGTGGGTAAAGGGTAGGAGCATTTTATCAAAAGATTGAAAAGATTGTTGGGTCAATGGGCAGATCCACCAGGCTGCCATAACTGCTGCTCTGTTTAAGGGCGTCTGCCAAATACTAGAAATGGAAATGGTTTATAGTTTGTGATGACTTTTCATACGTGTATCAGCGTCCTTTAAAAAAAACTTCAGGTCGTATGTGAAAATACCATATGTCTGAATTCTAGGAACTTAAAAATCATGCAGTGAGCAGCTTTGCCTCTTTTAGATAGCTTGTAAATTCGAGATGTCAGAAGAGAATGGACAGATGGGTTCGAGCTGGTAAAGCAATTTATTTATTTTTTAACGTTCTAAACTGAAATGCATGTTTCAACGTACAACAATAAAATTAAGATTAACCTGCGCCCACTATTGCTAGGTTAGCATCACTTTGTGATAACATACTTTTTTTTTTTTTAAAGTGTTGCATCAGAAATGAGTGCTGGAAATGCCCCCCACCCAACCCTTAAGGTGTTTGACTTTTGGAAACTCATTTGCCAAATAAATTCAAGTTCTATAAACAAATAATTTCTAATCGGACCTATCTGGCTATTCCCCAAGGAGGCAATACCCGTTTATCTTATTGGTCTTTCTCTGTGCAATGTAAAATAATTTAGGGATAAAGTATTTGTGCTTTTGGTTCTGTTTAAATGCATCTTGACTCTGGAATAAAATATCCAAAACATACAAGATGCTTTTTGTAATTCTGATAGTTAAGCCATCTTAACATCAACATTCTTTTCCTTTTCCATCTTTACCTGACTCTATCTTTTTTTAGCATTTTCTTCATATTTTAATTGTATGTACAATTCATTTGGTTCTTTTTTTGTTTTTTTGAATAGTGTTGATTTTTGTACAACACAGTAACTGATACTAGTTCAGAAAATCGGTTCGAATTGTTTTTCTTCACTTTGCAGAAAAGCTAAAAGATGCCAAGGAGGAGAACGTCAAGATCCATGCGACCCTAGACCAGACCCTGTGCGAACTGAACAGTTTCTAAACATCTCGGACCAGGACATTTCCCCGTTCGCATTTGCAACACACTCCTCTTATGTCTCTAATTCAGTCCATGTAGTCTAATTCACCCAGACTTTTCTTTTACCTTTTCTCTTCCTTCACCCCACGTTTTGCTGAGCGTACAAACATGCAGCTCTGGCAGCACAGTTCTTACACCTTACACATTTTCCTTTCCCCAAACATGTTCACGGAGTCTTGACTGTGAAGGTTTTTAACCCCTCTTACCCTAATGGGTTGGGTTTTTTTTTTTTTTTTTTTGTCAGAATTCAAAAGAATTCATTTTTCTTTTCTTACGTGTGCCAAATCGCTGAAATGTTTCATCAGAGGCTTTAAATGTGTTGCATGGTTTTGATGATGTTTGGAAACAGGTCACTTATCCGTTTCCTCCACAAACACCAGCATGGTCTCTAGACATCCCTTAAAGCATTTTTGTGCTACATTTTAAGCACCTTTGAGTATAATCTTTGTTCTGTGGTAAATGTCCGTGCAGATGCACCTGTCCTTTTTCTTTCTCTAGCCATCATCATGTTCTGACGGTTTTTTTTTTTGTGACCGGTTCCAAAGTGATATGGTTTTGAAATTGGAGCCTTTTTTAGTTTAATTATATATACACATGTATGCGCATGATGTCTGTCACCTTGTTCGAACCACTACATGTGAAACACTCCACTGTTGCAGGCTGATTGAAAACACCAAGGCATGAAGTTTGTCGTATCATGCATGCTTTTAAATAGAGCAATAGAAAGAATAAGCGCACAGAAAAATCAAGGGATTTTTACAGACAACTAAGTATCTAAGTAATCTATATCTGATGATTATTTCTGGCACAGGAACTAAAAGTGTAAAGGTAACATTCAAAAGTCAAATTAAATAAAAGCTTTAAGGAAGAAATACTTATTTTAACTGGAAAAGTCCAAAATTCATGTATAATCACTTTGTTACTGTGTTTTAAATTTCTTTTTTTAAAATAAAAAACATGATTTTTTTTTTTGATGTCACACCAAAAAGTGTTGATTTTTCTTTCTAACAAATGTTTTAAAACATAATTTAACAATAGGTAGAAGTAAAAACTATTTGGTTTTTAAAATCATTTATTGACTAAACTAGCAAATATTATTGACCAAAGTGCCTCACGTGGCATGAATGTGGTACGATGAATAAGCTGAATTAATTCAAGACTATTTGGGCAAACGAAACAGCAAAATGTGCAGGAAACGACAAACTGTGATCAGTGAGTACAGGAAAAAGAGATGTAGTATTAAGATTTGATTTTTAATTTAAAAAAGGAATAAATCCTGACAAATGGTTAGAAAGTCTAAAATCTAAAAAAAAAAAAAATTCCAGTTTTTGTTGTGGAACAGTTTCTTTGCAGAAAACCTAAAGAGCAACTCTTTCCATATTATCATTTAGTTTCAAACTAATTGCAGTTACACTGTTTATGCAAAATATTGTTCCGTTCTTCACACCAGAAGTTATCAGATGCCTGCTAGCTCCAAGGTCTGTAACAGTCATAATTAGTTCTATCCCAACATACAGTGTCTAATCCACTCTATGGCCAAAAGAATGGGCCCTGAACCCCCGGGCCCCATATCAATGTCTTGGCCAAGTTAATATTAAAAAGTTAGAGAAATATATTTGACTAGAACATCTTTGGACTGTGAGCTTAAAGAAGACACAATGTGCTAGTGTTGGAGTGAAAAGAATCTCTCCAGGAATGATGCATTCAATGTGACAGGTAAGTATCGTAGTCTGGAATCTACAGACCTTTGCCCATGTAGTAGAGTTTCAGACTTTCGGTAGAATATATTTGCTAAGCAGTTCTATGTAATGTATCCGTTAGTCTTCCAGCTGTTGAAGAATAAAGCGTTGTCTACTTAAACTTTTTGTTGATTTATGTCTTGGCTTCTAAACAGAAAATGTAACTGATGTTTGGAAAGGTTTTTTTCTTATTTAAAAGTTAAATGTTACCCTACAGCATCATACAGTCAGTTTTTATGTTAATGCTGATATTTAACGGTGTTGATGTAAACTGTATACAAGATAATACATACTTATTAGATATTATAAACCTTTTATGTGTCTATTGAATAAAATCATACAGTAGTTTCCATCAGGCATGTGTCCAGGGTTGGGTGTGGACCAGATTCAGAGAATGTGGCTTGTATTTGTCCTGCACATGCAAATAATCTATAAAATGGACCACTGCAGCTTGTGAATGACGTCATGGCAAGATTTTCTAAGCATGTGTTAAATCAGGGAACCCTTAGGCCTTCTTAGAATGTGTGGAAATCCTTCAGCCTTGGATTTCATATCATTTGCAGATGGTCTTCATCAGACATGCAGCCGTGTAGAACTCAAGTGTCTGGATGATTTAGACTGCTTTCTGTTCCCCAAAACAGGGGGGTTAAAGTGTTTTATCTACTCTTATAAGTATTATTATAGATTATTGTATACTGCTTTTTATATATCTGTTTTATCTAATATATGGTGCAGCAGTTGGTGATTAGTTAAGTTGATTGTTAGAGTATGGAAAGAAGTGTTCTATAAGCTGGTAACTGGCTGTTGTATATATAGCAAATAAGAAGATGTATTACTATTTAATTTATTGAAAATAAATTACTATATATTAAAAAAATGACAATTATTGACAATTTTAGTTTATATCAGGTTATTCCATCTCCTATTCAGATAGGAATGCACCCCGGATAGGATGGCAATTTCTAAGAAACTGGCATGTACTCACACTTTCGCACACACCCTGTGAGAAATAAAAGATCATTTCTCACAGGGCATAAGAAAGGTAAGGAACGTTGGGAAAGGGAGGAATAATAAGATGACAAATTTTCTTTGATTCAAACTAAATTCTACAAGAGTATTAAGTGCATTAGTAAACACTTTGGTGTGGCTATTGATTGCAGTTCCTTTGAGGTTTATGACTTTGTTGTTACACTAAGAAATATGCTATTTGAAGTAAAAAATCGCAGAGGCTTTACTATGGGAACATTTAATTTCCAGGCCCTGGGTGGTTGGCATGAACGTCTCTATAAAGACTGGTATACCGTTAACTGGCAGTCTCTTTTGCTCAATCTTATGGCATGGCATAACCTCCTTGTCAAACATGGAATGTGAAACGCCTTGGTTTCTTGCCCAGATGTGATGATGTTGCCATGTTTAATAATCTCACACACCCTGTTTCCTGAATAGAAGTTTTTCAGGACAGCCTTTTGCAACCCTGCCATAACCTTAGAACTTTAAGGCTTTCAAGGTGAAAAGGTTTGACAAATGTTTTTCACATTTATTTCCGTTGCCAGATAGTGTGATACAGTAATCTTTATTGACCTAAGGTGATGCAGTGATGAAACAATGCTTAGTGTATTGTTATACCTACTCTAGCGCATGTGTATATAACTTTTTTTTAACCTCTCTTTACATAACTCAATGATAAAATCGTTTATTGGATAAGAATTAATTGTAAGAACACCTGTAAAGTTAGTTCACAAGATTTAATAGGTAAACTAACTTAATGCCCTATAATTAAATTCCTAGAAAGTTACAATTTTGTAAAGCTATGACACCTTTGTCTAATTTTAGGTTCAAACTTTTTATTGCATAACAATTATTGTCATTAAATACAAACCCCAATAGCAATGAAATTGAGACAGTGGGTGAAAAAACAAAAAACAAAAATACAATGACCTTCAAATTCTTGTTAATGCATATTTAATTAAAAACACCACCACAAAGACAAGCCATGCAATGGTGTAACTGACCGTCTTCTCATAAAAATATTGACTCATTTTGAATTTGATGCCTGCAACATGTTTCAAAAAAGCTGGGACAAGACTGAGAAAGTTGGGGAATGCTCCAAAAACACTTACTTGAAACATTCCACATGTTAATTGGAAAGGTGTGTGTAACATGATTGGGTAGAAAAGGAAGAACCCCGAAAAGCACAAGCATGGATGGGGCACGGTTCACGCTTTGTGAACAACTGTTTAAGCAAATAGTCCAACAGCGTAAAACTGAAAAGAATTTATTTGTTCCCTCATCTGCAGTCCAAAATTATTATCATTAAAATATTTCAAAGGGGCTTGGGTCCTTTTCTGTACCTAAGTGTATCCGGGATGGACTGCTGAAAAGTGGAAAAGTGTGCCGTAGTCTGACAAGTCCACATTGCAAATTGTGTTCTGCGGGCTAAAGAGGAAAAGCGCAAACTTCAGGGACCAGCATCTGTGATGGCACGGGGGTGTTGGTGCCCATGGCATAGGTAACTTGCACATATGTGAAGGCGTCATTGGTGCTAAAAGGTACATATGGATTTTGGAGCAAAATATTCTGCTATCCTTTTTCAGGAATGTCCCTACTTATTTCAGCAAGACAATGACAGGCCACATTATTTAGGTGTCAAAACAGTGTGGCGTCGTAGTAAAGGAGTGCAGGTACTAGACTGACCTGTCTGCAGTTCAGACCTGTCTTCTATTGAAAATCTGTGTGATTATTGATCATCATCAGTACAGTTTGGGTGAACCCTGATTTCCTTTTTTTTCTACTGTTTATCAAAATACCGTACCACATGCTACGATTCTGTGTAGACTTTGTCATGCATCAAAAGTTCTGGGAATAAATTCTAAGAAACTCAAACACCTCATTCTAATGTTCATGTCTACCGTAACTGCATGGTTGTATGCGTTAAGCTGCAGCTATGCTGATGCAGAAAGAGGCATAAATAAATTTTCCAGTTTAGTTTTGTCCCTTTTTTGTTTTTAATATCAATGTTTGCGTGTACTCTTTAATATTGCACCACACCTAATATTTGTCAAGAGATTAGGGAAGTGATAGTAAAAGTACATTATGTTCACACACATAAATAAGTATGATAAATTAGCCATGGAATTGTCATATGCGTCATGTCAAAATTTGATCGGATTAAAACATTAAGCTTTGATTGGTTTCTGGTTCAGTCATCCAAAAGCAATATAAGGCAGCTGCACTCGGTACCCAACCGACTGAAAGAATAGAGCAAGTCCGGTATGTACCGTTATTTCAGTTAAAATGTATCGATATTATTCCTTCTTGAAAATAATATTTGTTATTGTGCAAAATCTTAATTTTGTTTTAAACTGCAGTGGTTTCTTTTTTAAGTTGTCCACCAATCAGAGGAAGTCCTTGGTCACAGGCTTAAAGATGAAAGCAACTATTGGGATCATCACTATTTTGCTAGTCTTTGGTAAGTCCTGATGAACTAAATTTGGAGTCTAACTTTAGGTTGGCATCCAAAGCCAAGCATTTCTTATTGTATTTGTGTTTATGCTTAACTATGAATTATAAATAAAATAAAAATGCATAATACAGGTTTTCTAGATTTTGGTGTCAGCAGTAGTGTCTCATGTCAAGGAGAAGATTGTCAACTGCAGGACTTACAATTAGATGCCCAAAATGCACCTCCTACTCCAATGGGTACCTGTTTGGTTATGGGCGACCCACATTATAGCACATTTGATAGAAGTTATTACACCTTTATGGGAAACTGCACCTACATCATTGCCAAAAACTGCCACGTGGATGATAATCATCCAGCATTTCAAATTAACACCAAGAATGATCGCAATGGCAACACACAAAATACACTGGTTTCTGCAGTTACTATTGTTGTGTACGGCAACATCATCACTTTCAGCCGGCTTCAGCATGGGCTTGTAAAGGTATGTCATAAATTCCAAAAATCTATACAAACTGAATTTTAAATAAATTAAGTTGTACTATTCCATTCAATCTACAAAAAAAACCCATTTCATTACAGATTAACGGTTCGTTTTGGAACTTTCCAGTTTCATTGAATGACGGTCGTTTGTATCTCACAACAAACAGCCTTAAAGTGACCATGCAGACAGATTTTGGCTTATCGGTTCAGTATGACTGGGATCAATATCTGGTAGTGACCGTTACAGAGACCTATAAGGGTAAGATGTGTGGCATGTGTGGAAACTTCAACGGGAAAAAGGAGGATGACCTTGTTACTCCCAGCGGCAGTGTAGCAACCAGTATTCCAGAATTTGGGAAGAGTTGGAGGGTATCAGGGTCCCCAGAAGAAGAATTCTGTCATGATGAGTGTCCAGGGCAATGTAAGAGTTGTGAAAGTGCTTCATGGATCACACACTTTAACGCAAAGATTAGCTGTAGCATTGTAACATTTTTAACTAAAGGACCTTTCAAAAGCTGCAAGAGTGTCATCGATCCCAGTGTCTTCTACGAGAACTGTCTATTCGACTACTGCAATGGCAAAGATATCAGCAATTTCTTATGTCAAACGGCTAAAGTATACGCAGATGCCTGTCAACAAGCTGGTGTACACGTTTATGACTGGAAACACTTTCTAAAGTGCTGTAAGTATCCTCACAGAAATTCAAACAGTAAATGAATCATACAGAAGTTTTGAAATGTAAAGCTCAGTTTTAAAGCTATTATCTTCATAAAAATTGTAAAAACATTTCATAAAAATTGTAAAAAAAAAAAAATAAATTATGTATTTAGGTTTAGGTTATACAATTCAAAATATTTATACCCATTTAAATGAATTGCCAATCAAAAGACATACAGTATATATTTTTTTTCAAATATATAGAAATACTGTTCAGTATAACGAAGAACTGCATTTCTGCCTCTTGTTTAATGTTTCTTTTGGAAGAGAAATGTTATTAATAGATTGAGATTTGACAGAATAACAACTCAAAAAAATGTAAGGGAAAAATAAATGGGAAGTGATAGCGCAGTGGTTAAGGTGTTCGACTGATACCTGAAAGATCAGGCTTCGATTCCCAGCACCACCAAGTTGCCACTTAACGTGGCCCTAAATGCCCCAGAGTATTATTTCTATAAACCATCGCTTAGACTACTTTATTTAAATAATAAACATCTAAAATGCATCTTGTTAAAATGAACCATTTTCTTTACTCCTTCTTAACAGCTCCCCCAAAATGCACAGTAAACAGTCACTTTGAGTCCTGCGCCTGTCCTGCTACCTGTGAGAATCCCACTCCTTCTGCTGTTTGTAAAGCAAACTGTGTAGAGACTTGTGTTTGTGATGAAGGATACTTGTGGAGTGGAAACAAGTGTGTCCCCAAAAGTCAGTGTGGCTGTATGTACAAAAGCGGAGGTGAAAAGCGTTACCTACAGGCTGGAGAATCCATCTGGGCAGATGGTAGTTGCACCAAAAAATGCACCTGTAGTTCAAGTAACGGTCAACTTATGTGTGAAAACACAAGCTGTCCAATTGGAACTGCATGCAGTATTGATAATGGAATCGTAGGCTGCCATAAAGTACTGATAGCCACCTGTAATATTCATGGAGATCCTCACTACAACACGTTTGACAACAGCACCTATGACTTCCAGGGGACTTGTACTTACATTGCTGCTCAAGGATGCTACCTGGAGGGAACACATCTCACTCCGTTTACAGTTATAGTGCAGAATGAGGAATGGAATGAAATCCAACTCTCTCCAAATGTCTCTATGGCAAAGGTGGTCGTTGTGGAGGTGTATGGCCTGACTATAATTCTCAGAAGAAATCAGCTACATCAGGTCATGGTTAGTACAAACATCATTACAATTTTATTAAATATAAAGGCAATGTCTTCGCAACTTCTAAAAAAACAGCCATGTGTGGGTGTCTTGGTCAAGAGTACATACACTGTACATTTACAATATAGTATTCTTTATTTACATTAACATAATTTAGCTGACTCAATTGTTCAGAGCGACGTACAATTGTGCTTTGAGTCACATCATTAAACAGCTCAGTTCTGGTACATTAGGTCACAAATCAACGTGTAACAACCCACAAAAACTGTTAAAAGAGCAGCATAGATTTATTTTGGGTGGCTTGGGGGTTTAAATGCCGAGCGCTAATTATTTAAGAAAGTGGTGTGGCTTAATCGTTTCTTGATGATTAAAGACCTGTGGCTCTGCTGTTCTGACATCGATGGGACTATTTAATGTTTACTCTAAAATGTGGCCCAATAAGAAAATAACATATCCTGAAATTGTTAAATTGTATCATTAAACTTTTCGTGGAGAATTTTTAACGCCCATCTCAATGTTTATGAAAGCATATAAGTAGACCATGATCTATTTTCACCTGCTTTTTCAGATCAATGATGTCCTAACCATCATTCCTGTAAGTCTCAATTTTGGTGAAGTGATAGTCCAGCGAGAGGGCAATTATTATGTAATCATTACAAACTTTGGTCTGAGTGTGGCCTATGACATGATTTATCAAGTTCTCATCACAGTCCCTGGCACGTATGCAGGAAGGACCTGTGGCATGTGTGGAAACTTCAATGGTAATAAAAACGATGAGCTTCTGTTGCCAGATGGAAAAGCAGTGAACCAAACAGATGTAAAAACATTTGGAGCAGCTTGGAAAGTAGCTGTCCCGGGTGTTGTGTGTGATGACGGCTGCAGTGGCGATTACTGTCCAAAGTGTCCTGAAGATAAGAAAGCTGTGTTTAAAAAGGACTGCAGTATCATCACCAAAGTTGATGGTCCATTTGCTGCCTGTCACAATGTAATTAATCCCGACTCCTACTTCAACGATTGTGTTTATGACGTTTGCATGAGTGAAGGAGATCAACATATGCTGTGTCACAGCGTCGCTGCATACGTGAGTGACTGTCAGACCTTCGGAGTCAAGGTTAACAACTGGAGGACATCAACATTCTGTCGTAAGAACTTATTTTAAACCGATTGCAATTGTAAAATATTCTCGATCATTTTGTTTCTAAGTTTGTTGCTCTTTTTTGCAGCTTTAACCTGTCCTACCAACAGTGTCTATCAGATTTGTGCAACGGCATGTGACACACCGTGTCCTGGGCTTTCTGATGTAGTGAAGTGTAATATTCAGACATGTGCTGAAGGCTGCATGTGTAAACCTGGATTCTTTAACAATGGAACCGGCTGTGTTACAGCAGATCAGTGTGACTGTTATGTGAACGGGCATACCTACAAGGTAAGACCCAAAGCAAATAATTACACAGCTATATAATTAATTTTTTCAACTAGTCTTATACTAAAAGCATTTTTAATAATCAAAAAATTGTCTTGTGATATTGCAAAGCATTTTAAGTTACTAACATTTCTACATTTGTAGATTAATGAACCCGTCATCACAGACAACTGTCAGGCGCGCTTGACCTGCCTTTCATCTGGCAAATTAAAAAATGAGAGCATCAGCTGTAAAAGTAGTGAGGTCTGCACAGTGAAAGATGGCAGTCATGGATGCTACCCAAGGCAATGCATGTTAAAAGCTGGTGGCTCCTTCAGCCTGTTCAGTGGGGAAACTTGGAGCGTCTCATCTGTAGGAGCCTACGAGCTAGTGAGAGTATGTGACAGTGCTCTTGAAGCTGAATGGTTCCGGCTGGTGGTTGATTTCGGATCATCTGAAAATGAAAACAGTGTTTTGGCTGTTTATGTCTTTTTCGAAGAGGTCTTTATTAGTGTTAACAGCAAGCAGTCCACCTGGGTATGTATCCCAAATAAAGTGATATACTCTTTATACTGTAACACAGTGGTACTTAATTTCTTCCACTATTTTGGATAATCGCCCCACAAGTCAAGTTGAAACCCCGTACAGCCCCTCCTATGCCCCAGCCCACATCCCATGCGCACAACCTGTATATTTTCTGTCTTAAAAACTATAATGTAATCCTAAATTATTCCTAGAATAAGAATAAGAAATATTCCTTAAAATCAACAAACTTAACATTGAGATTAGCATACTAATGAATATCCACATTATATTAGCAGCATTCTTTCTTTAATTAATAGCCTAACTATTAATGTCTTGGAAAACTTGACAGACGTCCACCATATTGCTACAGTGCCCCTGAGAAGCACTAAGTCTAGACTGTAGCCTTCCAGTTAAGCAGCCATTAATCAACCAATGAAAATATTAAAACTATTTCAATTTTAGATTTGTTTAAGTTATATTAAAGAATATTAGCACAAAAGGTACATTTCTGTGTGCATGCAAGACCATTGTTAGTTTTCAGATTTATTTTAGTATATATTGGTTGGGTAAAGAAACTGATACAGTAACATGAGAGTCTGTGATATGCACAAGAAAAGTATGTTTTCAAGAAATGTCTTCCAAAATAAATGCAATAATTATCTAAAATTCGTAGGAAATTTATACCATGTTCTTTTCTTTAAAAAAATTATTTTAATGCATGTTTTTGCCTTGTTTCGTTTAATTACATTTTTTCTACAAGAATTCACGAATTTATAATGAATAATAGTGATGATAAATATTTTATTTTTGTTTTTAGATCAATGGAAAAGCTGTCAGTCTGCCACAGCAGCTGAAGAATGAAGTGACCGTTCAGTTGACTGGGGACACGATCACTGTTGAAAAGAAGAATAGCTTAAAAGTGTCTTTCAGTTTTTCACTTGGGCTTGTAGTAAGTATCCATGATGAAATGACACAGAAGGTATGTGGTGCCTGTGGAAGTGACAACAAAGTATTTGATGTCCAGCGTCAAGACCTTCAGGAATACTGGGCTTTATGGAGAGCTCTAGATTTTCCGAATGCCTTTTGTTAATCACACCTTTGGATATGATCACAAGGTTATAACTGACATTGGTTTGATTGGCTTTGAAAAATAGGCAGATTTTTCAGAACGTTCAATTTAAATCAACTAATGTTTCCTACAACAATGTCACTAAAAATATATGATATAATTTTACTTTAATGTCAGACATCAAAACTGATGTAGCAGATTTACTGTTTAGAATAAATGTATTGACAAGGTATTAAAGCAATAAGCCTAAATATATTTTAAACATGAAGCATGTCATGTTATGTCATATTTCATGAATAAATATGAAAATAAATGAGAGTTTCCCAGAGACAAATGCATTTGTAGAGTATTAAGCAAAGCTGCTGCCGAACTTGTGTGAAGTAAAGGATCGCATGCTGGGTGTGTGAAGTAAAATCTGGAAATGATCTGATCACTTGAAAATTATTCAAAGTATAAACACGTTCAGATTCTAATTCTATACTTAACAGATAAAAATGCAATGTTATGAAAATTTCAACAAGGTTTAAACACATTTTTGTGCTTTAGTTAAGGTCCAAATCCATATCATTTTGCAGTGTGATGTTAAAACACCACTTTACTCATTGGTTACTATATTTAATTATTTTACTGTCAACATAATTTCATTTTTGAATAAAGTTTCAACCACTTCAGTCACTTAATTGTCTTGCATTTCTTATTAAAATCCTTATAATATTATACTAGTTACATTGTGATTAAAGAATGTGTATTGTATATGGTCAAAATAAATCAGTTCTTTTGTGCATGGCTGCATAGACCAATTTTTAAATAGTCAAAAATAATCAGAGTTAAAATAAAGAGTTAAAAAATAATCAGAATACTTTATTGAAATTGTTAAGTTGCAGTTGCAAAACAATCAGAGTAAATAAAAGTAATAATAAAGTAATAAAAGTAAAATAAAATCCAAAAATTAGATTATGGTGATACATGTTATAATGTCATTGCACTGAAAATGATTATGCACATTGATTGACTAAAATGTTAACATTATACAAAGTGAAAATCTATTAATTAATAGTGAAAAACTATACAATATAATGTATTTAGTACACTCAAAGTTTATTCATATTGATAAAAATCATCATCATCGTCATATTAATCATAACAATAATAGACTCTTATGGGGAATCAGGTGGTGTTGAAGGAACTGTAAAACATGGCTTATGGTGGCAGAGCAGCCATTTGTCAAAAACGTATTACTAGTAGCTGAAACCTGTTAAGGTTTTGAGCAGTGTCTCAAAACATTCTTGATTTTAAACAAGCTCATATCATGTGGTTTATCCCCAAACCATTGCTACAAATTTATAAGCACAAAATCTTCTAGAACATCTTTGTATGTTGTAGTATTTAATTATTCCACCACTGGAACTAAAAAGTCGGGACACTGTTCAAGCATGAAGCATGTGCCTGTGCACAAAACTCCTGAGCTCTATAAAGACATGCTGCGTTATGATTGGACTTTGAAAACACAAGCGTCCTGTACAGAACCCCAACCGTAACCCCACTGAACACCTTTGGGATGAACTAGAACTTCAACTGCACCCCAGACCTCCTTACCCAACTTTAGTGTCTGCTCTTACTAATAGTATTGTAGTTAAATGAACACATATCTCAACTTCAAGCTTATGCACATGGGTGTTTATATCATGGTTAAAGTGGTTGAAGTTGTGAAAAATGCAGAAAATGATAAAAAAAAGTATAATGGGAACAATCAAACCAGCAGCCAGCACCTTTTCAATTCCTAATACCAATATCAAGTTTTTGGTTAAGTTTTTATCTGATTTCATCTTAGTATCCAGGATATACCGTGTATTAGGTATTATGTCTATTATGTCTATTCTGTTCAGTGGCTCTTTGTTGTTTTGTGTAGCACCAGGGGGTCCTGGAGAAACGTTATCTCATTTCATTGTGTACTGCATCTGCTATAAATGGCTGAAATGACAATAAAGCTTGTATTAACTTGAACTTGTATTATAAAATACCCCCCCCCACACACACACAGACACATACACACTACAACAACAAAAGAAGACCCGGAAAATCGTGTCATATTGCATTTGCATTTTATTTAATTTTGAATTTTGATTTATTATTTCGGAGAATATTCCTTATACTTCATAATCTCAATGAATTTTGGAGAATGTGAGAAATCATGTGCTAAATTGTTTGATATTTTTGCTTGGTTGATGATCTCAGGTTTTAAAATCAGCAGTTGTTTCTCATCACAGAGTGCTGAAATAAAAACAGTATAATTATCTTCCATGCATTGGTCCCAGTGCACATAATTTACTAAAATGTAATATAATACTTATAAAGCTACATATTGCATTTACTACATATATGTGTGCATTTGTTCTTTTTTTATACATAAAAGAAATTTATGTCCAAAAATAATGGCAAGTACATATATAATCCAGCAAAATTGTGTATAAACATTATTTACATGACCAATACAAAGCACAAACCCCATCTTATACATATGCGATAATTAAACAGGTGAATTTGTTTTTTACATTTATTTAATTGCCTTCCTACTTCATTAATTTACATTATCTGGCTACTAGAGGTTATCTAGTAGATTATCTATCTACTAGAGGTGCATAATCTATTTTACTTTTACTATTCTAATAAGACTCTACTAGATTGTGTTAGGTGATTGTGGGGATTTGTGTTCAGTGGGGTTGAGTCAGTCAGCGTTCTGTGCAGGACAGTGGAGTTCTTCCACTCCAACCAGAATAACACAGTATGTTTTCATGAAGCTTAGGGACTTGTGCACAAGGGTATTGTCATGTAAGACAGGTTTGAACTCCTAGTATAGGGAATTTGTATTGCTAGAACATCCAAAGTCTATTTCTGGAACAAATTCTATCCAACATATATTGGTCTGATGGTCAGCTGTATCCAAACATTGAGCCAATTAGTGTAACGAGTTAAAATTAAAGGCCTATTTTATTTTGTATTTATACTCACCAAGTGGGAAAATCAGGAGCTCTGAACTGATCCATATAGATCATTACACTTTCACCAGAAATAAAGCCGGTAACTTTTCCACATGCACCGCAAACTTTATCGGCTAATTCTTTGTTGACTGTGATTATGACCCCCTGTGATAGACTGTAGGACAGTCTTATGGCAGATGTTTTCTCAATGATCAGTGTCTCATCACTGACTTTAACCATCACCTCATTAAATTCAATAGAAGACACAGTCATCTTTTTCCCGTTCAACTAAATGGTAAACAAAAATGTTATTTAGGATGTAATATTTCTATAACATAGGACATATATTGATGTGTGGGCAAATAAAATAGAATAATTAGTTCTCACCCAAATTTCTTTTTGGCTGGTAAAAGTGATGATAACATTTTCAAAAAAGATGTGAATAGCTGTAGTAGAGAGGAACCCTGTTCTCTCCTGCACCACCGCCACCACACGGAACCAGATCCCGATATCAGTATCGTCACATACTTTCACCAAGTCATAAGCTCCCATAGATGGGATGTTCCAAGTTGTTCCATTAAAGAGAGTGAAGGAGCCTGCTTTCTCCAACATGCACCGTTTTGGATAGCATCCACGAACTTTATTTTCTACCTGACATATTTCATCAGATTTACATTCCATGCTTTCATATTTAACTATACCAGATTTCTGACATATCAGTTTTTCTTGACAACCTTCTTGGACAACAACCTCGCCAATCTGTAAAATATGGAACATTTGAGAATTGATTAACACATGCTGAATAATTTAACAAAGATCTGTTAACTTAATTATAAATTGTAACATGCTTGTAAAAAACCACCATCCACAATTGTGGAAAATTGTGAGAAAAATTTTAAATCTGATGCGTATGTTAAAATAAATAAAAGCTCAATCTAAAAGCTTATTATTTTTTAATGAGTTACTGTTTATGTTATGTTATCAAGTTATATTTGACCGCAAAAAGTGGTTGTTTTTAAAGTTCCTCATATTTTTACTACTAGATCCTTATAAATCCAAAGTCGATTCCACTAAGATGAGATTACTTTAACATCTGTAAAGCAGGTATAATAATAAGGTATACTCATTATTTAAATGTGTACACTATTACTGCATAAATTGTAAATTCTGCTGCCATATGGACAAATTGGTCTGTAGATGCCACACAAGATATCATAAGTGGTCAATTGAACCAGTTTATGCCTACAATGATACAGATTAATTGCTACAAGGGATCATAAGCATTTCTGAAGTAGCAACAGAAATTTAACCTCTCTGTTAAGTAGATGGTGGCTCAGTGGTTAAGGTGTTAAGCTGCTAACTGGAAGATCAGGGTTCGATTAGCAGCACCACCAAGTTGCCACTGCTGGACCCCTGAGCAAGGCCCTTAACCCTAATTGCTCAGATGTATAAATGAGATAAATGTAAGTTGCTCTGGATAAGGGTGTCTGCCAAATGCTGCAAATGTAAGTACATAGCAAGGCTCTTTTAGGGGAAGTGGTAGCGCAGTGGTTAAGGTGTTGACCTGCTAATTGGAAGATCAAGGTTCGATTAAATAAGATTGCTGAAAGATGTAAATGTAAATGTAACCTACCTTTAAGGTTTTACCACCTGCATAACAGCTACACTGATCCTCTTTAACACAACCTGTTCCATTGCTAAAGAATCCGGGTTGACACATACAGCCTTCGACACAGGTATGGATATTACATTTAACAATGTCTGCGAGACCGGGACAAGGTGTGTCACATGTCGCTGCACAGATTTCATAAGCACTGTTCTCAGGGCATTTCAGAGCTACAGAAAACAAAGATAAAGAGTTTTAGTTCAAGAATTTTTCATAAAACTGTTAATGGTAAGTGCTAGATTGGTTATAGTAAAAGAAAGAGATTTAAGTTTCTTAAATTATTTTTAAATGAGTAACAAACACGAAACATTTCTCACAAAATTCACACAAAAAAGCTAAAAACATAGAAAAAAATACTCCATATGTTAATATTATTAATGATAATAATAATAAATGTTGTTTTCACATGAAATATTTATTATAATATTTTATAGACCTAAATTATATATTTGTGTTGGTAATGTGTGGGGAAAGTGGTAGTCTGGTGGTTAAGGTGTTGGTCTGGTAATTGGAAGGTCTGGTTTTGATTCCCAATACCACCAAGTTACCAACCCTCAATTGCTCAGTTGTATAAATGAAAATAAAATGTAACTCGCTCTGGATAAGAGTGCTGCCAAATGCTACAAATATAAATGTAATGAATACAACATTAATGAAAGGTAAACATGGTTTATGTGACCAAGATCATCTTCTCCTATTTTACATTACATTACTTTTGAACAATTTTTTGTCTTTTTTAGTTCATCTAATATTCTATGATCTTCACGAATATCTAACGAGTAACACTTACGACAGAATGTTGATGTCCTCCAGTTGTTAACCTTGACTCCGAAGGTCTGACAGTCACTCACGTATGCAGCGACGCTGTGACACAGCATATGTTGATCTCCTTCACTCATGCAAACGTCATAAACACAATCGTTGAAGTAGGAGTCGGGATTAATTACATTGTGACAGGCAGCAAATGGACCATCAACTTTGGTGATGATACTGCAGTCCTTTTTAAACACAGCTTTCTTATTTTCAGGACACTTTGGACAGTAATCGCCACTGCAGCCGTCATCACACACAACACCCGGGACAGCTACTTTCCAAGCTGCTCCAAATGTTTTTACATCTGTTTGGTTCACTGCTTTTCCATCTGGCAACAGAAGCTCATCGTTCTTATTACCATTGAAGTTTCCACACATGCCACAGGTTTTTCCCAGGTAGGTGCTCGGGACTGTGATAATAACATGGTAAACCATGTCATAGGCCACACTCAGACCAAAGTTTGTTAAGATTACATAATAATTGCCCTCCTGCTGGACTATCACTTCGCCTTCCTTAATATTTAGAGGTATATTAGTTAAGACATTATTAACCTAAAAAGAAAGTAGCTCGGGTGAGTGCTTTTGTACATTATTTTTTCATTTTTAAACAGATGTTTAATGTAAACAGAATATTATTATAGGTTTATAGTTACAAAACTAGATAATAATTTTCTTAAAAAACTACAACTGAATTTTGCATTTTATAAATATTTGCTATTGCATATTTTGTAGTAATAGGATATATACTGAAATACATCATTTTAAATTTCTTATCATCTAATAGTATTCACAATATCACAAACTATAAAGAAGGCTATACTAACCATAACCTGATATAACTGATTTCTTCTCAGAATTACAGTCAGTCCATACACCTCCACAACGACCACCTTTGCCATAGAGACATTTGGAGAGAGTTGGATTTCATTCCATTCCTCATTCTGCACTATAACTGTAAACGGAGTGAGATGTGTTCCCTCCAGGTGGCATCCTTGAGCAGCAGTGTAAGTACAAGTGCCCTGGAAGTCATAGGTGCTGTTGTCAAATGTGTTATAGTGAGGATCTCCATGGATACTACATGTGCCTCGAGAGAGTGGTTGGCAGGCTCGAATCCCATTTTTAACATTGCATGCTGTTCCAAATGGGCAATGTGCATTTTCACAAATAATTTCTCCGTTTGTTGGATTACAGGTGCAGTTTTTGCTACAATTGTTATCAGCCCAGATGGATTCTCCAGCCTGTAAGTAACGCTCCTCACCTCCGCTTTTGTACATACAGCCACACTGACTCTTGGGGACACACTTGTTTCCACTCCATAAGTATCCAACCTCACAAACACAAGCCTCTACACAGTTTGCTTTACAGTCAGCAGAAGGAATGGGATTCTCACAGGTAGCAGGACAGGCGCAGGACTCAAAGTGACTGTTGGCCGGGCAGGTAGGTGTAGCTGGAAAAAAGATCTTTAGTAAATCTACATGCTTTTGTTATAAAGCAGTTTACAGATAAGCACATGAAAAGTCTTTTCTTTAACTTTTTACCATTCATATTAAAAGAATATGTACACTTTTAGAGAAATTGGTTACGCATTATACAGTGTATAATTTTAAAGAGCTATTATAAAAGTAGCCACAGTAAATCTAATAATAAATATGTTATAACAATGTAAAAAAGGTCCAATTTTGGTTTGGGAACTATATTTACCAGAGTGGTAAATGATGGTGGTAGCATCATGCTTTTTATTACCAGGGACTAGGAAACAGGGACTAGGAACAGTGTTTTGGGAAAGATGAATATTCCCAAATTTAGGCCAATCCCAGAAGTAGTCCTGTTACAGTGTAAAAAACTTGCATCTGGGATAGTGCTTTTATTTTTAACATGCAGTGGTCATAGTGCTAAAGCTACACTACCATGGTGTTAAAATTTCCCAGTAAAAATTTAGACTCTAATTCTTTAACAATCTGTGGTAATAAGTTTGGAAATATTGCTGTTTAGTAATGTTCCAATGTTTTTAGGGTCGAATTCTTCCTGTTTTTGCAAACTAAGGAAAAAGCAGCTTTTTCTGTAAAAACTTACGGCAGCTAATGATGTGTCTCCAGTCGTGTACACGTACACCAGCACGCTGACAAGCATCTGTATAAATTTGTGCTGTTTTACATAAAAAAATTCTTAAATCCTTTTCCCATGCAGAAGTCCAGAAGACAGTTGTCATAGAAAGCCTTGGGGTCAATGAGAGATTTGCAGTCTCGGAATGGACCATTGGTCAGTAGGGTAGCCACGTGACAGAAGGACTCTGCTGCTACACGTTCAATCCAGGAATCTCCCTGACAGCTCAAACACTGGCCTACACAATCATCTGTACAGTAGGCTTCACCCTCAACACCAGGTACTCTCCAGCTTTTTCCCAGTTGTTGAATGCTGCCTGCTTCATTTCCACTAGGAGTGGTGAGGTCATCGCCCTTAATTCCATTGAAGTTTCCGCACATGCCACCCATCCTTCCTGTAAAGCTAACTGGTATTTTCACCACCAAATACTGATCCCAATCATACTGTACTGACAGTCCAAAATCTGTCTGGACAATAAGTGACAGACCACTTTGCTGAAGAGTTACTCTGCCATTGTCCAAGGAGATTGGAAGGTACCAAAGTGAATCAGTAATCTAAAATGTATGGAAACATAACCATTTAAATTTCATCTTAATTTCAAAATTTGCTATAGCAGGTCAATGCCGAATACTTACTCTGACAAGTCCATTCTCATGTTGGACAATGGTGATGGTTTGACCATAGACTTGAATAATGACTTGACTGACACTCGTGGCTTTGGAGCTTCCAGTGTGTTTATTCACGGCCTGGACTTCAAATGCAGGATGGTCATTGTCTACATGCCTATTTTTAGCCATGATGTAAGTACAGTTGCCCATAAAGTTGTAGTACTCGCCATCAAAAGTACGATAGTGTGGATCTCCGATGGCCCAACAGATACCTGGTAAATCTAGAAAAATTCCTCATGTAATAATATTTTAAGAGATGTGGATGACTTGAAAATTACAAATATAAATTATTACATTTTTATGACAAATATCACCACAGGCATTCATATAAGCACCTTTATATAAGCACAAGGATATATTGAAGTTTACTTATGTGTTGTAGGACAACAGGGGTGTTGCATTTCAAAAGCAAAAAAACTTATAAATAAAAAGATAAAAAGAACACAGTTGTATTTTTGTTGGGGTTTTTTTTAATCGGTTGTGTTTTAACCAAATTGCAAGCTCACGCAAACAAATATTTCCCCCCTAATTACCTACAAAATTCAATGGCAAACATAGACTGTATTATTAGTTCACCACTTAATAATTTTGTGCACATTCATAATCAAGATCATCAATCTGTTTTCTCCTTTATTCCAAAACCTTTTCCTTTGTAGCTCTGTATTAAGCAATTCATATAGTTTTTGAACCTTATGTTAAACGTTAGTCTGTTGTTATTGCAAATCACACTGCTCTTTTTTGGCATTTTTATACATGCAGCTAAATCAAAATCATGTTATTTCAGTGTGTTTGCAGAATGTCATTTATTTTATAAAACATTTGTTTTATACTTTATTATTTGTTGAAATAATAAAATAACGTCTGAGTTTGCTGATGCTCTACTCACAACTGACTTTCAAGAAAAATTTACTTATAATTTAGACCACAAAGAAAGCATTGTCACCTGCGTACTTAATGATTTTTAGACTTTTCACTTCCATTTTTTCCACTACAGTCATAAGTAAAGAATTTTATAGTGTATAATTTACAGGTCTATCTTTTATAAATGCTTATCCTTAACCGCTCTTTAAAAAAATTATTGTTGATATGGAATCCAGCAAAAGTGCTTTTACTCACCATTAGATTTTGGATAGCAGCCACGAACCCCATTCTTTATTTCACAGACCTCAATAGAACTGCATCCTATAGATTGATGTCCAATTTGTCCAAATGGAAGACAGGTCAAACTTTTTTGGCAAGATTCTGTAATTACAGTCTCGTTAATCTGTAAGAGGGGTTTAACAATGTATTATTACTTCTGTCATATTTCTTTATGCTTTATTCTTTTTCATTTCATTTAACAAATTAACCATATCAATCATATCTACCTAACAGAAGTGTATGAAGTAGCAGAATAGAATAGAATAGAATAGAATAGAATAGAATAGAATAGAATAGTTTTACTTTCATTAGGTGTAAACAATAAAATTCACATAGTAGCTCAGTGTTGTTAAGTTGTTGGATAAAAACTGTTGACCTGTAGGTTATAAGTTCATAGCCCAGCACCATTTCTGGACCCTTAAGCAAGGATTAAGGCGTGTCTGCTAAATACTATTAATGTAAATGCTTTCTGATCTAGGTGTGATGGTCAGTGTAAACAAAATTTTGCTTATATATAACTTCATTGTGCAAGGTACATGTACAGAGCCAATGAAATGCATTTTTCGCATATCCCATCTTAGTAAGTTGGGGGTCAGAGAGCAGGGTCAGCTATGATAGAGAGCGCCCCTGGAGCAGGAAGGGTTAAGGGTCTTGCTCAGGGACCCAACAGTGGTTGACTTGCCGGTGGTGGGGCTTGAACCCAGGTGTTTCTGGTCTTCAGATCAACAACTCAGCACCTTAACCATTTGAGCCACCCTGCCCCTATACAGGCTATGTGTGTGTTTTTATTAAGATTTTATTACTAAATAATTAAACCATAGTTTTCTTCCTATTTGGGTATAAATGGAAGTTCGGTATTGGATAACTCTAACACAGTGGTTCTCAACCTATTATGGACGAACACCCCCTAAAGTCAAGTTAAAAGTCCTTACTTATGCTCCAAACCACATCCCATGCACACAAACTGGATGTTTTCTGTCTCAAAAACCATAATCAGACATTTGTTATGAGTGACCGTTATAACATTATTAGAATAAATAAGAATAAGAAATATTCTTTAAGATAAAAGAATCTAACAAACTGAACATTGATATTAGCATAAACAATTATCATACAAGTCTGTTAAAAGGTAAGGGGAATAAAGCCATACTGAGGATAATCCCTGCTATATTAGTGTTATTATTTCTTTAGCTGCACTATTAATGTCTTGGCAAACATGGCAAACTTTCACATTGAGCCGCTTAACATACCTGTTTCTTTAGTGCCCACCATTAGTGTTTAATCGCCTCCCTAGGCACCACCAGATTTCGAGTGAACCCTGACATTATCTAAACGGCCTTGGGGGTGGGTGGTGGGGTGCTACATTGAGAATCACTACTCTAAATGAATGACCAGGAATGTTAATAAGTTGAGTAAATGGACAGCAATGGTTTTCTTCAGCACTGGTGGTAAATCTGAGGGGCACTAACCATAAACCATTGTCTGTCAGCCACAAGCAGTCTTATTAATTCCACCAGTTTTTACAGAAATCTTTTAATAGCTATAAATTACCTTGTAGGTGTGTCCATTCTCGTAACAGCTGCACTGATCTGCAGTAACACAGCCAGTCCCATTGTTAAAGAAACCAGGTTTACAAATGCAGCCTTCAGCACATGTCTGAATATTACACTTCACTACATCAGAAAGCCCAGGACATGGTGTGTCACATGTTTTTGCACAGATCTCATAGACACTGTTGATAGGACAGGTTAAAGCTGCAAGGATTAAGCAAAAAGAGAAGTCACAAAAATGTATATAATGTCGTACTGCCGTAATCCCTTTCTATCAGTTTGCGCTATACTTACGACAAAATGTCGGTGTTCTCCATTGTTTAACATTAACACCTTCGTTCTGGCAGGCGGTCATGTACGCGGCAATGTCCTCACAGAGCATTGTTCGATCTCCTTCACCCATGCAGATGTCATAAACACAATCTTTAAAGTAGGATTCAGGGTTAATGACACTGTGGCAAGCAGCAAATGGACCTTGCGGGTTGGTAATGATACTGCAGTCCTTTTCAAATACTGTTTTCTTATCTTCAGGGCATTTTGGACAGGAATCACCACTGCAGCCGTCATCACACACCGTGCCAGGAACTGGTACTTTGAATGCATCTACAAATGTTTTCAGGTCTTTGGTTTCTTTGCCATTTGGCAACAGGAACTCGTCATTTTTATTACCGTTAAAGTTTCCACACAAGCCACAGGTCTTTCCTGCGTAGCTGCTTGGGACTGTGATGGTGACACGATAAATCATATTGAAGATGACTCTCAGGCCAAAGTCTGTTGATATTACATTTTGATATCCTTCTTGCTGGACTCTTATTTTTCCATCGTTTAGACTAACAGGGATGTTGGTTAATAATCCATTTATCTAAACAATATTGAATAAAATAAGTTAAGGATTATGGATTTGGTTATTATATTAATTCAATTCATTTCTATTTGTAAGGCGCTTCTTTAATAGATGAAATAACATAGATAAAATAACATTGTCCCAAAGCAGCTTTATACAAAATGCACTAATAATAGAAGAGTGTAAGTTTGCCCCTTAAAGCAAGCTGGTGGCAACTGTGGCAAAGAAAAATTCCCTGAGATGAAGTAGGAAGAAACTTTGAGAGGAACTAGACTTAAGAGTGAACCCATTCTCATCTAGGTAACACCAAATTATTAGTCTTAGAGACCTGAGGAACCACTTACAATTTTCTAACCATGATTCCTTTGCTTTGGACTGTCTTACCAAAGTAGCAGTAAAAAAACACTCACCTAGACATTTAAGTAAGCTTAGCTAAAAAAAACTTGAAAGAAAAACATGACATAATTCTGCCATTTCTTTAGTTTTCACACAGAATTCTTTTCCTCTTGCTGGATTCTTATTCCATTTCGCACTGATTGGTTCTTTTATAACATTACAAAAAAAAATACTACTCCAGGATGCGTTTATTTTTTGTTTCAGAATAAAAATTACAGAACAGATGAGTATCAGAATTATTACCTAATATGGAATTGTTATTTAAATCCCTCTATTTTGTATGTTGCTGAACTACGCAAAACATAAGTATCTAAGAACATCTGTGTGTCACTTAACATAATGTCAATGGCAGGGCCGGATTTACCTTTTTTGTGACATAGATAAAGGACATTTTTGAGACGCTCATAAAAAATTTCAGTGAAATAATAATAATAATAATAATAATAATAATAATAATAATAAAATATATTCCTTGTTGTAATTGCGTTGAACGTGCAAACAAAAGCATGTGCCTGGAATGGCTATGCATAAATCTGGCACTTGTCAGTTTAATGGTTTAAAATAATAAATTCAATTCAATGGCAATCTAATCAATAGCCAATCTTTTTAATTATATTAAAATAAAAAATAAATTATACAATTTATAAATTCTAATGGCAAAACTATAATTTATGCTTTAAAGCATGTGAATTTTGCTATTGGGTGTTTATTTGTGTTAAAATTTCTTTGTGTCTGGATATTTTAAGAAGAAAATCTTTTAACCCCTTGTTCTGAATATCACTAAGTGAGTTGTGTTTTTTTTTTAATAATAAACAAGAACAAACATCAAAGTTTCAAATGTCTAAGTTACCTTATTTTTTGTTGGTACATTTTATCAGTTTAAACATTTCATTAGTTTACAGTGTTGTTTTGTTAATAAATAATGGGTTTCTGAGATTTGCATATCATTGCATTCTGTTTTTATGTAGATTTTATAGTGATCTAACTTTTTTTATATTGGGGTTGTAGTTTTATACTGTATCCTGAATATATAGAACATTAATTGCGTGTAGATGGTACTTACCATTATCTGATATGGTTGATTCTTTTGCATGACTAATGTCATGCCGTACACTTGGACAGACACCATCTTAGTAATGGAGACATCTGGAATGCTTTGGATCTCATTCCACTTTGCATTCTGCACTATAACTGTAAACGGAGTGAGATGTGTTCCCTCCAGGTGGCATCCTTGGGCAGCAATGTAAGTACAAGTGCCCTGGAAGTCGTAGGTGCTGTTGTCGAATGTGTTGTAGTGAGGATCTCCATGAATATTACAGGTGGCATAGTGTACTGGATGGCAGCCTCTGATCTCATCGACTACGCTGCATTCCGTTCCACCAGGGCAGCTGCTGTTTTCACATACAACTTCACCGTTTGTTGGATTACAGGTGCAGTTTTTGCTGCAGTTGTTATCCGCCCAGATAGATTCTCCAGCCTGTAAGTAACGCTCCTCACCTCCGCTTTTGTACATACAGCCACACTGACCTTTGGGTACACACTTGTTTCCACTCCACAAGAATCCATCATCACAAACGCAAGTCTCAACACAGTTTGCTGTACATGCAGCAGAAGGAGTGGGATTCTCACAGGTGGCAGGACAGGCGCAGGACTCAAAGTGACTGTTGGCCGGGCATTTAGGGTTAGCTGAGGAAGATATAATGGCCCCAACTCGAATAAGTTATATATAACGGTGCTTAAAATTGTAGTATCTAAGTCAAAGGTTCTAGGTTAAATATACAGTGGTGGCCAATATGATTAGGACACCAGTATGTTCATCATATTAAAATTGTTTCATAGTCAGTTATATTTTTATCTTTTTCTGTATAGCATGTCAGAAGAAAATATCGGTTTACATTTCCAAACAATCAATTTGCCATTAACTGAGATTTTTTTTGTTTGCACAAGGAGTGTAACAACAGATATATATCAGATATAGGGATCTGTTCTCATCATTTTCACACAGTCTGTCTAGAATAACCTAAAGAAACAGAACAAACTGAGACAGATAAAAACCAGAGGAACTGTTTCTCAGTTTCTCCTGTTTTCATCTTTCTCAGTTTGTCTTGTTTATTCATGTCATTCTAGACAGAGTAGATGATGAGAACAGAGTGGAGCACTGGCTCTGTGTGGAGCACTGGCTGTTATCTGTATCTATTGGGTGTCTGTGAATGCTTGTGTGTGAACAGACACAATACTGTCCTCTGGTTGGAAATGATAAAAATTTACTATACCAAACAAACACCAATTATCATCAGTTATGTGTCCTACCCCACCACACACTTTGACTAAAAAAACCTACTCAGATGAAGTGTTTCAGTGAGTTCAGTTTTAGTTATGCCACAGTAACGTCTTTGTACTGGAAAAAAAACTTTTTTGTTTAATTACTCGTCATTGAAAAAGTAACACCGTTAGTATTTTTTTTATTTATAAATGATATTTATAAAATCACTGCTGATAGAAATAACTGACTTAAAATCTTTTTTAGCTTAAGAAAATACTAAAATGTTCTAATAATTTTGTTCTAAAAATGTGAAAATATTCTAATAATTTTGTCCACCACTGTATACAATAAAGTTGTCTATTATTGTTAATAATTTAGCATTTTATGTTTTTGTTTCCACAAATAATAAGGAATCTAATAATGAAACAATAAAATATATATCGTTTATCAGAAGTGTCACTATCGAAGAAATCAAGCCCTGTTGGCACATGATTCTGATCACAGAGAAAAATGAAAAGCAGAGTGTTTAAATTGCATCTTGTACTTTTGTAACTATTTTATCATATTCTTTTTACAGTATACCCCTTTATAGGTAATTAAGGATTTGATTCAGCCAATTTATTTACCAAAGTGAGCAGAAACAACTTTGCAAAAGAACATCAAAGGCAAATTCCTGCTTATTATCTTGAGTACATTACTCTGGCCTGTGGCATATCCATGTAAACATTTTACAAATTATCCTCTTATAATATATATACATAATGTCTACATCGTACTATTTATTATTGAATCTATACTTACCACAGCCAATTGTGTGTCTCCAGTTGTGTACACGAACACCAGCTCTCTGACAGGCATCTGAATAAATCTCTGCTGTCTTACAAAGGAAGTGTTTATATCCTTTTCCCATACAGTAGTCGAAAAGACAATTTTCATAGAAAACCTTAGGATCGATGACAGAGTTGCAGTCTCTAAATGGACCATCAGAGAGCAGCGTGGCTAAGTGACAGAAAGCCTTTGCAGCCAAACGTTCAAACCATGATTCTCCCTGACAGCTCTCACACTGACCCACACAGTCATCACTGCAATAGGAGTTTTCTGGTAAACCTGGTACTCTCCAGCTCTTTCCTAGTTCTGGGATGCTGCCTGCTACACTGCCGGTGAGAGTGGTAAGGTCATCCTCCTTCTTTCCGTTAAAGTTCCCACACATGCCACACATCCTTCCCATAAAGCTTCCTGGTATGTTTACCATCAAATATTGATCCCAGTCATACTGCACTGACAGTCCAAAATCTGTTTTGATAATAACCGACAAACCACTTTGCTGAAGAGTTACTCTGCCATTGTCCAAGGAGATTGGAAGGTACCAAAATGAATCCCTAATCTATTGAAAATGTATAAAGAAAAAATAAGAACTTTATATGACATTTATAATGTTAATCCTCTACTTGGGTATACTTACTCGTACAACCCCAAATTCATGGCGGACAATAGTGATGTTATTGCCATAGACATTGACAATGACTTTGCTGACAGCAGTGGCTTTGGAACTGCCCAGGCGCTCATTTTCAGTTTGGACTTCAAAAGCAGGATGAAAACTGTCTATGTCGCAGTTTTTTGCCATGATATATGTACAGTTTCCCATGAAGTTGTAGTAGCTGCCATCAAATGTACGATAATGTGGATCTCCCATGACCCAACAGACACCAACTTTAGCTGAAATAAATTTTGGAAAATAGGTTACTTTAGGGTTGTTCCTTTAAACCTGAATTTTAGAATTTGTTGTTGTGGTTTTTTTTTTTTTTGCAATTTAGACAATACGCTGTCCCTACTGCAATACACCTGAAATGGAATCACAGTTAAGTTTAAACTTTATAGCATGTGCATTAGTTTTACCTCGACTGCCAGCCTACCTAAAGGAGAAAGTTTCATATAACTGTTTGTCCAATAAAATATCCCTTGTAATTGTGCATACAGTCAATTATATTTTCTTACCTGGAGGATTACCAGGGGCAGGAGATCCATATCCATTGGACTTTGATGCACCAAAGCTATAGAGAGCAAATGGTAAGTCTGAATGGGAGACTTGATGGAAGCCTGTGCCTTTATCATAACTGATCTGTGTCCATGAGTATTCCTTTCCCGCCACTTGAGTCCACTGAAGGTCTTTTGGCAATGGATTATTATCTAGTGTCAGTTTTCCTAGGTGTTTGGACTGAGCTATAATAATCGCTTCATTGGTAAAGTCATCTTGGCTATCCATTGTATATGAAGTGCTAAAGCGGTCTACAGGCAGAACGGTTATAAGAAAGGGGTCATTGGTTTCTCCATTTTTGTTGATTCCACCGTTAAATTCATATAGTACTTGAACCCCTTTATCAGCGATTAAATGCAGATAGTTTGGGTATTGAAGATTGATGTAGAGTGTTTCTCCAGCCACCAGTTGTTTTGGTGAAGCTTTTCCATCCTGGGTAGTGATTCGTATTTCAGTGTTCTCTGAGGCCTGAATGATTACTGTATCAAATCTGTTTGAGGGCTTTGTGTATGCAAGAGTTGCCACAAGAAACTCCTTTCCCCAGCTACTAACAGGAAGTAACTGTTCAAATACATGATTACACTCTGTAAAATACCAGGTACAGCTATGTCCTGTGAACACTGCCACTGGTTGCTTGGCAGATACTTTGGAGCCAGTCAGATCTTCCACACTTTGCATTTGCACACTTTCAAATGGTTCCAGATCAATAGAAAGTGTGCTACCTTGTGTGTATTGCTGCCCTGCAAATGTCACCGAACCGGTAAGCTGAACTTCCACAGTGTTTTTTATGCCTTGATTGGTAACGGCAAACTCTTTATACTGATCAGGCGGACCCATCTGTGGAGTATAGAGGAAATACTCTGTCCCCCATTCTTTTATAGGGTAGATCACTGAAGTGTCGGCTGTGTCTGGCTTATAGTTTAGCGACAACACTAGAACGTCTTGATCAGCTTCTACTTGGACAGTTTGTTTATTTTGTGAGCTTCCAGTCATTTCTACCCCATCAGGAAGCTGGAATGACTTGCCACTTCCTGGTTGAAGAGTTGTTTCGAAGATTTTTCCCAGGGCAGTCACTTTTACCTTTGTGCTTAAGAGAGAACTTGGTGGGCTAGAGACCTCTACGCAGAAACGTGGTACACCTGTATACTTATAATTCTGCATAAATGATAAGGCAAACTCCTTCCCTGCAGGCCCAGCAGCACTCAGGCCTAAAACATTGTTTAATATTATAGTTAACATACATCAATGCAATAAGTTACAAACGATATAGCAGAGGTGGGTAGAGTAGCCAAAAAATGAAACTTAATTACAAGTAAAACTGCTTTACTTTTCTTACTTTAAATAACTCAAGTAAGAGTAAAAGTATTAACGTGTAAAGTTACTTGAGTACTAGAGGAATAAAGTATTGAATGATAAGACGACTCAAGTAGTATGTTACTTGTTACTTCGGATCTGATTAAATGAAAGGAAAATCCTGAATCCAGAAAGATACTAACAATCGACTACATCAAATACGCCCAAAAATTTGTGCATATGTGCACATGTGCGAGATTTTATAGTAATTTACAGTAAAGTTAAAGAATCCTTCTCAAATAGCCATTATTATGAGTCTAACCGAAACATGTTTTCTTAGGTTGAAGCTGGAATTTCTGTACTCTGATATGTCACCTTGTTTTGGTGCACATAGAAGTCATCCCATTATGTAACTGTTCCTTTTTTACTCCTACGGTGTGTCTACACTAAGTAAACGTAATGCTTTACTACCCACCTCTACAAATTAGCTGTCTCTTTAAGATAATATGTCATTAACATCTAAACATCCCATTCTGGAGTCTTACCAAAGAGCAGGTTTGCCACAAAAATACGCAGAATTGTCAACTCCATAACTACAAAATAAAAATGAAATTATAGTCAGCTTTTACGAAATAATCCAGACAAGCAGCTTCTATAGATATTTATGACCATTTCACAGAATGCATCAGCTTTCTCCTATTTATGTCAGTCATCAACAGCAGCGTGTCCTACCTGGGTCAGGGCCGTGACTCCTGATCTGAAGTGGAACCAGCTCCTGTGTATTGACGACTCTTATCAACCTCTACAGCAGCCAATCAGTGCTGCTTTTTTACCACAGAAGGATTTGCGTGGAGCTCAGCAGATGCAATTATTTAATGAAATGTTTGTTGGTTAAAGAAAAAGCATAAAAGCACTTTAAAAGCACTTTGTCAAAAAAGCACTTTATTGTTATACTAGCAGAAAGATAGCATAGGCGGTGGCAACTTGGTCACACCTGTGCTATCTTAAACCTCCTATAGTTACAACAAATCAATCATTCATTTTTGGCTTGATGCATATATATATTATAATATTATAATGTCACATGTGAAATATTTCATATCACTACGCCAGCTCTCTTTGTACCTTTTCTGAAAAAAAGACTTAAAAAGACTTAATAGCATTTATAGTTTTTTAATCCTCACAGTGTACACAGAGATTAATACTACTTGTGCATTTAATATTTATATTATACAATAAAATACATAAAAAGACATACAAAATGAAACGGTAACAGCAACGTGCCTTGTCATATTTTTTATGATGTCATATTTTTTATGATGTTATGTCATATATGTAAAAAATAGTCAAAACATTATTTCAACCTGCTTAAGTGCATCTGTATAGACATACACCAGCATTACTGCTGGTTTTGAACACACTTTCTTTCACAGATCTTTTGCAAATGTCTAATAGACCATTTAAAATCATTCCTGATCGTCCTGATTTATAAGCTTAAACAAATTGGATTAAAAAAAAATCCAGGAAAATTATAGACAATTTAATTTAAAAATGTTTCACATTAAAATGCACTGTAAGAAAAGTCAAGAGTACCAAACAAAATCTATATTTCTTGTATTTCTATAGATCAGATTGTACTCTTTTTGTACATTTTTCACAGAAAGAAAATCGAATAAGTTGTGAAATGTCCAGAAACTTTATCGCACTCTGTTCATTTGAATTTAAATTAATTTGTTTAGCATGATTAATCATGGAAATTGTCACAAAGGAGCTGTAAAAAACATTTTAGATCCATCATGTCGTACCGTTAACAGTATTACTGTCATTGTTTTTTAAAGTTTTTTTTTCCCGCACAGTTTTTTCTAACTTTTTATTTTCATAAAAAAAGGAAATGAACCTGAACCAATAAGTCATAACATAACCATCTAACATAAAACTAAAACTTTTAAAAACAAAAAATATATATATTTGTATATTATTGTATACTGTAAAAGGCTTGAGGTTTACACTGTAGGATTTTTTACCTTATTTTTCAAAAGAAATGTATATATAATTATCTTTTATCATTCATTTTAAAACAATTTCTATAAAATATTTTCAAATATTCTATACTGTATTATATTTTTTAAATGAAGGCATACAACTACAGTCAATGGTAAAAATTCTGTTATTTTTTATAATAGCTGTTACAGTATATGCACTTTTGTGTGTACTGTATTTGTCACTTCTACCACTTCACCACCGGATTATTTTTTCATAGCCTCCTCCCTTAAAGTACCAGGATGTAAATAGTTAAGTAGGCGTTGAGTGCAGTATCAGTGTATGAAAATATAATCTTATCCACAACACATCCACTTAAAAAAATACTATGTCTATATATTCTATGCTGGTATCGCTGGCCTGTCAAACCTGGACAAAAGCTTGCCACACAATTGAACTCTTATGAACTTTAGTAATTAATGAACCATTTAATCTCTTAAAGCTCTTTCAAAAGTAACTATTCAGTGTGCCTAGAAAATGTTAAATATTTAACATAAACTGATCCAGACCAAAAATCATTGACCCACCTTATTGATCCCCAGTGAGTACAGAGAAATATATAGTTAGATAGACACTATGTACATCCTAAACAGAAACTCCAAACATAATGTAATCCATATCATATCACACTGGAGTACCCTACAGATTCGTCTACCAATGCTGGGAGGTAATGAAAAATGTTGTAAAATAAAATAAAAATTAAATGTCTTTATCTGTTACATATACTCTACAGCACAGTGACTTTTCTTTCTTCGCATATCCCATTTTAGAAAGTTAAGGTCAGACCACAGGGTCAGCTATAAAAGCAGATCAGGGGTCTTGCTCAAGCAGTGGTGGGGCTTGAACCTAGGTCTACCAAACAACAACTTAGCACCTTAACCAAAATTACATTTTGTCCTGTAAATATGTAGCTTAGGCTGAGGTGACAATTATGGCCAAAGCACTTTCTGTAGTTTTTGGAAATGTTCCAATTTGGCCTGTGACCTTACATGTATCGGTAAACCAGGAAATTTGTAGAAAGCTGATGTTGGGTATCTTAAAGATAATGTCATATTGTATACTGTAGCACAAGTTGCTGATTGCTTACTGTGTGGAACTGTGTACCTAACTTATCCACTACCATTCCTACAATGGTCACTGTAAAAAAGAATGGAAGTAATGGAGGAAGGTGGCCTTCTCAATCTGCTGAAAGCCAGTATGGCTGTGATTTGCCAAAGGCAAACTGATTAAGAGGAAGTGGTAGCTCAGTAGTTAAGGTGTTAGACTGCCAACTGGAAGATTGGAAGATATTGGGTGTGATTTCCAGTACTACCAAGTTACATTTCTGGGCCCCTGAACAAGGCCCTTAACCCCAATTGCTCAGTTGTATAAACAAGATGTATAAATTTAACAGTAAGACTCTCTGAATTGGGCCAAATAAACATAATGTATGTATAGGCATGTGCAGATACCTGCATGTTCGGGGGGGGGGGCAGATACAATGAGGGTTAGGGTTAGGGTTAACATTTATGCAAAATTTATATCGGGATCATCACAACACCAATTTAGGGAGTACATTTTTCGAGAACAATCTTCTCCAATTTTTAAGTGAGTGGAAAACTACATTTTCTCTTCAATCCTTTTATTTATTATTATCTCTCTGATGGCTGTTTCAGAGTTAATTATTGTAACACAATACATTTGTTTTAGACAAAATAAATAATAAATAAATAATGATAAAATAATGATAACTACTCCGATTACAACAGCAATAGTTGTTTGTTTTTTCCGGGGGTATTGATTGAAATGGTTTGGGTTTAAATCCAATGACTACCAATTAAGTGCCTCCGCTGGGACCATGTTCAAGGCAAGGCGGGCTATTAAATACTGTAATGCAAAAACATTGAATAAAGAATGTGTATTGAACAAATCACAATACACAAATGGTTTGTTTAATGTATTTAATTCCACACTAAATGTCACATTTTGGTCCTTTAATTAAACTCTGGGACCAAACCAGCGTCTGGTGGCCATGTTGTTTAAATGCGTGTGTGTGGTTATTGCATTAAACAACCGCTAGACGGCGCGTCATAGATTTCAAAACATAAACAGCAAAGCATTTAAGAATGTTCTTAGAAAAGAGAAGGAAATGGATGCCACTGAAAGTATGCGGATCATCAAATTGGAGAAACACTGCGATTTAGATATGAAGTCTGAAAGAAGTTAAAGCAAATAAAAGAAGAAGACGACTATTGACAGAAGACTGCAACTGTAATCATTATACTGTCTGGGGCTGGAAGAGAAACTATCAACAAAAACAAAAAGAGGTTAGCTAACTTTGCTGACTTGCTAAGTAACTTTAGCAAGACAATGTTTAGCAAGTCATTCCATTAAAAAACATATTTAACTGTATTTACCGACCAACAGTTAGTTAGTAAGGAAACTGGCGAAACCTGCAGTAAGTTTTAACTGTTTGCTAGTTAAAGTTTTTATTAGTAATCTAACCGGTTAGATGACGTGTGTATTCAGTCTGAATGAAGCTATAACGCTGAATATTAAAGTTTTCTTTCCAACACTAAAAAGCAGCCAGAAAACATAAACTAACACTATATAAAGCTTATATTTGACAGGTGACGTTTTCAATCCCCCCTTTTTTTTAGCGGGAAGTAGCTAAAGCACGATAAAAGTCACTGGATGACGCAATAGACTAGTTTGCATAACGACTTTTTTTCCACCAGCTAATCATTTTACTCGGCTAATCTGGGACGTCAGATTTTACGTATAATACTACCTAATACATTATAACTCTATAATTTATTTATTATTATTATTATTTTATTATTTATTTAGCTGGTGCTAAAAAATCCTGGTGCGCGCAATCAGGCTTATCAATTTATAAGCCGATGGTGCACCTTATCGTTACAGCAAGCTGAGGAAAGGAAATGTTAATATTAACTGTTAAACAATGCATAAATAAACAACGAATTGATAAATGTAAGTTTAATGTGGCTTTATATTGAGTAATTAAGGTAATCAGTCAAATAATTCGGCCATTTTTATTTGATCCAGAGATGAAGGATGTAATACTATTTTTGTCAGCTAGAGGGAACCAAAGAGAAACCAATAAAAGGCATGACTTCTATAGCAACAATCCAATAACATAAAGCAAATAAAATGCTATTTTAATTGGCTCAAACTAAAAGTGGGAAGAAGTTAAAGCAAGCCAATTAGGGCTTACCCAGAAATGACATGCTTTTTAAGAACGCATGTATCAAGTGACCAAATTCTGAGTTTTTCCTCCAATGTGCTACAGATGGGATATGACCCACAATCGTGAAAGCAGGAAAAATACTGATATTTTCAGTTTGAGGTCTCATTCATATGTGGAGATAAATCAGATATGTGCATTAGTGTCTGCCATGTAAGCAGATCGGATTATCCCCCGTCGATGCGAGTCGAATATCATTTTAAAAAACGACAGTGGTGCATGACCTCAATTCAGGTGGACACTAACAGCAATATGTAAATATAGCTTAGTGCAACTGTGTGTTGATATTTTTTAATTGCATTCACTTTTTGTCTGTAAAAGAATTAAAAAAAGAGATTTATACCTTAACAATCGATTCGGCCAGGCTACAACAAGGTCTTTTTTTCCTCCTAAAGAAAACATCGTTTTGCCGACCTTTAAATATGGTTTGGAAAGTAAAATACTGATTAATCATTACGTCTCTGCCATTGCGTCCATGGATTATGCCGCCGTTTTTACTTTCTTTTTCCGGTCAGTACGTCTACCTTAGGTTGTTTTGCTGTGTTTAGTGTAAATGCAAAAATCAGATATGGATCAGTTTTAAAAGAATATGTAAGTCAGAAAATATAGTCATATAAATCGGAATGGGGCATCAAGATCTGCAGTGTAAATGCAGCCTAAAAGTTGACAGACCTACATACACTCTTATCTGGTGCCCTGCACACACAAACAAATACAGTGTTGTATTACAGTGCAACTTAGATTTTTTTTTTATGACATGCACTTTTATGCTGTAAATCATCTAATCAGACAATCATGTGGCAAAAAAAGTTGTAAAAAGTTGTTTATTTGAGGTACTGTATCCTTACTGGCACCTTGAACCATTAAAACATTTTCTGTGGCATGTAATTTACAAGATGTTTCAACTTACAAAATCGTCACTCAGGGTTTTTAAAAAAATTTTTTTAAACCATTTGTTATAAACTCGGGACACTATCATGCATAAAAATATCCGTAAGTCAAAGTTCATATCCGATTTATTTCCATATGAATAGAAAATGTGCTTTTTTTTCCCCTGCCTACACAATTGTGGGTCATATCTTATCTGTGGCGCTGAGGAAGAGACAGGTGACAGAACAGGAAGTAGCAGAGCTGAAGATGTTGAGGTTTTGTTTGGCAGTGACGAGGTTGGACAGGATTAGGAACGAGTTCATCAGGGGGACGGCACATTCTAGATGTTTTGGGGAGAAAGTCAGGGAAGCCAGATTGAGGTGGTTTGGACGTGTACAGAGGAGGGATAGTGACAATATTGGTAAGATGGTGTTAGAAATGAAGCTACCATGCAGAAGGCAAAGAGGAAGACAAAAGAGGAGGTATATGGATGCGATAAACGAGGACATAAGGTTAGTGGGAATGAGTGAAGAGGATGTAGAGAATAGGGTCAGGTAGAGACAGATGATTCGCTGTGGCGACCCCTAAAAGAGTACAACCGAAAGGAGAAGATCTTATCTGTGCCATATTGGAAGAAAAAAAAAAACCTTTACTTTCACGGGCCATTGTATTTAAAGAAATATGTTTCTACTTTCAGTTTTACACACTGTAAGTGATCTATGAAACTTCCTCCAGAGAATGGCTACAGCTGGTCCGGTCTCCACAGAAGGAATGAACGCTACCAGTAAGTGTCCACAATGTAAAGTAAAAAAAGCAATAAATTATCACGTTTAGAAATTTAAATCATGCATCAACAGAAGAAATTGCTGTAAATAATCACACACTTTGATTGCAGCTTGTATTCCTTAAAGTTAGCTTTTCTTAAAATGAATAATTCTCAGAAGGTTTCTGCATATCCAGCCCCTGTAGTAAATGACTCACCATATTATAACAATTGTCTGTGCAGCAGAAATGTCATTATAACTAGTTTGATGTTTGTCCCTCAGATGTGTTTACTCTGTTATGGAGGAGGAGATTTTTTCCTCAGAGAGGTACAAGTGCATGGGTGTGTGTCAGAATGTCTGTGTCCAAATTTAACCAGATTCACACTTTTTTTTTCTGTTACTGCTTCCTTAGCGTTACTAGTTTTAGAAAGAACAGAAAGAGAGAGCCATAGAGCAGTTGGTGTGTGTTGGTGCTGTTGGTGTGTGTTAGGGTCAAAGCACAGGGTCTGCCATTATAGGATGCATTTGGAGTACAGTTAAGGGCCTAACAATGTCAGGCTGGCAGCAGTGGAGGTTAAACCCAGATCCTGCAATTACCAACCAGACCACTGACCAGTTTCCCTGTAAGTGATTGCCAACTTCTTTCAGGGCAAACCGTTTATAGATTCATGTCACTTTCCATCAGCCTGATTTAAAAGGTGTATTTTGAATTACTATATCAGAACGACAAATTTATGAATTGCAAAAATACGAATAAAGGTAGATAAAAACGCATTTGCTAAATAATTTCTCACGTAGCGAGTATTAAACCTAGGTCACTAATCTACGTTTTCTTCATAACAACACGGCTGTTAGCATCATTGTGTTTGGACAAATGAGGAAACCCAAACATTCCTCTGTTCTTTTTGATTGCTAACAAAATGCCGTGATCTGAAACATTTCTTTCTTTCCCAGGAGTTACTAATGGAAGTCGTGTCTCCTGCTTTGTCGGTTAAATGACATTAAACTCATGTGACTAATCTTCTATTTTCGTGCCATTATGCTTGCTATGTTTTGTTACCTAACGGTTACTTGGTTACCAATACCACCCTCAGCTACTTGAACAACGTGATGAAAATGCCTCTGATTTACTTTCTTTTTTTTCTTCTTTTATTGCAAACTTCGCTGAACATTAAGATGGAAACCCGGCTACTCATGCGGATGAATTAACATTTATAACGCATTGAGCCTTCATATCATGCAAAGTGGCTTAGATTCAGTGGGTCAAATCAGATTGAGTTTGAAGTTAAAACTCCTGGCTTAGATCCTTGCTGTTCTGCCGATCTTTTGTTGATGTAGGCCATCACACTTTGACATTATTAAATGTTTGTTTTTGGTTTTTTTTTGCTATTCGTGGTTATAGAGTGGTTTTTGTGGCTACAATTGCCATCCTGTTTGCTCAAACCAGTCTTGCCTTTCTCAACAACAAAGCCTTTTTTTTTTTTTTTTTTACCACTCCCTGAATTTTTTTTCATGCCATTCTGTTTGGTTGTGTGTGAACTAAAAGTCATCAACAACCATATCAAACCACCAAGCGAACCGTGTCATTGAAAAACATTAAATAACAACCTGGATAACTATGTTTTTATGCATTTAAACTAACTGCATAAATGAGCAGCTGTTCCCATGCACCAACATTTTCTCTGTGCTCATACAGAACCTGCTGAAACTCTTCGGATGGCATCTGTTGAAGTAAGAATGCAATTTATTAAATGTATTTCTGTTTTCACATAACTTTTGTTTGTCATATTAAATTGTGTGGTTGTGTGTACATTGTAAAAATGTAATTTTTCCAGGGACAGACGTCAGTGAGTTCATCGCAGACCAATAAGAGAACTATCGGTCACCGTGGGATCGACCCTACAGGGGAGACTACATATAAAAAGGCAAGCAAAATGAAGGAGGTCATGTGTAATGGCACATAATGGCTTATTTGCGATTGTAGCACAAAATCAATTGGTATAATGATTTTTATCTGCGAAGTTAGTGTAGCAGAATCTTCTTACCTGTTGATGAATTGAAAGAGCTCTGTTTAACATTGCATAATTATTGTGTAATAATGACATTAATGGAGTGCTTTGTATCTTTGTGTCATTTGATCGATGTACTATACATTGGATGTTATTAGAGATGCACAGATGCCGGTATCGGTTATTGGACCCGATACGGAGCTCATGGACTTGTAATCGTACTTGTAAAAACGCTTAGATACCAAAGACCCATACCTCTTGTGACGTCACTGACAGAATTTTCAGTGCACAAAGACTTCAGCAGCAGCAGCAGCAACAGAATGTCAGGCTCAGTGGTTTGTAAATATATAAAAAAAAAATAGGCAAGCTGCAAACTTTGTTCCGCGAAAATATCAAGGTACAACAATGAGTATATGAGTAATCCAATAATCAATCAATCAATAGTAAGCAGGGAGAATTTGCTGCTAGCAGTAACGTTAGCACTCGCCAACCGACCTTGCAGCAAACCCATGCAAGGTGAGAGCAAATGACGAGAAACCCGAGAGCTTTACAAATAATCCAAAAAAAAGTACTGGTACCACTATTGGCAAGTACCAGAAAAAAAATATCGGTATATCTCAGTCTTTTTGAAAAAATGTAATCAAGCATAAATAATCTCACTAGTATAAATTTTCATCTATCCTAATTTGTTAGACAACTTCATCTGCCCTAAAAGGTGCGATCCAGCTGGGCATCGCACATACTGTGGGCAGCCTGAGCCAGAAGCCAGAGAGAGATGTTCTCATGCAGGACTTTGAAGTAGTGGAGAGCATTTTCTTTCCAAGGTGGGTTTTGTATGTGAAATTCTTATGACCATAATGCAAATAATGTTACAACAATTTGCATTTTTTCCTCTAAATTTGTTTTTAACTTCTTTTTTTCTTTTTTCTGTGTCGTTTTTCTTTCTCAATAAGCGAGGGCAGTAATTTAACCCCTGCACACCACCATGGCGACTTCAGGTTTAAAACCTACGCTCCGATTGCCTTCCGCTACTTCAGAGAAATGTTCGGGATTCGATCTGATGACTACCTTGTAAAGTTTTTACTTACTTTTATAATTTTTTACACTAGTTCTCAAAGTGTATTTTGTTGACTGTCAAAAATAAATAAATAAATAGTATTTCCTAGTAGAACATGCATCCCAGAACACTTAAAAATGATAATCCATTAAATAATAAATTTTTTGACCCCTGACCAATTTTCTCACATTGCATTGTAGTAACACAGTCACTAAACACAAGCTGAACCCACAGTATTAATAAACAATCCTCTGGTGGTAATGGAAGATTTTTTATTTTATGAGAGTTCTATAAAAAACACAAATAGTTAAAAATTACTTCCAGCTGAAGCCATATGATAATATATAGATAAGATAAAATTATAAGTAGTGTTAGACGTTTGTGCATCAACCAACAGATGTATTATTGTGTAACTGTGTTTGTATGATTTGCAGTATTCTCTGTGTAACGATCCCCTGATCGAGCTGTCGAACCCTGGGGCCAGTGGGTCAGTGTTTTATGTCTCCAGTGATGATGAGTTCATCATTAAAACTGTCCAGCACAAAGAGGCAGAGTTCCTGCAAAAATTACTACCTGGATACTTTATGGTGAGAACATGCATTTGGGTAGGATTTTTTTGTTTCTATGTCAAAGTCTACACTGCTGTGTAACTGTTTGTGTTTGTGCTTTTGCTGATATTTGCCATAGTTTTTAAGATAGCCTGGAATTCTTACAGAAAAATGTAGATTGCGTTTGCGTAATAATCTACAAATATCATTCCAACTGAAGCTCATATCAGCAAACAGCTAGGTATAAAATAATAAATATTAATTTAATCATTCATTCATCTTATACCCGCTTATTCCCTAATTTGGGGTCACAGGGATCTGCTGAAGCCTATCCCAGCCATATCTGAAAGACAGGAGGGGTACATCCTGGACAGGTTGCCAGTCCATCGCAGAGCCGCGTACACTCACACTCACTCCTATGGGCAATTTAGAATCGCCAATCAACCTAACATACATGTTTTTGGACTGTGGGAGGAAACTGGAGTACCCGGAGTAAACCCACGCAGGTGTGGGGAGAACATGCAAACTCCACACAGAAAGGCCCTCGTCCGGGAATTGAACTCGGGCCTTCTTGCCAAATAATAAATAATTTTTTAAACATTTTTTTGGTATTTGGTAGACACCCATATCCAGAGCAACTTACATTTATCTGTTGTTGTTTTTTTTTTATTAAACTGAGCAGTTAAGGGTTAGAGGCCTTGCTCAGTGGCCCAGCTTGGTGGTGGTATAAACTAATCATAAGACTGAGCCACCACTTCCTCTTCCTAATTGGCATGAGCACAAAGTTACTTGGTGAGGCATTGTTTTTAGTAATATTCAGTAACAGTGAGAATTCATATGGTTGGTATGCACAGACCTGGAATTTTTTTCCAATAAATCAAAACGTTTTTCTTCCAGAACCTGAACCAGAACAAGCGTACACTGCTGCCCAAATTTTATGGCCTTTACTGCATTCAGGCTGGCGGAAAGAACATCCGAATAGTGGTGATGAACAACTTGCTGCCGCGTGCTGTGCCCATGCATCTCAAATACGACCTGAAGGGCTCCACGTACAAACGTCGGGCCTCGTCTACGGAGAGAATGAAAAGTCTTCCAACTTATAAAGACTTGGACTTCATCCAGGACCTGCCAGATGGGCTGATGCTGGAGAATGATCATTACAACGCACTATGCAAGACCATCCAAAGAGACTGCCTGGTGAGGAAGGCAGTCATTTACAGCAAAATTGGGGTTGTGATGGTGGCAGTTTTTTCACCACTGCTAAGATACAGCTTAGATGCTTTTTAGGAAAGGTGCCTTATTGTTCTGCCACCAAGCAAGCGGGCCATCACTGGCATCAATTGCCCTCTTAAAATAACGGTCATTTTTCGTCTACATGCCCTCTCTTTGGAATAGGAATCGTGGCTTTCGCTTTTCTTTTCCTAAATAGCACTACACGTTTGCTAGACAGCTACATGCTCAAACTTGCCAATCTAAAGGAAATGTCATCTATGGTAACTATACAACTATGGGGTGAGTTGTAATTTAGCATAGTCGGATAATCTAAAAAAACACATGCTATAAATAAGAGCTGGACGATTAATTAAATAGAAATAAAAACCTAAATTTAGAACTAAATGTTGTTATTTAGTTTTTTTTAATCCTTTCTCCTTAATGTACAACTGTGTATGAAGTCACGTGACTCTGCATGGTCCAGTCAGTCCCACTAAAGTGGCATAGCAGAAAGCTCAAACACAGAGTCCGCTAAGAAACAGGAGAAGCTTGTACCAAAGAAAAACCCAGTGAACTATAAGAGCAAAATAAATAATAAAATAATTGTTTATTAATCGTACTTGAGTTCAAGTAATTAAAGTTCAGATTTTATCATGTCACCCAGCCCTTCTATAAATACCAAATTTTATAAAACTGTAACTATTCTTATGCTTGTATACAATTTTTTTTATGCTTGTATTAGAGTGTGTGATGTCATATAAGAAACTGCTGTGACGACGGTCATGGCGACTGTCACAGCCCTACTTTCAAGTCTGTTTGAAAACAAATCAAAACTCTTAGTATTCAATGCAATATATTTTAAACAACTTCGATCATATTTTAATTGTCTTAGATCCATTGTAGTGTTTATACAAAGACATTATGACCAAAATCCTGCCACAATCCAAATACTTCTTAAACTAACTGTACATCAATAATCAGTAAACAGAGCATTTCACTGTATGTCTTCCTATCTATGATTCTGTATGTGACAACTACATTCTACAAGTCTAACATTCTCCATAAGCTTTAACACATCTGGTTAAATGCTTCAGGGTCATTTTGCATGTTGTCTCTACATTTTAGTTGCTGCAGAGCTTTAAGATCATGGACTACAGTTTACTCGTGGGAATTCACAACGTGGACCAATCTGGTAAAGAGGTAGCCATGGCAGTAGCCATGGCAGTACCTGATCCGAAAAAGAATCAGGGCCAGAAGCCCCTTTACTGCACGACCATGGAGGCAATTCAGGGCGAGGCGAAAGGCAAGGCTGCACCGCAGTGCAGTGAGAGGTTCGACACTTTACCAGGGTGAAAAGCTTTTATTTGAAATTAAAGGTTGGGTTTAAAAATAGGCAAAATTACAAACCATTGATTGTAAATATATTATCATGATGTAACATATAGTGTGAAGTACTAGATTTGTGTCACCATTTAACGTGTGCATAGGCGCTTTAGGCTCACCGCATTGCATTGCTGTTCCTTTTATTGCGTGTAGTTTATATATAGATAATTATGTGTAGCTTTTTGCCATCACATTAGGCATACCAGCTAAGTATTTTCATCATTATTGACTGTTTTCTCTGTGTTTTTGTCACTTCAGCATGGGTGGAATCCCAGCACATAACCTAAAGGGGGAGAGGTTGCTCATGTTTATTGGTATTATTGACATCCTCCAGTCCTACAGGTACCAGACGATGCTGTTGGTGCTGTTATTCAATTAGTTAAATGTTTTTAAAAACCTGTAGGATTCTTAACATTGTTCATTTTGTTAGGTTTGTGAAAAAATTGGAACACTCTTGGAAAGCCTTGGTTCATGATGGGGTATGTGCTTTGTGCTTTATTAACAGCTAAATCTCTCTCTCTCTCTTTTGCTCTCTAGTATATCCCAGTTTTGATTAAAGAATGAGAGAACTGAGGACTCTATACTGTTTTGGTCAAGGTGCTTTCCCCCTTCTTATTTACAAATTCTCTCGTTTGTTCATCATAGTGAGAATACTATTATTAATACCCCTTTTTCCCCAGCCAAAACTATTATTTACTTAGTGCTGTTACACAGAAACCATTAGATCTGTATGATCAGTCACTAATTTAAGAATTTAACCATGCTGTAGCATAATTTAGTGTATGTTTATTTGCTTGTTCTAATATAATTTACTATTAAGATGAATGTTAGCTGTTTTTTTTTTTATCATGAATTTCCTACAAAATACATTATATGACTAATTAAATTACATGCATTGAATAAGCTACAAGTGTGAAAAATCTATACCTTGTTTTAATCCTTTTATCTGACTGTATGTTTATATTTATCATCAATCCATTCATTCATCCATCCCTCTCCCTTTAGGATACAGTGTCAGTACACCGGCCTGGCTTTTATGCAGAACGCTTCCAGAAGTTTATGTGCAATACCGTTTTTAGGAAAAGTTCCTGTAAGTACAAATTATCTGTTGTCAATTAATGGTTTTTTTTGTGATTTTGTTTATTTTTATTGTCTAGCAGTAATTTGTAAATTCTTTATTGTGAAATGCCGACCTAATTGTGATGCCCCTGCAATCTTTTTAAGATTTTTAGTTGGCTCAGCAGACTTCATATTATACAAAATATTAACCAAATATTCATCATGATTGAAATTTATCACACATCAGTTTGCCTTAGGCCAATGATTAACAGGTAAAAAACATTTTAAAAGTGAATTGAGCCTATTTTGCTTGCTTAAGTAAATAATCAAGTGGTCCAATCAGCCACATTTCTTGTCTATGTAGCTTTACATTATCGTTTAATTAATTTGTTTCAGCAGAGAAACTGAATAAGAAAAACAGTATATTATGATAAAATAACCACTATATTCCTAAACTCTTTTATCTTTTCTAGTAAAAACATCTCATTCTAAAAAAACGCGAGGGGTCATATCAGGACAATGCAAAATCAACTGTGTGACTGGACAAACTCAGCAGGGTCAGCCACCGGTTATAAAAGCACCAACAAATGTAGAAAATACTCGGCCAGACGCAGAGTCAACACAGATACATAGCGACAGTGCCGTGTCTTCCACCTCTGAGATACCAGAAAGTAAAGGTAAGGAGGTAGAGAAGTACCATGATGGTAAAGAATTGCTAAAACATTTTATATTTTTCATTTCTTGTGGTAATTAGTGCAGAATTTTGGTGTGTTCAGTTTTGGGAGTGTTATGTATTGTGGGAGTGCAGGCATAATTTCTTCGTTTTCATACATGATAAAAAAATAATAATAATGATGATGACAATAATAAATATTCTTGATATTTTTGTCTAACCAAGTTTGCAGTCTGTTTTGTGTGGTTGTCATCATTTATTTTGAAATATTTTTACACAGCTGAGCCTAAAAAGTCTTTGTTGCTAGAAAAGTCTTTGTTTGCTGAAAGTTCTGTCAATGACATCACAAGTGATATGGATCTTTTGTATCCAAGTTTTTCTTTCAAGCACATGATCTGAGTATCGAGACGTTTGTTTGATGAACTACTGAAATGAACTAATCGAGCAATCACACCAAAGTTCATTTCAGTCAAACCGAACATGACAACACACCTTTAAAGGCTTATAGAAATAGAATGCAATAGTCAGACTGAACATTTTAGTTTATATGATGCAAAATCAAAATAACTTTTAAATTCAGATTTTTTTAACTTAAATGCAGATGGAATGAGTGTGGCTCGGTTGGGCTTGTAGAGGAAGCACCGCCAACAAGTGCAATTAGGTTAGTTTATCTTTCATAGAGATAAAAAGCCTGTTATTGGCACTCATATCTGCTATAGACTTCAGATACTTAACTGCAAACAGAAAAATGTACTTTCTTATGTAAGTAAACATTGGTGAAATGATAAAGATCAGTACGTGGTGTTTTTTCTTAGGAGCTGTGGAACTGTGAAGTACTTTTTCAAGGATGACGGCCAAAAGATTACTTTTTGGGCGGACTTAAAGACTTCTCAGGAAAAAACGAAGGAAGGATGAAATAGAAAAATCTTTTCACTGCAGCAAAACACAGAAGATGTACAAAAGTGTTTCTTTATTCGCTGCTAAAAGACAAAACATACAATGTGTGGAATTTTAAACACACGCTGAATACGAACTCTTCTTCATTTGCTGCGATTCCAGCAGCAGCGGGGTTTCTTGTTGTTGTTGTTGTTTTAAATATTAAGTTTTGTTTTAAATTTGCCAAAACTAGAAATTCAGACTAATAGGTGCAGGTTACATTTACAAATATGACCACTATCTAGTCAACTTGCTGAGAAAATGTTCTGGAGAGGTACGAAATAAAGAAAGCGCACAACATGGCATTTGTGTGAGGGCAAAGAATATATCATGGTTTCTAATCTACAAGTTGTATAATAAGAGACTGTTAGCAACAAACTCAAAATAAATGTGCTGACACATGATTAATAGTGAAAATTATTATCCAGTCCTCGAGCAGATCTAATTTAATCTTAACCAGAAGATCAAATTCAAGTTGGAGATTTGTTGATCTTACAGTGCTAACCTATCAGTCTGTTATTTCACTGCCTGTCAAAAAGAACAGGCATGTTTAGTAAAGTGTTTAGTTTTTATTTTAATTAATGACGCTTGTTAGGTACAGTTCAATGGGCTAATATAATATTATAGTTGGTGTAAAATCAGGTACAGTGGGCCTCATATATCAATCTGTACGATATTTATGACTTATTATTCTGAACTATTAATCCAAAATTGTTTTATTCGTTAAAAAAGTCTTATAATTTCAAAGCATGTTTATGTATTTATGCTTCTGAGTGTGTATTTAATCTATTACTTTAAGATACATGTTTTATATGGATTACTGCGCTCTTCTATCAGAATGATACTGTTGTTAATTTGTTTTGGGTTTACAGCACTAGGATGATATCAGAATGATTTTATTAGTTCAGAGATTAGGAATAACATTGAGAACGTTTTGTTAAGATAGTTTTATTTGCTTAAACGTTTAACAAATTTTAACAAATACCAAGGGAAGAGTTCACACGACAAATTCTTTACTTTCTAGTGAGTCAATCAGCTCATAACTCCTTTAATTTTCTCGAGCTGCATTTCACTTTTGATGGTGTTTGTGGGCTTTACTTAATATAAATGACCTGGGTCAGGAAGACATGTTGCACTTTACAGGTTATTTTATTTGCAAAGCTGTCAGATATTTTAGTGTGGTTCGGCTTATGGTTGATAATTTAAACGTAACGGTTTAATAAATACACAATTATGATTTTAGAGTTTAAGTTATCTTACTGCTTTCCTAGTAAGCCATGTGAAATGTTTTCAAGAATGGTGCCGTCTTATTTTATACAAATTGTACTTTTATATGTTCAAAATTCAATGCAAACAGGGGTTTTTTTTCCAGATATCATGTAACGGAGACTTGTTATTTTATTTTTTGCGTAAATGCACTTGCTTTGAAGAGTTTACATATTTAAACTTTTTGTACTGATAAAGTTGTAATTCTTTACACTAACATTTATATACATCGTTGTGAAATTAAAAATCAATTATTGCCTTATGTTTAGTGTGGCAAAAAGATTTAAATCGATTTAGGATGCAAGCCTGGAAAAAAACAGTAGAATATGTACTACCTGTGTTTATACAATGCACTAAAGAAGATGCTGTTTCAAAGTTGGAATTATTTTAGAATAATGTAATGTTACAGACTTTTGGTTTAAGGGTGAACCTCATTTAATAATCTTATCTGTGCTAAAAAAAATTATAGCATAGCATAAAATAGTATAGTGTGTGAAAGAAGAGTTATAAATTGTCTCTGTGTATATCTCAAATAGTTTTATAGAAATATTTCCATTCTGTTTGTTTGTATTTTATCAACTGCAGCTAAAGTCTTGCTAAGGCACTTTATATGGTTTATATATAATTTGTCATCTTTTTGTAGTTCCTTAAAATAAGGGCAATAAAGGCGATTTGACAAATTAACAGATAATTAACCATGTCATGCTTTGTGTTTGTCTGCAGATTATTTTATCATGTGTAAAAAGCATAGTTAAGGTGTATATATATATATATATGTGTGTGTATGTGTGTGTATGTATATGTGTGTATATATATATATTTGTATATGTGTGTGTGTGTGTATCTATATATGTAATATGTATATGTGTGTGTATGTATGTGTATGTGTGTATGTGTATGTGTATTGCATATATATGCATATATATATATATATATATATATATATATATAGCTATTATATTATATAGCAAAAAAATATATAAATAGCCGGTAATTTGGGGTAAAATATATACATTTATACAACACTGGAAAGATACAGTGCCTTTTAAAAACGTTTTAGATAACAAAAGAGAATGTACTAAAACATTTTGCATTTAGATTTAATAAATTAGATTTTAGGTTTTAAAAAAGAAAGCAACGGAAAAAAATAGTTTGCATATTTGCATGCATACATACATCGGCACACATTAACAATTTCGTACACAAATCATTTTGATGGTTAATGTAAATGAAATCATAGTGACTTCCATCTTTTATACTTAACAAAGCGTCATTGTATACAGACTATTGTAATACAGGGCATCACCGATAGGAGGCGGCAGTGAATAAAACGATGAAGCGCTGAGCCAATGGGCTGCGTTGTTATGAAAAGTGTCATTTGGACCAATCAGCATCCGCTTTGTTCGTTAGTAGAAAGTTTCCAAGATGGTGCTCGAAAGCACTATGGTCTGGTAAGAAATAAAAGATTTTTACTCATACACATTTTTCCGCTTGACTTTATCTGAATATCCGACATGTTTTCGGGATTTGGTGTTTAGAGACGCGGTTGTAATTTAATTTCGGAATTAAAGAGATTAAATGTGATCGGATAAAGGAATTGCTGTGCACTCGCTATTCTCCTGAGTCATTATGTCTTTTGCCTACCGGGAAGCGAGCTAACGCGTTAGCCGTTTGAAAGAAATAGGTACTTATACCAGAACGCAGTAACTGTTATTTATATACATTAATAAAATGTTTTTTTCCGAACAAAAACAACGTTTGATTTTAACGTAAAGGTGCTGCTTATTGTTATGCATCACTGACATGGTTAAGCTAGCTCCATAGCTGACATTAAGCTAACGAAGCCGTACAGTTCAGTTTATTATCCTTGATTCTTCTTCTGTTACTCGTTGCTTATATCGTCTCCTGCATCATCTTTTACTTTTTATTAACTAATTAATTCGATACGCTTTGAAGTTAAGCTTTTATTGACACAGTGTCAGGCTAGCTATTGTTTCTGCTTATTTGAAGACGATGCTGACTTGAGTATGTAATTAATTTCATTAATTTGGTATGTGTTTTGTTAGTATGCGTTTAAAACAAAAATTATTAAAAATAAAACATCCTATTATTAAAAATGACTGACTTGAACTGATGGGGCCGTCATTGTTTTTATTTTAATTGTACAACCTTGTAAGAGATGTACAAAAAAAATGTACAATACATAGACAAAATTCCTAACTTCCTGTTCGAAAAAAAACTCACTTCCGGTCTGGCGAGCTTGTATGTGTGTGGATGTGATTCCTGTCAGTTATTATGCAGTTGGCTGTGAATTCTGGCTGTGGGGATGTGTAGATGTGGGTTCAAACCAAAGAATTAAAAGTGCTGATTTAGTGTGTTGTGTTTTATTTGATATTTCTAGTCACTTTTTAACATATTAATTCTGCATATACTACCGTGATTTATTTAATTAATAAAACTGCATTTTAGGCAGTGAGGAAATGAACAATTTTATTTGACAGCAAAGGCTTTTAATGTAGAAATTGAAGAATGTCATATTCTGCCGTCAGATCTTAACCCTACAATCATTACATCGTAGAAGTGGCAGGTACATCTAATACAAACTAATACAAACTGTACAACTAATAAAATTGTATGAAATCCACTCTAAAATTTCAGAGACATTTAAAACAAGAATCGATCCAATTTAAGATGTCGGAACATCCTGTTTTTTTTTTTTTTTTTTTTTTTTTTTTTTTTAATTGAATCTTAATTTTTTATAAAAACTTAGTTTAATCTGCATTTTATGGTTGCTTGATTTACATCAGTTTTGTATTGTTGCAACTTTCTACTAATGCTGTTTTGTATCGGTTGTGTTGTTTTGCCATAAGGACATTCAATAAAAAAAATGTTTACTCCTTTTTAAGCTTTTAAAAAGCTTCTTAAAACTGTTCAGTCATGTGTGTTTATCTTTTGTAAAAAACGAATGCACTCTTCACCGCTAAAAACCCAGCACTCAAATCATTCAGATGTTTAAAAAAATAATACAATAAATTCTATCACCTTTTATACATCATGTTCCTATGCACAAATATGTTTGCTTTAAAGCAAAAAAAACCCCAATTAATTGTCTTGGTTGTTTCAGTACGTATTAGAGATGCACTGATACTAATATCGGGGCTGATGCTGAGCTCATTTACTCTTTCATTACAAAAAGACTCTGGCAGCAGTTGTGAAAAGAAATCAGATTGTATTTCCTTATCAATTGGACCAGAAGTCTATTAAACAAAAATGGAAAAATGCTGTTATTCTTATTTATTTATTATTTATTTTTGGCAACTTCTGTTTATTATTGTACCTTCTTATTCTTTTGTTTGCCTTTTTAATAGGTCCTTAGAAAAACTCTTTTGAAGATTAATCTTAATCTCTAATGTATTTTATTACTTTTAAATGTCTTCTAACCTTTGCTGTCTGGGAATTGCACACAATCTTTATACTCATTCATGTTATTTCTTTCCTCTGCTCTCCAGTGTAGACAACAGTGAATACATGAGGAATGGTGACTTCTTGCCGACTCGACTGCAGGCGCAGCAGGATGCTGTCAATATCGTTTGCCACTCAAAGACACGCAGCAATCCTGAAAACAATGTCGGACTTATCACTATGGCCAAGTGAGTAAAGTGGCTGTAATTTCTTAATGTTTTCGTATCTTTCTGCTGCCAGGTTATTACCTACTAAAGCGGGTTTTTTTCCAGAAGGAAAAGCCTGGAAGGCTGTTATAAACTTGGGAACATGGGAACCTTATATTGGGATTTTTAATTTAATAATCCTATTAATTCCCATATATCTCTGCTAATTTCCATATATTGACTTTAATTCTCTTCTTTCTTCTTTGGAGTAATTTCTGTTAAGTTGTGTATATATATATATATATGTTGATTATGGTTAATTCACCTATGTTCCTTTCAATTTTTATACTGTATATTCCTGCTACTTGTCATACACTGAAAAATAACACCTTCTTTTCACACTGGTGCATATTTCTAGAAAATGGCGAGTTTAATGATATAGCGCGTGTGTAAATAAGGGTGCATCTCATTTCTAATCTAATGGCTGATTGTGTTTTTGTTTGCAGTAACTGTGAGGTTCTGACTACTCTAACACCAGACACTGGACGCATTCTGTCCAAACTGCACGCCGTTCAACCCCGGGGCAAGATCAGCTTTTGTACTGGCATCAGAGTCGCCCATGTGAGCCAGCAACTGTTGCTCAGTGTATGAACCCCACTAAGTGTATGTGGTTTACACATGCTTTAATTGTTTTATGTACAATTGTCTTTTATAGTTGGCGCTGAAGCACAGACAGGGGAAGAACCACAAGATGAGGATCATCGCGTTTGTTGGCAGTCCAGTGGAGGACAATGAGAAAGATGTACGATGCTGTGTGTCTAATGCCATTGTTTAATCACTAAGTCAAATACTCCCTAAATAAAATATTGTTTTTGTTTGTTTGTTTTTTTGAAGCTGTTGAAACTGGCAAAGCGTCTGAAAAAAGAGAAGGTCAATGTGGATGTGATTAATTTTGGAGAAGAGGTGATTGGCTCTGGTTCTGTTGGTCAATAAAATAAACTTGTGTATGATATGCAGGCTGTTCATCCTCTCCTCCTGTTTTTTGTGTAGGAGGTGAACACTGAGAAGCTGACTGTGTTTGTAAACACTCTGAATGGAAAGGAAGGAACAGGCTCTCACCTGGTCACAGTGCCCCCTGGTCCCAGCCTGGCAGATGCACTGCTTTCCTCTCCTATCCTGGCAGGTGAGGGTGGCACCATGATGGGTCTTGGAGCCAGTGACTTCGAGTTTGGAGTGGATCCTAGTGCTGATCCTGAGCTGGCCCTGGTAAGTTGGGGGTAAAAGGCAAACTGAGCTGACTTTTATCCACTTGTACAGTGAGGGGAAAAAAACATTTTTTTAGAGACAGAATAACAACAAAAACATTTAGAGAAAAAAAAGCTTTAAAAAAAGATATGAATTGATTTGCATTTCAAGTATTTGACTCTTAAAAATGTTTAATTCCCTGCTGATTTTATATGTTTGCCCACTGACAAAGGAACGATCAGTCTAAATTTTTTTTAATTAATTTCGATCGTTCCTTTGTCAGTGGGCAAACATATAAAATCAGCAGGGAATTAAACATTTTGCATGTAATGTATGTATATGTCTGGTGTAAAAATAGAAAAGTAAGTAATAATTAAGAATAACTTAAACATTCTTGGAATAGTTTTAAATTATAAAAAATGTAAATAATATTATAAAAAGTGCAGGGAGCACCCAGAAGCATACTGTTAACATTTTTTTTAAACCTAAAGAAGTAAGCAACAATTAAACAAATAATGGAAAATAAATGTAATTGCTTCCTGAAATGTAATGAAATAGGAAATGATCAAAACTTTTAACTGATTTTATTTCACTAAAGACGCTTAATAGGGACTGATGGATGCTCATTGGAGCTGATTAGCACTTTAAAAAGTGAATTATTTTATTGGCAAATCGGTTCTGAAAAGGCCCGATACCAATAATCTTGAAATACCTAATAATGGTGCCAATAATCGTTTGACTCCTACATTGATTCCCCATACTAATAAAGACTCGATTGGAGGATGGATATACAAAGTAAAGCCTATGATATTTTTGGAGAAATCACACTGAACGTGATGATAGGATTTGCATTCGTTGGGAAATCTGCTTCTGGTGGAATTGTCATGTACCAAAATGTCTTTTAAAAGCTTCCTTGCTTAAAAAAATTTAAACAATGGTCTAAGATACAACTTAGTGACACGAAAAGCTAGAATTGCTGATGTTTGAGGCATTATTCTAACCGTAGGAACACATTATGAGCGTAGTTCTTTTCAGAAAAGCAGTTTGCAGAATCAGTATAAACAGAATGAGTTTCGCCAAAGAAGTGTTTAAACTGCAGAAGCATTAAAAAATGTGCATATGCATTTTACCTCTCTGTCAGGCGCTGCGTGTGTCCATGGAAGAGCAGAGGCAGCGGCAGGAGGAGGAGGCTCGAAGAGCAGCTGCTCAATCAGCTGCTGAAGCAGGAATCGCTACTCCGACTGCTGATGGTAAGAATAAGGCAATAAAAAAAAGTTGCACCTAAAGTGGTTCCCCGGACGATATCTGGGGGTCTTATTTATAAGGATTCCTGGTAACTGGCAATTTCTCACCCGGTACACAGATTAAACGCTCTGTGTTTGCTCTGTTCGACTGCAAACAGTTTGGGTTTTTTTGTGGTTTCAGAATCAGAGGAAGCTCTGCTGAAGATGTCCGTGTCTCAACCTGAGACCGGTGTGACATCACTGCCAGATTTTAGCAGCATGACTGAAGAGGAGCAGATTGCTTATGCTATGCAGATGTCTCTGGCTGGAGGAGGTTTGTTAGCACTTTAAACTCCTATAATGAAATAACCTGAAAAAGCCAGTTATTGATTTATTTAAAATACACTTTTAAGACAACCGTGTTTTGGCTCAATGGAACCTTCTAGCTCGTCCCGAAGAACTGATCAAAAGAACTTATTTAAGCGTTATGCTGTGTTCACTCCAAACAGCAATATAATTATTTGCGCAGGTTGTTTACATATGAAATCGACGCGAAGACGTGTTTGCCGTGAATGCGTGATATCTGTCTGAATCGTGTCTTCCATGCAATGTTCTAAGAAAAGCTCTATGCTGATTTTCTGCTTATTAACCACTCCATTGCATCAGAAAATGGAGCCGAGCATTATTGTAGCTGTTTGCAGGCGCCCGAAAATGTCTTTAGTCTATGTTTTTGCTCAGTACTGCTTTAAAAATTGCTTGGCGGAATTTATTCTTTTGTATCTTATACAGTGGGTTTCATTTTATTTGTTATTTCTTTCCAGAATTTGGTGAGTCAATGGAAATGGAAGCTCCAATAGGCACAGCTGAGTCAGCAAAGGTAAATCTTCCCAAACTTATTGTTGACTGTAGAAAACATGTTCTTTTAGAAGTTTATTCGTTATAATAAACTAGCCGTGTTACCCTTCTTACATGAAGCAAATCTTTTCAGAGTTCACAAAAAAGAAAAGAAAATAATAACAAATGTAAATTAGTTGTTTTCTATCCAGTTGTTCAAGTGCCTGGCGTGTTAGTTACCTAGTAACCAACAGTAAATAAAATGAGGCAAGTATAAAGGGGTAGAGTTTATGTCAGAATTTATTCAGAGTAACCAACAAAGCAAGCATAATAAAGACAGGACTACAATTCGTAACCACTGGACAATTAATGTCAAAGCAGTGCAGGTTTCTTCATTTCCAGATGCACCTGTCACTGACCGCAGCAGTGTTATGAAGGAACCGGAAAGATGCCATTAGTGGAAATGGAGATTACTTACCCGGGTTTAATGTTTGAGATTACTTACCCGGGTTTATTGGTTTTAATGTTTAAACCTGTTTGGCAGGGTCATTTTGTATCTGACCAATTCTGGATAAATCTAAATTCTAAACTTCTTTACTTCAAATTAAAAATATTGTTTTGTATACAGAAAATGTAAAAACAATAAATCAAATCAATTTTTCTGCTTGTCTTCATTCTGCACTTTATAGATTGAAAAAAACTGTGTGAAAATGAATGAACTTTCCATTGTCCATTGACTTTATTCATAAAGCATGTTTTCAATACCAACAGGAGGAGGATGACTATGATGTAATGCAGGACCCAGAATTTCTCCAAAGTGTGCTAGAGAATTTGCCTGGCGTGGATCCCAACAACGAGGCCATCCGTAATGCCATGGGTTCCTTAGCTTCTCAGAGTGGAACCAAGCCAGATAACAAAAAGGATGAGGAAAAGAAGAAATAAACGCTGTAGACAATATCATAGACCAGTCCTTCAATGACAAAATAAAACCAACACGGGCAGTGAGACAGATGCATATATATATATACACACACAAGATTCTGTGGTCACACGTGTATGAATGAGTAATGTGACCCATTTGGAAGCATTGGATATGTACTAATTTGCTAAAGTATTCATTGGCAAAGCCAGTACCTCAATTTTACATAGCATTTAATCTTTTGTGGTTGCTCGCTCTCTCTGTTTATAGCCATTTCTTTCTGTTTCCATTAAAACAGGTTTGTTTAAGAATATTGCAAATGTTTCCCATGGTTTCTTTTTGTTTCTCCACCTCAATGTTCTATGTAGAACCACAACAGACTGCTATTGCTATATTTTTCTTTCCGATTTAATACATCCACAGTGCATAGTATACATTTTATTAAAGATCTTTTGAAACGTTCAATGGAACAGCATTTTAAACAAAATGCCTATGAAAAATATTCACAAATAATGAATTATTTGGATTAAATTCTTTTATATTTAATGCAGTGATTAAAATTTGTCTGTTTCATCATGTAATGCATTTATTTAAAAAAGGAGCAAATTTGTTTTAACACCACCACCAGTGTGGATCTACATAACAGAACTATTCTGGCATACAGGATGAGCTGGTTACCAGTTTGTATAACATGTATTTAACAATCTGAATAACATCTTAACTTTAGGCAAACACAAAAATGCACAAATACGGGCTGGGTAAATAATGGAAAATAAAGAAACTCTCTTATAGCTGTAACTATACAATGTCCAATAAGAAAAAGCGGCCTTATTTAGTGACTTTCTTGGTGTTTGAAGCCCTTGTGCATTTTACCTTTAACGCTCCGTATAGTTTTTATGATATTTAACTAATGAGGGTGAAAAAAAGGAAGCTTGTTTAAATTTCTAATCAAAATTGACATACCAGTTGTACAAGTTGTCCTGTTTTAAGAAATATTTTAAAGGCTTTTCTTACCTAATCTACGTAGAAAGAAGTGTCTGTGTAATGTTTAGCGCTGGAATCTAGAGCCGACTCAAGATATAAAGTGGCTGCTTATGAGACCCTGTGGCTACCAAAAGTTTGCAGAGTATGATGTGATTCTAGATGTGTCACACACACTAATGACATCAGATGGTTATGATTGGTTGATTTAAAATGTTGATTTGGAATTAACAAAAAAAAGTTAATAATTCAGGATCGCATCCTACTTGACAAAATCACATCCACCGTTTACAGGCAAAGGTTTGGAGGCAACAAACATACCCGACTCATACACCTATTAATACTACCACTATCGCATTGCAATTATAGAAATCATCAATACTATACAAAAACACAATATAACACAGTGTGACACAGAAAGAGAGACATTTTCTGTACAGAGGACAAAAAACATTTTCACTAAAGCAAGAAACCCTGTTAAAACTCCAAACTTCTACAATACAACCACAACTGTACCACACACATCATCTGAAGCAGTTTAGAATCAATATTTATCTTAATATTGATATAACATTTAATAAAAAAAATGTTAATGAAACATATAATACATTTAAGGGCTGTAAGCCAGTGTTACTGGCCTGAAAGTTAGGAACAAACTCTTTCCCACACTAAGACAAGTTAGTTAGCGTCGGGTTTAACCGAACTCTCCAAGTGATGTTTAACTTTTCTGGAAAGGTCCGTCTTAAACCGTATTTTTGAATCTGCTGAACAGTTTTTTTTCCCCCTTGAAAAAACGTGATTTTTGAAGCTTTCATTCTGAGAGTTTCAATTTTCCCCCTTCGTCAGTTTCAGTGAGTTTTACAGTTGTAGGCATAAAAATTCGATTTTCAAAAAACTGTCATTTACAGCGAGTTTTGCTAGTCTGTGCTAGGCGGTAATTTATTAATGGAACAATGTGGCTTGTAAAGAATTTAGTCCTCAATTAAGACGGGAAATCCTCAGTAAGGACATTGAAAATCTGATAATATAGTTAATCTGCCATAAATTACATACAGGGCAGCACTACTAGTTCTAAGAAACTTTGGCAGATTATATTGGCTAAGCACATTAGCAGCTGAAATCTGATTGACAGTTTAAAATTACATGGCAGCACTAGTTCTAGAAACTGAAACTGATTAGACAACAAAACATGGCTAAGCACATAGAAACTGAAAACAGACAAAAAAAATGCACAAACACTGGAAACTACTAACTAAATGAAAAGAATAAACTGTTGGGAATGGGAATAAATTAATACAATTTGATAGAACAAATATTATTTAGGTTGTAGGTTGTATTTAGGTTGTAAATGTAAGTCAGTGCTTCTGATAGTGTTTAGGCAGCAGAGAAGGATTTACTGCAGAGAAGTGATACTGGCCGTGACTGCACACCACACCTCAGTCAGCTTTTAGTAACTCATGAAACACCTAATAACTATTGTGAAATAATGCATTGATGTTTAATTGATAAGTACAAATAGTTTTTAATTTGCCTTTGCAGATTATTAGTTTTTTCGACTAGTAAATTGCAATGTATAGAAGTAATCCCAACTGACCTGATACAGAATTATGTAATGTTTGCCAGCTTTCTCATCATTTGCTCCAGGACCCTGTTCTAAACTGGATATTCTTCAAGTGGTCTTGGGACTAAAACCCTGATCTTTCTGGTGCTGGGTATTGAACCCCAGGCTTTCTGTTTGCAGTCCAATACATCAACCACTAACCCACCACTTCTTATATCTTATCATAAGGCGTAGTTTAAGTCATTAAGTCTGTCTGTCTGGTAATAATTATTTGTAAGTTTCCTATTTCTCCGCTTCAGTTAATCCATCTTTTCTCTTGTGTCTCTACCCTCAGTCATTAAGCAAAACATGATACAACACAACAATCTAAGCATTATTTGTTTAATTTTAGCCTGTTTGACCAATGAAAACGTAAATTAAATTTACTGAATACTTTCAGCATCCAAATTCTAAAGTATCATTAGGTTAAATTATTAAATAAATAATAAGTTATAAGTAAATTAAGTAATAAGCAGTTTGTTTGGTTTTTATTTCATATTCATGGTATTAAAAAATGTGTGTGACGTCCACAAATGTAATATCAAAACATTTGTAGGGAAGCTCGCTGTCCATTGACTAAAACACTGTTCAAAGAATGCAAGGGCCAATATTTACATAGCAGAAACAGCAATTAGAAAATAATTAACATGCCACTTTGTTGACAGGGATGTGACTGAAGCAAAACTGAATGCAGGAGTGCAATTAACCCAAGAACGTACAGATCTTTTACTGTTACTGAAATATAACTGCAGATCAGACACCATCAACCCTCATTAATTACTGTTTATGCTTTGTGTGTTCAATAGAGACACCTTGGGGCATAATTAGCCTTACACCTGTCTAACACTCGAGGCGCTTTCTTTTTTTTGTTTAAGTGCAAAATTTTTATTTTAAGCCATTCTGGCTTTTATTTTGAATAGTCATTTACCAATAATAAACTATTCTATTAAAAATATCTAATGGTCATTTGTCGATTATAATGGTAAGTATTAGAAGATATACAGGAAATAATATTCAGTGACTCTCTCACTCTAATTATTTTTGATGAGCATAGCCTTAGCAAAAAGAAAATTATTTCTACTTATTTTAAACTAAAAAATGATAACGAATCTATGTATAAATTGATTAACTAAAAAGTGGACTAGAACATTTACATTTGGCATTTGGCACACGCCCTTATCCATAGTGACTTACATTTATCTCTTTCTACAACTAAGCAATTGTGGGTTAGGTGACAAAATGGTGATGCTGGGAATCAAACCTTGATCATTCAATTAGCAGTTCAACACCATAACCACTGCGCTACCACTTCCCTACAGAACTAGAACAGCACTATCACTAGTAACAGGTAGTGTTAACTGAGGCAGTGATTAAGGCAGTAGTTTATCGATTGGATTAACCGTAATTAAGTCCCACCATTGCCAAGCTGCGACAGTTGCATCCTTTAAACCCTTAAACCTTCCGGGGTGTCATATACAAGCATGTATGCACAGAAATGTACAGAAAAGTTCAATTTTTTTAAAACAGAAACAGGCTGAAAAAGGAAAGTATGTTGATATTTATTTACAGAATAGTTTTAGTTTGGCCAATTAAAAAATGTAGTAGACTTGAAAGTTTTTTTTAATAAGGATTTTTTTTTAATAAGGATTAAAAAAAGAATCTAACAAGTACTAATGTAAGTTGTATTTTATGTGCTGTTGAACAGGAGATCCACAGTGAAGTGATCTTGTGGTTGAATAAAAGATTTCATCTCTAATTACCGCATCTGTGATTTTCATCACCACGGGCAGATTCGATGTGCTAGTCAGAACAGTTATACATGTAATTGTGCTTCTATAGAACTTAATAACTGTTGTTTCTTGTTACTCAACAACAACAAGAACGGAAAAGATGCTAATATGACTCCATTTTATTGAAGTTCTGCTCATGGAAACATTTCTACCAGAAGGTTAGATGGTTATCATCAACCCATTAAAGACGAAACTGCATTAATTAAATAGCTTATTAAATGAATAAAAAAAAAAGGTTGGAATGTAGGTATTGATGCCATTGTTTATTGTGCATTTTGCAGACATTGATGATGCAACCATTCTGCAACCTGCAAGGTCTGTATTACTTTATACCAAAACTACATACCAGAATAATAAAATAAAACAATTGCAATTTAAAGTAAATATAAAATAGAATAAAAAATTATATTTGATCATGTAGGAGGTGTTTATAGTTCAGACAAAAATTATTTGTTTGAAAGAGTTATCTCAATAGAAGGAAGTGTTTATCTTAAACATTATATACTTAACTATAACATTACATATACTGTACCTTAAAACACATAGGGTTATTTTAAAATATATATATAACGATAGTATAAACGATAAGTAAACCACTTTCTGCCTTTCTATACTGTTTAATAAAACAACCATCCTCATTTTAACCAGCTGTCCAAAAAGCCTTTGTAATTTCTACCCACTGTCTAAGGTTGCTATGATGAACCAAAGAATGCAATTAGCAAATGCACAAAATAGTACTGCTTACGTCATTTCCTGTATTAAGCATGCTATTGTGTTAGCGTCAATACTAAACCTGTATTTAAAGGAGGATTGGTGTGTGTGTGTGTGTTTGTGTTTAAGTATAAATAGGCTGGAATATGTTGGATACTTACAAATATTGAAAGATGTCTTGCTGTGCTCTATCTCTTACACTAGGCATCCTATGTAGTTTGGTCTTTCCAGATGTTAATACCGCCAAACTTCCACTTGTTGGAAACAACATCAACACAATCACAAGAAGAATCATTTTAGCGGTAAGTAAATCTTTCTGTAGACTTTGAGAAAAAAGGATTAAGGGAGACTATTGGGTTTATTAAGTTTGTATTTTAGATGCTGTATGTATACTTAATTATCTATCTATCTATCTATCTATCTATCTATCTATCTATCTATCTATCTATCTATCTATCTATCTTTCCAATTGTCCATTTATTCATATTTCTATCCATTTATCGATCCATCCATCCATTCCGTCTATACAGCCAGCCCGCTATTCTATATCTATCTATCTATCTATCTATCTATCTATCTATCTATCTATCTATCTATCTATCTATCTATCTATCTATCTATCCATTCCCATTGTCCATATATCCATATATCTATTTATTAATCCATCCATCCAATCTATCAATCCATAGCTAGGAAAAAAGGGAACTACTCAAACCCCTTATGTTTGAAATGTGGTCCTGAAAAATGTAGTTTGAAGGGGTCTCTATCTTGAGGGAATTCAGGGCAGGGTATAGCTAAGGGGTAAAAAAAAGCAATAAAGTCTGAATTACTATTTTGTGTAACACAATGAACATAGATTTTTTAACTAAACAACTGCATAATTGTGCGCATTTATTAGTGTTAGTACATTTTAGGGGATGAATTCAAGACCAATTAAACATGGTCACCATATACTAACCTTAATATACTCACACTTTATTGTATGTCCACACTTTAAAGAGCAACAAAGATCTTCCACGGAGTCTGGAAATGGAGGACTCCATGCTGAACATGGCTCCAACCAGAAGTAGCAGAATAAACACACCTACCATTCTTCGCCTACACCCACTCTCTGCAAAATCAGCACATGCACATGCCAACTTGCCTCTCCGCTTTGGTCGTGACTCTGCACACATGCAAAGAATGCCCAAGTCCTCCATCAACCTACCACAGAGGTTTGGTCGCTCCGAAAAAAACGGCAAGCCTACCTTCGATTTAAGATGCACAATGTGCCGTCGTACTGAGAGCCCACCATCAGCCACACTTCCACAGAGATTCGGCAAGCGAAACCGTCTGTTCGGGGATCCATTTCACACAGGAGCTGTGTTTACTTACACTGTTGATCTGCCATCAATTAGAGACCGGTAAGAGTTCTATTGAATTTTTATGGCAAGGTAGAAATATTTACTAAAAAAAGTGGTTAAAACCTAATTTGGGGAAAGTCTGACAAAAAATGTTTCTGGCTCAGTTGCCACTCTTGGGTTCCTTTGCCAAAACTTGTGACATTAACTATGTTGTTCTTACATCCTCTCAGTCCTCCTGTTGTACATGCAGGCTATTTTTATGTTATTAGCTTTAACTTTTATGTAGTCAGTTTTGCAAAGTGGTATCCGTGTCCCTCTATTATAGCTGACACGATCATCTGCTTTCTTTAAAAAAAATGTAAAAAACCACTAAGAAACTGACTTTGGTGCTTCATGTAAAGCGTGTAGCATTACTATTACCACTAGCCTTCTATATCTAACCTGGTCTCTTACCTGGGATTATTTTAGGACCAACACACAGCTTTAAATCTTACTCAAACACCTGTGTGAGCTCCAAGCCAGCATAACAGATTGTAATACGTTATATGTACAAAGGTATTGAAACAATCATCTATATGTGTGGTTTTTGAACGCCATATTCCAAATGCAGTGTCACTCCTACTCCTATGGAAAAAAAACCCAAACCTTTGGAAAAGTGTTTTAATGAATTGTGTCACATGACTGTGGAAATTTGTGTTTATTCAGCCACAATAGTATTATTGAGATCAGGCACTAATTTTGAGTGAGGAGGAATGGGGTGCAGTTGGTGTTCTCGTTCATCCCTGGGGCCAAAAGTCCCAAAGCTGTTCTACCAACCAAAATGCTTTCATGCACAATGCAGGTTCTGTAAAGACATAGCCTGAAAAAGCTGTTGTTAAAAATCCTTAACTGAACCTGAATGAACAAAATTGGGACTTACGTAATTAATGCTAAAATAGATAAATAGGCAAATACACACATCTATAAGGGAGGGGAAACTATGAAATAATGTTTTTAAGCTTTAACCAGAATACAATCAAAATATCTATATAGTTTGGTGTTAATATATCTTGGCTCCAATCTAGAATAACTTCTCGTGTTAATTTTTCATGTTAAAGAACTAAAATATTGTTTCTTTAAAAATGGCCTCCCGAGGATATTCTTTATCTAACTGTTTTATCTAATTTCCTCCACAGGACACCAGACTATGACTACATGACTGAAATGTTTGAAAAGGAAGATAAAGCTTTAGAGAGTAACACACATTAATTAAAAAATATTGTGACAAACATGTCTGTAATACTGTCCAAATTCTGTGATGATTTAATTTGTTTTGTTGATGTATATATTTGCACATACGTTTATCTGCATGTGATGTGATGTAAATAAAAATAATTATAAAACATATGTAGCTTTCAGCACCATGGATAGCACCATAATATACTCAATAAAGAAATGATTCCATAAATGTATGCAAATATGTTTTTGTAAAGGGTAATGATTTAGTAATAAAGAACTGTTTCAGTACATTAACCCCAGATTATTTTTATAGCATACACAAAAACAGACATACAAATATTTAAAAGGTTTATCCATGTTTAGTAGTTAATTTTTTTTTTTTTTTATCAATCAACAAAATGGAAAGTAAATGAATAGAAAAAAAAAATAAACTAAAGGAGGCTGGATTTCTGGCCAGTCTTTTTAAGGCAGAAGATGGGTTTACCCGGGTCCCACTGGTTTCCACCAGTTCTTTGCTGATAGCACTGCCGGACATCTTACAATGTAAAGGGGAGGTAAGCATGATCCATTTCTCATCTGCTGCCATAATATTTTTTTTTACTGCCCACTGTGTCTACAGCTTGGACGGCACATTTGAACCCTTTCTGCTTTAAAATCTTTGCCTGGGAAATGATCCAGTATAACTACCCTGTGTATTGTTGCTGTAACATAGTGCGTATAAAATTAGTTATTATTAGCATCTGCTTGGTATAAATGGTGGGGAAGTGGTAGCGTGGTTAATGGTTAAGTTTGTTGAACTGGTTTAATTCCCAGCACAAGCAGAGCAGAGCCCTTAACCCCCATTTGCTCAGTTGTATAAAAGAGATAAATGTAAGTCACTCTGGATAAGGACGTCGGCCAAATGCTGTAAACGTAAATGTATAATTGGCTAATTTTTCATCTGACTCTAATCCTATAAATCCCCTGAAGTGTAGAACGTGTGTAAATGTAAGACCTAAAGCCAAAGAGTGGTCACACCGAATGCTGATTTGATTTGGATTCATTTTCCTCCACACTCATTTTGCATTTTGATGAAAATAGAAATACAAACACAGTTTTGACCTTTATGTGTCCTGTACAGTGTCTGTGCCCCAGATCTCCTCCCCAAACAGTTGTATACTAAATAATAGAAGAAGCTTTAAAACAGTTGCCAATATTCTCAGGAGTTGGCATCACAGCCAAAGTGGCATCATTCCAGTCCATTTTAGACAATGACAGATTATTTGAAGAGATATAAAAAGTAAAATCTACATCACTGACAACAGATATCACAGTGGCAACAGATATTTCCGAACAGGAAATTATCCACACAGGGCATCAATTTAAATTATTACAACAGCTTCACTTTCAGATTAAGCTATCCAAACTTCTAAACGTGTTTGCTTAGTTAACTGTCTATGGTCTGTCTTAAGATCTAATAAATAAAATTATACCCAAGTTGACGGCTTATATACAAACCTGATTCCAAAAAAGTTGGGACACTGAACAAATTGTGAATAAAAACAGAATGCAATGATGTGGAAGTTTCAAATTTCAATATTTTACTCAGAATACAACATAGATGACATATCAAATGTTTAAACTGAGAAAATGTATCATTTTAAGGGAAAAATAAGTTGATTTTAAATTTCATGGCATCAACACATCTCAAAAAAGTTGGGACAAGGCCATGTTTACCACTGTGTGGAATCCCCTCTTCTTTTTATAACGGTCTGCAAACGTCTGGGGACTGAGGAGACAAGTTGCTCAAGTTTAGGAACAGAAATGTTGTCCCATTCTTGTCTAATACAGGCTTCTAGTTGTTCAACTGTCTTAGGTCTTCTTTGTCGCATCTTCCTCTTTATGATGCGCCAAATTTTTTCTATGGGTGAAAGATCTGGACTGCAGGCTGGCCATTTCAGTACCCGGATCCTTCTCCTACACAGCCATGATGTTGTAATTGATGCAGTATGTGGTCTGGCATTGTCATGTTAGAAAATGCAAGGTCTTCCCTGAAAGAGACGACGTCTGGATGGGAGCATATGTTGTTCTAGAACTTGGATATACCTTTCAGCATTGATGGTGCCTTTCCAGATGTGTAAGCTGCCCCATACCACCACCACGCACTCATGCAACCCCCATACCATCAAGAGATGCAGGCTTCTGAACTGAGCGCTGATAACAACTTGGGTTGTCCTTGTCCTCTTTAGTCCGGATGACATGGCGTCGCAGTTTCCCAAAAAGAACTTCAAATTTTGATTCGTCTGACCACAGAACAGTTTTCCACTTTGCCACAGTCCATTTTAAATGAGCCTTGGCCCAGAGAAAACGCCTGCGCTTCTGGATCATGTTTAGATATGGCTTCTTTTTTTGACCTATAGAATGGCCACGGTGGATTGTGTTCACCGACAATGTTTTCTGGAAGTATTCCTGAGCCCATGTTGTGATTTCCATTACAGTAGCATTCCTGTATGTGATGCAGTGCTGTCTAAGGGCCCGAAGATCACGGGCATCCAGTATGGTCTTCCGGCCTTGACCCTTACGCACAGAGATTGTTCCAGATTCTCTGAATCTTTGGATGATATTATGCACTGTAGATGATGATCAACTTCAAAACAATCCTTTTTTTCTCTGAGAAACTCCTTTCTGATATTGCGCCAATATTTTTCGCCGCAGCATTGAGGGGAATTGGTGATCTTCTGCCCATCTTGACTTCTGAGAGACACTGCCACTCTGAGAGGCTCTTTTTATACCCAATCATGTTGCCAATTGACCTAATAAGTTGCAAATTGGTCCTCCAGCTGATTCTTATATGTACATTTAACTTTTCCGGCCTCTTATTGCTACCTGTCCCAACTTTTTTGGAATGTGTAGCTCTTATGAAATCCAAAATGAGCCAATATTTCAGAATGTCTCACTTTCAACATTTGATATGTTATCTATATTTTATTCTGAATAAAATATTGAAATTTTAAACTTCCACTTCATTGCATTGTTTTTATTCACAATCTGTACAGTGTCCCAACTTTTTTGGAATCGGGTTTGTAGAAAAAAAGTTTATTTGGTTAGCTGCTATTGGTGGACGCTTAAAGACCTTTATACCTCTCTGCGCCAGTGACGCCAGATCATGTCTGACCTGAAACTTTGTTGTGTGTGAAGAAAAACACTTTAGTAAAATGGTGTTTATTGTATTCTACAAATACAGTAGAATGTTAGTGGGTGAGAGTAAAGAGGATGCAGAGGGGAGGGCTATAGGTGGAGGCGGAGGACTTGCTGTGGATAACTAGTATCTTTAAATTCACTTAAGTAATAGTGACAGTACAAATGCAGTCGTATTATTATTATAAACTGAAAATTGGCCAATTTAGTCTGAAGAAGGCTTCCAGTAGTACACCACTCCCTTGTTACTGAAAGTCAACTTGGGATTTGTACTTTAACTGCACTTGAGTTTACTTAGGTTCATCAGTATCCCTTGAGTATGTTTTTTTAATAGTGGGGTTGGGAAATCATTAGTTTCATACGTCACACCCACGGATCACTGGCAGTACGTCTGATGCAGACTGTACACTTAGCTGGAAACTTCAGGAGTTTTAAGGTAGTCCTTTGATTGGTTGAAATGTACAAGATTTCCAGGAGACGTGTATGTCGTTTTGTTTAACAGTCCGTCTGGAAACAACCCAAAGCTGTCTAATCCAAAAAGTTAGCTATTGAGTTTACATCAGTGGCAATAAGGATTAGTCATTAGGCATAAGGATAAGCCCTGCAAAGGGCGAGAGGCATAATCAAAGATCCCTCTCACCCCAACCACGGACTGTTCACTCTTCTCCCATCAGGCAGACGCTACCAATGCCTCAGAGCAGCACAAACAGACTGAAAAACAGCTTCTTTCCTGTGGCTGTTTCTGCACTGAACAGCTGATATACAGTATTAATTACTACTGCACTGCCACTTCTGTACTTTGCACCATCTATAACCATCTATTGTTACACCTCTATATTCTATCCATATACCTTCTGTACATTATTTACCCCCACCTCTGTAACTATCAACCTCATACCATATTTATTACACTGATATTTATTGTAAATAAGACACTTATGCACTTCTGGTTAGATGCTAACTGCATTTCATTGGCTCTGTACCTTGCACAGTGACAATAAAGTTGAATCTAATCTAATCTAATCTAATATTAATTAAATGCTAAATTCTTTAAAGTTTTACTGGTTGCATATGTTTTATTGGTCTGTTATTGTGGGGACATTTTGCCTCTGAACATGATGGGACACAAAACAAACAGTCATTGCTTTCTTTAAGTGTCAGTCATATGTCCTCTTAGCCATTCAAAGAAGACAGCAATCCTTAGACAAAAACAAACATCAAGACTAACACACTCATACAACCTGCTCACATACTGTGTTAAATGCCAAAATGTAGAGCTGGGTTTTGAGATTAGATTCACAAAGAAAGTGTTTGGGCCTATTTAACACAGAGGGACAAATTCTTATAGGGTTTTAGGGCTTCCGCTCCAAAAGCACATCACCTGCTGTTCGGCTCACCTAAGTGCCCTTGATGGAGAATATAATTCATATCATGTTGGAAAGATTTAGTCAATTTAGTCATTTAAACACACTCAAAAATCCTAAATAAATAGAAATAATAATAAAACACTCACACCAAAATCGTAAATAAATAAAAAAAATAAAAAATTATTATTTTGATTAGGACTAAGCCATTTTAGGCATATTATTATTAATCGATTCAGTCATTTGCACAGATGGTTCTGCTCATTTTTAATTTGCCAAGACTTTACATCCTTCTTGACCTTTTGCTGGTCTGCGCCACAAAAACCAAAATACCAGGACATCCACACACAATGTTCCCCCGTTATATGTGCAGCAGCCTTATATTTAAAAAATATGAAAAACTTCTATTTCTCACCACCCACATCTTGTTTTATTACATTACTATCTATCATCTATAGCACAACTGTTTTTACAATTTATTTTACTTTACAGTAAGTAGCTGATTCTAAAAGCACAGCTGTGTAACAGCATAGCATAGTTTGCTTTATTTGCCTAACTGTTTGTAGAAGAGAAAACTGCATTACACAGGTAAAGTTTTTAAAATTGTGTATTTTTAAAATAAAATTGTATTTAATGTTCAAGTCCTTAAGGCAGCTGATTGGCTGGAGGATCTACCACCACTTCTCATAAAGTATTCGGTTTATAGACAGGCCAAGACTTTGCAGGTCTAAATTCACACTTTCAATCATGGGTGGCGGCCCACACAAATAACATAATGTGCTTTCAGGGTTAACATGATGCTTCAGTACCTCCTGGGTTATTTTTCCTCCTGAAAGTAAAAAGACAAAGCAATTTCAGTCAACATCTTTCATTTAGACAAACTAACCACTGAATGTTATATGCATCTTAATAAGGGTATGTGGGTCTTACTGGTCGTGTAGGACTGAAGGTTTGGCTCGATTTCAAAATCTTGCTGCGTCACTCGAAAGTCGCATGAGAATTTATCTGGAAATTCCTGACAAACACTAATGATGCTGTTCTGAAAGACAAAAATGAAACATGGACATAAAAAATTATTACCAGTCATTGACTGAAAATAACACCAATTATTAGGTAAATAAACAATATACCTGGTAAACAGTAATAACATTTAAGACTGAATGAAGCATTAATTAAGCAAAATTAAAATTCAATAGATACTCGTATCCCCAAATCGAATATAACCTCTGCTTTGTATTCATTTTGTTCTTTCAGGTGTTCTGAACAAAATACTGTATAGCATCCCTGTCATACGCATCTCAAAATAATTATGCTGAAAGTGATGATACAATATTAGAGCACACAACCTTGTCAGAATTGCGGGTATTTGCAATGTTAAAAAGATGAATCACGCATCCCTTTTACTACATTGTTGGTTGGTTTTCATTACTTGTGATATAGCAAACAACATAATACAAGTAAAAAAATCTAAAGAAATGTTTTAAAGAAGAAAAAAAAAGCAGTAAGCTGATTTTACAAGCAGACACAGCATTTAGTCTTTTGGGGTTAAAACTGAGCAATTTAGGACTTGATGGAAATTATGACTTGGTCATAATGTTTTACTCTTCTAGATAAAAATGCTCAAACTCTTAAAAGTTTGTGTTGTCCAACAAGATGTTGATTAGGTCGTTTTTATGTTGGAGGTTGTCAAACAAACGCAAAGATGGGTATTTGCTGCTACCCATGATTCTTATTATCTTGGCTAAAGCTTTATTACCAGCTGAGAAGAAGTCTCATATTATAATGCAGTTTCATCGTAGGTACAGTGTTAATTGGGTAATAAGTCGTCTTGCTGTTTGTACAAGATTTTAATTGTCCAAAGAACAAATTGATAATTGAAGCTATTAATGACTTTGTCTTTGTCTATCAAGTACACGACAAAAGAATCCTAGTGGCATCTCGCCCAAACAAATTTCTATTTTTAGAAAATGCCAAGATTTAACCTGCAATTTTAATGCAAGTGTACTGACATTTTGTGTCCACTGTGTTCAGTGAAGTAAAACCTGATTATGTGATATGTCATTAAGATGCTGTGGATTATTCTCGTACACACTCACTTTAAATAGCAGCTCCTTTGTGTTCTTGGCACTATAACAGAGGTGTGTGTGATTTAATTGATATGCATGTGGCAGCTGGAGCAGATCTGCTGCGTGCATCAGGATAGAGTAAAGGGGGTTTATACCCACACCACCAGCCACCAAAAGCAAGTCCACTGGTTGATCAGACGGCATAGGGTCGAAAAAAAAATCCCCTCCGACTCGCAGCTCCACGTTCGAGCCTATTGTACACTAATGTGAGAGAGAAACAGAAATACAGATTTACAAAAGTTGAAATTCAATGCTTTTTATTTGCTAGCTAAATTTAACAGTGCTTTATTCATCCTTTCGATTTTTCGTTGTCAATCTAACAGACAACATAAAACCATTTAAATGATCTTATGTGCACATTTTGAATGCTTTGTTACATCTCTCTCTCTCTCCCCCCCTCACTCACTCACCCTGCACCCCCCCCTCGCATCTTTCTCTCCCTATCGCCCACCATCTCCCTCCCTATCTCCCCCAGCATCTTCCTCCTCTCTCGCCCCCACATCCCTCTCCTTTCTTACCCTGCATCTCCCTCTATTTAACTTCTTAACTTTTTACTCTATACTATACACTATTAAATTGAATTGCACTTATTTACTGTACTGTGTTTTTTACTGGCTTTTGTAAGTAAACAAACTAATACCTAAAACAAGTGTTTGCCAAGGCTTTAAGTTAAACATTGATCATTTTGTATTTTAATTTTACTCAGAAACTCTAAACTGAAAAGGTAGTGTATACAACTAATTACCTATTCAGACTGATTTAAACATTTGTCAGGGAATGCACCAAAGCTATTAAAGAATTTATTTTATTTATATCACCTTCACATAGAGGTCTAATTACCAGTTCTGATACTAACAATAAAAAGGACTCTTACAGATCTCTTACAAAAAATCTGGTTTTTACTTCTGGTCCCCGTCATCAGGGGCACTTTTAGGCGCTATAAAAGTATACAAGATTGGGCCCCTTTACACACCTATTCTAATGACTAATATTACTAATAAAACAGACTCCCTGGAAGCCCTCAACATGCATGGGGCCCTTATACCCGTTTGCTGAGGCACCCCTGCCTGTCATACACTCACCTCAGTGTGTATCCAGTGTGCAGGTGGATGACGTGTGTATTTTACTGCCAACTCAATAACTCGTTGTTTGTGCAGTAACCCAGGGCTGGAGCACACGGAAAAGCCACCCACTGTCTCCATACCTGGGATGAATAAGTCCACCCTGAATACAAGATACAGTACATTAAAAGTACATGAGGAATGAGAGGTCCAGGCAGAGTGTTCCAAGGTTTTTTGGATGGCAGTTTCTATTGCAATTCTGCATTAAAACTGCAGCAGAATGTATTGTAAGTGATGCAGTGATCAACTTAATGACAAACTCAAAATCAAGAGCGTATAAGAAAACTAAAGAATGCCCTGGACATGGTCACATGACTCCAACTACAGGGCTTGGGCTACAGGGCTATTAATCTCCTACAACAAACTAACAACTAAGCAGCTAAGGACCTATAAATTCTGTTTTTATGTAGACATTCTATTATTATAATTGCATTAAAGTGGATCCAGATTTTGTCTCCCTTAAGTAACAAAATTAACTGCTGCTTTTACCCCAATTAACTCCTGTAACTTGTGTAACCTGTAAAGTGTTGTTAACTGTCCTTGTAGCATTATTATTTTTTTAACTGAATATCATGCTTGGGCCTGTCTAATCAAGCAGCCTAGTAACATACAGCATATCTTAATCACACAAGTTCAAATGTCATTTTAATTAAGAAATAAATGCCCTGAAAAAATAATCTAATGTAAACACTTATATTAAATATTACTTGAAATAACTGAGGCAGATAAATATTTTTGATTTTTGATTTACACTGTGGTCACCAGAGAGTCCAGAGAGTTTTACCAAAAGTATCAGTAAAAGCTGGTATATTTTGAATTAGTCAGAAATTTCAGAAAAATCTGACATTTTACAAATCTATTTTTCTAACCCTATTTTATGCCATCTTCTAATCAACACTAAATAACCTGCAGTTAACTGGGAAATAATTTACCTGGAAATATAAAATTAACTCTATTTTGTTATTTGAAATAAATAGTTATTTGTGCAGGACAATTTCCTGGTTTATACATCACAATTGCTATTCAAAGTTTGTGGACTCGACCTTTAAATTTCCCAGATTTTAATCCAGCATTTGCGGGATGTGTTAAACAAGCAGGTTAGAATTAAAATGCTTACAGATGTGCACACACAGTTATTATAAATGTATACATCAGCCTTGAATGATGATCTGCTCCCATTATAAATATGTATAATATATATTAATTATTATTCTTAAATATACAGTGTATATACCTGATTACAGTTCTTACCACTGACCAGCACGGAAACTGAAGTCCAGATGTGGCACTTCCAGCTGCAGTCTCTTTACTGTGTCTGACTCATCTGTAATATCACAAACGCGTGCTGAGAACACCGCCTGCACATACACACAAGTAGAAGAAGCAGATGCAGATAACTTGGCATATCCCAGATGGAAGACTGAGGTCAGAGCACATGGGAGGCACCACTGGGGCAGAGGGAGTTGGAGGCCTTGCTTAGATACACTTTAACAGGGTTACAAAGCATAATTTATCATTTGTTTAAGTATATAAACTTATCACATATAGATATAACTTATCTAGATATAACAAATGTAAAAGTTTGATGCCTTTAACACACTCAGCACTTAGAGCTGAGACAGCAGCCAACAAGGACTGTTAAGCAGCTCGGGTATTGTACATATACAGCATAAATGAGTAAATATTTCATTTACAAAAATGCAACAAGTAAATCCTTCAATTAAAAAACAATTAAAAAAAGGAATAAAACGGATTTTTTGTATATTTAACAAGCAGAATTAAGTCTGCCAGTAAAAACACTGAAAAAACTTTTCTGTTAATATTATGTTATTAACATTTTGTCTGTTAATAACGCCTACATGTCCATATTCAGTTACAGTCATAGCGCCACCTGCTGGCAACAGGAAGTGACATTTTACTCTGCAAGAAACTCCTAGAGATTTAATGACATCAACATTAAAATTAGTCAGTCTAATTTAAAGGCGTGTGGATTGTAAATTGTGAACATGTAGTTATTCAGTTGAAAGGCAAGCCTGTGGTGGCGTGATCATTTTTGATGTTCCGTCATGGGAATAGAAGTTGTTGTAAGTGTTGTAAGTATAAGATCTGCTCTGATCTTATAACTCTAGCGCCAAGAAGCTAACCATCTATTTGGTGGAAAGGCACACTACATTTGCTGAAATAAAAGGAATTAGGGAACCTATAAAGTGTGTGGTGAACACTATTAAGACTAAATCGCAATTGCAATATCTGTCAGAAAAAAATAAATCGCAATTAGATATTTTTCCTAAATCACACAGCCCTAGTTGATACTCAGTAAATATCTCACAAAGTAATCAAATGTCTGTCAATAGACCAGATTTCATAACATCTAAATACAAAACAGTAGAGTAGATGTTATGAAATCTGGACTGTTGACAGACAGACTCTAAATATTAAAAACAATTTTTATTAATGACAACTTTTTGGATATATTATAAAGTTTAAAAAATTAAAGAACTTTTTTTCACTAACCTTTTGTCTGTAAACACTAGCTGTCCTTTCAAGGTGGTCAGCTTGTCGTGATGACATGTTTCTGGGGAGGAAATGACAATGGTTCCGTTTCGCAGGTTATATACAACTCGTGTTCACTGTATATAAATCACAAAGTGAAGCAGAAGACACCACGGCTGAATGTCTGATAACATGGTTGTTAACTACAGCTGGGACAGAGGGGGACTCACCGCGCTGAACATGACAGGATCGATGAAGCTTGTGGTGACCGCGCAGCCCTGATTAAACACCGAGCAGAAGCAAAAACACACTGCAGGCTCATTTCGCTAGGACTTTACGCTTACTGTGTAACTAAACGAAATGATGCGCTGATTAGTCCAGTTTGTTGTGTAAAATTATCACGTTTTAATATTTAAAGAAATCCTAAAATAATTCCTATAACATTTTTACGACGCATTCGGCATATTTTAAGTCCTCAACGACTACATAACCTCTACCGTGCTGTAGAAAACGCAGATGTGAACCGGAAGTAGTTACCGGCAGTTACTAGAAATTGGTTCCGTCTGAAAACGCATACTGCTTACATGTGTAGAACTTTCGTCATAGTGATACTGTGACGTAATCATGTCGTCATTGCAGCGCGAGTTTTAAGTTGGATAACGGCTACGTCCGAAATCGCATAATACAGAAGTGTGTAACTACATTTAAGTACATTTCCATTTCCGGCATTTTGGTAGACGCTTTTGTCCAGGGTGACTTACATTTTTCTTTTTCATACATCTGAGCAATTAGGGGTTAAGGGCCTTGTTTAGGGGCCCATTTAGTAGCTAAATTTGCCATTTACTACTATTATCAGTGGAACACTAAACCTCAATGCAACATAGTTGTGACATTAAAATAACCAGCACAGTAACGAGAACTGCTTGATGGGTATTATAGTGATTTTGTGTGATGTCACGACCACCCAAATGCTCAGCACAGTAAAGAGACGTGTATGATGGGTATAACAGTGGCATATTCTGATACCAGGTGACATCATGGGCACGCCCCACCCAAAAAAGGGGCATTCAGATTTGTTTGGAATTGTAGAAATTTGTTTAGGAGTGTTTGGATTGGATTTGTTCCCATCTTTTTTGCATTTAGTCCACTTCAGGGTACTGCACTAGCACTTGCCCAAAAAACACTTTTTACAGATGTTTACATTTACATCATTTTGGCAGCTGCCCTTATCCAGAGTGACTTATTTCATTTATACATTTGAGCAGTTAGGGGGTAAGAGGCCTTGCTCAGGGCCCAACAGTGGTAATTTGGCGGTGCTGGGAATCAAACCCACAATCTTTTGGTTTGGTCCAACAACTTAACCACTGAGCTACCATATTCACCATGTTGATATATTGATGGCACGTGTCTTCACAGCAGCGTCAATTCAAAAGTGGATGTGAAACAAGCCCAATGTACCCAAAAGAAACATTCTTCCTAAAGAATATAAAGTCACTTTAGTGACTTGAAAGTGCTGCGTTGACGTCTTTCACCATTTCCTTTTGGTATATCTGCATCAGGGGGAGTGCCTTCATTTAATACTACATCCTGCACACCCACCTCTGATCAAAGTTTCTGGATCCAGCACAAGTTGTGTGGCCTGAATGTAAAACCACAGATTTAACTGCAATGTAGACGATAGATGCGAGTCTAGGACATACCCTTTGATAAAAAAAATTAGCATAAACCATTTTGTTCATAACTAACTAAACAAAATCAAATCCAACACATTATGCTAGAAATACAAAGACATTATATAATTTAATGAATCAATATATGTTATCCCTAGATCTACCTTATATTTAAAAAAATAAATAAATAAAAAAAATCACACAGTTTCTAGGAGCCAACATGCCTGTTTTTATTTTACTTTCCTTAGAGGCATTTTGACAAGTGGAAGCGTGAGGGCACGAGCATGGTCTGGGGGTTGTGGCTCATGCTGAAATGCTGACAAACTTTTTTTTTTTTTTTTTTTTTTTTTTTTTTTTTTTTTTTTTTTTTTTTTTTTTTTTTTTTTTTTTTTGTTTTTTTTTTTGAAATTGACCACTTTCTGTAAATTCCACATCACAATCCCACAAAAACACGACTCACCACAAAGCCAGGATATCGGTATATGAGAAAAACTGGTAGCATCATTTTACAAGTAAGAGGGGAAAAACTTTTGTCTCATTTGTATTTCATAAATCAGAAGGCGAGTCTAGTGTAGAGAAAATCAAAAAATGTTTGGGTTACTGGTCAAATCCCAACTGAACAACGTCTTAATACCTATGCATGAAATATAGCCTAATACATGGACGTCACACCACCAAAACCCAGAAACCGAAAAAAGCAAAACACAGAGGATTTAAATCAGTTCACAATGCAGACAAAGGGAAAAAAAAAAAAAAAAAAAACAAAAAAAAAACTCATTTGTCAAATATAACTACATGGTTTTTTTTCCAAGCTTTTTTTTTCTGGTGAGATAAAAAAAAAAAAAAAAAAAAAAGAGAATTGACCCTAAATTCTAACAAATAGCAATATGCCCATAATTTAAATGTGTGCAAGAGGTAGATTATCAATAGTGTAAGAGGAGAGTGGGGAAAAAAAATAAATTAATTTTTAAAAAACCAAAAAAAAAACCCAAAAAACCTCACTCAATGCCCCTCCTCAGAACGCAAAACCCTGAGCCAAAGAACAGGCGTGCTCACAAGAGGCACAAACTTTAACACCACCCAACCTTGAGTTAGCTGAGGTAGATAGCGTGAAAGCATAAACATGCATTTACATTCACATGAAAAAAAAAAAAAAAAAGTTTCCTTCTAAAAGATTATCATTTTGCATTTTTAATTAAAAAAAAAAAAAAATCAAATCACATCACTTTCTATATTACTGCTGACTATAAAGACACGTCCATCGGTACTGTAACATCAAAAGCATTCGAAACAGTGTGACTCCCCCGGCCCTCACAATGTGGTGATGGACACGTGACCGATTTTTTCAGTGGGGAAAGAGCTGGTGTGATGCAAACCAGCACACAAATAATGTCAAAAATAATGTCTGGGAAAAGAAAAAAAATGTTCATGTGCCCAATGCACAAAGACCTGGGATAATCTAATGAAGGTGCATCTGTGTATTACAGCAGGACTTTTCATGCTCCCTGAACACTGATGCTAATCCCTGAATGCTAACTTAATGTTTATGGGAAAAATGCACCTGCCAAAATGTTTTAACAATAATCGATAAACTAAATAGCATTGCTGCAGTATGTATGGTCAGAATTTTTCAAAAAGTATATCTTGTTTTCTTGTGTTTTCAGAAGATGGTGGCTCCTTGGCAACACTGAGGCGTTTTACAATATTCCTATCCGCAAACAACAAACCTCTAAAACCAACGGGTGCAGACTTTATTTAGTCGTCTGTCTGCATCGTCAAACGTTGGGTTTAAGAGGATTGCGTTACATTTCTTTTCTTAAAAAAATAATGTCCAAGAACTATTCGATTTTATAAAGAATACAAAATACCACAAATCAAAATAAAAGAAACATTTTATAAATCATTTACTTCTTTTCTGAGGTACTCTAGCCTGAGGTAGATCAGTAAAAAGGCATATTAACTTGGCTTCCTGGCTAACGCCAATAAACACTTCATGTAATCATTAGTGGCAGTGTTGGTCTGCCAGACTTTCATATTTTATCTACATATAATTCTTTTCTTTATAAAATGCATCTCAATGTATAAAATGCCATAAGCAACACTGGGACAAAATATACTATCACACCACTTCCAGAGCTTCAGGACCCCACCCTATCCGGGCTAGGAGAGCAATGCCTCAACTTTTACATGAAAAACTCCAAACCAATTAGTACGGAAAAAAACAAGAGAAAAAAAATTTGCATTGTGCAGGTACCACACTACGGCAGTGAAAGGGAGACCAGTTTCCATAGCCGCATTTTCCCACGTTAAAAAAAAAAAAAGTCTGTGAAATGCCAGGAGGTGGGTGGGGTGAACTCCAAAGAAGGGCACAGAGCTCTTCATCTCAATGCACTGGGTAAATTATTTTCTCCGTGGTATTGGAGCCACAGTGGGTGAGGCTCTGGGCTGTTGCCGCCTCACCTGCGAGAGGATCTCCTGAATCTTTCGCTGAGCTAACTACAAAAAAACAAATGCACAACAATTAACAACTCAACCATCTAAAACAGCAGCTTTTGGTTATAGGTTGTAAAACTTGTTTCAAATATGAAAAAGAGATAGCAAAAACAAATTAAACAAGGGCTAAATTACCTGGCTTGCATAGAAGTGGCCAGTAATTTTTACTACCACTTGGTCATTTTCATCTGGAGTCTGATCACGGGGTACAACCACCTCAGCACTAGTTAGATTCTGAAGTTCATTTACCTATGACAGACGATTTCAGTCATGGAGAGCAAATTAAATGTTTATTTTATTAAATTTAAAAACAATTTGGCTATTTTTTCTTAAGATCCTTAGGTATTGCTGTAAAGTGATGCTTTAATATTACTGGTTATTTAACTTGAACGGTTTCTTAAACAAAACTAGCACTAGCATAAAGCCAACATAACGTCTGTTCTGGTTGGTGTAAAAGGTGTGGAACGTTCCCCCTTAAAAAAAAAACGTCATAAAACTCTCAACTGATCTCAAGATTTACTTTTACTTTAAACCAAAATTAAAACAATGGTAAGAATGACTCTAATTAACTAAAGACAATTATTTATAATTTAGAATAACCCTACCAACAAATGCGTCCTTTACCGTTTTCCCCCCTTTACCAATGACCCTGCCGGCAGCAAATGATGGCACTTTAATGTGAGCTTCTAGTTTGACTTCTTCCTTTGGCCCAAAAAAGTTCTCTTCCTTCAGCTTTCCAAAAATGCGTCCCTGAGCCTGACAAAGAAAGAGACAGAAAGGGTGTGTATTATGGGATGTTAAATCATTGTGTTGCCAGATTTCTAGTTTCCTTTTTCCTATTTAAAAAATGTTTAGGCTTATCTAAAAGGACTAGCTATTTAGTTCTTCTAAAGATGGAGATGGAGATGCAGTGCTTTTGATTTATTACAAAAAAACAAACAAAAAAAAAAAACCCACACACTTCTCAAAATGTTTTGAGAAGCCTCTAGTCTGCTTTAGACAGCTAGTGACCAATCAACAAATCACAAGGGATGCCACAATGCTCAATATAATTTACCGTGTGCAATCACTGTTTTACATAAATTACCTACTTGCTTCCAAACATAACTGCACATCTGAAACAATTAACCAGCAACAAAACATAGGTTAATTGTATTGCTGCATCCCTACTATTTACACACACTTTGATTAAAAACAGGTCAGTAGTCAGTGTATGCAGGTAGTGCATTGACATACATGGCGCTGTTACGTTCCAGCAGCCAGCGTTCTTGATTATGGCTTTTAGACTTTCTAAAACGAATCAGGGTGGAACACATGGGGGTGGGGGATTTACAGATTATGCATTTGTTCTGCTTATAAATGCAGTACCTTAAACTGTGCTTCTGGTGGGCCTGAAATAATAACCATTCTTTGCTTGGCTTCCATCCCATCAGCTGGTGCAATCTACACACAAGTAGTTAATACGTAAAGGAATTAACATGATGGGGGAAAAAAAAAACAATACAATACACTCAAAGAACATGTAATTCATCACCTACTTTTATTGATGCACCGGCAAAACGGCTGAGCTGCTTAATATGCTGGCCCTGCTTCCCAATGATGGCACCCACTGCCAGCGCAGGGATAAAGAGATGCACTGTCTCAGACTCAGGCTGCTGTTAAAGAAAATGACTAAATACACTTACATGTATAAAAAGAAATAAAACCTTAACTATTGTTATTGATAAGTTTGATATGATACTGGTTATCAGTTCAGCCCTACCTCCAAGCTACACAATAAACACAATCATACTGCACATCCTTAAAGATCAGTGGGGTCCTTATAGACTAGAGTTAGACATTTCTACATGTCTGCACCATCCAGTGTAGAAAGATTACAGCTTCTCTCTTTCAATTCTAGGCCTAGAGGATTAGTTTTAAAAATAGAGATCAAGCATGGATTGCTATTAGTCTTAAATATGCAACACTTACTCCAAAAGATGGGTATCCAGCTTGTCCTCCAGAAAGGGGTCCTGGTGCCATAGAGGGGGATATCGTGCCTGATGTCCCACCCGGGAAGAGACCCAACGCATTCAAATTCAAGCCCGGAATAAGATTAGATTGGAGCTACAAACACAAGAAAATAAAAAAAGCGATACACACATTTTTATTATTTAGCACTAAAGTTTGTTTGGGAATAAAAACTATTTTCCAAACATACATTCATGGCAGCCACATCATTCTCATAAGCCTCTCGGATTTTCTTCATGACCTCCTCTTCAGCTCTGGCACACGCCTCTATGGACCCCTTTACTGTGATTGTTCGTTCTGGGTTATAAATCGTCAAATCCTGAAGACTGAGGGGGGGGAAAATCGATTTTATATTTATGGATATTGAGCTTCATGTGTTTACAGTTTTGCAAAGGTTTATACATTAGAAAAAAACCCCAGCACAATTTACAAATCACTCACGGAGAAATTGTGATTTTAGTCCCGGTGTCTTGTTCAATTTTTTTCAAATTGCGTCCCTCTTTTCCAATCAGGCGCCCCACAAAGTTATTATGAGCCAAAATCTTTAGAGGAATCTCTTCAGTGCTGTGCAGGAGATACAATGCAGGCAGATGTAGAGTCAAGACAAAGATATAATTTAGAGGAAATACAAATATCAAATGAAAGAATATAGAAAGTTTGCCAGCTGGAATCTGGTCAACATGAGTATTCAAAAACATCAACTGACATTTTTGTGTCCATGGCTTCCTTCTGCATGATCTCCATAATGCTCCTGCAGGCAGAGCTACAGCCTTCTGGGGTTGAATGAACCGTTATAGGTTTCTCTGCTGCTCCTGCATTTTCCTTTCGATGAATGTCAATTCTACAAGTTTGTACATGAAAAAAATATTAACAAAAGCAGATCCTAGGTTATGCTATACAACTCATTACATTGCATTTGTTACTTATTATTTCTGATGTCTACCAGTAATGAGAAAATTTGATTTTTTTTTTTTTTTTTTTTTTTTATACATGACCTGGATGTATGGACACGGAATTATAATTATAAAAACATGATGCAAATTAGGCTTACTTTGAGCGTGTCTGTTTGGTAATGTTGCGGATGGTAGCACCCTCTTTCCCGATGATTGCACCCACAAACTGTGTGGGCACGAGCATGCGCAGCGGAATGTCAGACTGCAGCTTAGGGCGAGGACCCAGAGAGGGAGAGGACTGGCGGGGTTGGCCACGTGGAGCCCCCCCTCTCCTGTTGCCCATGGACGAGGGATCAGAAAGCACATTTTCATCTGGGATGTAGCTCACCTTTAGTGCATAGTTTTCCATCATGAAACCATTTAGTTTTTCAACTGCTCTGAAAAGAACAGGAAAGAACAGGGTTTCAGTGAGGGTAGACGGGACCTTCAGGGAAAAAAACAGCTTACACAAATTTATGATTTGGCATTTTACAGCTTTAAGCTAAGAGCATCAAAGATAACGATCTGCAGTATGTATGAAGCATCTTGTAGCTTTGAGATTAGTTAGAAAAACAGATTTAAGATATCACTAATGTGCAATTAATAATCGAGCAAGGAGAAATCATGTTTTTTGGATATCATTACAGCAGGTTTAAACAAAAGTAAGCAATAACACCATTAAATACATTCAATTCAACTTTGTCATTGTGCAAGGTAGATGTACAGAGCCAATGAAATGCAGTTATAAACTATGGGCACAAAAACAGAAGTCCTGCAAAGCCTCTGATCTGGCATTAGGGGGCAGCAGCTGCACAAAGCAGCTACACAAGTTCACATATAGAACAGTAAACCAGCTAGAGGGTTTCAACTAAACACGAAAAGGGTGTACTTACTGTCTGGCCTGTTCCTTAAGTGCATAACGCACATTTACTACAGCTGTCTCCATGTCTGTGTTGACTACAAAAAAAAATACATTATTTAGCAGCCTTATTCAGAGACCAACAGTAATGTTTTGTGTTTTAGCAATACAAATAATACTATCTAACCCTCTTGTTTAAACATATTAGGAATGTCTTATGAATGAAGTAACCTTGTTCACAATTCTCCACTGTGCCATACTGTGCTAATAATCCATCCAACACCTGCACAAGGAAACAAAAGAAAGAAAGTATGAGTAACAGACAATTAGATACTGGAGAAAGGAATTGAGTGACAAATAACCCGTTGTTTAAAGCACATTATTAAGTATCTATTAAATGTTAAATATCTAAGTATTTAATGAACTGAAGCATGATTAGATGCCAAAACGACTGTCTGTTATATTTACTGATCAGTGTGTATTAAATAGTGGCACGCTGTTCTGAAATACTATTTAGTGTAGAATTAAAAAAAAAGCAAGCAAGAGCAGCAGAGCCTTTGGGTCTAGAACACCACACCCCTCTATACATCCACCACTGCACGCCCACTTCCGGACTTCACTACACATCCTCCCAATGGCTCCAATTATTGGCAGCATGAGCAGTCAATCGTTTAAGTATGTCCAATAAACAACTGCTGCTGTGTGTAAAGAGGGTATGGCAGTTTACACGCAAAGAGTAAAGCGCTGGGAATTAACAGCGCCACCGAGTTATAATCCAAGACGGACAGATCTTGCCTGAACAGTGAAAATAATTTTGATTTAAAAAATTATTTTTTAGTAGCCCAGTTGAATAAATATTCCGCTACCAGTCATACCATGTATTTCATGTAAACGACAAATATGATTTTGAAAATAGGGCCCTTCTGCCACACGGTACCATAACCCACAGGATACACAGACTGTAAAAGCCCACAACACAAGCACACACTCCTTTTAAACAAAACCCTAAAGCACAACCCATGCTGTGAAACAAGTAATCACACTGCTGGCTAAAATTCTCCTAGAGCGGCCACTGACATTTCTAATTAAGTGGAATTATTGTAGGGTTAAGTTATTTTAGAGCAAACAAAAATATTCAATAAAATGCATTGGTTTGGGTCTCAGGCAATAGTTTAATATCACAAGATTAGGCTCCAAAAAACTGATCAATAACTTGGTTGGCTGAAGACAATGTTAATTGACAAATGAATTCATGGATTTTAAGGCAATGCACAATAGTTTAACAAAGTTGGTAGGCAATAATTTAAATAAAATAAAAATCACTGTTTGACTCAAAATATATGTCCACTCACATATGCCACCAGCAAACCTACTACCATGCTCATTTTATCCGATCTTGGCAATGAACAACTAATTTACAAATTCACACGTTCCTACTGCATGTCTGGACAGGCTGCTACATGAAGGCTTTCCCCTTAGCACAAGATGAATTTCGGCCCTTTACCAAGTGTAAAACAATGGATAATGTTAACAGCACAAACTCATTTAAATTTATTATTTGTAATTAGTATAAGGTAAAGAGATTTATTAGGTGGTAAAAATTAAAAAGTGGAAATTTGAATGTTTTAAGCAAAAGCACAACTGTATAGTCCACGCAGTTTTTTAAAGCAACAAAGTATATCATTAATTCATGCCTACAAAAGCATCGCACACTTTAATTACACGTTATAGTCTAAAAATCTAAATTCTTAGGTCATGGCTTACGATGGCCTCTTTAAGGGTGCATCGGTGTTTAGCAAGTGGCATAAAATCACCTCGTAACCATTAAACCAAGCAACACTTAGCTTTGAGAGAGGCCTGCTTACCACACACACACATAGGTATTTGCTCAAGTTCGCTGTTGTGAGGTGATTATTGTAGCTGGCTGTGCGCGTCACACTTCCCTTCACTTTCACCATAAATGAAGCTCAAAAGATGATTATGTTCAAGCGCCAACATTTTTCCATTTTAATAGCAAGTTGAATGCAGAAAAAAACCCAAATGCCTGAAAGTGCCAGAAAGGGCTAGTAGAATAAATTAAAAAAAATTTTTCATTAAATCATTTGAATATCTTATTTAGATTTAAAGATATTTTAAGGAAATATTTAGCTTATTTACTTACAATCACATATGGATGAATGGCAAAAGTATCTAGTGATGTATTGGATGGGGATTTTTCCCCAATACAAAATAAAAAATAAAGACAAACTCAAATGCTAGGGAGGGGAAAGTGGGTGTGTAACCAGAAAATGTATTTTAAAATGAACACAGTCTATTTTATAGTAAAACTGGAGGCCGTTTGTGACGTTTACAGTAGCCCAGCCTTCATAATTAAATTTAATTTCATAATTAAATTAAAAATGCACACAAGATTAATGCAAGTAAGATTTCTCACATTTCAAGAGGTCCAAGAGAAAAACAATCTGCAAGCACATTTAAAATAGAATCAGCTGTTTTGTATATGAACACAGAAATCAGATTTCAGTCTGGCAAAATAAAGACGCCTTCAAAAGCATATGAATAAATCATATAATATCGAATCCAGGACTTAAAATGTGCTGCTTAAAGTGCAATGCTTTTTTAGACCTGGGATCACAAAACAAATACAACAGAAAAATGGAAGCTGGTTTGAGCAATAGTGCACTATGTATGTGGGATTTTTTTTCTATTCATGAGTAAAAACTGACAGGGTGGGACCAGAGCAGCACTTCAACGTTCTGATTCTTAAAGGTTTAGATTTAGTGGTAATGATTAGTTCATGCAGCCGAGTTCTTTGTTATACATGAGAACATAAAGGTCACAATATATCAGTATTGCAGAAGCAATAAATTAAATCTAATAATTTCCTTTTAAATAGGTTATTCCCCTTTAACCCTCTTTTCCACTGTAAAGAACTGTGTGGAAAAAAATGAGTTGTAAAAGGTGTGCTGTGAGCAGTGTACTGAAGTAGAATTGGGAAACGGTGCTTTTAATGCTGTGTATTCATGTAACTATTTACAATTATTGGTTGTCCATAAGCAAAGCTTAAGATTACATTCATCATGGTGTCTTAATGTAATTTTATAACAAAATTACAGCGCAACATGTCTTAGGACATCATTGATGTATTTTAGGGTTAGTACTAGAGTTCAACCGATTATCAGTCTGGCCAATTGTTGGTGCAGATATTAGGTATTATGATCGTTGGTATCGGCCATTTTAAAAAAAAATTGAAAATTAAATAATTTAACTTTTAAGCGCGCCATTTGGCCCTGATAAGCATCTATCAGTCCCTAGTGAGCGTGTCTTCAGTGAAGTGTCTACAACGTATGACAAGAGAAGCAAATTTACTAGAGAGCATGCCGAGCAGCACTGCTAACTGCACCACAGTCTGGTGCTGCTGGATTGGGACTACTAATTCTTTCCAACTGTATTATCTTAAAAAATTCAGGATTTTTAAAAAAAAAATTTTTGTTGTTGTTGTTGCTGCTTGTGTACTTGTTCAGGTTTTTTTTAAAACAAGTGCGCCATATATTGGGTGTTACATTTTTAAATTAAGTTGTTGCCCTACTTGCTTTGTAATAGTCAGTATCTGGGCTGAAATACAAATATCGGTCAACCCTTACCCAAAACTGTCAAATAGTAACAACGGAATACACTAAAGTCCTGCTAAATCTATAACAATAAACATTTGTAATGTCAAGTAAACTAATAAGGCAGTGACTTAAATTGTAATAAGAACTGCAGGTAAACAGCAGATACCCAACATCTTCACCTTAATTTTATTTCCACTGTAAAAATTAATTTGGTCAGAGCACAATAAAGGACTCATTTTTGAAATAGCCAATAATGTTCAGTTGGCCGCAGAATATTTCAGACTTTCTGTGCAATTGATAGCTCGCTAGACTCTAATGAGAAGCTAAAATACAGAATGAGGTTATCAAAATTGTTCATCCATCTTAGTGGTAGAAAGAATTTTAAATTACTTGCAGCCTAAAATGAAAAATCATTTGGAAGCACACTAGCTTACAGATAATCAGAAAACTAGCATGTTAAGACTAACTGGCGTCTGTCTGGTTTTTAACCCTGTAACCCAGATTTCATAAAACTACCAACTGTCTAAATGCTACATAATCCCAACATTCCTTAATAAAAGTGTTCTTTGTCTTCTGAATGTGTAACAACATTTTACACACTCCCAAACTGTAGCAGGGCTGTGCAGTACAGCAAAACATACAGAATGAATAAAACATACAGAGATGGTGGTGTAACAGGCTACATAAGAAATATTCATCGCAGAAGATCATTTTGGCCAGCCAATATAATATGTCAAAGCTAAAATGCTACTGATTTGTAAAAACTTATACATGCATAATAATGATGGACTCTTAATTTGCACCAGTAATCATTTTGGTAAAAAAGCATTTTGTATCTCGTGCTTTTTTATTTTTTTTTATTTTGCATGTACATATAGCGCATTTCTTTCTTTCCTCTTTCTTACGCCCATTTAAAAACAGAGTAATAATAATTGTTTGGTACAACAGAAATTTTCAGTACACATGACAAACTCCTCAACCCTAATTCTACAACTGGTTTTCTTAAACAAAAGCAAGGAGAGGTGTGATTGTGTAAAACGCCCCGCAAGTCCAAAAAACACAGAGTAGCCATCAGTCTAAAAGAGGAACTTCTGATAAATTATAGACTAAGCAGAATCTAAACATATATAAAGCACAGCCTTTTACAATTTAGTGATTCATGTAGTTTGGGTAACTTTAGAGCTTTATACTATGATGCAATATGTATTTCTAAAAGGATACAAATGTATCCATTTCCTGATTCAATTCTGCGACCCACCACCACCACCCAGGCCTATAACGCCAATAGTTGCTTACCACAATTTCCTTACCTAATGCAAAATATCCAATAATCATCATCAATAAACTTATTAATTGTAAAACGACGTGGGCATTTTCAAGTCTTTGATTTAGATTTTTTCCCCCCTGTTGAACTTATAGCACACTCACCTCCCATTGCATGTGTGGTGGGATATTTCTGATCTGCAACTTACAACCCCTATAGGGAAAAAAAAAATAGACAAATACACAGCATTAACTCAGTGCAAAACTTGGACATTACAACAAAAAAGGAAGGCTAGTTACAGATTACAGAAAAGAAAACAGTCGAGTTCAATTAGCTTTTAAACCAAGTTATTTTTTTGAGTCACTTTTAGTCTAAAAAACCTTACATTTCAATAGGTAAACAAACAGCTTTATGCTATCTAGAACTTTAACAGACAGACAAAAAGGGGTTAATTTTTTTTCTAGAAAGCTGTTAGATTTCTTCATCTAAAGCAGTGGGTAATAAAGAACATCAATTTTGGATAACCAACGTTAGGTTTTCCCCCAGAACAAAATGTCCTGTTTTACAAATACACATTCAGAAAAGGGTAAATATGAACAACCACCCTAGCTAGGCAATAGTGACAAAATAGTGTACAAAGGAAACACAACATTGAGTTTAAGCTCAATTTTTTTTAGGAAAAAAAAACGAAAAAACAATAAAATCATTAGTAAAAGGTCAGTGAAATAAAACAGTCACTAACATTGTACATTGTTTACATTAGCATGAAAAAAAGTTGGGTGGGCATCTATTTATTACACTCATATGTATGTTTAGTCCATTATTTCCATTTTTCTTTTATGAGGAATAACCTAATTCGGGTGGAAATCTGTATTGTATGATTATACTCTATTTTGAAGACTATTTTTAGCAGTGTGTGATATAGGAAAAAATCTGCTGTTACATTTACCATACAGATAAAAGCTTATTACACCAAAGTAAATTTTGGCCAACACAAAAGCGATTGGTAAAAAGGTAACACTTTTCTTCTTTTCCCTATAAAATTAGTGGGAATTGTTTTTCAAGCTCTGACCCACAATACAGTAAAAGGCATTACAGACAAGTTGTTTATAGTGGATTAATTTTAAAGAACAAGTGTGTGCATGTGTAGGGGATGGGGTTCAAGTTGCCTCGTTTCAGAACTCCCATCTTCCCAGGGGGGTGGGGTATGTTTACTACAGGTTACCCTACAGATATTAATTTTTGGTTTTATCTGGGTTAAAGATTAGTAGTTAACTATAAAAGATTAAACATTAAAGTTGGTTTCTCTTCTTCACTACCGACATAAATCAAAAATCATAGCAATTCTCTTACATAAATTATGAGAAAAATGCTACATATCACCATGTGTTAATAATCATAACCCTCACTAAAGCAAAACTAGAATTCTGGTTTACATGATGCATGTAACCCATCCCCTCTATAATAAATAAAAATAAAATTAATGATGAGGGATTTTAAAAAGGGTAAAAAATAAAACTCTGATTCTAAGTTAAGGTCATTTCATTTTTCCATAGCAATTTGTCAATATTTGTTTATATTATGCAATACACTATAAATAGAAACTTATTTTTGCAGTTAAAAGAATTCCAAAACCCAGAGAGTTGTGCATTTTATATTTATACACCCTAACTAATGTATTAGAGCACCTAACCAAACAAAAAAAAGCACATTAAAAAAATATATAGTTAAACAAATTTGTGGTCAGCCATTTAGTTTTAGATCTAAATTGCATACAAATATGCAACCCTTCTGGTGCTACAGAAACTTTATAAAATCTGAAATTTAATTTAAAAGAACAGACGTGTCGCAAACATTCTACTGAAAACAAAAACACTGACAACAGCAACCTTAATAGTGGTTAGTCTAAAAAAAACTATACATCTACAATCAGCACAACCCAGACTAAACTTCAGGCTTCTGAAATTTTGCTTAAATTTCCAAAATAAACCCTGACTCCAGTCATAGGTATTTTTAAGCATATTTCCCCAAAACCAGAAAAGGGTAACACAGTTCAGGCCATCTCTGCTCCTAACATATACATGATGCAAAGCAGATCCAGTGAGCAGCGCGTGCCGTGTGCGTGTATGACAGAGCGGGTACATTGGGTGGAATGGGGCAGATTTCCCAGCGTTCATCTCCCTCCTACCAACTAATGATTCAACCACACTAACATGCATGACCTTTGACACAAATTAGGCTTCATAGGGCTCGCTATACATTCACATCACTATTAATACAACCTGGAATTACAGTCTCTAATTAAATAAATGACATACGAAATCAAACTGGTTTAGGCTTTCATTTTAATGAACTAACAACAATTACCGCAATGAATTTGAAACACCTGAGAAACTGTTATTCCCTGCTCACCTCGACAAAAACATTCAACCCTTCAAGCAAAAGAAAAGGGACCACTTTTCAGGGTGGGTCTGATTTAATTGTTTCCAGATCTAAACACGCTCGCCGTTTTATGGGGAGCTTTTACTGAACACTGTTCCGCCTTTGCGTGCATTTTAGAAACCATTTTTATTCCGGGAGAATTTTTAAATCGTTTTAGCGCCATTACGCAGCCGCTTTGTGAACAAAGTAGAATTAATATCAGCTTTATTCAACAATAAATCTTTTTGTCTAATTGCCTGAAGAGAAAAAAAAAATACAACCCCTATAAAGTAAATTTGTAATAAAATGATGTGGTTACGTGTTTGGGTCAAATACACCAATAATAAAAATCCTCGCAATTGTGTTAAACACCCGTTCAAACAAGTACGTGCTTTTATCAAAGTGAGCGGAAATGCAAGCTAAAACTACTCGTCGTGTGTGTGTGTGTGTCTACCTCGAACCCTTTACACACCGCGCATGAGCAAACCCAAGCGGAAGCGAGAAGGGACAGGAGGGGAAAAAGCTGGGGTTTTTTTTTTTTATAAATGGTCACCACGGTTTAAAGAAAAAAAAAAACAGCATGGCCGTGTGGGCTGACATGTGCCGGAGTTTTTGCGGCCTTTGTCGCCTATTTAAAGCGATTTGTTTATTGATAGAACAGTCAAGCATTTGCTCGTGTTTGGGGTAAAAAGAGAAAGCGTGATATTGAATAGGCCCATCCTATTCATTTTAAATCCCCAGTCCAAAATAGCAAAGTTGAAATCTAATAATTGCATTATTAAAATACTGAGAACAGCTAGCATACACCCAATGTTGCATTATTTTACAATAAGCAATAGTTAAAAGCTGGGACGCATTTTTCCCCATAATGAGAGAAAAATGAGCTTAGCGTTAAAATACATGTACATTTACCTTTGGCGCTTGGGAACTGAATGCTCCACCTCGAGAAGTTTTCCGTGAAGTTCTACTTTTCCTGCAAAGAATTACATTTCATTAGTGAAAGTTAAAAACTCGCATTGTTGAGTTTGCATATAGTTTGAGTTAGGTAAAATGGAAAGGGCTTCAAATCAACCACATTTTGATCGGAGAAGCGTGTTTTTGTTTTCCTAGACTATAAAAAGATGAGAGAGAGAGAGAGTCTGTTTTGTTAGTTTCTGGAGGTTAAACATGGAAGACAAAGTTGCCCCCTGCACCACGAACAGGCCTCAGTCAAGAACACAGCGAAAAAACTGACTTGGTGAGGAAAAAATAAAAGATAAACGATATTCTTTTAACACACTAAAAACACAAACGCTAAGTAACATTATCTGATGACGTCTAAAATAGCCTTCATTTAAAAAAAAAAAAAAAATCTAACGTAAAGACTTCACGCCACCAACCCAAACCACCTGGCGGGTCAGCGTTCATGTGGAGACAAAGTGCACACAGTTTTAACAATGGAGCGGGATTTATTACCCAAAGAAGAGGGTTTATATTATTTACAATAGCCATATTTATTTACAAACTAATGAAAATAGGTCGGTGTGAAGGAAACAAAGGGGTGCAAAAGACTTGCTCGAGTCAAAGTATAAACAGTTTAAATTAGAAAATGATTTTACATTCATTTTACTTGGTGCAAGGCCTATTCACAGAATAGTGAAGAATTTGCAGAATTTTATTTAAAAAGCCGCATTTAACCTAGTCAAAATTGGCTGCTTTGTATCCAACCGGTTAAATCGACACACACACACTCTCTCTCTCCCTTTTTTTTTCTTTTCCACAGCATTTCCGCTGCAAAGCGCGTAACACGCGTAACTTATACGTGCATTATGTGGCTATTAAGCACTAAAATCAAGATTTGTCTCCATTCTCACCTGAAAGTGTGTCAATGGCCTTCATCGCGATCTTTTCGTCAGGGCAGTCCACAAACGCGTAACCACTTTTGACTAAAAACGGCGCGCTGAACGGTATCTTCCACTGCTCAAATATAGTTTCCAAGTCGAGCGCGCTCGTCTGCTCGCTCACGTTACCGATGTACAGCTTGTTCATGTTGCCCACCAGTCAGAAACCGAACGGAATTCAAGAGACGCCGCGTTTGTAAAGAGCAGCCCTTTCTAATTACGTCCCTGGGACGGACACAGTGCTGGAGAGAACGGCGCACTGTCTATCAGCCGGAGCGGGCGTGTTCTCCTTCCTCCCTCACTCACTCACTCCAGAACTGCCTGGAGAGATACAAGACAATTATGACGGACGGAAACTGCGCACTGGCTTCCTCCAACCAAGCTTATTGCATGGCGTATCACTCACGTTTAACAGCTCAACCCAACAAAAATAAATAAATAAATACTTTTTTGTGTGTATTTTAGCCCCTTGAAAAATTCCACGTTAATGTATGCACCGCCTCCAAATAAATTTGAGAAAAGACAAAGGACCCAAAACTTAGGATAATTTGGTTTTTTTTTTGTAAGACACGTGTTCAAACTGCAGATCAATGCCGCACGTGAGTGACGAGTGAGGCTTGATCAATTAGGATTTGTGGGAGGATGTGCACAGGAGTGTACCCATTCTTGTGTGGAGAATGGGTAGTGAAGGGAAGATTGGATTTAAGGTAAAACCTGGAAGTGTGGATTCAGGGATTCTTTGTGGACTCCTGTAGTATTCTTTACGTCAAGCTTTTTTTTTACCTGGCTTCTGATTGGCTGCCAGTGATGTAGTAAAGCGGCGTGGCGCGAGTACACAGTACACACCGGGAAGGGCGGGCAGGGAACCCTATGGAGGCCTGCCGTATAGAGGCAGAGGGGAGGATCTGACATTCATAAAGCACTCCCTGCATGATAGGGCAATAGTATCTGCCTTACTCCTTTAATAAAGCTATAATATTTTACACAGGTAATTCATTAAATGTGTAATAGATTCATTGAACTCCATGCCTGTAAGAAATATGAATGTTCTCCAACAGCTGTGCAGCAATGCTGCTCTTTTAAGGTGCTTTTTAATTTATGCACATTTTAGATCAAAGGCCTGTGTAACCTGTGCTGTAAATGTAAAGATCACCTTCCACAAATGTAATTTTCCTTCACTTGTAATGATTTGATTAATATTCACAGTTAATATCTAAATATTAATTTGATGTATTTCTCTTTAACACACACAATGAGGAAACAGACTAAGCGCTCCGAGTGGTTGGTATGAAGGACCAATCAGAAGCGAGTATCAGCCACGTCACGCCCACAGGCGCAAAAACAGCGGCGTTCATTCATCGCTTTCCTAAAGATCTTTTGGTGGCAAATCTGTGCAAGAAAAAATGGCATCTTTTCTTTTTAAATGAGTTTGGATATTAAATTAAAGTATTTATACTTTTACATTTGGCTCAGTATGTAAATACGCCGTTAGATTTCTCCGCACACGTGTTCGAAACGGAATATAATAATATAAGGATACGTAATGCTGATTTAGTAAAAAAGTTTTTACTTACGCGTTGTTAATTTCTATTGTTCTATTTTGTGTACTTTTATACTAATCGTGACTATTTTTTATTCAATGCCAGTGCTGGTGGATTGTTGTTTGTTTGTGGGTGGGTGGGTGTGTGTGGGTGGGTGGATGTCGCTCCGCCTGTAACTGAAACTTTCTATAGGTTCTAGTGCCTCGTGTTGTTTAAGGGCGCGTTTAATACAGGATTCCTAAGGTCAAAAAACAGTTTTCAAACTAAATTGGTTTAATATACAATACTTAAATAGAAACTATGTATTTTTAAGGCAAGCATCGGATCAGGGAACTTATACACTTTACGTTTTACAGATTTATGTGACTAAAGGGCAGGACGCAGTCTACTGATGAAATGGTGAGAAATAATGCCCCATGTGTTGCCGTTTTAATTGTTGGGTGTAAACCTATTTGCAAGTCGATTGTTATTGATTTTTTTCGTTTTTGCATTGTATTTGGATAAAAGTTTCTTGACTTCATCCCTGCTGGTGTAATAATTCGAATAGATGTATAGATGTTTTCCGTTCAAGCGCCATGTTTGATTCAGATAAACGGAATGTTGATGAGAAGTTCAGTACCCGGTCTTCTAAAAGTTTAGAGGTAAAGAAGTTAAAGAAATCCATTCACGAGTTTCATTACATTTATTGTCTTTTTAAGTAGGCGGGTTTCATATTTTTGTCAAGTTTTTTTTTTTGAAATGTTCTCCAGTGAACGTGGTCCATAAGAAAAAAAAGGCAAACATCAGAAAATGGCGGTGCATAGTAAGTCCTCTGTTACACTGTAAAAGACTGACTTTACAGTTATGCTTCAGAAAGAAAATAAAACACCCCAGTAGACAAAAACGACACAATTTAATTGCTAATAAAGTTCGATTGCATGATTTTTGGACTTTGTCTGGTTTATTCACATGAATCCTGCAGAATTCGTTCAGATTGTAAATACAATCTTTAGTAAAGTTCACTGAAAAATCTTAAGACTTCTTATGTTCTTAGTTCATTTTTTTTTACACTATTCTGCTATTTAATTTTAAAGGATTGGGATTCCAATTCAATTTAATTTATACAAAGTATAAAGTTGTAAAAACAAATATACAAACTGCATTTAAACTCTTAAAAATTATTTGGTGATTAAACATAATTATTTTCTTCAAACATCAAAAAAAAATCACCTAAATTTGATTCACACACATATATCAAACAACTGTATGCACATAGTGGAAATATACATTAAACATAATAAAATACAATTGTAAAAATGTTTTTTTGAAATGTAAATTCATATTTTGAAAAATGTTAATTAAGTGTGTAAAACTAAACACAAGACTGTGTTACCAGAATAAAAGGTAATAATCTATAACTCTTTCGACATTTTCTGGGTACACAATGCCCAAACAGAACAATAATAATTTATTAGGTCTAATAATAATTTATGTAAAATTGGTGCACTTAAAAACTGAGTGTACATCATTATTTATGATGCACAAAAATGCTAATCAATTACAGAGAATAATGTTGTACTGAGGATCTTTACAAACCTAAAAAAAAGAAATGCATTAAAATAAACGTCCCAATTTAATCAGGTGTAATAGCAATGAGATCAGCAATGATCAACAACTAAAAACCGAAATGCTTGTGTGATTTTTTTTTTTTTTTTTTTACTTTATATTTTTAAGACTGAATGAGTCTAACAGTTGCTGTGGTTAAACTGTTCTGTGAACTAAATTGTGTGTAATAAAAAGCAGACAATTCAGGTGTGAATCATGTCATAAAACTAACGGAAGTCTTATTAAAGATAAATATTTAAACAAAACCATGAGAATCGGTAAATAAAAATGTTGTTATATACAGAACTATACAAAGTATGACTTTTAGCTGTGAAATGCTTTAAATTGTTGTATAATACAACTTAGAATAGAGATAATAATAAAATAAATAATTCATTAGTCCTGTGTTGTAATCCAAATAACTAGTATAATTTTTGTATATTTATATGAAAAACAATATAATAATTTAATGAAACATTTTTAAAACTGCATAAGGCAACCTATCTCAGACAGTAGTATCAGTTTTATGCAGTATGTTTATTTTCTGGTTATGAACACTGTTATTAACCCTGAAGATGGAACTGAAATATACACTTAAGTTCATTTTTACATAGAACAATTTCAAGCATTCACCAAGAAATGTTGGAAAATCAGACTCAACTAAACTGAATCTGCTCTTTTTAAAGTCATCTGCTGTGAAGTCTGAGCCCATTATAGCTACAGGAGAAAAACCCAATGTGGTCGTCTGCTGCTGATGCTCATCCAACAGTAGGTTTGAAGTTTTGTGCCTGCTAAGAGGCTTTTACTGTGAAGAGTGACTTTTTAGGAAGATCTATAGACTTCCTGTCAATTCAAACCAGTCTGTCAACAAGTCTGATCTCTCATCAACAAGGTAACTCAGAATTATAGATAAAACCTCTCTACTGTCAGAACCATCTCTTGCTTTAAGTATATTGAAGTATGTGCCTCCAGTAACATGGGAATAACATCAATCCCATGTAGTCAATTGTTGAACTTTTACATCGTATCCTCCCATCCAAAGCATAAAAATACACTTGAGACCTCTATATTATGTATACAATTACAGTCATTAGTTTATAGTAGATGTTCAGATATATCTATAGGTCACAAAATAAATAATAACAGAATTTACACAAATGAACCTAAAACTGTCCTCTGCTCAGGCCCAGTCGATCTTAAGCAGCCGGTAGCACCTCTTCTTTATCATATAATCTTATTTAATGAACATACATAATGTTGTCTCCAGTGAAAGTTCCAGAAGCTCACATCCTCTGTGAATTGTCTTATCAATCTGTTAAGATATTTTAACCATTCCAAGCTGATGCAATAATTGCTTCCATGGTTTAGGAAAACAACTGGCATAAACCTTAATGTGTGTCTCTATTATAGAATAACTGATAACGTCAACATAGACATTTCTACATTTTTTAAGAAATAAAATATTAATTATGCATTATAATACAAAACATAATGGAAAAGACAGATCAGACTAACGGAATCAGGTTAACTAGCTGCAGAAAGTTTCTTAGGTTAGCATGATATCTTGCATCTTGTCAGCTGTTCATGTTTTACCAAAGTAGAAATTAGCCAGTCAATTTTCAGCTATTTCTCACGTATATATTCACGCTTTTAAAATGAAAGGGTGGCCATTACTACTACCACTGGATCAATGTTGCGTTTCTCTGATATGATTAATATTGCACCATTTGTTGCTTAAATGGTCATGTTTTCCTATTTCCTTGACAATAACTGAAAAAAGTTTTTACACCGTTACTGCATACTTTGTGTGTAATCTATCACAATGTCATGCAATCTAGATGTTGTAGAAGTCGTCTTTGTGCACATTGCTAGCTAAAATGTGACAGTTACATTCGGATTTAGTATTATTTACATATGTGATTATGTAATTCTGCAGGTCCTGCAGTACCTGAATTCCATGCTATAAGATACTTGTGGCTGGGCACAGCTGCTGCTTTTGCTTTTACAGTTTACTTCAAGTATTCTTTACGTGTAAAAGTGGTAAACGTTAATTACTCACCTAGTTTTATTTTGTTCAGATTTTTTATTTTGTACAATTTTTTACAAATACCAAGAAAGTGCAAGTATGTCAAATTGACTGTTTTGTCATACTTTAGTATAAGTAGCATGTATAGAGCAGATAGACTTCAGTTTGAATGTATATTAGACGGTGTAAGCCACTTATACTTTAGTATTATTGTTGTCTTTTTGTACTATATTTTGGATTGTGAACTGCTGCTCAGGGGGTTAAACGGCTGGTGACTACAGTTTAAAACATTTTACTTATTTACCCCTCTCCCATCTGAATGTCATCACTGTTATCCTGGAAAAACTTTCTCCAGTCGCTACATTGTTTACTGGGGGAACGAATATAAGACGAATATTTGTAACGCTGTTTTGTGGAAAGTACAGTAGCAGCCAAAGTATCAAACTATGTTATTATCTTAGCTGGACAATGGTAAGCTTGCAATAACGTTTTATTATTGTGTTAGTGACAGGTTTTCACAGGAAATAAGAGCATGGCGCTGTTGTATAATAAGATGCACATCTGTATACGTACGAGTAATGAGTGAGTAGTAAATGAACGACAATCATCAGTGCCTGGAGATTCACCCGTAGTCCCTGGGCCCCCACATTTTGAGGGGATCCCTGACAGAGTCACTATTAGAACTTTAATCATGATCCTCCCAGAATGGCGGCGGCAGGTCACAATGTAACTCGTATTAGAGTAAATTTGACTGTTTAGTTATTACATACCAAGAGCTAAAAAAAATAAAAGAAGACTTTTATATAATTTTAGTGAAAACTGTTCTTGCTATTTCTCCAGTGTGTCAAACCTTGCAGTCAATTAAGTTGTGGCAATTCTTAGATTTACAGATTTCAGGTAAAAAAAAAAAAATTGAATAAATGCCTTTTTTAACTTCTTGTTCAAGTCTTCATCAGTTAGTTCGATATAACAAGCCACTCTTCAACATGATTTTTCTTTTACAAGAGACTTTCTGCGTCTACAATGCATTCTTATAAAATAGTGGAAATAATTTGTCCTTGTAGAGATAAAAGTCTTAGACTTGGCAACGATGAGTAGTGTTTTTAGTGCGCCATCTAGTGGAACTAACTTAAATCCAGGGTATGGTGTGGAAAAAGGCATAATGAACGTGGCATGAAGGACAATTTTGTAAATACTTGACAGATCTCGTTAAACAGCCTAATGGGTTTAATAGTAGTAGTTTATCCACCACTGTGATACAGTATATGGCCAACAGTTTGTAAACACCATACCAGCACACCCACAAGTGTGTCTTCTCACGAAATCAGAGGCACACAGTAGTGTAAAATGTCCTTATATAATATTGTAGAATCAGATTTTCAGACTTTTAGCCTTTTCAATGAAACACTCCTCCAGCATGATCTTTTGCATGATACTGAACATCTGTTGGATAAACCCCAATGTAGCCCAGACCTGCTCATCTGATCTGTCATGCCCCAAAAAGCATGACCAAAAGTGTGGAGGTTATTGTAGGAATAAAAGTCTGAAAATCTAAGAGTCAGTCTAAGAAGTAAAGAAAATAACACAGACATGACGTCAGCCTAAAACATGAACTATGAAAAGCTATTAACAAAATGCTCGACTTTTTTATCTAGAAAGTTTACTTAGGGAATCAGGTAAGCCCAGTAAGTGCTTTGTGTGTCATGAACAGTGTTTTCTGTAATATTAAAATCTATTAAAATGTCAATAATAGCCTGTGCAGTGTGTGTATAGGAGAGAGCTGATTATTTGACGCTTGTGTATGCCACTAGTGGAGCATGTACTCAGATTTTTCTACAAGTGACAGTATATTTAATAACCTAGGAATGTGTGTAATATAAAACTAATCTTGTTTAGTAATATTCTCTACAATAGCTGGAGTCAATAATCAAACCAAGGACTTTGACCTTTACTGATGCACATGATGTAACTGACACTGAGTCTTAGAGTTACTTAGAAAGATTGATTTTATTAGAATGTGTCTTAGAATATCTGTTTTGTTAGGGAAAAAATAGGAGACAGTTATTAATATTCAGTGTCTCATGTCCTTTTTTCATACATATTTCAACTTTATTAAACTTGTGTACGCATCTGGCTTTAATGAAACAAGGATGTGTATTGGCAAGGGCCTCACGATACAATATATCACGAGTCACGATACAATATATCAGGTGTCATGATATAGTATATCGTGATATATTGCAATACAATACAAAGAGTATAACCAATGGCTAAAATGCAACAAATACAAAGTGGGAGGCGCCCTTATTTTATTTTATTTATTTTGCCATGGTTTTGAGACAATGGCCGAATGTGTCAGTAACAGCTACAGGAAAGGAGGAGGAAGTCGCTGGACTTGCACTGAAGGTTTCGATGAAATATTATGTGAATGTAAATCATTTAATGTAAAACGCTTAAATGTGTTTCAATACTAAAAATTAGAATATCAATACACTTTCATATACAATGATCATAATAGTTAGCTTTATTGATATGTTTTACAGAGCCCTAGTGTTAGCTAGCTAGCACAGAAAAACTAAAAAGAAATAGTCCCGAAACTGAACTTTGTTTATTAACAAACTTTAAAATATTATGTAAGAGACAGCCCCATATACCATAATATGACCTGACCTGGAAAAGCACACTATACACTGTCAGTCTATCCAACAAAATAATATTATACAATATTAGCAAAACCCCCAACACCAATTAGAAGCGATTAATGGAAAGTAATTTAAGATTTGAACCGCTGCTGTTCTTGCAATAAGGCTTTCCTCTTAAATATAATTGGTAAGCAAGAATAAGACTAACTGCAGTGCTAGATTATTTCCTTAAATCACTGAGTTAAACAGGATGTTCGATATCGTTCGTTTTGATATAGTTTACAGCGAACAGCCTCTGAAGTCAGGGTATTTAATATTCAATATTCAAAGGACGAACCTCCTAATTTTAATACAGGTTGCTTTGTTTAAGAAAACAGATAATGAGCTAGTATGCAAATTAAATTTAAATAGAAATGTGTGAAATTAGATCAGTTTTGGAAGAAAGTAAATTATTCTAATGTGGTTATATCATCATCTACATGATCACTTATTAAATAATCTAAGATAATTTTTTTCAATCTAGGATTTTGTTATCTTTTTATTGGGTTGGGGAAATATGCTAATCTAGTAGCACTAGGATTCATTCTAAAGATGAGAAGGCTGTCTTTAAATTTAATTACTGATCATTTAATTAACTTTGTTAAAATGTCTTTTTATTTGCATTTGTTTAGCACTTTTGAACAAAAGTCACTGCAACAAAGCAGCAAATATAAATTTGTGAAAAAAATTATATATTTATTGTTATTAAATTTGATGGTTTTGTGGCTTGTTTTTCACATGATGTAAAAATTTCCGTGGTCTTCCATATTTCTGCTGTTATTTATATTAATATTTATTAATTGTCATTGAATTGCATTATAACTTATAAGCTGAAAACACGTTGCCTTCATTGCATGCTTTGTGGGTATAAATTATTTTTATTCTCAGATCACCAGGCTGATGCTTAGAGGAGTCAATTGCTGCTGATTGATAGAACAAAGAAGTGAAAGGCATCTGTTGGTTGTGTCTCGAAATCTTTTAATACACTCTCGTATTAATACACTCTTATTTAAAGGTACAATAGGCGATTTTATTCAGAAACATTTTTCTTTCTAACATCCTCAACTATCTTTAAGTTAGGTAGTCTAAATGTATTTATATATTGTCAAAGACGTAGGAACAACAAATGTTTGTCCAATCAAAATATTATGATGGGGTTTCTTACCTGCCTGTCAAAATATGTATGCGTATACCTCAGTGCATTCTGGTCACACAGACAGGATATGTCATCAGCGTGTTCGTGTACTGTGGGGAAAAGGGCTGGTTAAAAACAGAGCAAACACTTGAATTAATATCTGTGTTGTGTTGTGTTATGTCGACTACAGTCAAAGGGGCTGCAGATGGTGCGCCATGGCTGTAGTATTTCTTTTGGACTAATAGTAATATAGTGTGATTTGATTTTAGGGTGTTTTGATAGTAACACAAAGCGTATGTAGTTTGTGTACAAGTTAGATAATCTACAGCAGCAGTGTGTAATCTTTTTTTTTAATTAAAGTTTGGTATTTTAGTACCGTTTTTAACTGTACTAAAAAGTTTTCTCATAAGAAAGGCTTTTTAATTCATTTTAAACAAATAAACACTAATTTTGCTGGATAAAAATAATTTATCATTAACTATATGTCTTTGGAGTCTGTCTACTACTCACTTATTTTAACAGAAATGTACAAAATGCCTAAATGTCTGTATAACTTTTTGTATTAAAAAATAAGCAAATTAACCATTTTAACAAATTTAGCTTGATGCTGAGGAACGCATGATAAAGAAAAAAAGAGAGAAATGTGCTAATTGTCCTATTAGAATGTGTTGAGTGTTTAGAAGCAAAGTGTATATTTTTTTACTTTATTTTTTAATATTTATTATAATTAATGAAACTGATGTATTTATAAAACTTGAGGCACTTCAGGCAATTTCTTTAAACATGACATCTTAAACAACCAAATAAAACATGCATTTCTCCCTTATAAATGGTGTTATTAGAAGGGTTGTTTATAAGCTAGTCAATAATTAATCCAATAAAATAGAGCTTAGTCTTAATTAAAAGATGAAATTAATAGCTACATTTGTGTTTATTATTCCATCAAATTAAGCACTTATTGTTCTACAGAGTCCATCAAAATAATAAAAAAATTAAAAGCACACTATGCAATGCTATTATTAGACAGAGCAATTTATGAATCTATTATTTAATCGTTTAAGCCTTAATATGTCTAAATCAGTGTTAAAATCTTAGCCAAATTACTCCTTAGGCTCACGGTGGCATTTTGGATATCCTGCATTATAATTAGATTATTTGATCATAATTATTGGTCATTATTGAGTACAGCCTGTCTGTGTATTTAAACAGATATTTCTTTTAGTACAATATAAAAAGACGTATAATGTGAGGGGAAATACACTTTTTTAATCAGAAAAAACACTGAGTGTATGGCTGTAGGTTCATATCACAGAAATGTAAAAGCCCAGCATTCATTGAGTCAGACCCTTTCAGCCAAAAAATAAAAAATAAAATAAGCACTAACTCACTTTAAGTCAGCACTTAACACCACCCTAGAAACCCTGCACATAAACCGGAGATACCAAATAGCCAAGTTTTAATAAGAATAAAAGAACCTGGTATGACTGATAATGGCGGGCATTTTAATGCACTGACAGCATCATGGCATGAGGAATGGGAAACCCTAAAAGTTCAAGCAGGACCTGTTGATATTTGGTCCTTAAAATAAGAAGACGACGCGATTATAGCCTTGTTTAATCAATGTGTGAAAACGGTTGAGTAAAGATTAGGTTTTACAACTAAGGTCTTTCTATCCTGCTACATATTCTATTTGGCAACAGTGACCATTTTTACAGTATAAATTCAAACTAAGTCCTAAAAAACACTGATGTTTTACGCAATGCACAAAGCATTTACTACCCAATATGTCAAATTAGCTTGATTGCACAAGTGCTAACTATAAGTCAATATAAGCCTAACCTATATAAACTTAACACTATAGCAACTCTTGGAAAACACTTAAAAGTAACCTGCTGAAAAAAAAAATTACAAATACTAACTCCTGAATTACGAGCCATGTTTCAAAGCACTTATCCTGCCTGTTGACAACTGATCTTAAAATATGATGTACATTTTAAAACATTAACCACTGAGTACAGTCTATTTCATTTATTTTTTAGTTTTCATCTGAGTGAAATACGATTAGCATGTCAATGTCCCCGGAGCAGGGTTGCCAGGTTCTTCATATAATGGTTGCAGTTTAGAAATGGGTATCGCTGTCAATTTGTTTTTTAATAAAAAAAACAGAGAAAAGAACTGCAACTGTGGTAGATGTCTGCTACCTGAACATTTTGGGCTAACTGCAGTCCGAATGCATTTACCTAACCTAAAGCAGTTTGGCAAGCTTTTTTAATGAACAAAAATAAACAAAATAATTCTTTCTCCATGTTCTGCATACCTAGTTCATATACTGTATCTCACTTTATTAATTACACATCCTCACTTTCTCTCTCTCTGTCTCTCACACACACGAGTCCTGGTTTCTGGTGTAACTACGGTGGCAGTGGTGCCCTGTAGATTACGTCAGTGGCTGATTGCTGTGAATGTTGGTGCTTGATTCGTTCTGTTTGGTGGGTCTGTGGAGGGCAGCCCCTGTAATGTGAGAAGAGCTGTATGCTGATGTGTTCATTGTAGTGTCCAGCCTGTTCTCCAGCTTCATTAAACGGTTCAGGATGTCATCCAACAGCACAGCAATGGTCCGTTTTAGATCAGCTGAGGTAAAAAGGGGAAAACATATTCAAAACAGAAATTAATAATTAAATCACGGAATTAGTGCAACTTTTTTTGACGTCCTCAGAACAGTAATTAATTAATCTCAGTTACAAATTGCAGCTTTTTTTTTTTTACAGCTGGGTTTAAACTTAAAGCATAAACCCACATCTGTCAGTGAAAGCAAGGACTCATTAGATTTACTTTATTTTACTTACACAACTTCATTTTGGGACATTTTGCAAACGTTCCAACTAAACAGGAATTTTTGGGAACTAACAGAAAATTATTTCAATTAAATTTTATTATATATATATATATATATATATATCTATATATATATATATATATATATATATACACACATATACATATACATATACACACACACACAACCATTTTCATTAGAAGCTGACATGCAAACAATCTAAATGTTTGCTCAGCTTTTTGTCTTTACAATAGTATAATTTTGTTGCACAATATTTTACTTGCAGCACCAAAAAATAAATACAAATTTATGTAATATTTGTTACATACCTGCACATATATATACATAATATAAATATTTTTTCCTTTTTTTGTGTGCAAGATTTAAATAATTATCACTGTATGGAGTAATGTATGTGGAGGTGTACATTTAAGTTCCTAGTATACACCAATTCATTTCCAAATATTTCTGTTCATATTTCTATGGAAAGTTTCCCGGAATTTTGCAACCCTATCTTTGCTGAATTCTACTAAACAAGTTTGTTTTCTAAATACTTTAGAATCAGGAGCAATTTTCCTTTTTACATAATAACTATGTACACAAAACTTTAGCTTATAGCCATTGTTTATTCCTCCATCACTGAACAGTTTTAGACAAGTGAACTGCTGTTGGCTGAAAGTTATTTGACTAAATATAATATAGAGTTTAGTAAAATATCTTGAAATGCCAGTAATTAACCTGCCACTACAATCATAGCACATCACTGGTGTCCTGGTGCTCTATTTCAGTCTAGGGTATTTATAGTTTTAAAGTAAATTAACAACATGTCTAACATTCCAGACTTTACAACAGTACCTTACTTTGACTAAGCCGGATATACTGACGAATTTTTAATAGTCTTTAGCGATTGTTGTTGTTTGTAAAACTGTACAAATATGATCCCCATGTCACACTGTAGGATCCCAGCTGTCTTAATGTCAGACTGTCAAAACACAAGACGACTCATCCGGAGTTTAACATCATGAATCAGTGATATGTTCAGTAACCCGTGTTCTTTTGCTAAACCCTAGCTAGCAGTAAACAAACAGCAGCGGCGGCACGTCATACAAACACTCCTTTTTCCTCCAGAACTTCATAAGTTTCATTTTTTGCTGTTTTGTCCACCAGACTCGTTTTATCCTTTACCCACTAGTGGTGTGAAGTTGTCGCTCTAACTGCTTCATCAGGTTTTGTGCTCCTTTTGGTTCTTAGTCTGGCGGTCGTTCCAAGTCACACTGCAGGAAAGTGTGTGAAATCCTCAGACACTGACATGAAAGGAAATAAACTGATCACAACGGCCACCAATCAGCTGGTGAACATGTCAAACTAGTGTTCAAAGACAACAGGTTTTAGCGTAGGATTATAGGAATCTTTTAGTATTTCAGAATTTTTCTCAGACGACCAACTTTGAGCTGCATTTCTGCTCTCCACAGTTGTCATAAGTAATAATATGAGTTGCTATATTCTGGCAGCCTAAACTATTTTAATCATTTTTCTTTTGTCTCTCTTAGTTGTTTCAACAAACACATAACTTACTTGATGTGTTTTTGTTGGTTCTTTTTAAACAAAATTCTGTTTCAATTTCTGAGGTTGTTTTGCATGATCTATGCCAAGATAATAGTCATAGAGATCACATGTTTTGCTCTTAGTCTGTAGCCACAAGTAATGATCGCTGGAGCTGCTACCACATGATTGGTGGATTTGGTAACTGCATGAAAATGCACAAATACCAGTGTGACTACTAACATTTACAGAGGAACAATAAGTCAGAATTGATATAAACACCCCCCCCACACACACACACAAACGAGTCTGGAGATTAACCAGTGTAACCTTTAAAATAAATCCAGAGATTATACAGTATAATGCAAGATAAATGACCTGCATCTCAAAGCACAATGACTACAGCATTTACTTAAAAAGCCTCACGTGAATCAGCTCACTAGGTTGTCTAACTCATAACCCAGTCAGAAAAGCTGTGTAGTGTCTGACCCTTACCGTATCCAGCCATTGATGGGTTAAATGACCCTGCAAGCTCCTGGTTCTCGGTGCTGAGGGCTTTGACATAGCGTTGGCTCAGCTCCAGGATCTGCTGGCGGAGTTCTGCGCTGCTTTGGTGACGTGGCTGTGTAATGGTGTAATGCAGCAGCAGTAGGCACCAGGCAAAGCCAAAGAGCAGGAGCAAAACACTGAGCCTCTGAGACATGCTCCTACCTCGCAGTAGACAGCCAAGCATCGCTGTAGCCCAGCAGCTGTGTTGGCTTCCACCACCAGGGCCAGTGAGAAGAAATCAGTAGATGGAGTTTAAGATAATCTATTAATGCTGTGCTGTGAGTACTGGACCTCCTAGTTTGGGTTTAGGACTAGTTTGATAATTGGCACAGTTCAGTACCAGAAAAGCAGAGCATAAAAATGAAGGGAATATCTGCAATTCAGGGCATGACTACAAACGGTCATAAGAATTACCAACCACAACTGAATCCAAAGGGCAAATATCAGGGCATCTGAGTGGAGTTAGACTAAAGAACAGCTGGAGAGATCTGAACCACTTCCAATCTCTGGTATGATGATCAGTCCTAGGAATTCAAGGTCAGCTTCATTCATTGGACAATCCATTCCACAAATTGTCCTAAGAGAAAAACATTCATACTTAGAAAGCACAAAATTTGGTACTGCTGCTCAGGCAAAATTCATAAAAAGGTAAAAGGTTAGACCACACCAAAAAAAAATAAAAATAGCCAGTGATGATAATGCACCATGACTCATGAGCTAAACCATTGAAAATGTTCATGTTAAGAATGCAAGAAACGAACCACGAATCAGTGAATCGGAGTTTATTGTGGGTTATAATTAGTAATTTAGTAAGGTTAACATCCAAATAATTTAGCCATTTACATCAATCGGATTCAGAGATAAGGGCTGTAAGAATAATGTTGTCCACTAAAGGGGTTTAAAAGAGAAAACAAGAAAAGGCATGATTTAGATCACAACATTCTAATAAAACAAGGCCACAGATGTTGATGCGCTATAACAAAAATGGGGAGAATATGACTCGATGGAATAGTTTGTCTAAATAACTTTATTATGTTATTAATTTGCGATATATATTAAACTTATTGTTAACATGGTAAGCGGGTTTCTACTCTGGGGCGGTCGGTGCCACAACACCCCTATTTACTGACCACTGATAGACATTGCTGGTTATTATGGGGATGGATGATCACCTCCTGTCACTGTATTATGCAAAAGAAAGTAATCTGACCAGGTTGCTCTGCTGGACCCAGAGTGACCTCTACAATTTGTCCTAACAAACAAAACACTGACTTATATTACTAACCTAATATTTACATCACTGCTGTCTTTCAGCTCTATGACAAGCAGTACTTTTACTGTAAATCTGAAGCCTGACTTTGACATTAACAACGCGAATTTATTTTTGAATACTAGTTTAGCTGATATGAACAGATGTTTTTATTACAAGCAGAACATACATTTATCACCAAAACAACAATTTAAACTGGCTGATTATGTGTTTTTTTTTTTAACAATTACACACCTGACTGGCTCATCCTTGTCTTCTGGGTCTCTGTATTAGTGACTACTGAGAAATCCAGCATCATCTGCAACAGAAACCAGAGACACCTTTAACTATAGTATAAATACCACCAACTCCATCAATATACATGTATTAACATAAATTATCTTTTACAATATTTGGCTCATTATTTAAATGTCTGCAATAAGATAAACAATTGTAAACAAAAAATATGAAAACAAAATATGGATGGATGCAAACACAGTTGAACTAATAAACAAACTTGGAAAAACACAAAACAATAAAACTAATTTTAATAGAGCCAGACTTAACCTGACAACACTATAATATAACCATAACCCTAAAGCATAACATATAAACAAAAAAGCACACAGGGTATAAATACTTAAGCTATTAGGGAAAACAATTAACTAAATAAGACACACCTACACACAATATGAAACAATAAAGACATGACACATGGACAAGGGAATCACATGTCAAGACATAAGCACATAAACTAGAACAATGACACAGGAAGTCTCTCTGTTGCCCTCCGGTGGCCCGGCCGGGCAACGCAACCAGCAGGACAGACAGAGTCGTTTAAATAACACAAACATGCATAAATAAAAAACAAAAAATTAGATAAAATAAAAGCTAGTTAAATAACAAATAAACAGACAAAAATAATTAAAAAAAACAAAACAAAACATGAACAAACATGCAATTATAACACAAACACAGTGATGACTGAGTGCATTTGTTTTGGCTCTAATACACCACTTACAGCTACATCCTACATGATGCCTGAAGTCCAGTGTCCCTTCTTTTGGTTTTGATGAACACTCCGCTGAGTGTACTTCGTGTACTCCAGTGGCTTCTGGTCAACAGGTCTAACGTGCACCTTTGGGAGGTGGTAGAACAGGATATTTACAGTGTGAGCAGTAAATCAGAAATTCCGTTCCCTCGACATAGACCAATATCTTAAAGAAAATACATTTCAGAAGATATGTAGGATCTATGTCATAAAGAATCATGGCTATAGAAGGAGCTAAAAGGATCCGAGCAAATATTAATCCCAGGTTTCCTCATTATTATGGCGCGAGTGTCCTCTGATAGCTGATGCTCCTGAGGGGGGTAATGTTCACTCCGGGGAGTCAGTGTGTTCGTGTTGCCCCCCTTAGACTGTTGTTTTAATATCAGCTAAGCATCCTCAATTGAGCATTAATAAATCTTCAGCTAATTCCTCACTCCGAATCATTGTGTTAAAACAGGACATTCGAGAAGGACAGGCTCTAATGAATGCAGACGCCATCAGGCTGATGTGTTTGAAGCAGTTTGTGTCCCACTCCAGCAGCTGATTAAACACTGAACTGAAGTTCATATGAAGGTCCTCCAGCTTTCAGTTTATTTTTATCAGGCAGTCTGTTTGGGGATCTTTATCTTCCTATTTTATTAACTTCACCTAACAATGATGTTCTGTGTAACTAATATGTTCGCAAGAGTTAGAAAATCTCAGCCTGTTTTTAATCGATTCCTTGTTTATTTTTTGCTGAGCTTGTGTAAAACTTGTGTGTCACTGATCTACAACATCTAACAGCTGACACAATCCACATACGCCAAATAACGACATTTGTCATCGTTTTTAATACTCCGAAGTATTAATACTAAAGAAGAAACGCTCCAGGATTACATTAAAGCGTTTGTGTACGTACATTTAACTCGCGTGTATGTTTAAATAGGATGTTTAACATCTTGCTAGCTAGCTAAAAGGCTAAGTTGAAGTGTGGTGATGTTCTTACCCGCTAACAAATAAGAAGTCTTCTCCTTTACAGCTCCTCACAAATGCGTGGTGGTTATTGGATTTAGTTTCTATAGTTATGTAGATGTTGTTAAGCAGATCCACATGATCAGTTCAGCACACAGGGGCAGCAGATGTTCTGTTTCACCACTTGGTTCTTGGTTCGTAGGGAAGCCGCACAGGAACAGGGCTGCGTTCAATGGCTGTGTCAAAAGGTTTCACAAACGGAAATTGCACTTCACCCACGCGTTTTCCCTTTTTGCTGAACTTTATTCTACAGATTTTATTGTAACGGCAGCTCATTTTATTTTATTTTATACACATTAAAAAAAAATTATTTTTGCTATTTATTCCAGTAAATCCTGTGGCTGGTGCATGAATACCTCGGACCGGATCTTATATTTATAACACACAATATTGTACAAATATGCAATATAACTCAAATTATATTACATAGTATTTAAAAAATTAATCGTAAAACATTTATATTTACTAATGCATTAGTAAGCAGTTACGAATGCTTATTACCACCTCCACTGGTAGGCGCTCATGAGCTTAAGACGCCTTGTTGGTCCTTCTCATAAGCAAAAGCTTCCAGCTTATTGATGTTTCTTGTGTTTTCCTCCAAATACCAACAATAATTTTTTTTTATTAGGTTTAAATCTATGCTGAGTAAAGCACAGTTCTGGAACAATCTCTAGATCGGGGTGTCCAAACTCGGTCCTGCAGAGTTTAGCTCCAACTTGCCTTAACACACATACCTGTACATTTCAAGTGTACCTAGCAACACTTTGATTAGTTGGTTCAGGTGTGTTAGATTAGAGTTTGAGCTAAACTCTGCAGGACCCCCCGGACCCCCCTAGATAGATAGATAGATAGATAGATAGATAGATAGATAGATAGATAGATAGATAGATAGATAGATAGATAGATAGATAGATAGATAGATAGATAGATAGATAGATAGATAGATAGATAGATAGATAGATAGATAGATAGATAGATAAATAAATAAAGATTTTCTACAAGAAATATTTTCTTTGGTCATAATTTATACCATTACGATGGCACGCATATACATTTAAATTCCTTTTCCTTATGTGTTTCTTGGTAAGAACTTTAAGTTTGTTTACTACTACTTGTGTTCCTGCCTTTATTAGGTTATACTATAAAGCTTACACAGATGTGGCGACACATGTTAAGAAGAGAAAGACACTTGTCTTGTTATGTTTGGAGCAGAAAAATAGCAAAGTGTAAAGCTGTAAGTAACACTGACAAATTGTGAAGGAGGCCTGGTGTAATACATTATGTCTGTTTTTTTTCATGGATGCTGGGGTGCCAATGCTTTACACACCTGGGCAGGACATAGCACCAGGATACACCATGTAAAACCAGAAAATGACAAACAACTAAACAGCTTCATAACAAAACAGTTTCCTAATTTTTAGCTGATTGGGTGTTGACTTGGCTCTTTCACTTCAATTTAATTGAGTATCTGATTTATGAGATTCAGGTCTAATTTATAAGTCTGATTTATTAAGACTTTGGCTAATCAGAGTATGTGGTTTTTTTTACTCAGCTGTTTGGTTAATAAGCTTGTATTCTGTGTGGTTTAAACTTACATAAAGCATTATTGTTGATGTTTCATGGACTTTTAAGTGTCTGGGGAATTATCTTCAGGTGTATTGATCTCTTCTTCTCTTTTTTAAGTGCATGAAAATGTAATAGGAAATGACAATCAATCCTAAATAAATAGTAAATAAAAGTAAAAAAAAGTATATTAAAAAATGATTTACCTTATAAAATATTAAATCATATACATTTATCTTACTGAACTGATGCAGAAGTTATTTTATAATATTCTAGGTTTTTGAAGGTGGGAAAGTGTTGATTATTACAGTCAGCAGGAACGTATGACTGCATGTAAATCTGTTACGGTATCAATTCTCAGTGGCTTTTATTTCCTCGTTGATGGTTTAATGAGTGGCAGAAACGCTTATAGTGCATAACTGCCACCTGCTGTGCTGGAGGAAAATGTCACATTATTTTTTTTTCTTATCCTGTAACACTTTAACCTGTAGACTAACAATGCAAACCAGCGTTAATACATACCAGTTTGGCCATTTCAGGGCTTTTCGAACCAGTGACGGCAACCCCACATTTATTAACAGATTGAGTCACAAAGAAAAAATCACAAAAAAGAGATTTTGTGTGTCAATATACAAAGCAAAGTTCCAATGCAATTCAAATTCAAAGTTTATTTGTCACATAAAAAAATCATGCATAGCACAACATTCCTTTTAGGTTATAGATCGCTTAACATCTTTTATTCCCCAGGGGTGAAAGGTCTTAACACCAATCCCCCTGCCCTGCTCTGCAACATCATGCTCCACTCTACCTCATAAAACCACACAAAAACTGTTCTGACAGTCTTCTTTACATGCGAAATTGAGCAGACTATACATTAATCTGCAGTAACACTCTTTTCCATGTAAACACTTTTTATAAACACTGCCTGCCACACAAAGACTCAATAACGTAACATATGTTTACTTATTTAATCTTGCACTATGTACTGCTTCCCCTAAAATATGTCTTCTGCATTATTTCATGTACAGTTGAATAAATATGTCTTCTGCATTACTTAATGTACAGTTGAATAAATATCTCCAGAGCATTATATTATGCAATTATTTCAAATAGATTTTATTTCAATAAACAGTTGGATTACAGTTGGATAACTATGTTTTTTTGGTCCTCTCTGCACACGTTAATACAATTTTCTAATCTTCACAGAAGGTCCTTCACAGATGGGACATTGACGTGGCTCTATGGCATTGTGGGTATCTTTTGTACAAATCATCTTGATGCAGCTTGAGATTCAGATTGAGTAACCCTGGTTCCCCAAGAAAACAAGACACTGTGTCACCTGCCATACCTGCAACGTCCATGTCCACGCTGAATGTAAGTGTGTGTAAGTGCAGGCCCTACATGACATAATGCTTATAAAAGTGTGACTTGACGCAGCACAACCTGGAGATTATTATTTTGTAACATATTTACAGTATATAGATTAATGACTCTATTCTGTGCAGCTATGAAGCTGCCAGTGTACCTGTGCTGTATGTTGGCAGAAGCAACTGAGTTGGCCAACTCAGTCAAGTACGTCATTGCTCCATGTGCATAGAGCATATTGCACCAAAAAAACAGGCCCTTAAGACAGATGCTGCAAGGGCGTGCAAAGATGGATAGTCATTGTGATTATATGTAGTGTGTCAGTCTGGGACAAAATGTCAGGACTGATTTTTTTTGTCCCAGTACAGCCCTTGCTAAGGGAGAAGTTTATTAGTTTTTAAAAAGGAATAAATTGCTAAAAATATTGTCTATTTAAAGAAAAGTGTAGGTACAGCATCCAGCATGCGGATGATCCTGTAAGCTCTGATCTGTTATAATAGTAGTATTTTATACTATGTTATTCAATTCAATTCAATTCAGTTTTATTTGTATAGCGCTTTTTACAATGGTAATTGTCACAAAGCAGCTTTACACAATTAGAGAAATTATTAGATAAAATGAAACAGAAAACCGTTTGTCCCTGATGAGCAAGCCGGGGGCGACGGTGGCAAGGAAAAACTCCCTGAGATATAAATAGGAAGAAACCTTGAGCGGAACCAGACTCAACAGAGAACCCATCCTCATTTGGGTGAAAAACAAGTAGTAGGGATTATGTGGTTACATTATGTGTGTGTGTGTGTGTGTGAGCAACTTAAATCATTAGTCTTTAAAGAACAGCTGGAACATCGTTGTGGCAGAGTGGGACGTCCTTGGTCACCCTGGTTATGTATCATCCACTGGAGCAGGTCACAGGGAAGGGTCCAACAGGTCTGGGGTGAAGATGGGGTCTGGGATCACCGGCAGCTCCGTTGTGGCATGTGTAACTCAACAGTGAGAGAGAGAGAGAGAGAGAGAGAGAGAGAGAGGGAGAAAGAGAGAGAGAGAGAGGGAAAGGAAGGCAAAAAAAGAAGGAAAACAGTTAAGTGACAATGTAATCACACGGTTTGGATTGATTAAATTAATAATGTAGAGTGCAAGGATGGACTCCGGCAAGACTAACTAGGTCAGCATAAATAAAAGGAGAACCAGAGGGAAACACAGACATGAGGGCTCCCTGATATGTTAAGCAACCAGACGCTCTCATCATCCACACCGTGATCAATAAGAGAGGGAAAGACAGCATCTAAACATACCAGATCACCATAATACTCAACACCCATGAGTCCCCCAGATCTACTCCTTTATCTAAAGGGAATCAATACAAATGCTTGATTAAATAAATAAGTTTTTTAACCTGGACTTAAACACTGAGGACTGTGTCTGATTCTCAAAACAAACAATGTTATGTATTTAATTGACTGGATTTAAAGTAACAGTGCATTCTTTTTGCCTTTTATTTGTGCAATGAAAATAATCCATAAATTAAGTGCTAGTTTTTTGACAGCAGGTTAGTTCTAGTTAATTTGTATTTAATAAAAATTAAGGTTTATTTTTGTTTTGTTTTTTTAAATTGATCTAGCAGCAGAAGAGATTTCTGTAAATCAGGAAGATTTTCTTCTATGAACCATGGAATATTATTAATTTGGTTTGATGCTGTTTTTCGCTTTAATTTCCAGTGGTCAATTTAACCTTGCGTTTGTGATCATTATACCAGGGTGATAGTTTTATCTCTCTATTTTACTTTAAGCAAAGATTAGATTGTATAGGCGGCAGCAAAACGCTGACTCTAAATAATCATTTGCCTGGTCAGGTTCTGCAGGGTCAGATGGTGAGCCAATCACGGATGAAAGTTTCTGGGAGACTTTCTGCAATGGCAGATGTAAATGTACATTTAACTCATGGTTTAACAGAATCATTCTAAGAATTGACACTGCTTTTCTAAAGGGGTTTCTAGATTATCAAAAGATCTATTAAGTGGTAGCGCAGTGGTTAAGTTGTGGACTATTACCTTGAGGACCCGGGTTCCATTCCCAGCTTCACCAAGCCACCACTGCTGGGCCCCTGAGCAAGGCCCTTAACCCCCAATTGCTCAGTTGTATAACAAGGAATATTGTATGTCGCTCTGGATAAGAGTGTCTGCCAAATGCTGCAAATGTAAAATGTATTAAAGTCTACATCAATTAAGGCTTTAAGAAGAAAGATTATTAAGTTGATATAAAATTTGCAAGTTCAAGAAGGAATTGAAAATACATATATAAAATCACTCAAGGTCACCATACATTAGATTAATAAATGAGGTGAACTGCTGATGCCCAGGTTTCTGTGTGATGCCTAGCTTATCATGAAAAGTAACTGCAAAACCTCTCCATGCTACTTTCATGCACTGCCCTCATAATCCCTAATATTTTATTGACAAATAATTGCTTTTAGATGAAAGAGATCTAATATAACATGGTTCTAGCTTTTGCTCAAAAATGCTGTATGTGCATTTATAATGATCTAGTTTTATTCTAATTAGTTTATTTTAAAAAATTCTTTAGTATTTTTACAGTTTTGTTTAGCTCTGGGAACAGACACAGTCTCAATAATAAGAAACCTGGGTGATGAGTTAGTGCAACTAGCAGATGGTCGCTTGTTTCTGCTTGTCAGCTTTCCGGACTTGGCCATACTGAGTTACTATTACATTACCAATGATTTTTGTCCTCTAATAACACCTTTAACTGCTTCATCCTGGACATTAGGTAAACGTTTTCCTTATGTGTTCCGTCCAATAATTCAGTGTGTATAAAAACATAAAACAAAACAGAGTCAACTTTTTCCATATACAGTGGTTTAATAGCAGTTACACCACACCAGTCAATAATGTTTATTTAATTCAGTGCAGACAACATACAGTAATACAGAAGTCTATATGTACATAGAGAAAGCTGGAGATTACATGCAAACCAGTGAGGTTTTATGATTTTATGATCCTTTAGTAGATGACAACAGACCCAACACCAATTTTGGTTTAGGCTGATAGCTGCTACAGAGGAGCACAAAAGGTTTCGGCGATAGAATCGTGAAAATTTCTGATGATGTTCAAGATTTTTGCCTCTATAGTGAGGAAAATGCTGACTAAACATGCATAGACATATTTATGCACACCGACATCACCACATCAAAGGCTTATCATATCTGTAGGAAAAGAGAATAAGAACACAATATAAATATATCCATAATTAATAAATGAATTCAATAAAATCACTTTTATTACTGACTTATTTGTAAGGTAAGAAAACCAGGAAAAAGAAGGGTAAACTTTCTCTTTCTTCTATTACCTGGACTGCAGTCGCATCTCAGCCTCTCCATACAGCAGGTCTGGGGTTAATGCATCAGTGTTTGACCGTTTGCCATACCTGACAGGTGGAAGGTGATACATAAAGTTAAGCTGTGGAAACTTAATGTAGATATTTTCCAGCAGTCATCTATTTAAAGACCCTAAACGTTCTACACCGTTTTGATGATGTCAGAGGTTATTGCCCCTTTTCAACACACTCTTTAACTTTTTTTTAGTGATGTGCTCCTGTTTTTAAATACTAAAAAGACATCCTGAGCTTAAGTATTTTTTTTACAGAATAACATATAAGCAGCTTTTTTTCTTCTTTTTAGGGAAGCCAATTGAATTAAATCCGCTACAGCTCTATTTCACAGCTGGCTAATCTTTGCACTGTGAAAGAACTGCGTCAGACTGATCCAAATCTGTAAGGCAATAAGTGGAAGGCACTTAATTAGACAATCAGTGGTATATTCTCCAGGATTAATACCAGTCTTTAAAGAGTACACTGGAAAGACAAGTAGCCTAATTTTCACAGAAGCAGGAACCACTTAGGCAAAGAATTTTGTTTCCATAGCTTCCTCCAAATTCAATAAAATTTTGGTTTCCAGCACAGACGTCATAATACAGTGACAGCAATTGATGTAGTTTATAGTCTTTTAAATGACATTGGTTAAAGCATTTAGGAAAAATTATTCATATTTAGAACAGATGCAAATCACGATGCTTGCATTTGAGATAAGGGTTTGTGAGAAATATACACATGTATTTTGTGTTTGTGTTTATAGAAATACTTTTAGTTTATTTTACTATATGAATCCTTTTATATCTATATCATGAAATATTTAATACATGAACATGTCTCTGAGCTCGCAGCAGAAGCAGCGGCTCACCTCTGCCCTGGTGATGAGGTTGATGTAGTGTCTCAACGCGGAGTAATACTTGGCTAGTTCTTCAACAGGTGCGTCCTCTCCTGGATTCTCCGGCTTTATTGGATATCCTTCTGCCATCGAGGACAAACACACAACGAGCAGGACGCACGCGACCCAGCCGACACACACGTTTGCACGAGGACGCATCTAAAGCCGCAATGAGAAACACACTATAATAAAACGTACAACAAAAACATAACCAAACATAACATGCTGGAAATAATTCAGATATAAAAACACGACAAAATAAACAATTTTTTTTCCTTAAACGATTAAAAAGATTACAAGACACAAAATCTGTATTTAAAAGAAAAAAAATAACATTAATATGAAGAATGTTTTGAAAAAGTTTATTCGCTGCAAAACACGTAAGCGTAATAATAATAATAATAACAATAATTTCTTTATAGCTAAAATTACTATCAATATATTTTATTAAAAAGTGCAGTAAAAATATACAAAGGCTTTTATCTGTTATGCAATTTAACAAAAAGTGCATCTGAAGCTGTCCAGCTGTTCCTTTTCTTTTGTAATTCAGTGTTAAGGTTACTCACGGTTATATGTTAGTCTTCTGGATTTGTTCTGTCTTTCTTCTTCTCTTGGATGTATACTGCAATTCTGTGAAACTGTGAGTCAGGGGCTCGTGAGGCTGATGTTTTATATGCTGGCTTTATATAGGAGCGCGGCGCGTGCGGCAACGGGAAGACGCGCAACATCTGTACACACGTCACTCATCTACTGCGTGGTCCGTCATCAATTGTTTAGTCAGGGAACAGTTAATATGTGGAATCGATTTTCCCCCAAACATTTGATTAGTAAAATAAAACAAACTAGTTTTAAACATGACATGAAAGTCAATACCACAGACCGCCACAGATCCAATTGACTGTTAATTAATATCTATTTTAACACTCTGAATCTTATACAAAGGCATCATTACATCATAAATGCATCTCTTTTGACACAAATATACAAATAAATAAACATAACTATAAACTAATATAACAATTATAAGCTTAATACAACAATTAAGACTTAATAATATATTATAAATAGTGTTGGGGGAAGTGGTAGCTCAGTGGCTAAGTGCTGGGCTGCCAATTGGAAGATCCGGGTTCGATTTCCAGCACAACCCAGTTGCCATCGCTGGGCCCCTGAGCAAGGCCCTCAACCCCAAATACTTAATTGTATAAAATCAATAAGTTGCTCTGGATAAGGGTGTCTGCCCAATCATGGAAATTTAAAAACTTTTTTCAGTGTTATTATATATATCATATACTTTGTCATCATGTTTAGACCGAAGATTTTGATTGGACAAACATTTTTTGGTTCTACACCTTCCACAGAATATATAAATACATATAAATACATTTAGCCCAATTCATTTAATGTTATTTGGATTTAAAGAGACTTTTAACCAGCAGAACACAAAATATTTCTTAAAATCCAATGAATTACAGATCAGAAAAAACAAACTTTTTGTTCCTAAATTTTACTACATTTTTTTCCTAGACTGGTAACCAGAATTGCTCTGTAATTACTGTTAAATAAACTAAACACAAAATGACTGTTACACTAATGGACTGTAAACAGCAAAGCCAACATGTCCATCATGTTCATATGAGTCAGAAATATCATGCAATCATGGAACGGTATAACATACATGAAGTTTGTGTAAGAAATAGGAATATGTAGTGTCTCGGTTTACAGATCCTGGGTTAGATTCTATTCTACTAGTCTTTTAAGATACACCGTCTTATGTTCTATATCGCCTCTTAAATTTGATTTCTACCGGCACATGTTCTTTGTGAACGCATGTCCACACTGCTATCTAAATTGTTTCTGAGAGACAAGATAATGAGTATGTTGTGCTCATACACAAATATGATATTTGATTCCAATCAGGGAAACATTTATCAGCTTATTAGCAACACAAACAACCAGCATGATTTCATCATCACCCCCTTCATCAACTTCTCCAGTGGAACTACAATAAAGTTCTCCATAAAGAAAACAGCATTACAACATCTTATATCCAAGTGTCCTTATTAAAAGTGACCACTTTAGAAATTGGATGGCATCATAAAGAAGGATGCTTACCTAGAAATATAGAGGCCAAACCTTAAGACATCCACCAGAAAAGTGTAACCTGATCACGATTGGCTCTTTAAAGTTCACATAAAATCTCTTTAAATGGCACTTATAGTATTAGTAATTAAGTAATTAGTATTAAATTAGATCATTATCCTACAATAGTCCTGACACCTGTCTTACTAAGATGCCTCCATGACAACTCACTTACTGAGCACTTTTTTTCTGAGCCATTATAATAGACTCTGTATTAATGGTCATACTCTAAATCATGAAAAAAGCAAAGCACATCTCCTGCTCATACAGAACAGAAATAACCATTAGTGCAATTGTCCTCAAACAAATCTTTATCTCTCTCTCTCTCTCCCATCCTACTTGAGCCACAGACTCAGAAGGTCTTAATACTGGAGGAAATGAGGTAAGTGATTTGATTGTGCATTTGTTTAAAACAGGTGAAGTAGTCCTCACATAAATTGGGCTTAAGAACCTACAAAGACATGCAATGACACACATCATTTTAAATCTTTAAGATGGGATTCTTTCTGCTTCCTTAGTACACACTCCTGGTACCACGGAGCTAGCCATGTGTCTTTGTTGTTCAATGAAATATGATAGATTGAAAAGAAATGATGAATAAATGAAAGGATGAACGTTTAGTTCGATTCTTCACAAGTATTTAGTTTTACATTGCAAACTATAATACTAGCAAAATAAATGGCATTAAAAACTAAAAAGAATTTCTAAATACCGTATATAAACAATTGTGAGGTTAATAAAGACAGTGGCAGAGCAAGACTAGAGCAAGTTCTAATATTGCCAGTTACCCACAGACCCCTGATAGTCTAGGGATGTCATGCGATATTCTTACCTTTCCATGTTTCTCCTGAAATTAACACACAAAGAGACAAACGAACACAACAGCAGCCTCTGGCTGGATCAATAATAAGGCTGGAACCCTAATTTTTTTTACATTTCTTCATGTAAACCAGTCAAAATCAGCTTTTTATAGATATCAAAAAGCTAATAATCAAATTTGTCCTATGATGACAACCAGTAATATTTTGGTTTTAGGACGACTTTGATGAAAGGTTTTTGATGAAGCGCCTCACATGTATATTTTATGCCGGGTGGATTTATTCACTCACTAATCACTTTATTTCATTAACAAAAAAAAACCTGCTATAAAAATAAAAGCTAATGCAAAGAAATAATTTTCTAAATGTTCCAAGCATCTAGAAATATCTGTGGGAGTCTTAACTAATTACACACCAATTTCCAAATGAAATTGTGGTTTTCATCTAATAAAAAAGGCAGTCATTCAGTTTGATTTTTAAAATTATGCAAAATGAAATCCTTTTATATGCCTTGCTATAGCGGTGCGTATCCAATTGTATATGTATGTGCTGCCCTAGATTTTTTTTAACACATAGTATTTCAACACCAAAAAAAAGAATTGCTTTTTTAACTGTCTACCACATTATGATGCACATGAAATTGAATAATACATATAAGCTATGTGTCCTGTCTTTCAGTGAAGGGGAATACCAGGACTTATGTGAGACCCAACCACCTCTGTCACGCTGCTATAACACATTTTTAAAGAAACCCACAGTATTTTAAATTTTTCACATTTTAACAATTCTATCTTATTTCTAAATAACTTTTTTTTTCTTAATAGGGCTCCCGCTGCCTTATTTCCTTCCCAGCAAAAACATCTGTATTTCCTTTCATCAGAACCAGAAAACATTTATCGAAATAGCCAATGCTAAATTTACCTGTAAACATTTTTGGAGTAGAGTTTTTATTCCGTGTACAGCATTGTTTCTTAATGCTGGTAAATCCCCACAATTCTTTTTCTTTTTTTTTTTATACACTGTACAAATAGGACAGATGCTCATTACACCTTTAGTTGTTTCAGTTGCTCTTAAAGTCAAATACGTTTCTTTAAAATACTTTTCCCCTACATATTGGCTAATTTGTTTGGATTTTACTATAGTATTAAGAGAACAAAAGCAAGGCCTTAAAATCTCTTAAATACAGCCACAAAATTATTCCTAGTTAACGTTTAATTAGAACAACTGATCAAATCAACAGCTTCTGTTTTTTTCTGCAAAAAAGGCATGTTGTCTGTGCAGGATTTCGTTCCAGTTTGGCTGGTTCCACACCTCATTCCACTTACCAAATCAGTGGAATTTGCCTTTCAATCAACTCAAAAATAAATTCTGCTTAGTTGGAATGCACACACACCGGCCCTTCCATATGATTGGACACTCCGGTGTCTCTGAAGAACCCAAAAAAGGTAGAATGCTGTGTAAAAATCTACATAAAAACCTACAAGCAATAATTTGCAAAAACCTGTATTTTACTCACAAATAGAGAATAGGAAAAAATATCAAATGTAAAAAAATGTAGGACTGTAGGAAAAATATGAGGTAGATGTAAAATTAATTTCAGCAAAACCAATCAAATAAGTTGGAACAGGGCCAACAAAAGGCTGGGAAGTAAGGGGTACTAGCAATGAAGAGCTGGAAGAAACTTTACAGCTAGTACTTAGTACCTTATAGCTTACTTGACATCCGGGCCGGTAAAATGGTTGGGTATGAAAAGAGCATCCTAAAGACGCAATCTTTTATAATCACAGATTCTGGTCATCATTGCATGGGCTCAGGCAAAATTTGCAAAAATCATTGTCTTTGAACACAGTTTGTTGTGCCATTCAAAAATGCAAATTAAAGCTATATCAGGCAAAGAAGCCACATATGAAAATGATCCAGAAACGCTGCCATCTTCTCTGGGCCAAAGCTCATGTCAAAGCCTGTCAAGTATTTAATTTATTGCAGGTTATCTACTGTTTACAACATTTTACTTTTAACAGGCTCTACATTAGCCTTCCATCTAATTAGAAACATCTGTACAAGGTGTTGGAGTGGTGATAAAAGGTCTCTGGTTCAATTCCCCCTCACTACCAAGTTGCTGCTATTGGACCCCCAAGCAACTGCTCAATTGGACAAAAAGTATATATAGCGCATTGGTTAAGGTGTTGGACTGCTAATTGAAAGATCAGGGTTTGATTTCCAGCACCACCAAGTTACCACTGTTGGGCCTTAACCCCTAATTGCTTAACTGTATAAAAGAGTTAAATGTAAGCTGCTCTTAATAGGGATGACTGCCAAATGCTGTAAATGTAATCTAATCAGCCAATTGTGGCAGCAGAAAATTGTAAAAAAAAAAAAAAAAAAAAACAAAAAAAACACAAAACAAACCCCCACAAAACACTAGCAATATAGGCTTATTTAAGTATTCTAAAATAAGTGATCTGTAATTTTGGGGTCTCCAGTAAAAAGGAAAGACTAGCAGTGAAACCTTAACTGGCTGGGATTTTTCATACATATATTTTTCTGCCTTTTCAATTGAACAAATCTTAATTTACATGTTTGTCATAAGCTCTATTTTTAGACTGTTTTTTTAAAGAGCAACTGTCCCATAAGTGGTTAAAACTCTCATCCAGGCAGCTCTTATCCATTACCATAAGAGGACCAGCAAGTGTTTAGTAGAATGGATTTTCCATGGAGTAGACAAGAGATACGGGTTTTTATTTTTTTTTAAAAACGTTTTAAAAGACCAATTCTTGATCACAATGCATCTGAAAGAAAATATTTTTCGTTGTTTAATATCTAACATACAACAGAAATTAATTAAATATGTCAAATATCAGCAGCTGAATGCATTTTTCAACATAAGGTAACATCTGCAAACAAGATCACAGATATGTATTTGGACAAAACCAGAAAATGAGCGCTGTGTTTGGTGGAAAGAGCTGTGTTTGGTGGTATTTCAGACTGTCTTTCTTTCGAAAAAGCGAAAAATAATGAATCATGAATCGGTTCTTTATAATGATCTGAGTCAAATGATCTGATTCACTACCAATCCCGGAACTATTATCACTACTACCTGTACTACTGAACGATAGTTAACGCCTACTGTGCGTCTATTCTGGCTTCTGATAGGGCAATGCTGCGTGTTGCTTAACTATGATTGGTCGTCATGTTTACGACTCGGCCCTGTCTCCGCCCACTTATGTTTTGCAGAGATTCCATTCTCAGGACTCGAATTTCGGGCGATTAGAAACTTGTGTACCGGCGGAAGGCATCCAGGGACGTTAGATATACAGAAATGTGCTAGAAAAGTAAAATAAATGCTTGATGGAGTATTAAGGAATAAAATGTTGATCTAAAATGACAAGAAGACTTTAACTCAAAAGCGCTTCAGGTAGGTGTTTCCCTTTATAGCAATCCGGAAACTTTCAGTTTCAGCGAAATTAAAGGAAGCCTTTAACACAGATCGAGGAAATAAATATATATATATATATATGACATAATTTTCTAACCATGCGTCACGAAAGCTGGTTTGCTTTACAAACAAATAAACAATCAAGAAAAAAAACCTTGGTTACACCCGAGTGTGATGATGTGCTATAGTGGCCTGTGTGTGTTAAAGGTGTGTGTTGTCTGCGCCACGTAGCTGACAGAAACTGCGGATAAACCTGAAGGAATCCAGTCAACTCCTCTGTCAGGAGTGTCAAGGTGTGTTTGCTCTTTCTCTCTGTTGTGTGTTCACTGGTTACATTAAATATATACACACATACGACTCAGTCAGCTCCCATTGGTTAGGATAAAAAATTTTCTTCTTTTTTTTTTTTTTTTTTATTTTTTGTAAAAACACTGAAGAAATAATCAGTCGTATATAATCTGCTGTTTGTGTTGTGTAGTTAAGGTCTTTCTTTCAGCCATGTCATTTCCAGAAGCTGAAACAGACCAGTGAGACCTGCTTCTGTCTAACACCCCCATGGTTTCCATAGGTGGACATGATTTTGCCAAGTAGGATGTGATCCTGGATTCTTAACATCTCATTTTATGGTCAATTCTGGATTTCAATCATCAAATCCTAACCATCTGATGTCATCAGTGTGTGTCGACCAAACCTGCCTCAATTCATTTTTAAACTTTTCCCTTCCTGTAAACCACAATATAATATTATAAATGTATTATTAAATAAAAAAAACACGAAATACTCAAATGATATGTGTAATACTTTATATGCTGTACTAAACAATTGTATACAACATGTATGTGTAGTTTAGTTAATTTACCTCGACTTTATGACCAAAAATAGATGTGTGTGTGTGTGCAGTAAAATGTATTTAGGTGCGAAAGCATGAATAAAAAGTAAATTAAATGTGATTTATTTATTGTATGGTTATAAAATTATGGTTTGTGCTTTTAAAATTTTAGAAGGTTGTGATTTAATTAAACGTAAACCCTGTTTTATAGTAAGAATGTTGTTCTATTGCGGTACATACAGGATCACCTTTTTAGACCATTTAACACTGTACAATTGTGTATTAGAGATTGTTTATAATTTACTGTCTAAATTCATTAATGTTTATTTTGGATTATTATAATTAATACAGTCTAAATTCACTAATGTTGTTCCAGGACTATCGTAAATTATTTTATGATATATGTTTGTATATGTTTGTAAATATAGTTTGTCTAATTTCATGTTGTGATTTAATGTTAATCCAGGAATCGTCCTTGTCAGTAAATTGGTTCAGAATCAGTGAATTATCAGTCTCAGCCAATGAACTGTTCCTCAGAATTTATTTAGTTCAATCAAACAGAAAGATTCAAAAATAGATTGAGGCAGGTTTGGTCGGCACACACTGATGACATCAGATGGTTATGAGTAGTTGGTTGAAGTGGTGATTTTATTTCAGAATTACATCCTACTTGACAAAATCAAATCAAGCGGGTTTTTATATTAACATTAAGCAATAGCGTCATTCATTGCACGCAGCCTACACAACAACAGGACTGGTCTGTTTCTGCATTACTTTAAACTCAAGTGATCAGAAAAGCATAGCACATAATTAATAATAACTCTCAATAATATCTTCGGTGACTCCCAATAATATCTCTCTCAATAATATCTTCGGTGACTCCCAATAATATCTCTCTCACTAATATCTCTGGTGACTCCATTCAGACAGTTAGACATGGTTTATATTTCTGCATTAATGCATTTTTTTTTTGTGTGTGGTGACAGTTTCAGATGGTTTACTGATCAGTGGTGCAGGAAAATAAATACTTGGAGCTAACTGCTTGTTTTGTGTCTGGTTATAGCAAGGTTTTCAAAGTAATATGTTTCCAAATAGATCCTAAATTTCCCCTCAGTTCACCGAAATATGTCAAAACACGCTATATAGACAAAAGTAATTGGACACCTGCTTGTCACATCCATCACTTTTCCTCTTATAATAACCTTTTCACTAGATTGTGTCATGTGACTGTGAGGATTTGTACATTCATCCATAATAGTATTAGTTAAAATCGGACACTAATGTTGAGTGAGTAGGTCTGGGGTTCAGTCAGTCGGTGTTTGAGTGGGTTTGAGTCAGAGGCTTTGTGCACAGCGGTGTGGTCATGTGGTTACCATGTTTACAGCGAAGATATAATGTAATGCTGCAACGTACAAAAACTTTTCCAACAACTGTGTGCTTTAGACTGAGTGAAACAGTTCAGGTGAGACACACTTATGGGGTGCTGGTAAAGTGTCCCAAAACGTTTAGCCCTACAGTGTATATCACAAATTCTGACATTAACAAACTTATATGCAGTATCATTTTTTTCAAAAACATGTTGTGGCATAAATTTGTTTTATCTTATAAATATTTTTAACTGTGCCTAATTGTCAATAAACTTTGTTACTGTCAGTTTAACAGATCGCACTTTCTCATGATGGTTATCACAGAGACTAAAAGTCAGCTGTCATAATCAGGTGAGTAGTTAAAGATCTTTAGAGGCTGGAAGGTGCGGAATTTCACCAGAGACGGCAGTAAGAAGTGAACAGAGAAAAATCTTACCACCTGTTTATCGTTACCTGTTAATGATTGACTGCAGTTCTTAAAGCCGAACATTGTGCCTTTTTATAAGTTGTGCGGCAAGATCATTACATAACTTTTGTCAGACTTAACCAGCCTTATTAAAAATAAGATCTGCCCTTGCAGGGCAGTGTAATGCTTCTCATTAAGGGGCATTTACTTAATAATGCAACTGCATAAAGCAATTCATGCAACAAATTCATAAACAAAATGCACACTTTTTTTCATGGAGCGAACATAGAGCGAGGAGGAGCGTGGAAATCTGCACTCAACTCTGCTTACACACTCTGCTGGGCCCCAGTGAAATAATAAACACTTGACAGTTATCTTGTATACTGATGGGCGAGTCCAGCCTTATGATCATCCAACTAAAAAATGTTTTGCAGTGAAAACTTTCTTCTCTGTAAATTGCTGGAGACATGATATATTTGACCTATGGAGCTCAATGGCCTGTATTATTGTTTACATTCGCACTTTGTGTGTAAAATACTTACTACACACTTGCATGCCAACAACACACACACACATTTCTATAATATATAAGAGAAAACGGTTTAAAGAAGTGTGTTATGGTTGAATTTTAGTGTTTGTAAAGGATTGATCCAAAAAAGTGTATATTAGAGACAGACTTCTATATTTGTCGGATTGCATGTGTGGGATTGTATGCCTAACTTTGACTAAACGGCCAAATTTACAGGCTGAAGATTTTAAGAATGGATTTTTAAAATCTAAAATGTTTACTAGATAGTGGATAAAAAGAGTCTCTTAGGATCAGTTTACATATTTTAAAACTTTTGTCCTAATGTACATGTTGTACAGTACATGTTGAACTCGTTTATTTTACTGTATGGCTGCTGCCTTGACCAGGTCTTAGATTTAATACCAATAAGATTTCCAGGTTAAATAAAGGTAAATAAATAATAAGGGAAAAAAAAGAAGTTTAATTATGCTATGTAAAAAAACAATGTGTCAAATGTCGATTAATTGATATTAATAATCATTAGCAGGGCTAACACAGGATTTCAGTTGTATGATGAAACTTTCTGTATTTCCCGGTTTCCATACCAACACCATGTGTATGGTAAATTACGCACTGCAATTCGAACAGCACATCATGCGAATCATTTCGAATGATTCACATGAACAAGCCCTAAGTAGTGTGAGGAAAAAAACATGACTCAGCATCCAGCGAACACGCATTGATTAGGGTTTATAGCAGTGCAATAAGTGTGTACGTAGATTCACATCAGAAAGAGAAAGCTGTAGTATAGCAGCTGTAGTGCAGAAATAAATCTGGAAGTTCCTGAACCCTCCAAGATCCTAAAACTCCATGTTCCTGAACCCCACACTTACAAGAGTCTTTGAGCCTATTAGCTGCTGGCATGGCCACTGAATGCTTTTCTTTCCTGTCTCTCTTTGTCTCCACGTCCTGTGGCTGTTTCGAGACTTCTCTACTGTGATCTTTATTTTGCAGCGATGGATTTGGAGGAGCAAACGGTGTCATCGGTGACCGAGAAAACATCGCTCAGTGTCTCTCACCTACCGAGATCGCCATCCGTGACATCCGATGAAAACTGTCAAGATGCACCAAAGGCAAGATAAACATCTATGCTAGTTTCCTGAAGCTTTCACTCTGGTTTTGATAGCAGAAACTACAGTTCAGTGTGTCAGTAATTTGAGTAATATTCATAAATACAGCTGTACATACTAAAGAATATTTCTCTGTATTTAATTATCAGTAGTATTAAAGTTGAGCATATCTTTAGCAGTGATATATTTGTGAACGTGTCTTTTTGCTGTGTGTCTCTCTCAGAAAGGTGGCTGGCAGATCATGGAAAGTCTGCGTGAGCCAAACGGCAATGTGCAGAAACCCAGCAAGCATGAAGGCTTCCTGCTGAAGAGGAGGAAATGGCCAATGAAAGGCTGGCACAAGGTCAATCCCTTACCTATTGTTTTTTTTTTTTTTTTAATTGAGGCAAACCACATTATCACGGTCACTATCAGCTGTAGACATTCCCTTCTGTAAAAGTAATCCACTCCAGGGTTTGGGGGAAGAACTTACCCTACCTCCTGATTTAGGTTTTTAAAAAAAGCATCGAAAGAAGAAAAATGAATAAACTACAAATACACTTTTCTGTTAAACAGGCTATGCTTATATGTATAAAAGCTTTACACCAAATGAAATTAACATAAACAAAATGAATCATATTATTAATGGTCATATGTGACGCTATGCTGCCCTGTCCAGAGAATGTACACAACATGTGACATGTCACAAAAGTCTTTCTTAAAGAAAGACTAAGAGATACACACATTTCGATTGCAATTCAATCTGGCATTGGCAGATGCTTTTATCTAGAGTGACTTACATTTATCTCTTCTTTTTTTTTATCCAACTGAGCAATTTAGGATTAAGGGCCTTGCTCGGGGGCCCAGCAGTGGCAGCCTCATAATGCTGGGAATTTAACCTGTTATTTTCTGCTCAGCTCTGTTGTCATGGTTTATTCAGTTATTTTAGTTAAATGATGAAACTATATATTAATCCCAATTTGGTCATGAAATCTATTTAAACACTCCTTGTCACAGTTCTGTTTGGATGTATAGAGGAAATTAATGGGTTTCCAATTGACTCTCAAAATTTCTTTCTAATATAATTTCAGGGAGATTTTTCCCTGCCGTCGTTGCTGCAGGTTATAGCTGATTGGGGCTTTATATAAATTTAACTTTAAAATTTGTATTTTTTTTTATCAGACTTTATGTATTTCTGTAAAGTTGCTTTGAGGCAGGGTGTGTTTGGATTACATTAAATTTATTCAGAAGGGCTGGGCGGTATGACTGTACATATCGTTACCACCGAATAAATTGTAAACTGTAATAGTTTTTTTATTCGGTGTATACTGCAACGTGGAAATAAGTGGATGTGGCTAACTCACATGCAGCGATCGAGAGCCTGAGCAAAAGATGCTGCACGTGAGAGGCTGCTGGAAACACTAGAAGTTTGTCAAAACATGCAGAACGGAAAACCAACAGATAAAGATTTTTACATGATGTTTACATATTTATGTTTTCATATTTGAGATTTTCTGTTAATTAAGTTGTATTTTTTACCTGTGAAATAATGTTATTTATAGAATGTTTATAAGAACAAGGTTTGTCGAATGTGATGTACAGTGAAATGTATTGTTGTACTAAGATTAATTTAAGTTATTTCATTCATTTATTTATTTTCTATACCCCCTTATTCCCTAATTCGTGTTCACTGGGATCTGCTGGAGTTTATCCCAGCCGCCTCTGAAAGGACGAAAGGCAGGTGGGGTACACCCTGGACAGGTCGCCATGCCATCACAGGGACACACACACACTTACACTCCTATGGACAATTTGGAATCACCAATCAACCTAACATACATGTTTTTGGACTGTGGGTGGAAACTGGAGTACATGGAGTAAACCCACGCAAGCACGGGGAAAACATGCAAACTCCACATAGAAAAGAACCGGGAATTGAACTCGGGCCGTCTTGCTTTGAGGCAGTGCTAACCACAAAGCCACCATGCTGCCCAGTTCATATTTCATTTATAATATTTATCAAATATTATGAAAGGGAAAAAAAAGGAATAAATAACTTGAAGATCTTTTTATCTCTCAGGTATTTTAAGTTTAAGCGAGAAGGTTGCAGGTTCGTATCCCCAGCAGGGGTCTTTCTGTGTGAAGTTTACATGTTGTCCTTGTGCTTTGTGTTTGGATTTACTCCAGGTACTCCGGTTCCCTCCCATAGTCCAAAAACATGTATTTTAGTTTGATTAGTGATTCTAAATTGCCCATAAGAGTGTAAGTGAGTGTGTGGTTGTTTGTCTGGGTGTATGTGGCCCTACAGTGGACTGATGACCTGTCCAGGTTGTACCCCTGCCTTTCGTCCAATGAAAGCTGGGATAGCCCCCCGTCAGATCCCTGTGACCCTAATTCTAAATGAGGTATAGACAATAGATGGAGGGATGGATTATATAAAGCCTTTTTTGTTGATTTTCTGGAATAACTTTCTATTTAAATAACTATATTGTGAAATACTTTGTGAAATACAATTGCTGACATACCGTTGTTCATCCTGCCGACCCCTAACTGAGACAGTAAAACTGCTTTGTAACCACACATGCTTTGTATTTGTTCTCTGGCAGAGATATTTTATTTTGGAAAGAGGAATCCTAATGTATGGCAAGACATTAACTGATGTAAGTGTACACACACACACACAACACACACACATTTTTAGTCTAGATGAGGTTTTATAGTTTAGTTAAAAGATAAGTGATCTCTGGTTTCAGTTTTAACTAAAAGAAACTTTTACTTACTTCGTGGTTTGTTATTCTGGAATTTAGCACATTTTATTTTATAAACTTAAGTGTTAACTTAACTACTAAAATAGCTATTGTAATTAGTTAAAAAAATAAAATCAGACTCTGTATTCTTATTTTCAAATAATAATTTGATTCAGCAGTATTAAAGAGATACAGCATACTTTATCCTTCCATGTGCTTTTAGTTTTTATTGTTATTAATTCATGTCCAAGTTTCCTCCATGTTAAGGATATGAAGGATAAGAAGGGGGGGCAGTGGTGGCTCAAATGGTTAAGGTGCTAGTTGCTGATCTGAAGAGCAGAAACACCTGGGTTCGAGCCCCACCACCAGCAAGCCAACCACCGTTGGGACCCTGAGCAAGACCCTTAACCCTTCCTGCTCCAGGGGCGCTGTATCATAGCTGGCCCTGACCCCAACTCACTAAGATGGGATATGCGAAAAATGCATTTCATTGGCTCTGTACATGTACCTTGCACAATGAAGTTGAATATTATTATTATTATTATTATAATGTAAGGCTGTGGAAAGCTGTCACGCTGTCCATGCTGATGTGTAATTCTTTTTGTTGTTGTTTTTTTTGTGAAGTTTACAGAAATTGCGTGTGAGTAAATTTTAGCTCTAATGATGAACATTAGTCTTTATTTTTGCTGCTAAACTGTTCAGTTTAGCATAACGTAACCGTACAGTACCTGTATGAACAAAGATTTATTGCTAACATGTTAATGTCTTATCACAGAGGTACATGATATTCCAAAGGGGGGGCTGGGGTTTAAACTTAGCCCACAGTGATATTTTAACATATTTTCTGTCTGTCTGTGTTTACGTTAAGATGAAAAAAGGAAAACTCCGCGGCCGCATTGACATCGGTCTTTCTGTCATGTCCATCAAGAAAAAGACAATGTGTATTGATCTGGACGCAGAGGACAGCATTTACCATCTAAAGGTAAAGAATATTTACAGCACACCCAATGTAAACTTTTTAAACACTTTTAAAACTTTTTTTTGTAAATCTTGTTTCGGTAGGTAAAGTCGCGAGATCAGTTCGATGGATGGGTGTCACAGCTACGAAATCACCGCACATTCCGTCAGAACGAGATAGTAATGGATCCTCAGGAGCGCCATCTACGTTCCGACTCCGCACTCAGAAGGGTACTTACTTTCTCTAATGGTCACAGGTCTACAGGTCTACGTTTAGACCGCTCTGTTCACTAATTACACAACCAAAATAACTGATATGTACCATGTTTATAGGTTTGATTTCTATTATAATAATGTTTTATTATTTAAAGAACAATGTGTTTAAGAACTTGTAAAATACGTTGAACATGAGGCAACTAATTATTATTATTAAGCTATTAGTAGCTAATTAAACCTAATCCTTCTTTTGTCACGGCATGTCAAAAACAATTCCGAAATTGTACTTTGTTGCTTGCTACAGTACAGTACTTTCATCTTTTTATCAACACACTCCTCAAACAGCCGCCTGTGGTCATTTTTTCTATTGCAAATTACCTTTTTTCTTCAGTGTCTGTCACTTGGAGTAAAAAAAAACAATTTACAAACGTGGTGTTTTTTTTTTTTGGTATTAATTTGCAAAATGATCCCTCTGATTCGGAAGAAGGCAAAATCTCACTTCACCGCGCTTTCCTTTTTGTTGTTTTTTAATGGTGGGCGTTACAACATTGGCTGATTGGCCGCACAAAGCTGTGTGCACTCAATTGGCTGGTATGACTGTCACTAGATAGATAGATGGATGGATGGATGGATGGATGGATGGATGGATGGATGGATGGATGGATAGATAGATAGATAGATAGATAGATGGATGGGTGGGTGGGTGGGTGGGTGGATGGATGGATGGATGGATGGGATGGATGGGTGGGTGGATGGATGGATGGATGGATGGATGGATGGATGATGGATGGATGGATGGATGGATAGATAGATAGATAGATAGATAGATAGATAGATAGATAGATAGATAGATAGATAGATAGATAGATAGATAACATTTTTGTTTATGTGACCTTATTTTTAAAATCACAGCTTTCATGTTAAGGGATCATACACATATGATCTGACATGAAGAACTGGCAATCTGTTATCATTTTTGTCAGATTTTATTAGGATTATTTTATACAGGGTTAAATGCAGTGTAAAATAATAATCCTTAAAATGGCTCTTTTTCTTAATCTCCCTGTTTCTCTCCACAGCAAGCGGTTCTCTCTAAACAACCTTCTGTTCCGTCAAAGAACAGTTGGTTTCATAGCTCAGAAGACATGAGGAAATGCTGCAGAGGTATGAGCACAGAGCACAGTAGCGTATTGCACCTGTTTTAGCTTTGCCTTAGTCTTGTTTATGTTTCTTAAACTCATTCTGATTTACAGAACTGTCCGAGTGTGAATCATCTCTGCTAGAACTGAATCTGCTGTTGAAGAATATGGAAGTGTTACATCGCAAGGTCTCGTTCCCTGCTGTAAACACACTGCAGGTTTTGCATGCCTACTTTCCTCCTTCCTCTGTTTATAGGTGTTTTCTCCTGAACAGTTAGCAGAAGTGGGTAGAGTGGCTAAAATTGTAACTTAAGTACAGGTAAAACTACTTATAAAAATAATCACTAAAGAAAGAGTAAAAGTATAATGTTTAAAGTTACTTGAGTAAAAGTAATAAAGTATCGAATGATAAGATGGCTTAACTAATGAGTTACTAGTTACTTTGGATCTGATTAAATAAAGGGAAAATTCTAAATTCAGGAAAAATACTAACAATCCACTACATAAAATATATAAGTAAAAAAGACAAAAAAAAAGGGAATGTGTGAGATTCTATAGTAATCTATAATAAAGTTAAAGTAACCGTAGTTACAGATTCCCCCTCAAATAGCCATTATCATGAGTCTCATGGAAAAAAATTACATTTACAGCATTTGGCAAACGCCCTTATCTAAAGCAACATACATTTATCTAAATTTAAATAGGGGTTAAGGGCCTTGCTCAGGGGCCCAGCAGTGGTAGCTTGGTGGAGCGGGGACTCGAACCAGCTTGGTAGTCCAACACCTTAACCATAAGCCATCACTTCCCCTACATGTTTTCTCAGATTGATATGTCAACTTGTTTTGGTTACATAAAAAGCATCGCATCACATTATGTAATTGTTTATTTTCACTTCTTGAAGTGAATAAATTGATTGAGAATTTTTTCCAAGACTCACAATCTCATTATACGTAACACGATGAAAACATATTATTAAAACTACATTTTCATAAGTAATATTTTATTGTAACAAAGAAACACCATTAAATGTAGCAGAGTAAGAGTAAAATTTTAATTAAGTGAGAGTAAAAGTAAGGGCAGTTAAACCTTCACTTAAACGTCAATATTTGTCTAAAAATCCACACTACCACCCACCACTGACAGCAACTGAACAGTCTAATTCTCTGTTCTACTGACAGACTGAGGGCCCCAAAAAGGAGAAAAAAGGAGGACGGAGATGGAGGTCCAGGAAGAACAGGAAAAGTAGAAAAAACACCATGCAGGTAAATCTGACGTATGTTATATTATCTGCGTTGGTGGTTTTGGTTATAGTACAATGACCTGAAATAAAATGTCCCATCTATTCAGGCTCCTGACTCCACTTCAACTGCTTCTCTGCATGTTTCAAACCCAAACCTTGCACCTTCTGAGCTTAGCCATCCAGAGTCACATCTCGAAACCCCAGACTCGCCCACTGATGCCTTGCATTTACAGGAGGAGTTTTGCAGTCTGGCCAGTACCGGTGAGACCTGCAGATTGTTTTTTTACCATGGAAGAAAAAACAACAAGCAGCACAGGTAGCATTTAAGTCCATGTTCAATTTCTCACCTCTGAAACACTCTCTCTCTTCCCCTTCAGTGTGTGCCACCCTGAAATCTACATATACATCCTTGTGTATAGAGAGAGACAGAGTTATATGCATTAACGATAAGGTATGTGACTGTGTGTGTGTGTGTGTGTGTGTGTGTGTGTGTGGTCTGTTTTGTTTCAGTGAGACAATAACATTAATATAGCAGTATAACACCACAGGTCAAGTGGTTATTTACAGAAATAAACTATCCACAAAACTATTAGTGAATTGGGACATTCACACAATTTGAGGTCCTGGGTTAAGTATTGAATCCTTTTTTTCCCCATGATCCTTTAGGATCTGACTGATAGGCCCCAACACCGATTGCAACAAGTGTCCAATAAAATAGGAGGCTCAATGCCTGAATCGCTGTCAGAGTTTTACGATGCAAAAGAGTACCTGCTTTCATCCAGCTCCTCTGAGAATGAGGTCAGAGTGTTTTCATACACAATAAACAATACGCAATAAATGCAGGGATTAAAGGAGGTTACATGCTGTGTATCATTACGGTTTTGTACTCAGGTCTCAGATAATGACTCCTGCTTAAGTGATGTGAGTGATAATGTGTCAGTGGAGCTCTGCAACAGTGAGACAAGGCTTGAGAAGGATAACCTGGGTAAATCATACAAACACAAACACTATGTGTTACACTTCTCTATGATACGGTGAATATTTTTATTTATTGATTGATTGATTGTGTGTGTCTGTTCAGACAGAAGCATGTTACCACGGCGCTTAAGACTCCCAAGTGCGTGTGTCAGTGTGGGTGTGAATTTATGGAGCATTCTCTCTGCCAACATTGGGAAAGACCTCTCCAAGGTGGCCATGCCGGTGCAGCTGAACGAGCCAGTCAACACACTGCAGAGACTCTGTGAGGAGATGGAATACTGTCACCTGCTGGACACAGCCGCACACACACAGGACCCACATATGCGCATGGTGAGAACAAAACCAACTTTATTAGGTCACTATATTAGAAACAAGATACTAATTGTGTGTACTGTCTTTTTTTTGACTCAATCTCGACGGTAGTGTGCATTTTGAGACACATTTTAGCGTGCCACAGTTAGTTAACTTCCTGTCAACACAAACCAGTCTGGCTGACCACTTTTATCAGCACAGCTTCTCCTCCTCCAGAAACACCAGTTATAGTATATCCGGATGTTAACTGATATATAACCTTTTTGCTCTTTACCCCAGCAGACTGATACAAAGATCACTGATCTGATCAAAGGCTTGTCGTATTTTAGCTTCAACATAAAATAATATCTAAAAATGGCCTTAGACACATAAATGAAGGTATTTAAGGGGACTTTTAAAAATGTAAGACACGCCTCTTTATCCAGCTTTTCAAAGCACTTGTTCGGTTGTGCTCTTCATCACAACAAGAACTCTTCAGCAATGGATTTCCACCCCTGTTGTAACTCTGCTGCAATTTTTATTTACTAAGTAAAAAAGGCCACAATAAATAAAAAGAATAAATCATTGAAGTAGGAATGTTTGCTGAGAATGCTGAGTCGACTGTTTTACACCCTGAACTTCTGTTTCTACTGTGTGTGTAGGTGTATGTTGCAGCGTTTGCAGTGTCTATGTATGCGTGTACATATACCAGAGCAGGGAAAAAACCCTTTAATCCTGTGCTGGGAGAGACATACGAGTGTGAGCGTCCAGACAAAGGCTTTCGCTTTATATCTGAGCAGGTATAACCAGCATACACACATACACACACACACACACACACATCTCAAATAAATACTCTCATCTCATGCCACGTCCTATTTTTTTAGGTAAGCCATCATCCTCCTGTCTCCGCATGCCACTGTGAATCCAAAAACTTTACACTTTGGCAAGGTGAGAAAACACACACACACACATATCATCCCTTTGATACCCCTCCTTCTACAAAACCTTAATCTAATAGAACAGACAATTATTTTCGATAATAAACAAAGTTTAAGCATAAATTATCTGGTCTAAGGTAATATTTTGTAGTACATCCTCTGAGGACAATAACTGTGTTATCTTTATATGAACGGAATTCCTGCCATTCCTACCTGGAAGTTTGGTCTACACTTCATAAACAAACAGTAGTAGTTGTCTGTGGTCTTCCTTCTTCTTTGCCCTGGATCATGATCCCGTTGTAGGACCCATAACGTGACTCAATTTTATGATATTTTTTTGGTGTTATAATTTTTCCATAGATTAGTGTACAGTGGAACATCGGCATACGAATGCCCTCCCTTTTCAAATCTTCACCCTTATGAATGAAAAATTTGCAAGAAGTTTGCATCACTTTACACTATTAAGCGTCTGTGTTCTAAACAAGCAAAACAGTATCTCACACCTGCTTTAGTGCTAAATTTATTCATCACACTGACCAGTTTTTTTGCAGCACATGCGACAAATATTGAACACTGTACAGCTGTACAGGTGCTGGGAATTAAACCCACAATTTTCCAATCAGCACAAAGATGCACAAAAATGTCAGGGTCTGCACTTTGTTGATTATGGGGGCAATAGTCAGGCGGATCATGACAGAATATTAGTAGTATCTCAAATAATGATTCTCTACTATAATGAGCAGACTCATCTCAGTCTTCCATTAAATGGTAAAATGTGGCCCTTAAGATATCATTAAAGTGAGAATGAAAGCTGAGAACACAGTTAACTGTTCATGCAAACTGAATTTTTATATGCGAAAATATAATTATAGGGTTGGAAAGTGGCCATTTTAGTCATATTTCTGGGTGGCTGTAACAAATGATCTGCATTAGTATTATTTTTTTGGGGGAAAATACATTCCGCAATACAATTTTTTGCCTCCAGAACAAATTACATTAGAGTTTTACTGTATGGGCAACAAAATCATCAGAACATCACTGAGCCTCTTTTATGTTTCATAGAAATAAACACTAAGCTTACTGTGTATACAGTTAAAGTTATAACCCAGTATTTACATACACAAACATACACAAATGCTTAGCTAAAGGATTTACAGTACAGCTTGTTTTCCTTTAGATGTCCGGTGGAAGAACAAATTTTGGGGCAAATCCATGGAAATCGTCCCAATGGGAACCATCCATATAGAATTGCCATGGTAATTAGTCTGTTTTTTCTTACTAATAAACCAGTCACCTTTTAGTCATGGATTTTTATATTTAACTGTCTCTCTGTCATAGTTTTGGGGATCATTATAAGCTGAACAGGGTCACTTCCTGTATCCATAACATCCTGAGTGGTGAGCGCTGGATCGAACACTATGGAGAAATGACACTCAAGAACACAGCAAGTGCAGAAAACACCAGCGTCTGTAAAGTTACCTTCCTGAAGGTAAACCCGGGTCTCCCGTCTGTTACTCAGTTATGACCTGTTCTGATTACATGAAAAATTATTCTAAAAGTCATAATGTAAGTCAATATATTGTAACTTTATTTTAATTGAAAGTGTTCATGATTTTCTATTTTAAACATTGTAGTTTTAGCACTAGAGACTGAAATCTCCTGAGATCAACAGTTTCCAATATACATCACACAGTTTATCTTCTACCAACCACCATGTTGCCACATTGATATTGCATTTACATTTACAACATTTGGCAGATGCTCTTATTCAGAGCAACTTACATCTATCTGTTTTTTACAACCGAGCAACTGGGGGTTAAGAGAGTAACTTGGTTCTGGGAATTAAACCCTGATCTTCCAATTAGCAGTCAAACACCTTAATCACTGCACTACCACTTCCCCCCAGGTACATAAAGCTCTTGACCTGCACCTGTCCTGCACTGCACTTCATAATGCTAGTTGTACACACTCACACACAGAAGCAGACCAGTCATCTAAAAAATATACTTCTATCATATAACCCATAATGACTAGATGTCATGGCAAAATAACAGATGCAGGGATGGAAAAACAAGCTTAGGAAACTACAACCCTGTTGTTCATGCGTGAAAAATGTAATCAGATTTTAATTGCTGCTCTAAAAATTTTATTTATAGAAAATATGTGCTGCACTAAAAGAAAAAATAATAAATAAAGAGATAATAGAAATTTTAAAATGTAATAAAATATAAAACAAAATGCAATGTAGATCAAAACAGCAATAATAAAAAAAGGGGGGAAAAAGCATAGATTTAAAAATAAAAAAAGATGTAAAATGGTGCCTGACAATTAAGAGCAATCAACAAAATGTTAAATTGAACAAACAAAATAGAAATTCAATAAATAAAACTAAAATCATGCCTCTCCGAGCGGTCATCTTCTTTAGGTTATTAGATACTCTGCACATTCACACCTCTCTTATTTTCTTTTGTTGAATTCAATCTATGTGTTTCTGTTTCAGTCCAAGTCTAGATGTTTAAACACCAATGATGTAGAAGTGGTTGTTACTGATTCAGAGGGTCAGGTAGTTCACTCCCTCTTTGGTAAATGGAACGAGGCCCTGTACCTCGGGGACCCGCCCTCAGCCATCTGCATCTGGAGAGTCAGTAAGTAAAGAATTATCCGAATAAATACTAAGCTGTGCTGTTCTGATTTTAGGGTGTGTTCCTTTTAATTAAACCAAACATAAACACACTCCTAAATTATAACTTAAAAATAAAATTCCAAATTGTAAATATATTAATGATTTGTTTGTCTGTATGCCCATCAATATGTGTGTGTGTATGTGTGTGTGTTTGAATAGACCCCTTGCCTGAGGACTATCAGCAATACTACGGCTTCACTCAGTTTACTGTTGAATTGAATGAGTTGAATGAGAGTATACGTCCATTCTTGCCCCCAACTGACACACGTTTTAGACCAGACCAGAGGTATACGTCACACACACTATACTCGACCAAATCTGAGTGTTTAAATATTCAGATTTACCTCTTTGACATTTGGAATAGTTTTGCTCTGGATTTCCAGTCGTGTCAGTAATAAATTTGTCCGCTGGGTTTGCTACACTTTTCTGCTACACAAAAAAGGGGAAAATTGTCCCAGAAACATTTTAAAAGATATGTTTCATTTTTCTACTTTGATTTAATTATTTAAAACATTAGTTAAGGATGTCTGTCTTGTGATCCCTATTAGATTAGGAGACCATAAGGAGAATGAATTTAACCCTGTGCACAACTGCCCCGTCTGACATTGTTTCAGATTGCTGGAGGAAGGAGACGTCGCCGGAGCTGAGGAACAGAAAGACAGGATCGAGTCACTGCAGCGGGAGAGAAGGAGATTACTACAGGAAACCAACACCACACACACCCCCCGGTTTTTTAAGTAAGTGAACAACGCAGGTGTGTGTGTGTGTGTGTGTGTAAGACAGTAAAAGACATCCTAAACTCTGTAAAAAAACTCTGTAAAAAACTATAAGACATCCTAAACAAAAGTGGTGGCTCATGGTTAAGGTGTTGGATTACCAATCTGAAGGTTGTGGGTTCGATTCCCAGCTCCACCAAGCCACCACTGTTGGGCCCCTGAGCAAGGCCCTTAACCCCCAATTGCTAAGTTGTATAACAAGGAATATTGTAAGTCGCTCTGGATAAGGGCGTCTGCCAAATGCTGCAAATGTAACTAAACAAGCTCTTTGTAATTAGTAGTGGGAATTTAGGTTACGATCCAAATCGATTCTTAATCTACACTTTTTTCTAATTTTTCCACTGTGTAAATGCATGTTTACATCTTTACATTTTAACCAGAATTGCAGTTTCTATGCTTTTTGTTTGTAGTTGGAACTTCTGTATGCCAATACCATCCATCTTAAAAAAGCTGATTTGGTTTCATCAATTTTCTTTTAATAACTAAGTTGTGTTCAAGATGAACTGAAGCTCTGAATAAAACATCAAAACATCAGATTATTATAACAATTATGAAGAATACTTAAATAACGTCGTAAGGACACACTGTATCTCGGCTCGAGCTCCTGTAATGCTGTGCGAAACCCTGCATAAAATAAAGCAATAAAGCCGCTACTGACAGTGAGTGATTTACTTCCCTATTTTTTTTTAATCTTGGGGAAGCTTTGCAAAGTGTTGCCACACGGTCGATTTTAAATTTAATGTTGATTTGAAGTCCATTTTTGTTCATTAAAGAATCGTTAAAGAATCGCCATAAATCGATAGATCTATTTTTTTTTTCCCACCCCTACTTGGAATATAGTGATAATTCAATGAATATTTTACACTGAGAATTTCACAGATCTGATGTAGATGAATTCTGTTTAAAATCTATAAACAACCCAATATAGCAAAATAAAAAGTAGTAAACAAAATAAATCAGTCTACAGTAAATGCAGTAGTTGCTAATTGTAGAATTGTTTCGTTTAAACCCTTTCAAAACCATAATGCAATTTTAAAACAGGAGCTACGCCATAAAAGAACTAAATTTCTTTGTCTCTTTTGATTTGATTCTAAGCTGGTCTGAAGATGACGCGTGGATCAGCAACGGCACATACTGGCCACTGAGGGAAGACCCCGGCTTCAGTAAACTGGAGTTCCCTGTACTCTGGTGAATCGCCTGGGACTTTCCTCTCACAGCTCAGCTGTTTCCAATGACCAAATATGGTTTTCTTCTGCTGTACAGTTGGGGGTGGGCTGATATTTACTGCTGACAAGCCTGAAATGCTTTTTTTAATAAACCTTCCTTTGTTTTATGCACAAATACCACAGAGGACCTTGTGCCATGTTATATCAAATCTAATACTGTTGTTTACGACTAAATTCCTGTTTATGTTGAATTGCTGACAGATTTCAGTAGCTAAATCACCACAAATATAATCAAAGATACTTTCAAGAGTACAACTAGAAACTGCTGCACTTCCTAATAAATTTCAGTGTGATGATGCAGGTGATGTGGATTTTTTTTTAAATAAAAAGTCCTTGTGTGATTCATGGGCAAAAGTCATCCAAAGGTCATTATGTTGCATTAGCATTTCTTCATGCTTGAAATCACGAAAACGCTGAAGCAATAAAACTGCAGTGTTCCTCTGCTGTCATGTTGAAAATTGGTGCAAAAGTATAAAGCAAAAAATGATATCTAAATACAGATATGTAATTGTATGAATATATATAAAATTTATAAAAATACAAATCATCTCAACATAGTTTTTTTCATACTTTTTTTAAATGTAAAATTAAGATTTTCTGTTATTCATTTTTTCCCATCTTTCAATATTTTTCTGGTTGGAGTCACAGTCACACTATACAGTGCAGAAGAATCATATATAATCATAGATAGTTAATCAGTGACATCACGGTTTGGAATCCGAGTCTGAGATTATTATAGCATTTCTAATTTATAACATTATTTTATTTTAAATTACAGCTATTTTAATATTGAATTAAACCCTTGGAGTGTTTTCTTTATCAGCGCTTAGTTCAGTGTAGCAGTTACCAAAACACAGAATGGTGACCTGATTTCAGGGGGTTTTTTTTCTAGGATTTATTTCTGCTTTTTCCTCCAGTTTGTGTCATTCTGATCTTCAGTGTCTTACTAAAGTCACACCGCTTTTAATGTTGTGAAATCCCCTGGCTAAACACAACACATTTCAGCAGCTGCGTTGGCTCGTGCGTCTCTCAGTCATTGTCTGTACTGACTTATAGCATGTTAGACATATTCTAGACTCCATATTTAAAATGTTGCATAATTAATAAAATAACTTTGTTTTAAAATGACACTCCATGGCAAGCAGTCTGCTCTACTTTCCTGGAAATACCAACCGTAGCTAAAAAAAACCACAGCTTTCTCATCTACAACTGTCCTAAATGCTATGTGGGTAACATTCATACACACACATCTCATGTAAGTGAATATTTCCTGCTAAAGAATATGTCATTTATATTATCCATTCAGTTTTATTAGTCTTAAAGTTTTAAAAAAAACAACTACATACAACTTTACTAATTAAAAACAAATTGAAAAAAGGTTGTTGGGAGCAGCATGGATAGAAGAATGATGATATAGTATTTCTGTAACTGGGATTTAAAGTTCAGTTCAGACATTGTCTCAAGGCAGCTTTACACAGAATGCAGTAACAGTGGAAAGTGTAAGTTTGTCCTTCATAAGCAATCCGGAGGCGACTGTGGCAAAGAAAAAAACTTCCTGAGGTGAAGGAGTAAAAAACCTTAAGCGGAACCAGACACAATACGGAACACATTATCATCTTATTGTTAATTACAGCGTAAAGTAAATGCAGTGGGCAAAACACCTGGCTGAAAAATAAGGTCTACAAAAATGTTTCAGACAGAAAAGATGGAGTAACCGAGATAACTTTTCTACAACTGTGGTGAGTAGAATACACAACAGATAAGGTACAACAGCCAAAGGATGAAGCTACATTGGGCAAAGCCAGGAACAACAGTCTGGATAGAGGTGGTGTGTGTAAAGGTGTAGGGATTGCATTCTTCGCACACTTTGGTTCTAGAACACTCTCAACATGGAGAAAATCCAGCATTTTTGTGGAATCTCATGCAGAATTGAGGTTCTATGATTTGGTACCCATAAGCAGTATCAGTGCTTAGTGACTGTATTTTCATTCATATCCGTTATACCTAAGGTTTTCCTACACTAACTTAAGTATGACGAAATAATGTTTTTTCAGTATTTGTAAACTCAGAACAGAGGAAGAGAAATGGAGAACTGGATCTCATGCTGCTTTCTACCGCCTCTGTTCTGAATGACAGCCTGAACGTCCTACAGCAGCTTCTGGACACTGAGACTCTGGACTCCTTTTCTGTGACGGGGTGTTAATTTCTCATCGTGTAACCAGGAAAAACCATAACACGTGAAGATCTGATGAAAAGAAAGCAGCGACTCGGATTCTTTGAGTTTTTCACTGAAGTTTTGAATCAGCGTGCAGATCCTGTTTGAGTTGGTTTTCTACGTCATCATCATAATAAGAAAAACGGGGACAGGGTAGGATTTTATAATAATTATAATAATAATAGTAAGAAAATGCTATATTAGTATTTAAATATTTGCAGTTAATTAAAATTGCAGTGAAATGTTATAATCTATTTTCTATTTATAGTTTTATTATTTTATAGTTCTTTTTCTAGGCTAAGCATGGTTTAATTTTTATTTGTCCATTTTATTTTTTCCTCGACGCTGTAATCAGGTGTTTTAGGTAAAAATGATATCAGCATTAATTTTATTAAAAGCAGCCATATTTTTAATACCTAAAACAAAAGGGTAAATAAAGTCCATGTTTACCTCATGTAGCATCTGTGGGTTTGTATTCTATACTGTGAAATATTACTGGTTAATTTTTATGTAATAATTACAGACATGTTAGCAGTAAAGTCATGCATGTGATGTGTTAATCTGTTCTTTTCCATAAACTCAGGTACTAAAAGTATCACTGTAGACTAAAAATACAGACTAAAGTTAATTACTAATTATTATTAAACTAATATTTTTGGTTTATTGATCTTTATACTATACTGTAAAATTATTGGAATTAAATATTACTGAACACATCATTTCCTTAACGTTCTTATTAAAACTCTAAAAGTTTTTATTCTTTATTGACTGTGTGCTATGTAATCAATCAAATAATAATACTAATAATAGTCTTTATTGTCATTGCACAGGGGAGTAAACGAACTATAGTTGCTCTTAACAAAAATTGTGCACGGAAAAGTAAAAATGATTTTAAAAAATGAATGATTAATAATGAAAGAAAAATGAAAATAAATAACAAAAACAAATACACAATACAGTATAATTAAAACATTTAACTTATGATGTTAATGATGGAAGTATAATATTATTTAGGTTTTATAGATTTAATCAAGTTACACAAACAAAACTAAAATACATTTTATATAGGGATCACTTGAGGTCGCCTTACATTAAAAGAATAACACTACAATTCGCACCAATTTGTCAACTGCACCGATATTTACATGCAACTACATGAGGTTTCAGTCATATTGTCCACAAGTCCCTCAGATGGAAAGATTATGTAAACCAGATTATGTAAATTATTATTGTGTAGATATTCCTCAGATCGAACCATTCCATGACTCAAACCTTGACACATCACATGTGTTTAAAGCAGATGTTGAAAAAGGCCATTCGCAGCTTGCTTCAGCAGACTGATGAGGATGGCACACTGATTGCTGTTTCCAGACTGAACGATTCAGAAAAACTGAAGCCGCTTGCTGTGGTGCTAAAGTGCCCTGGAAGATGGTTCTGGCAGAAACCCAAATACAAACCCACGGATTTCACACTCAATGACCTGCTTCAAGGGACGTCTATTGAACCAGGTACCCACAGGAAGAAGTTTGTTAATGTCAAAATATTTATGATCGAGACTGTATGTATGCACACAACCTAACACACACACAAGTCCCTGTCATGAGGGATATTTTGGGCAGCAAAAGAACTTGTGGCAGGGCAAAAGTAAACCTGCTAAAAGTGATGCTTTTAGCTAAGCTGTAATGCACTGTGTAAGATACTTACACGACTAATTGTCCTGTCGAAAACATATCAATTGTAAGAATTAACTCTTAATTTATGTTATTCTGATTCCTATTGACTTGAAACTGCATATGCTTCTATTGGTAAACATATTTATTACTTATATACACTTACTGATTTTGGGGTAGATCATACACAACCAATAGAAGAGCCAAAAGTCATTAAAAAAAATTCTTGTCAAGTTATTCAGGTATTTTCTGCGATATGCAGGTTCAAAGAAGCAGAAGCTGGAGGGGCGGGGCGGGAGGGTTGTAGTATCAGAATGTTAGAGTACTGTAGGGGGTCCAACCTCATATTTTTTTAGAGAAACCAAAATTGTACAACTAATTATGAACTGTGCAAAAGCAATGGCAGCAGTCATGTCAAAAAGAGCGGCGGAAAGACCTGAAATCAACAGGACTGAAAACATTTTAACATTTACACAAAACTCTCCTTCTGAAAAAGCTTAAACCGGCAAATGTAAGCGGTGGCTTAGTAGTTAAAGTGTTGAACTGATACCAAAAAGACTGGGGTTTGATTCCCAGCACCACCACTGTGGGCCCCTGAGCAAGACCCTTAACCCCCTAATTGCTCAGTTGTATAAAAGAGTTAAATGTGAGTCGCTCTGGATAATGGCATCTGCCAAATGCTGTAAATATAAATGCTTAAGTAAAGAAGTGGTAGCTTGGTGGCAAAGTTGTTGGATTGCTGATCGTGGGTTCAATTCCCAGCACCACCAAACTTTCTCCACTGGACCCCTGAGCAAGGCCCTTAACTGCTGAGCTGAATAAGATAAATGATAAGACAAAAGTTGCTATGAAGAAAAGCAGCTATGCCAAACTATGGCAAATTCTGAAAAAAGTAAATGAAATGAACTGGAAAACTCCACAAAAAAGTGAACTATGAAGGCATCAGAACATGAGGCTGCATCTCTGCAAGTTCTATAGGGACATTTAACGCTGATAAAATCACAAGAATGAAATCTTACAAGTTTTTATAGATTTTTTATTTGAATAATTCTCTTTAATCACTGATCTCACTCTAAAATCTCAAGTATTTCAGTTCTTGTGCTTGTGCTGTTTTTCAGTTCTGGAGGAGAAAGTGTTTCTAAATAAATATGAGGAGAGACAGAAAGACAGTGTGTCTGGAACTGTGGAGGCAGATATGGTTGGCGTCAGTATAAAAGCTGATGGTCAAGGGGCATCCAGAATATTATCATCTGTTGGAACGCTTCTCAAAGAAAGAGTGATATTACCACACTTGTTAAAAGACTCCAGAGACAGGTGGCCTAAACCATTAACTACATTACATTCACTTTACAATGCTGAAAAGCACAGCGGCATGTAAAAAGAAAAATTCCATTTATTATAGATCGAAATGCTCATCAGAGTCATTTATTGGTGATGTGCCAGGCTTATTTTTAGAATGAAAATAAACACATATCAACTGTAGTTTCTCATTTTTATTACAGTAAAAATCATAAATCGGTCAAGTGTAATTTATTAAAATGATCCTTGATTTTAATTTAATGACATAAAGACTGTTTAGGGGGGCAACCTTTTTGAGCCCAGTAGTTCGCCCCTTTTATGTCGGCTTTTGGGGTGTGGAGGCAGCTTGGTGGTGCTGTGAGGGGCGAACTACTGGGCTCAAAAAGGTTGCCCCACTAAACAGTCTTTATGTCATTAAATTAAAATCAAGAGATAAATGTAAGTCGCTCTGGATAAAGGCTGGGTAAGTAAAGTAAGTAAGCAGGCAATCATCAGTAATTAGGGCACGGTTATCTGGACAACAAGCAGAACTTAGGAAACATGGGTTACCCAGACCTGCATACCTCACATACCACTAACCAGATTAGGCAAGCTGTAGGAGGCAAGCATTATTCCAGGGGTTAGAATAGTGGACTTTGTGGAGGGCCCTTAACTCTCACTAGCTCGGTTGTATAATAAGATAAATGTAAGTCACTCTGTGTAAGAGCGTCTGCCAAATGCCATGAATGTAACTGTAAATGTGAAAGCAAGATTTTGTCTGCCAAACACACAAAAATTACCTAAACTCAAGTCTGATTTAATGCTCAGATTGTAATGTACTAACACTAGTTTGTTTTTTAGGAAAGTGGACCTTCAACACCATCTTTTCAGGCAAACAAAAGGCAAAAATCACACCTTTACGCTAGTAAAAGAGCGAATCTTAACTACAAGTGACTGCACTATAAACTGCAGTGGGCTAAAAAAAGGCAACTGGACAACTTCATTTAAACTCATCAGTCCGGTAAGGTTGCCCCTTTATTTTATTTTACTTCGCAATACTGTGCTGGACTTTATTACAAACTTTATGTGCGTATTAGGGCAGGTACATAAATATTTCACACATATATTGATGAAATTATTAGATATATTTCTGGTTGATGACTATACTAGATCTTTTACAGAGGTTATACAATAAAACTAAAAGCACTTTGAATTACTACTGTGTATGAAATGTGCTATATAATACATATATATATATATATATATATATATATAGGTATATATTTTTTATAAGTAGTGTGTCTGGAGTTCTGCAACGCAAATTTGGGACAATGTCTATCGAAAAAACTGTAACACAGATGTGTGCTGTATGCTGTGTTTAGGTTCACCTGAACAAGAGCATTTGTCTACAGAACATCAGAGACGTTGTTCTTGAGATCCCCTCACACACTGTGTTGGCTTACAGTGTCAGCGAACTGAAGATCAAAAGTGATGGCTGCTATGGTTAGTGGTGTGTTCATTATTTTGAAACTTGTTTAAGCATGGCTATGAACTCTATACACAGACTGTGTTTGTGTGTTTAGAGGTTGGTGTAAGTCCTGATGGGATTGAAGTAAGTGACAACATTACTTGTTATCCAGCTCACAATGTAACAGCAATTGACGGCTTATGGCCACTAACTACAAAGGCATCTTCACTCAGTGCCTTTAGTGAAGGTAAATATGGGTCCATGTGTGTTTTTGTGCAAACAGATTTAAACCATTTCAGGTTTCAGGTTTCAAAAATTGAAATTGAATTGAAATCAACCAAACAAAGAAGAACTAATTTTATCTGTACAACATGACAAAACTCAGCGTAATGTGGCATAATTATTTTGGTGGCTCTAAGAGGATGTGTTTTTCTGTGTTGCAGAACTGACATGCATAAGGGCGACTTTGTGTGAACTGACTTGTTTGACGCCGGAAACTCGTTTCTCTCTGTTAAATATATTTCAAGAGATTCTACCAGACCAGATACTATTATCCACTTTAGAGGACCAGCTGGAGAGAATATCTGAAGACACTATGTATAGTCACTTTTCACCTGGCACGTCCAATGAGCTCACAGACAAGTTTTTGGACTTGCTGCTGTCCAATATTAATAAGCATTCCACATCTGTCCACATGTCATGTGAATCAACAGGTAAATCAACATAAGCAAATATTAAGAAATAATCAATAAATAAATTGATACAAATAAATAGTAGGTTATATGGTTTATGCTCTGAAGTGACTAAGCAAATGGTTATTATTTTTAGCTAACACTAGCCATAATGGATCATCCTTGAAGTCGACCAATCAGAGGCAATTAATCCTGACTGCTATGCACATGCTGATTAGTGCTGCTGAAGGTAAGAGAGATGGTGTTGTACACACAAGTGTCTTTGATGCCAAAATATCATAATCTCATTTTGGGTTCTTATTTTTTTCTTAGAACTTACTAATAGTGGGCTCGAGTTGTTAAAAACATGCTCTCCAGAAACAATCAACGGATTAAGTGATGTAGTAAGTACAATACTTTATTTACCTTAGACACTATATTGCCAAAAATAGTGTGGACACATTTACATTACTGGCATTTGGTATTACACCAGTAAATGCGTTGGACTGCTAATTGGAAGATCAGGGTTTGATTCCCAAATTCCCACTGCTGGGCCTCTGAGCAAAGCCCTCAACCCCTAACTGCTCAGTTATATAAAAGAGATAAATGTCGTAAAAGTAAAAACTTGGCAGACGCCCTTATCCAGAGCGACCAATTAGCGATTAGGGGTGTTGCTTAGTGGTCCACTAATGGCAGCTTGGTAATGCTGGTAATCAAAATCAAGATCCTCTGATTAGCAATCAAACCCTTTAACCACTAAGCTACCACTTTCCACATCAGATCCAAATGTGGTTCCTCTACAAATTTGGTAGCACACAATTGTCTGGAATGTCTTTGTAAGTTGTAGCATTACTTCTTCCTTCACTGGAACTTGGAGACTCAAACACTGTTCCAGCATGACAATGTCCCTGTTCACAAACCCCCTGAACTTCATTAGGACATGGTGTGCTATGATTGGAGTAAAAGAAACTAGAGTACATATTCAAGATCCAAATTGTAGTGGAAATCCTAGAAGAACAGACATTAATCTCAAAGCAAAATGGAAAGTACTTTGGAATAAAGTGCTTAAAATTACAAATAGTTTTATTGGTCAGGTTTCCACAAACTTTTGGCAATATAGTGCACTAAAGATGGATAATTATCCAAAGAAAAGCATATGCGTCACTGAGATTTTTACTGCAACTCCAGTGCGATTTGTCTGTAATGAACTGGCTAATTAAACTCAGCTCTGTCTTATCAGGTAACTCATCTGACAAGCGATTCCCAGCAAGTCCCCTTCAGTGAGCTTCCCTTTCTGCTGAGGAATGGAGAAGTGCCTCAGGAGGTGAAGCTGCTGTTTATGTCCTCCAACATTACACTAAAGATAGACAACAAAGAGCTGTATGCAGAGATAGACAGCAGTGACAGTAACCCCCTTCCCCTGCTACTGTGTATCGTCATCCATGGACTGGCATACCTGAACGAGTCCTGTGAAGTAGATATAGAAATCTGATATGGTTTAAATGAGGAATAACATTTTTTTCACTACAAGCAATCAACATTCAAGCTGTAAAGAGATCAGTCTTTTTTGTTGGTTTCTATTTTGGGCCTTTATTTATAGGAAAGCCAGAGATGAAATAGGGAAGAGAGAGAGAGAGAGAGAGAGAGAGAGAGAGAGAGAGAGAGAGAGAGAGAGAGAGAGAGAGAGAGAGAGAGAGAGAGAGAGAGAGAGAGAGAGACAGAGAGAGAGGGGTAGGATGTTGTTTTACTCTAATCAATATATACGAGTCCACCTGGCCTCAGATATATTTTTTAGACATGTAGTGCAGAACAGAATCCGGATCAGACTACTTTCTTTTATAATGAAACACTGATTCTAGAATTACTGACAACTTTGCCAGCATGGTCGACTAGCCCAGGCTTTGATTTAGTCCTTAAGGAAGATAACTGTGCAGAGACAGAAGTAGTTGCAGCAGCTTTTGAAATGCCTGTTGGCATTTGGTCAACTTCTGTGCAAGATAGTTATGATAGCTGTGTGGATAGTAGAGAGGGACGGGCTGGTGCCATGGCAGAGTCTAGACACATCCTTGGTTTAGAGACCAATGTGTTAGCTGTGCAGGGAGATTGAAGAGACAAGTAAAATCATGAATTTAACTCCTATTTTTTGCAACTATGGGGCATTTGGACTGGTCTATATTTGGTTCAGTAAAGTGTACTTTAAGTGTAAAATTAGTTTTATTTTATAATGATTTTGTATAAATCTTCATCAAATGTCTAGGTATGCCAAATACATTACATTTAAAGCATTTGGCAGGTCCAGAGCAACCACCTCCCCAAATAGACGTTAATGTTAGTAAAAGTACAGAGTTTAGTCCATATAGTCTGCAACTCGTTTCTAGATTTGTCAACATAAGCCATTTATTCTTCATTATCATTTTATTAAATACTGTAAAGGTTTGAGCAGCATACTTATTTTTTGTTCAAAATAAATTTACTAACAATACACTGAAATAAACTTGCTACTACTACCACATCAACTATGACGCATGATAAAAACACACTTAATCAGAACAACAGTATATGTTGCATAACAATGTACTAGGAGTAAAGTGTGTGTGTGTGTGTGTGTATATGTGGTTGGGGGTCTGGGAAGATGTAGGTGGCTTGACATGGCACCCTAAATACTGTGGAAGTAACGTTTAAGTTCTATGTCAATGAAACCCTCAAAAGATCAACTTGGAGCTAATCCTAATATTAAAACACACACAAAATGACAATAAATGATAGCTTTTACCTACTGTATCTGTTTAGTAATTTTTTTGTATCTGAAATCTAAGAAATTTAGCCCATGTTCTATTAAAGCCCCTATAAGACACTATACAAATACAATGAGATTACAGTTTTCTTTAAATAAAATCACAAATACACAAAAAAACAATAAATAAAATAAAAAGAACTGGACAATATAGAAATCATAATGATCACTACTTTAAATCATGTTTTTGTGGGAGAAAAAGGTTGATGAAGAATTGTCTTGTTCACACACAGTGATAATGACCTGTCACACAGCCCACACACTTACAGCTTCAGTAAACCCAGCTGACCGGAACCCACTGGGGTTCAGTAAAAAGTTTATCCAAAGTCTCTTGCAGTGTTTCAAACGTGGTGTCCAGGTTGTCATTTACAATGCTGAGGTCGAAGTAGTGCCTGTAGGTCTGCTCAATACGAGCGCTCTCATCTAATCTTTTCTTCAAATCCACATCCTTAAAGACAAAAATGCAATCTGTTTAAGTTTCTGTAAACGCACAATGCTGTAAACTGATCCGAGTAACACTTTATTTAACAGATTTATTCTAACAGTGAGAGACAAAATAAAAGAAAAATATATTTCAAAAAAGTTATAAAATTATTTGTATTTTAAATGAGTAAAATAGTATTTGATCCTCTATCAGTCAGCAAGATTTTTGTTACCTGTATAAAAAATACTGGTAATGAGCTGAGATTAGGGTCTCTCTCTTAAAGGAACTCTCTTAAAGGGATTCTTTTAAAGGAAGTGCTCCTTTGTCTCATCCTGTGACCGGTATAAAAGACACCCGTCTAAAGAAACGATCGATCCATCAAATTCCAAACTCTCCACCATGGCCAGGACCAAATAGCTGTCCAAGGATGCCAGGGACAAGATTGTAGACTCAAAAAGGCTGGAATGGGCTACAAGATCATCGCCAAGCAGCTTGATGACAAGGTGAAAACAATTATTGTAATTATTTGCAAATGAAATAAATACAAACTCCCTCGGTCTGGGGCTCCAAGCAGAATCTCACCTTGTGGAGTTTTAATATTAATAAGAACAGTAAGGAATCAGCCCAGAACTACAAAGAAGGATCTTGTCAATGATCTTAGAAGAGCTGGGACCATGGTCACCAAAAAAACAATTGGTAACACACTAATTAATAAAGGAATGAAATCCTGCAGTGCCCACAAGATCCCTCTGCTCAAGAAAGTGCATGTACAGGCTCATCTGAAGTTTGCCAATGAACATCTAAATGATTTAGAGGAGAACTAAAAGTATTGTTATTAGATGAGACCAAAATCAAGCTCTTTGATATTAACTGAACTCGCGTGTTTGGAGGAGGAACAATGCCTATGACCCCAAAAACACAATAACCACCATCAAACATGTGGCCTAGCTGGTTTCCAGACCTTAATCCCATAGAAAATCTGTGGATAGATCTGAAAAACCTGGTGGCCAACTACAAGAAATGTCTGACCTCTGTGATTGCCAACAAAGATTTTGCCTCCAAGTACTAAGTCTTGTTTTGGGAGGGGCCAAATACTTATTGCACTTGTTAAAATGCAAATCAACTTTTTTGAAATGCGTTTTTCTGAAGGTTTTTGTTGTTATTCTGCCAATCAGTATTTCTCCCAATCACACTAATAGGAAAAAAATTTAAACTTTAAGGTTAGACATTAGCTTAAATTCATTTTTTCTTTAGCGACTATGCGGTGACTGAACCTGTATGTGTGTTTGGTTTTTATAGTTTAATGTAATATAACCTACACTTCTGTAATAATAATAAAACGCCGCTGCATCTTCTTAGTTTTATTATGAATAACCTTTTCTATCACATTGCTATAATAATAAAAAAGTACCAAATTTTAAAACCTAAATGAACTTAAGTACAATAGGAACTTTTCTATGCTTTTGCAGCTTCCATTAGTACCTCACACATTACTTCTTAGTATTGAATGTCAGTATTTCAGGATCTTAAATAATTACAGCACTGATGCCTAAGTAATTATACTGTATCTTGTGAAAATCTGTATCTTGTATAAATTTGCATCACTCAGCCTCTGGGTGTCCATTGTACTCCAACAGTATGGACTAATGCAGTGTTACCCTGATTGGATGTAATTGGTACATACTGTGAGCTGTTTGGTGGTAATTCCTGCATCAACAACAGCTTTGTGCATCGTTTTCAGTGTCTCAAACTCAGGAGCTGCTATAAACACTACATAGGGCATAAACTCTGCTGTTCTCAGTAACTTTAGAGTCTGTGCAAAAAGAAAGTGGGAAAATATATATTAGATACAATTTAATCAACCTTTAAAAAATCAGTTTTGACTCATATTTGTACAAGAGATGTCAGAAATAGAGTGTATGATAGGAGATTTTTTTATTTACCAAAGATTTAGGCCAAATTTCAGACTTACCAACAGAGGTAAGTGGTACTGGTACAAATATAGTCATTTAATTATCTTTAAATTTAAACATACTATTACATAACTGCTACTACTGTTACTACTAACAAAACAGACCTTTGGAGGCCCCCAGAGTGCATGAGGATCACCACTGTTGATTTTACAAGATTTTTGTCAATAACTCTTACAATTCCTCTGACATCGTGCTGTCAGTCATTTACCATTTACATGTGACAAGTGAACTCTCCCGCACAATAAGCTTAAACATGTTCTAAAGACACACAGACATGCATGTACATGCAGTATAATCCAATTTAAAGAAGAAAAACACTGGCACTGAAAGCATATCATGTTGTGTTAGGAATCCATGACAAGAACATGCTGTTTTGGAAGCAAAGGGAGGTTATTACCAGTATTACAATAATACTATCTAATAATATCGTATTTATACTTTCATAATAGGTGACAGCATTCCTACAGTTATCTAACTATGTGACTAAAGGACAATGCACAAAATCACAAAGATTCAGATCAAATAATTGAATTTTCACATCAAACATCAGAATGAAAAAGAAAACTCTGTGCTTGTTTAAAAAAAAAGTAAGTGAGCCACTGGAGACACTGTTAAGCAATGGATAATGATCAAATAGGCGGTTTAATCTTCCAAAGGGTCAATAGTAAATCAAATAATCACTCTTCGCCATTGAAAAAATGATCTTATGCACAAAGCATCAAACCTTCAGGTGTATGAGCAACAGCAGTGGAGCAGTTCTACGTCTATATTCTATGAACAAGCGAATGAGACCATGATAAGCTAGAAAAACCTGATGTGGTCTTCTGCAGTTGCAGCACATTCAGGGTTGGGTATTGGGTATTGGGTATTAACGAACATTTTGTCTGTGTTCAACAAAAGAAATTTTAAACTCCGGAAAAACGTTAGGATGAAGTATACTGTCTTATATTATCAGCAATGTTTATTTGAGTCAAATGTAGTAAAACTACATTTTAATAATTAACATTTAATAGTAAAGGCGGAACACCATCAAAATGTAGTGAAGTTAAAGTAAATTAATGTGATTAAAAATCAAACTTGGGTGAAGATAAAAGTAAGGCCAGTTAAGCATACCTTTCTACTCAAGTAAATGTAATGAAGTAAATGTAACACTGTGCAGGACAGGTAAAAGCAGGATAATAATGTCTGCGCTTTTAGTTAGGATTTAACCTTGTATTTTATCTAAATACAATTAATAGCCCAATAAACCAATGCCCAATTAGCCACAGTTATATTGCTCTGTGCAGATCTTGGTGAAGATTATGATGTTTCAAATTTCAGCTTTGCATGTAATATTATATTTTAAAAAGAATTCTCAAAATTTTAGGGTTAATCACCTTCACTAGGATACATAATAAACATCACACAAGAAAATGTGTCCAAAGAAAAAGTAAAGTGCCTACATGATACATAAATAAAATTAATATGAACCTGGGGGTGGACGTCTAGAATGCAGGTGCGTCCCGTGTTCATCACCTCATGAACAGAACTGATCTTTGTGCCATATAGGTTGCCATCATACTCGCCGTGCTCTAAGAAACATCCCAATTTAATCTCCATCTCCATCTCCATTCGTGTCACAAAATGATATGTCTGAGCGTTGAGCTCGTTTCCTCTGGGCCTTCGAGATGTGACTAAGTGACAGAAAAAGGTTAAAGAAATATTACACCATGAAATATGCTGGTCATTTGCAAACACAAAGTTACACACAATTACATGTCTGTTACATCCATCAATAAAAAAAAATGCACAAAGTATTTACTAATATTACTACCATCAGTAGAGTGACCCGTTGAACACTCATTTAGTTTTCACATGAAAGAGAAAAATAATAAAATGAAACAATTTGTACACACTATGAATATTTTTATTAAAAGATATAAAAATGTTGCACTTATAATTGCTTTTTTATAAAATTCTATAAGAATGGCATGTATATTAACAGACCATAGATTTTTTATTAGTTTTCTGTGTTTTGCTGTTTTTTTCTGGTTTGTATAAAAACATAAACTTGGAAAATGTGAACATTTTATAACAGTTTGATTATTAAATAAAAACTTATTTGATAAAGAATAATGCCATAAACTCTTTCATGTACATATTTGTACTTGCATAACAAATGAGTGTCCTAGCCGTCATATGGCACTTGAACGAGCGGACATTTGCGACAACTACACATTTTGCTGTAAAGATAAAGAAGCACTTTTTAAATGACACTTTTTAAAAAACAACCTTAAAAATGTGTTAGAATTGTGTCTGCCATATACTCTTTTAAATTAACTAAGGATTTGATGTCCTGATAATGCATTCATTTACCCAAGTAGTAGTAGTTTTAAACTGTAAATGCACTTTATTCCACCACTTAATGAGACTTTAAATAGATCATTTATGTCTCAAGATGGACAGCGGTCAGTACTCACATGGTATTGTTGTTCCATAGCGCTCAGGGTGCAGCATTAACAGGCGTTTTTTCAAGCTGCGGCGACCCACGCCCTGCGCGCCGATCATGATTAGCGTTCTCCTCTGGAACGGTGGCAGGCATGCTACCTCCTCATAGATCTGCAGCTCATGACTGTCAAAGTCTACAGCCATTCACACAATAAATACAGCATGTTCATCACCATCAAACAGGTCAGGGTCAACATTCAGCATGGAGTAAAGAAAGCACTGAGGGACTTGCCTGCATTCCTTGAAGTGACATACATCTTTTGCTTCTTGTTTTTAATATTCACTGTCCCACATAAGATCTCTAGTAGTAAACAAGGGGGAAAATTTACAGTGAGTGAAACATCAATTTATAACTTTTTTGAAATGTGTCTTTTTCAGATGTGTCTGTTGTTATTCTGTCTCTCACTTTTAGAATAAATCGACCCTTTAAAATGATCAGTTCTTTGTCAGTGGGCAAATGTACAAAATCAGCATGGGATCAAATATTTTTTCCTCAGTGTATATAGCAATTAATTAATTTTAAATCATATAATCTCAGTGATTTACTGTACTTTAATGTGTGGAATAGTGAGGGGTTTGCATTATGTTTACAAAGTTTAGCTTGCTGTGTTATCCTGATCTCCATTCTATTAGAGGCAGTACTTTACTTTTTCAGCACTCTGTGCTACAGTAGCTTTTCTGTTGGTTAGGGCCACACAGGAAAGTCTTCTTCTGCTTTTGGTTCTCTGTATACACAAAGCTTCCTGTTGTGTAAGGGCTCTGACCAGGTCATTTAGCCATAGCGTTTGGCCTGTGTCAGAGTCACTCTGATTTTTACAGTCACCTACTTTTCCTGTTTCCATGACTTGAGCCATTGTAAATTTTGAGTGTTACTTACTTCACTTTCAGTTTATTTCTTATGGCATACCTGTCCTATTCAAGTCCTTAGGAACAAAAGCTTTTCTTTTCTCCTCCAAGAATTGACTGGGAATTAACCCTGTAGCCCCTCCCATCATGTGACACGCCTATCAAAACAACACAACCATCCAATAAAAACGTTTCTTTCTCAATTCCGAATTAGCAGAACAAAATGAATCCAAAGCGGTAAAATCGTACCTGCCACCAGTTCAGGTCTTCTCTGTTGACTATCTGAAGGATGTCATTCCGCTTAAAGGCGAGTCCGGCTTCTCTGCATGGAATTAGATTATCAGTGGCTGGATTGTAGTCGAAATGTGGCTTTACATAAACCTAGAAAACAAGTGAGACAATTTAATACAGCTTGTATATGTATATTCAGTTCTGCTGCACTGAAATCTTTCATGAATCTTGTATGTATCAGGTTTAAACAGACATGATTCCTGGATCTTCCGAATTTATAAAGCAACAATTAGCAGTGTGTGTTTTTAATTGTGATGAGTGCATGTACAATCTAATCTAACACCTGTGGTGGTATGGCTGAATCTGTGTAGCTTGGCAGGATTTTAATTGTGATCTCTCCACTGCAGTTCTTTAGTATCTCCTGTAGCTCTGTGGGCTTGTTACCCACTTCCTGTCCGTTCACTTCCTTTATGATATCCCCAACATGAAGCAGGCCCTGCCTGTCAATCATTCCGCCGCAAAGAATTCGAGCGATCACAATGTTGTCCCTCTCCACTCTGAAAGTCACTCCCTGTTTTAAACACACACACACACAGGTAATTATACTGTGGAGTACTGGATGCATTGTTTTCTGCAACTGAAACAGATATATCCCTTGTCTTTCGTGATTATTGCCCCTCTGCTATTCTATTAAACTTCACCCTTGCGCCCACGAACCAGAGGTACTCCTGCTTTCTTGTGGATGCCGATTATTCGGACAGCATCAGGTTGCAGGAGTGCATTGTTGACTGTTGTTTCAGTCCCTGTCTTTCTCGGGGGCGGAGAATAGGATTTTGAGGCCACTATATCATGGACCTCCAGGAGAGACTATGAGACAGAAATACAGATGCTATTGAAGAGACAAGACGTGCCATGGAGAGAGGAGAATAGACAGTGAAGGTAATTATTAATTACCTGAAAGTGCGGTTGCTGGAGGATATGTGATAATTCTGCAGCATTGTGGTCTCTAACAATCATCTCATGAATTACCCCCAAAATCTCCTTCACAAGCTCAACATTATTTGCCTGCACAGCTTCCAACTTCATGTCCTCTATACGATCCCGATCCTAATTACACACACATACACAACAAACTTTTCCTTGGTAAACTAATGTGGTAAGGTGGCTAAAGAGAGAGAGAGAGAGAGAGAGAGAGAGAGAGAGAGAGAGAGAGAGATTAAATCTGTAGTACCCTGGCAGAAAAGCTGGCAATTTGCCTTTCCATGATGCCTTTGAGGAAGATGAGGTCGATGTCATTGGCCTTGGTGGAGGATGGCAACTCCCTCAGGTTTCCTAACATTTGCTGCACATTTACAGGGGATAAAGTGTATCACACATGCAGCCGTCACCCAGTCACATGACCACATCCATATTAGTGGAGTAAAAATACTGCTAAAAAACTGAATAAAGCTTTTAATTATTAATGCAGATAATCAACACAGGGGCTACACCTACATTTGAGGCTAAACTAACTACAATGCCGTACAATTCTACACTACTGACATGATATTAACACCGCTTTTTTCTACAGCTGCCCTACAAAGATAAAGCCTAATCCACTCCTAGCACATTCCCATCACCATCTCTCTCCCCTCTCTGTTTTTTTCTCCTCCCCCTCATGCTCTCCCACCCTCCTTCTCTCTCTCTTCCTCCCTCCCTCTCTCCATCCCTCTCTTCTTTGCTTTCTCTCTCTCCTCTCTCTCTCTCTCTCTTTCTCTCTCTCTCTCTCTCTCTCTCTCTCTTTCTTTCTTTCCCTCCCTCTCTCTCTCCCCCTCCCTCTATCTCTCTCTCTCAGCCTCACACTGGAACCTGTAATCAGTCAGAGAAGGTTTTTAATCCCACCATAAAAAATAGGACAACTCAATTCCCTTTAATTCCACATTTAAGTTTAACAGGTTTCTGCAGAGATGAAGTGCAGTTCAGCAATATTTTTCCTTTTCTGTTTAATAATTTATGTTCTGCCAGATGACACCTCACTCTGCAACACACACATACAGTTGGTTGGGTCTTGAGCTTACATGGGGCTGTGAAAATACTACCAAATTCACTGTTTATTTCTCAGTGAGAGAGTAATAGGACACATCACAACAAAACACTGGACATACTTACTACTGCAGCTATTTTGACTTTAGCTATTTTCTTACCGATGATTTGTGTGGAAATTGTAAAGTCCTCCGGTTTGTGCGCCGCAGTGCGCGTGTTACCGTTTTGGTAGCGTAGCGCGCGTGCGTGCGCTTTTATCTCAGCCGCGTCCTGTTAATAATCCGGACAGTTTTAAAGCGCGAGAACCACGTGGTAATAAAAACACTCATTTATCAGTCACTTACTTTATCTTGTAATAATAATAATAATAATAATAACAACATCAACAACAACAATAATAATAAAGAATTTGATGACCAGTCACTCATTTTATCTTTCCAAAATATCAACAATAATAATTATAATTATAATAATAATTATTATTATAATAATGAATTCATGATGATGACTATTTACATATGTTATCTTGCAAAAATAACAATGACAACGACAATAATAATAATAATAATAATGCCACATTAAGAGCGTGCGCGGACGGACATCTTATATGTCAGTTAATCCGGCTCTGTTCCTGCGCATGCGCGGAATAATAACGCCCTCGGCCAACGCTTCACTATGAGGCTTCACGGCGCACCGCATACACACTTAGTGTACAATTTATTATTGTTTCAGTTCAGTTCAGTGTAGTGATCAGGGTTGACCTGCAGCTCGACCACATCGAAAAAACAGCCTGATTGTTTGGGCAACGTGTTTTTCCAAGATCTTCTTTCAGTCTATTAAGCTTTAGTATAAATTCTTATAAACTCGAGTAATTCTACACCAATCCAAATACTCCATTTCCCATCAGCTCTAAATCCACAGTACAGCGTGTATATGACTGAAGCTCCACTCAGCACTGGAGAAGTTTTACTAAGTGATGAGAGGGGAAATAGGGAAGGGAGGGAAAGGAGGGAAATACAGCTGTTCCACCCTGTATATCCAAATCCAATAGATTTACATCTAGTGTTATAACCATTACATACAGTGGTTTACATTTACAGTCATAGATCAAAGCGTCGCTCAACCATGCACAAAATTACAACAATCACATATCACGTTTTCTATCCTCAAGAATTGAACATAATTTACAGTTTAACTGATTTTAGTGCTGACTGAAGTGCTTTTAGTTTACAAAATTGAGAAAACAAACAGTTTAGTCTAAAGTTGTTAATTATGCAACTGCATAAAGATAAAACAAAACTAATGAGATGGTCACCAGATCAGAATCAGATTAACCTGTATCTTATAAGTTATTTCTTTATGAGGCAAAAAAAAAAAAATCATTACTGGACGATTTTGTCTGTCGTTTATTAGTATGAATTATAATTCTGGGATTTGTCAAACATACAACTCAAATTCCCTTTTAGACTTTGCATTGCTACAGATTTTCAGGAAATTGTGTGTATATATATATATGTGTATAAACACACACGTTGCATATAGAGTAAAAAACACTCAACTGGAGATCCTTGTAATTAGATCGGTATATGGATACACACTTAATATGTAAACAATTGTAATAAAAGTAACACAGATACACAAACATTTATTTAACGGCAAACTTTATTTCTTTACAAACAAGAGAAAAAAAACAAACCTTTTGTTAAACTGGTTTACACAGAAAACTAAACAGTGATTGACTCATCAATGCTATCAAACAGAGCAGAAACTACAGTTCTTACGAGGCCATGGGAGTTGAAAGCTAGAAGGATTCCAGAAACTTCATAAAAGCGTTTAACATGCGGTTTAAAGTATTGAGGTGGCATGAAATCTGTTACAACCACAAAAAAAAGAGACAACTGCAATCATATTATTCCAGACTCATCACCCTTATTATTCTTATTATTAACACCCCGTGAAGAAACCCACCGTTAACAAGAAGAAAACACCAACAGTGAACCTTCAAAAAAAATTTCAGGACAAATACCAAACATTAATATTTAACAGTGAACATGTAAAGAATTTAATTCCATCATTAATTAGTGGATTAAAACAGACCAAACACAGTGAGTGACTTAAGCCCTCAGAAACAAGGTTAAGTATTTTTTTCCCCAAAAAAAAAAAACAAAAAAATTCTTATTTAAATGCAGTAAATTTATTCTGGCATCTTTTCAGTAATAATTTGGAACCAAGGGGAATAAATAAATAATAATAAATAATTTAATCAAATAAGCACCGCTATAACGTAAACAAAACAAAAAAAATCCAGTGAAAAATAATAAAAATACTAACAACCACTAGAATTTTAAATTGTTCAATATAATAATAAATATAAAAATAAAACCAGGAGAGTGCTTACAATTTGTGACATTAGATAATGGTGCATGAATGAGATTATACAACAAATAGGATATTATTTCCCTTTTAGAACAGAACTGGCTGAACAGTTTACAGAAGCCTCAGGAACAGTCGCTTCGCCTTGAGATCAGGAAGCATTTGAAGAGTGACGGAGGTGCAAACATTAAGAGCGAGCGACAAACATAAAACAAACGTCTGTGATTTTAAAAGTGTCTTTTTCTAAAGGTTTGGTATGACAAAAGGAGAAAAAGGACAATACAAATAAACTAAACAAAAATTATGTAAATGCATTTAGTCTTACACACACACACACACATTATAGCCTTCTATTAGACGTTTGACCACTTGGCCATGATTTGGCATCACAGTGATGTCACCCAGAGCTGGAGATTTATTCCCAGAATCAATCACACCAGAGGTAGAATGCTAAAGATGCTTCCCCACAATTACACATCCTTCCCATGAAGACATCAGCTGTGGTTTCCGTTGACTTGGGGGCTGAAAGCAACATATTGAGGTAAATGGACAAAAATGAAAAGGGGGAATCGTGTTGAATAAAAAAGCAAATCTGAAGTATTTTTAATTACTTAGCTTAGAAATTAATTCTGTACTACTAAGTGCGCACTATGCACAAGGTTAATTTCTAACAGGATACGCACGATCGATTCTGTGTGATGCAAAATAGCATAGAATGTTACCGTTCCTGCTAGCAGAACTCGAACTCAGAACTACCAACACGAAGATCGTGGGTTTGATTCCTAGCTCCACCAAGCCACCACCGCTGGGTCACTGAGCAAGGCCCTTAACCCCTAATTGCTCAGTTGTATGAGTTAACTGTAAGTCACTCTGGATGAGGGCGTCTACCAAATGCTGTAAATGTATTAAAATGATTGGAGAGCAAATGTTCCTAGGTTCCAGTACTTTATGTGGATTTTTATTACAACCAAGCAGAAGCCATGTCTGATTTGACTAGTTTAAATCAGCTGATCTTTGTCTTTATTAGACCAATAGGTATTGCTTCTTGAAACTTTAAAGACTCCTCTTAAAGAAGAGAAGTTAGTTCTTACCAAAAAGATTGTCCACTTCACAATAGACTACAGAAGTGTCAGCACAGTCTGAACTCCACAATCCACAAAGTTCTGAAATACAAATAACATAAGAATAAGCATACTGATGATATATTTTTTTACGCCCACCTACAAGCCACCTATTTAGGTTCACACAACAGCCTGCACTTACCTTTAACATTATATGTAAATGTTAATCTACAGGTAAACTACAGGTTAATCTAATGTGGAAGCAATGATATTTATATTTACACTGTATACAGCAAAATAATCCAAGGTAGACGCACTGACCGAAAAAGGAAGTAAAAACAGTGCGATAAACCATGGACGCAATGAACTAAGATGAAATGATTATTCCGTATATTTCCGATAAATAATTAAAAGGTCGGCAAAACAATGCTCTCTTTGGGAGGAGAACGAAAGGGGGAGTAGCCCCTTGTTGCAGCCTGGCTGAATGTAGCATTGATCGCTAAATTATAAATATCATTATAAATTATAAATTTTGTTTATACACTAACAGATTTAAAGGACTGGTTATTCATATATATTTGATATAACTGATTTTCAATGTTATTTCTGAAATAAATACTACAGACCTGATTCATAAACCTTGTCCTCTGGTCACCACACCACTGTGGCAGGGAATACTGGCACAAAGAAAGAAGAAAGGACTATTATTAGTAAAAAAACAAAAAAAACAAAACAACACTCAGATGTCAAAGTACATCATGACCTAAATTAATCTAAATACTAAATATATAAGTCGATATCCACTAGTGGTCTTTGGACAAACCATTCAAAACATAACGATATAGCTGTGTATTAGCAAGGGCCTCACGATACGATACGCATCATGATATATATGGGTCAAAACACAATATGACGATACAGTCCATATTGCAATACCGGAAATAAGGTAAAACAAATATTTTTGTTCTAATATTTATAGTTTTTTTAATATTAAAAAACTAATTATTTCCGCCATGTTTGCTTTTGAGACAATGGCTGTATGTGTCAGTGACAACGACAGGAGCGGAAGAGTAAGTGGTTTGACACACACTAATGGTTTCTTTTAAATATCAACATAACCATAAATCTAGAGGTACAATACCAATGCACAATGCCGATACTCTATCATAATGACATATAAACGATATTTTAACACAGATCTACACAACAGGTTATCCCACATGTACAGATGTGCTAAATACTACTGATCTTTTTTAGAAATAAATGATATATGATGACACTGGTTCTGTTAATATGTTAGGTAATATGCAAGTTCAGCACATATCTTGGAAAAGGTCAGATACGGAATGGTTGTGCTTTTGGTGACTGCATACCGGGTAAGGGTAGGGTGTCTGGTTATAATTCATAGGCATCTGAGGAATCATTAATCCTGGAAAACTTGGGTAAGAATATGGCTAGAGGTAAAAAAAAAAAAAAAAAAAAAAAAAACACACATCATATGGATATAAAAGATATAACTGATACTCATGTCTTTTTAGAGCAAGTCCAACAAAACTAAAGAACACTGATTTGCTTATATTTATAACCTGTTTGAATTCAATAATCACTGGAAAGCAAATATCTTTTCTAAAAGGTTGAATTTGCTGATTGATGCCTCAGCATTGCATTGCAGACTAACATACTATATCGAGCACAGTTAAAGGTTCATAATTAGAAGCAATATGAAGAATACAAGTGTAAGATGATAATTACCTGGAGGTACTGTGAACTGCCACTGAGCATGGAGGGCGTAACCAGGTTGGGAGGGCAGCAGGTACAGTAGACACAGGGGGAGGGGCCTACCCATTGTGATGGACCCATCAAAGGTGATTGAACAGAACCTGTATAATGACAGCATGTAATCATAGCAAGTTTCAGGGAACCACAGTATAGTTCCTGAATACAAAAGTAGCGAGCAACCACAGACCTTATTTGTCATGCAAAAAGCTACATTTTTGTATTTTTTTGTCTGCATTAATAGTTTTTATTGTTTGTATAATTTCATTGTTAAAACGAATAAGAATAACTGTCAATTTTAGATCTGTTGTTCCTCATAGACCTGTGTAAGATTTGTGACTATTAATATTGATAGTCTTATTAAAAAACACCTGCGGGGGAGTGGGAAACATCGGGCAGTAACTGAAGGCAATTCTTGACTGTGACGTGTTGGAATTAGGAAAATAATAAAGACCAAGTATCTGAGTGATTCTGAAACGTCCGTCAAATAGTGATGGACAGCTGAGTCACAGTATCTTCAAAACAGCAAGTCTTGTGGCGTGTCCCAGTATCCAGTTTCAGTACAAAAGAGGACAATTAGTAAACTGGTGACAGCATTATGGACAGTCGAGCCTCACTAATGCATGTGGGAATTGAAGTTAGTCCAAACCCACAAAAGAGCTATTGATTTACAAATGGCTGGATAAATAAATGCTGGCTCTGATACATTTCCGGAATTTGGCAGACACCCTTATCCAGAGCGACTTACATTTATCTCATATTTTATTAATCTGTACACTAGGGGGCTTGCTCAGGGTGGCACTGTTGTGGTCCTGGGAACTGAACATACAAACTTCTGATCAGCCGTCTAACACCTTAACCACTGATAAAAGGGTGACAGGACACTGTGCAGCACAGCATAGGTGCTAAGCGGTCCAAGTGATCATGTGGGCTCTTGTACACCATTAAAAGTAGTGGTAAGCATGATGAACCTTTTAACTGAAAGATTGTGGGTTTTAATCCCAGCACCAAGTTATCACTTCTGGGCCCCTTAGCAAGGCCCTTAACCCCCAAGTGCACCGTTGTATAAATTAGATAAATATCAGTTGCTCTGCCAAATGCGAGAAATGTAAATGTAACATAAAATGTAACAAAAAATAAATATAAAGAAAACAAACAAAAAAAGACAAACCTTGAAAACCTGACTCACGAGAACTTCGCTCCTTCATGATTGCAGGACCCAGTTTAAGTTTCTTTCCTTTAAAAGTGACCTGTTGCTGGGAAGAAGAGATATTTAGCCACCTATTAATGGTACAAGTCTAAGTCAACGCCTTCCTAACGTAAACAAGTTATGGATCATCAGCAAACATCACAATCTTCTATCATTAGTATATCTATAATAACGTTCAACAAGAACTTCCTTACTTCAGCGATAGTCTGGATGTCGACGTCTTCACTAAAGTAAACGAACCCGTAACTAGAGGAGGGAGGAGGGAAAAAAAGCATCAATAACAGAGGCGTTGTCTTCTCTTTCTGTCTTTATATCAATTGTATGTGTGCGCAAACAAGAAAGGAGGTAAAATAAACCAATAGGCTGAATAACAGAAATCACATGTTTACAATCAAATCTTTTCTACCGCATAATTATTATTAAATACATTATTAAACTTTTTTTTAATAAAAGAAAAAGCAATAGAAATATAAGTGATTGTGCAGTGGTTAAGGTGTTGAAGCTCTAATTGGAAGATCAGGGTTCGATTACCAGCACCACCCAGTTGCCACTGCTGGGCCCCTGCATTGGTATTTAGTGATGCCTTATCTAAACTAATCCACCTCTTAAAATAATCATAACACAACAGCTGCAAAAATATTCAGTATTTAACAGAAACACAGTCTAACAGCAGATTTCTTTAATCCCGACCTGGGCAGGGAAATTTAACAATATATATTGTTACCACGGAAAAAAAAAAAAACTGCCAACCATAATAAATTATAAAAATCATAATAGATTTTAATCGGTGCATACCGCGATATGTAAATTAAGTGGGCATGGCTAACTTGAACGATTTTTTCAGATAAGGATTTTTTCAGTTGTGTTTTGTAAGTGTTTACATATTTATATTTTACAGTAATATTTATAATATACCCGTGAAGAAATGTAAATTGAGGTAAGTTTATAAGGTAAGGTTTGTCCACACAACAGTGACCTAATGAACAGTGAAATTTGTTGTTATAGTCAATTTAATACAAGTTCATATTGAATTGAATGGCAAATAAAAGGAAACAAAATTTATGGGAATAATACAGTCCATTTTTTCTTTTATCAAGTATTTAAAAAGTTTATTTGTTATATAAAGGCCATTTTTGTTAATTTCTCCACAAACAACTACATATTTACATAAATATTTCAGGAAATATATCGTTACTGTAAAAAAAAAATGACTGAAATTTGGGTCATATCGTCCATCCCTAAATCAACACCTGTTGGCTAAAGTATGATTAGATTGGAGCTCTAAACAAACATGCACTTCCTGTAGCAGCACAACCAAACAGAAAATATGAAATGAAAAAGAAAATTAGGAATAAGTTAATACCTTTATATTTATATATATATATATATATATATATATATATATATATATATATATATATATATATATATTATATATACACACACATCTTTAAATGTGTTAGTGATTTGGGTGTTTAGCCCAGCAGAAGGCCTTGCAGCCCTGACGACCCACTATGGCCTTAGTGAACTTGTGTCAAACTTTTCTAAAAAGCCGGTTGACTAAAGAATAATTCATCGTTGTAGACACTTAGTAATAACATAAAATAAAAACAGGAGCCTGTCCTATGGGTGGACTTTGGTGTCTGTGGTTAATTGGATCTGTCTGTAGCCTCCTCACCCTTTGCATATTCCTCCGCGGTAGGTGATGATCTTAACTTCCTTCACGGCACCGAACCGAGCAAAGAAATCTCGAATCTCGTTTTCCTCAACCTGCACCAACAAAACACCACGTTTAGACAAGCATTTAATGTGTTTCAGTTCAGAGAAACCGGTACACCGCGGCCCACCTTCATGTCTATGCCTCCGACAAACAGTGTATTGGGCGTCATTTTGCCCTCCGGTAAGATGAAGCCGTTCGCCATCGTCATCACATGGCGCTGTTTCTGAAGATCCTAAAAGTGAAAACATGTCAATTATTCCTGACACCTGAATATGATATTTTACTTAAAGGTATACAAGTAAGATCACAATTTGGTAGACTTATTTTTTTTTCAAACCAAACTTTTTCAAATTAAGCCAAAAATCAGCTTGTTTAACTCTCACACTGATGCTGAAGCTGCTGTGATGCTTTGACCCTGTAGAATTTCTGCAAACAATTGAACAACAGTGCCAATTTTATTTTATACTTTAAATTAACCACTAGAAACCATTAAAAAGGTTAGCGGGTCACCGGGCGTACAAAAGTTCACTTTTCTAGCTAAATCAGTTAGCATGCTGGATTATTAAAGGCTCGACATCTTAACCATGACACTAATAGGCATCTTTATTTAGTCAACTACGAACTACAATGTCTGACAAAACCGAAAATAGATATTTAAATCACTTAAACTTTAATAACTTTTTGTGGTAGAAAGGCTGATAGTCAGTACAACAAACTTAGCTGGGGGAAAAAAGTGAAAAATGTCGGGTCAATCAAGGCGCGCGCCAAAACACCACTAAAATGATTTTTTTTTCCCTCGGTGTACTGAGACGATTAATATTGAAATAAAAACACATTCGACTCGCAGTTTACTTTACTCACCATGTCTAAAACCGTTAAAATAACCGAATAAATTAGTGTCTGCCCAAAATTTCCCTCCCGTTTCTTGCAAGCGTCGTAAGAAAATGGAGGCGATTCACCCCGCCTACAACGGGGCACTAATTGACACTCAGACCAATTTCATTTATTCAAACTTTTAAAAAGGTTTCTGTACATCTTTATACCAATGTCTTTTTTTTTTAGCTTAGTAACAGCACATTAAACATATCTGCTTTATAAGTGTGTGTGGATTCAATGACCACAGGGGTCGAGCTATAAAAACACCAAAACCTTCAATTAACTGGAGGATCAAGAAACTGTAATAAAGCACAAAAAGAAATACATTTCTACCCTAATATATTTAATTCTGTCAAAAAAACATCTTTACACAGAAAACACAATGACTCTGAAGTACACAGGCTGATAGGCCCAAGCCTTTTATTCCTCTGGAGTTAATATCATTCCAGCATCCCACACATGCAACGCTATATAGCTACTGAGGACCGAAAGAGCGTTAACAAAAAGACATGTACAGTTCACATATCAAGGATTTAAAAAAAAAAAAAAGAAAAAGAAAAAGATGGAAAACATAATTTAGCAGAAGTACATCGTATTCTAAGTGTTAAAACGATTTAGAAAAGCACACTGGAACAGAGGAACATTAGATGCATAAACAGACATGTATCGAGGCACTGGATAATAAACAATCAGTGTTAGACAGAAAAAGCGAGGTTACCGATTTAGTCCATATTGATTACGTTTCTCCTCTCTGGCTTATTAAGACAGGTGATGCCTGTATCACTTACTTCTTTAGCACAGTTATTATACAAACACAGAAAAAGAGCAATAGAGGTTCGAGTACTGATAAAGAGTCGGGTACTATTACACTCAGGTATGTGTAGGAATTGTTGACAAGGTTAGGATTTTTTGGGTCGATTTAGAGATTTATTAAATAAACTTTGTGTGTTTCAAAGGTAAATTACAGTAACTAGGTATCTAAAGCCAAATAAATGGTTTGGGGTTACAGAATACAGCTGTATAGACTGATATTTAGAGTACAGGTCTAGGAATAGATAGACAGATAGGGGATGAAATGGCATCTGGGTTCGAGGGAACTAAACATTTCATAAGGCAATCAGACCAACTTCACAAGTGCAAAGGCCCAGCAAAATATTGCATCCTTTTCAAGGGATTAAAAGGATAAAGGGAAAAGAGGCTAATTTGATTTTAGGGTTCAAAGGTCAGCCGGGTTAACAATGGTAAAATCTGAGTCCTTGCTGTTAGTGCTGCCCTCGTCTGGGCTGGATGATCCAGAGGTGGTTGCCATAAGAGGATCCTGAAACTCTGGCATGCCAAAACCCTGTGCCGCCTTTAAGGGCACCTCACCCTCCGATGGGTGAAGATCTCCATCCTGTGAGATCAGGATGTAGTCATCCCAGTTTCTGCCCTCAACAATCTAGGGGAATAAAAGTAAGGGATAGAGAAAACAGATACAAGCTCAGATCAACAATAAATAATAAAAACCACCACACTTGAAATAAAAAGCTCTTTGATTTTTTTTGCAATGTATAATTTTGTATGTGTAATAAAATAATGCAATTAATTTTTTGTTATTTAAAAGAAAAGACCTTTGATATATTTAACTGTTTATCCAGGAGGGTGTTTAACTTCAGAATTAAATTAATTTGTCTTTCTGTTACAACCCACTAGAGATGTTATTATGTCTGAAATATCAATCAGTTATCCTCTCTAACCTGTGGTTCTGTGGTATGTGTCCCCTCACTTGGCATAGCTGTCTTTTCCCGTGTCTTCATTTCTTTATTATGCTCAGAGAGATGGCTGACGTCCGGCTGAAGGCCTGGTGTTACAAATTTAGTATCTATATTGGCCAGGATTGTAGATCCATCCTGTTGAGCAGAGTTCTGAGCTGTAGAGCAGTAGTGATCATCTGCTATAGTGATCTCCTCATTCTCCTCAGCCTCCAGTTGACTTTGATTAAAGCGCAGCGCTCCCTTTAAAATGTCCTTAATCTTAAGAGAGACACAATGATGGTTAACATCTGTGTACTATTTGACGAGCTTATGCATCACAATGCTTTAAGATCAATATTCATTAGCTGGCTATTCTGTTATAACATTTTTTGTATTATTGAAGATTTTACATATGTTTAATTAGCACAAACCTGCTTGAGACCAGCAAGAGATACCAGCACCTCATCTTCCTTCTGCAGATGCTCCTGCAGTATCACGTTCTGAATTTTGCCTGTTCGTTACGTGACAATATGCGTTATTTGCAATGACGCATCTTCAACATGACATCCAGAAGGTAGCCTCTTTCACTTACCAATGTGCATGTTCATCATCTTGGCACAATATTTACTCATAGCCTCCAGATCATTGATCTGCCCCTGCAGTAAAGACACCTGGGCCTCCAACTCTTCCTGGAGACACAAACACACACATACTATATAATATAAACTTATAACATGTTTAACTGTCATGTTTAATAAGCAAATGTTACACATTTGCTCCATTAAAAAAATGCTTATACATTTATTAAGTGCTAAGTATTTATTACATGACCAACTACAAGCTGTCAATAAGACTTCTACATCCACAGTCTGCTTAAACTGTATAAGGTACCAGCTAGTAAATATCTTGATAGAGCAACCGTGGCTTTGTAATGTATGGAAGGAGTGTGGAGATGAAAACTGCTACAGCAGGTTACAGCAAAATACTGGCTTACCAGGTCCTTTTTGCCTATGGATTTGCTGTGTGAGCGTGAACGACTGATGTTGAAGAACAAATCTTTTTTTGTGGCCGAAAGAGGCGGTGATGATGTGCTTGAATCCCGCCCCTTGGAGGCAGAGAGAGGAGGCGATGACATGGCCTGGTCCCTGCCACCTGAAAGACTCTCAACACTTGGCGAGGAGCTCACTGTCCTGGAAGTCTGACCTGGAAAAAAAATGTGAGATTGGTGTTCATTGAAACTTTAGTAATAAGCCTTTCCAGAGGAGCTAGGCTTATTCTAACAGCAGAGAGGGACTGACTATTAACCTCTAAATGTGTCCACAAACATTCGACCATGTACTGTTTGTGATGAGGTCCAAAATAAATAAATTAAGAACAGACACAGACACCGCATAGAAAAGCATGCAAAAAGAAATATATTGATATAAAAGCTGTCTCTCAACTGAGAGCAAAATACCGAGACAACTGAATGCAAGCAGCATTTACCAAAGTCAGATAATAAAAAAAAACCCAAAAACAATAAAACTGAGACAAAAGCACAAAGTGCAGGAGTGATGACAATAGTAAAGAAACAAACAAGACGGACTACAAAATAACCATGCATTTTGAAAAATCACATCTTTGAATGACAAGGCAGGAGGGGGACTGGCGAGGCAATCAGTCATTAAAAAAGAGCTTGAGAGTTCGGTGTCAAAGACTGGTGTAAAAGTGTGTAAGATTTAACATAAATGGCCGGTACAGAAAGGTGACCAAAACGCATGATCCGAAGCATGTCTGGAGTTACAGTTAAAAACTGATAAATATTTATGATCAGATGACCCAAAATTGAGCATTCTAAACAAAATTGATCACACTATGCGTGGTGCAAACCTAACAATGCCCATGCCTTAAAGTCATCATTCCTTAATCGTAGTATTGTAAAGGCAGCTTCATGCCATGCTGCTTTTAGTCAAGCAGGAGGACCACAGGGAGGGCATGCAAACACCACAGGGAAGGCAGGCAGCTACACACTAAGGTACAGTGGCAGAAAAGCAGGAAGCGAAGTAGCTAAAGAAAATTACCTGGTATGTCTGATAGTATCTGGCTGGGAAGAGAAACCTGAGATACTCCAGGAGAACCTACGTCTAATAGATAGGAGATAATAACGCTATTTACACTGCACAGATACATCAATATTGATGGGTTCAATGAATTTCCATGTAAGTAAATATGCAAAAGTGCACTATAAGGCTAATGTACACCTGACCGTGTGTCTTTCTCTAGTCTTTCGTTCCAAATTTATTCTCTTTACTGTATATTAACGTTACGCTAGATTGTGTCATGGGACTGTGGGGATGTGTTTATTCAGCCACAATAGTATTAAAGAGATCAGACAGTAATGTTGGGTGAGGAGGCCTGGGGTGCAGTTGGTGTTCCAGGTCATCCCTGTGTTCAGTGGGTTTGGGTCAAACATAACACACCCATGTCAGGGACTTTTTGTCATGCTTGATCCTCTACGTTCTATTAAATAAAAGCTACACGGACATTCTTTACAATTATATGCTTTTAACTTGAAGGCAACAATCTACAGATAAATCACATTTGTATAAAATGTTCACTTATAGCGCAATGATCAGTCATATATTTGGCTATATAGTGTACTCATCAGTAAAGGAGTGTGTATTCGTAATGATCTGCAAGAGTGTATTCTTACCCTTACTTAGGTGCACAGGCATGCTTTCAGATTTCAGCAGACGCTGTTGGGCCACGTGCATCTGTGTACGACAAGACGCGTTGTTGGACGGTTGCTCAGCTAAAGCCTGAGTTGGCGGAGGTTGTGGAGATAAAGACGACGACATCACTTCGCTGTTGATCGGTAAGACACCACTAGAGCCACCACCCATGGGGGCAATCAGCTTCCTACCAAAGCTAAGCAAAGAGCTGGAGACCTTATTGATGTTTATTGGAGCCACTTTATTGCTAGCAGCGCTAAATTGAGACAGAATGAAGGCAGAACGATAAACACTGACAGACAGGCTTAAAAAGAAAAATGTAAAAAAAAAAATAGAAACATCTTAAAAAAGTAAAACCAGCAAAGACTGCAAAAGTAATTTGTTTAATTTAACAAAAGTCTACAATGTTTTGAGTTTCTTTTACAGTAATTAAATTAACCCAGAACCTACCGTGTCCTGTCGACGAAATCAGCGCCGTGGTTTTTATAGTAGTCAAGGTTCTGTTGGAACTGATAGTTAACAGGCCTTGGATTATTCTGAAAGAACCCAGTATGTTTAAATGTCAGAGGAGTAAGCAAGGTCACAAACAAGGGAACACAATCTTAAAATAACTTTATACTTTATATAACAGTTTCTTATATAAAATAAAAATCCCCATTTCTAAATCATTTTCAAAGCTGCAGATAACTTTTTACAGTCCTTTAGAACTAAAACCTATTTACACCCTCTATGAGTGGGATTTATAAAGCTTGCTCTGACCCTACTGGCCGTAATTGCCATTAGGAAGTAAGAGTTTAACTACAGAATGTGTGCACTGATACCTTTGGGTCTCTGAGAAACAGTGCTTTGTGCAGGAGAGCGTGAATGTCTCCAACAGGTGGGTAGTGCATCAGGAGGCCAAGACACGTCTGAAAGCTACTGGCAATCACTAAGTACAGGATTTACAAAACAAAGTATTCCTGTTGGAATTAATCAAACATTTTTGATGAAACATTAATATAAATAGTTTTTTTTCTTTTCAACTGATATTTAATAAAAAGAGTGTTACAGGAAATAGAGACACACATTTCCTGTTTGCATTACACTGAATAAATCTAGCCCTTGTCTGGCTGAGGACATGACCATGACAATACTTTTGCTAGACAACACAAATATCTGTGTAACTTGGTTAATCCAATAGGCCACCATAACAACCAAGGCTGCATTTACACTGCAGGTCTTGATGCCCATTTACGATTTTGTGACTATAAGACTATAATTTATTTGACGGCTCATTTCTTTTGAAATTGACTCGTATCTGATATTTAAATTTACACTAGAAATGGCAAACCAACCCATGGTAAAGTACTGCCCTGGAAATAGGAAAAGTAAATAGAGGAGAGCCCTGCACTGTAATATAAATGTATATATATGTCGCTGTTGGTGTACATCTGAGTTGGTGTCATGCGCCACAGTCGCTTATTCAAAGACACACAACTGAATCTGTATCTGAATCTGATTAATTTCCACATATGATTTAATCACGAAACCAACCAACCACAGATGGGGTCATATCCCAACTGTACCACATAATCACAAATCACGTGTTCTGAACTGTAGTGAAGTCAAACTATAATCCTGACCTGTCATTAAACATCCTGTAATAAGACTATAGCAGATACACACATTGCGACGTCGATGCTAAAACGACATATTGTGCAGCCCTCGTCACTTGATACGTTTAGTGTAAATGCGGCCCAAATGACACATAGCAAACCTTGTCCTGTTCCATATACACATGGTATACGTCAGGTCAGCTGGTTATTGCTCAGTTACATTAATTACATCAATTTGCAAAGTGATTTTAAACATCTGACTTTAAGCTGTGTGTCAAAAACAAAACTCACATGCATCTCTGATGTAAAGCAGCATGGCGACAAACACATAATCCACCAGATCGAGAGTTATGCTGTCTGCTAGAAGTGCATCCCACACCACCAGCAGATCCTGCAATAGGAACTCCCTACCAAATAACAGCCGGACCCAGCGTCTAAAACGCGCACACACAAAAAAACAAAATGATACACATTTTTTAATTACATTTTGTCTGATCTAGATTTTCATTCTTGCTGTTATTAGTAATTTGTAATCTTTTAGTAATACTTTATTTTAATTTTAATGATTTAGGAAAACCAATCATTTACAAAATTCAATTTTCTTTCCTCTGTAGTAAATCATTATATAGTATCTATAATCATAAAGTATATGAAAATTTGGTACGAAAGCATCATCTAATGGTGCTAAATTTAGACTGTCTACTAAAGTTTGACATTTTTTTTAGATTTTTTTCAATATTTTGACCGATATATTTATAATCAGATATCGGTTTTAAGATATCGCGTGTCCTACAGTGCGATATATTGTCATGTATGCAAGTACACAACAAACAATAGACAATTACTGGAGTAGCTGTACAGAAATACATTTTACAAACAGAACTTGCGTGTGTGTGTACTGTACATGCCAAAATTCTGCACACTCACATGCCATATATCTGAGGCGCAATCTCCAGGCGGTTCAGGTGCATGTACAGTTCAATATCATGTTTTTTATCAGTTGGTCCTGAATTCTGTTTACTTTGGTTACGATAGCTACAGACGGCCCGGTGTCCTGGGGTCTGGCAAATGGAATGCTGGTGAGCATCTCTTCCTTTCCCTGCAACATGAATACAATGTTTACACAACATCACAGCATGTATGCCAGCTCTGAAATGGGTAAGGAAGTGACGAGCTAATGGGACACACCTTGCGCACCTCCCGCTCAAAACTGGAGAACCAGGGCTCTGCCGTTTCCATGAGCTGTGAGAACATGGCACTGTGGATGAATGGAAAATAATCGAGTAATTCTTCACAGCATCGCAAAAATCAGTGGTGAGAAAGTTGAACTCAACCCCCAAAAGTCCCCAGAGATAAAGAAACTAAAGAGAGTCTGGTATCTGTGCTACTATTACATATCCCAGAACTAACCAAAAAAATGTTTTGACTGATAGTGAAAATCAATCAAATCTAGGCTGGACCGTACCTGCTGATTAACAATTACATCAACTGATATTAAATCACTTATAATCTGGTCGGTGCTATTTAAGTACTCAGAGTATTGTTTTTGTATTGTCTGTATTAAAACTACAATGAAGCTTTTTGATAGTTAATACTTTTTAATATGGATAAAAATCTATAAATATCTTAATTATAATAATAAATGTTGACGTAAATTAAAAGACCTGCATTCAAACTAAAACAAAAATAACTACATCAATATTGGCGCCGTACACTATTGACTTTTATTATTATTTACAATCGACATTTACAGAATATGAACTAAAATAAACGAATAAACGGAAAATTCAAACTTAACTGAATAATTTATTTGTAAATGCTTAAATTAACAAAATAATTGACAAAACGTTTACGTCGTTTATTAAAGCAAGGAACGTTACTGTAAAGTCTTTTTTTTAAACATATACAGAAGCTAGAGCATCAAAATGACAAAATCGTAAATATTATAAAGTCTCGCTTTAAAGTTATTAAATCAAAAAATAAATATTAAGAGACCACAGTTCTACCAATAAAACGATTGTTATCTGTCGATTAATCAATCTACCAATTTAACAAATAATAATTTAAGCTATTATATATAATAAATCAGACATTGAATTTGCTGTTTGAATCAATTTATAAAAATCAGTTCAAGGTAATACAGTTTATTCTCTAGAACAGCATAGAGATCATACAGAATTTCAGATGGATGAATCAACACCCCCAAATCAGTCGGGGGGGGGTTTAAATGCAGCATGGTTACTCACTATGCATCATGCTCATGAAACTTTGGATTCAGTACCACCTTCATCACCTCACTGTAAAACAATAAATTTACAATCTTTATATTAGCACTAAACAGTTTTTATGGTCAATTGCCTACAAAGAAAAGCATAACGAATGGTCAAAGTTTAGTACATACTATGAGTGCTGAAAAAAAGAGAAAGACTTTAAAGAAAAGGTTGTAACATGACATGTTGGGTGGGACTAACCTGGGCGTGCCAGTCTCACAAGCGTGCTGAAATGCCTGATGATCAGAGTGCAAAACGAACACGATCGGAGCCAACAACTCGTGCATACCCTGGTCAGACAGGGTAAAAGATAGTTATGAGTAAAAAGACATTAAAAATAATATTTAAAAAGCACCAAATCACAGTGTGTAAAAGAGAGCACCTGTTTATAGAGTAACTGCTCGTTCTCTCGTGCGTAGCAAAAAAGAATGTCTGTCAGTTTAGTTCGAACGTCCTCCTCCTGAAAAAAGTGCATTTCTGGAAACCTGGACACACACAGCCACATATAGGAAAACTGTTAGTGAAATATCACGTGTGTCTAGGTCAAATCACTGCCACAACTAGGCACTACAAGGTATTATTTAGTATTTTGTCACAGAGATAATGTTGTGCAGTAGGAAAAGGCATCATTAATCGATTAACGATAATTGATCGCTAAGAATTTTATGATAACGCCGTTTATAAATAATTGAAGCGATTGATCCTTTCCGTCAACGTTATAGGCTTCCAATAGAGAGAGAAACAAATGATGAAATATGAAAAATAGAAAATAAAGAGCAAGTCAAGCAAGTTTTCTAAGTCCTTCTATCCTCCAGTCCCCTTTGTCCCGAACTCTTTAACTCGTTTCACACACAGGCTGTTTTTCAGTTGCTTTGTTTATTTAAACTAGGGATGAGTAACCATTTTCGAATATTTGGTTAGTTATTTAACTATTAAATATCAACTAGGTTATTATGTAAAAAAAAAAAATATTCTATTCTATTTTCTTTTCTGTTTTTATCTTTTGCCCACTAACCAATAACATAAACTTAATAACAATCTTAAAAAGTGAAAATTTTCACAAAAAAAAAATAAAAATAGTAAAAGTATTTTAGTAATAGTAAAAGTATTGTAGTAATAGTATTTTTCTAGTCAAAAAATAATTAACATTCACAGATCTTTACAGTGCAAGTGTGTTTCATCATTTGTCATAATTTAGAATTTAAATAAAAGCACGTCCTTTTCATTTTATTCACATTCTATTCTATAACTTACTATTATTTTACATCACAATGTGTACTGTTTCTGTATAGTTGTATTTTTTGCTATGCTTATACTGTTGTAGACTTTATACCATATTTGTTCAGTTGGAACCTGCTCTAGGATTGTGTAACTTTTTCTAATTATAGTTGACATTTTCTCATTCAGAATTTTCTGACTCCCACATCCGAGCTTGTACATTTTATTTTTCTAAACTGTCACACTTCAGGAACAGACATGTTCCTTTTTCTAAAATGCTGCCACAGGCTGGAACATAGAAATAATGTTAATAGATTCTTGTTACCAAACAGTTTTTCTGTCACGACAAGAAGTATTTTGTAGAGTTTCACAATTCATGGGATTATTAGGAAATTTGCTCATAAGTAGAATTTATTGGTTCACACACTCACGTTCTCAGCACATCCTGTGTGATCATACCCCGTAACTCTTTATCTTGGAAAAACTTATTCCACAAACTCTGGAAGGAGAGAAAAATTTACTGAATCCACTGAACATTTTGTTTACACAATGAGTTAAAGAATCTCAGCTAGAACTGTGCTTTACCCCCTCATCCTGGGACAGCGGGTTGTTCACCACCAAGTCCTGCTGGCCAGCAGCTTTGCGTGGATTTGTTATGTGCTGAAAGGAAAAAAAAACATACAGTTTCATGAATGATCAGATTCATCTATGCATACACAAACACACCCACACACACTCACCCTTTCTTTGATCTGCTCATAGTGATCTCGAAGCTCCTTGGTCTTTTTGATCCACTGGCTCTTATCCTCAGGCAGGATATCTAAGTAGAGCTAAAACCACCATAGACGTGTCACACACAGGTTTGTTCATATGATGTGTGTTAGCACTGAAATCAATAAGCAGAAAAGGATGGCATTAAAGCATCACTCCTCATGCAGCATCATACCTTCCAGCATATACTGCGAAAGCGGCTGCTCCTTAACTGGCCGTTAATGCCAGACTGCCTGATCCGGGCCAGGTAGTTGCTATTCTGAAACAGCTCATCCCACTCTTTTCTGCAAAGAATAAAAACATAAACCCTCAAACACAACAATTAAAAAACTGCTCTGAAATAATTCAATATTTTTTTTCCTGTGGCAGTATATATGTCAAGATGATAATAATTACAGACCTGTAGGACTGAAAGGTTGACTCAGCACTGTATAGAATGTCTCCTTAGGAAAAGAACAAGACATTTAGAGGCAAAGGTTACACACAGAAAACACTTAATTGTATAACATTTACGGAATCTGAAATTTTATTCTACTTTTTTTTTATTTTTTATAGGAACTTTTCAGAAGTTTTTATTTTAACTTGGTTTTTCAAAACAAAACTATGACAGTGACTGAAAGGTTTCGGTCTAAGATTTCGGAAAGGCATTTGCAGAAGTGATTTACAATTCTGTCCGATTTTTGGCAGTTACGGTGGGTTTATGGAATAAAAATGCAAACGGTTTGCAATTGCGTTTGGATTATATCGTAATTTATGCATCCACATAATGAAAACACAGTTGCAAATACTATCACAAATTTCTTTAGAAAATTGTCTCCAATACACTTTCCTACACAACAGGTCTTACATTAACACATCATAAAAACAAACACACAGCTGCTCACATTTACAGTAACTTATAATTAAACAGAGCAGTTGCTCAAGGGTCCAGCTTGATGGCCCAGGGATTCAATCTTCCAACCTTTTGATTGGTGACCCAGCCCCTTAACTACTGAGCTGCTTCTCTGCTGACATGCTAACTTTTTTTTTTAGCTATTTTGGAATTATTCATTTGCTTCAATTTCCTACATAAAATGAATCTAATTCAACATGCCAAAAACTAAAAAAATTTTTTAAAACCCACTAATGTATAACTATAAATCAGCAGAAAATCTTTTTTTAATCCACTAAAATCCCTAAAACTACAGTATGTGACAACATGTGAAAAAAGTGTTACAGAATAAGGATTCCAGGTATTTCTAGTATTCACATTCCACTTGTGCCAGTTGACCTCAATGCCGATTGCGAGGATGAGGTTTAGGACAGACGCGACTCACTAAGGAGTGTATTTGCACACCATAGAGTTAATCTCTGATCACTCACGGGTAAAGCTCTGGTTATAGTTGTGCAGAGGGTCATAACCGGTTTCCTGCTCTTCTGCCTGCAGCGGGTGTCTCGTTTCAAAGTGTGAGCTCTGCATGACCTGCCAAAAAAATCACAATTAACCCGCATACAGATGAAAAATCCACTGAAGTCCTGCAAATGTCACTGACACTGGGCATGAAAGCAAAAAAATATACAATAAAATAAATAACTTAAAATTTACTACCATACCCTGCTTTGGTATCTTTACACATACGTGACATGTGATGTGCTATAAATATTAATTAAAAATCCTGGTCATGGAGCCACCACAGTTATCTGTGAAGAAAACTCAATCACAGTAGTTGATATCCTTAAAGTGTCATCATTTTACATGTTTTTTATTAACAGCTTTAACCAAATAAAAACTGATGACAAGATCATTAAAGATAAAATATCATCACTACGATGTTCCTCAACGTCATTAAATTACTGGCTAAAAAGATGCAAAGTGCATAACAAAAAACCCCTTTAACCTCTTAATTGTTTGTTAGTTACTCAGCCCAACCATGCTAACGTTAACCCGGTACTTACTTCTGCTAGATCTGAACACAGCGGAGCTCACAGTTCGGTCACGATTAATCTAAGGACAAGGAAACAATAAAATATTAAAGACTGCGTTTGGAATCAATCCATTTTTATCTATGTAAAAATATGATTATAGTGTTGGAAATTCTGTGGCTGTAACAAATTATCTGATCCAATTAATAACAAAGTGTAATAATGTGACATTACTATAATCCACTCCTGAGCCCATGTGCCTGTGTCTATCACAGTAGCATGATGGTTTCTTATACACTACTGCATGAGGACTTGATGCTCACAGACACCTTTGGCTTTCATGCACTAAAACTCTTTACATTTTTTTTTTGCAATATTATCAACTGTGGTTGATGTCAAACATTGTCTTTGAGTTAACTAAGACAATTCTCTTATAAAGTTCTAAGCCTTGAGCTGCTTGATTACCTTGGGGTGGCATTTCTTTTATACATGACTTACTGCAATCTAATTCTGGAACCTTTAGATCAATGTTAGTGGAACCTTTTCACTTATTTACATTTACAGCATTTGGCAGGACACCCCCCCCCCCCCCCCCCCAACCCCCCCCCACCCCCCCCCCCCCCCCCCCCCCCCCCCCACAGAGCGACTGACATTTATTTATTTTTTACAACAGAGCAATTTGGGGTTAAGGCCATTGCTCAGGGTCCAACAGTGGCAGTTAGTGGTGCTGAAAATCAAACCCTGACCTTTCGATTATCAGTCCAACACCTGAGCTACCACTTTCCACTTCCCCCTCCACCACTTATAAATTGTGTGTGTGTTGCATCGATTTATAAATGTGTTCATATTCAATAAATCTCCCCCTTGTCCAGTGTTTCAAATATTAGACTCACACCATCAAAACTCAACACACTGTTACACACTATGAGCTCAATATTCCTGATATAAAGGGATTTTAAGGAAGTTACATTTACGGAAGCGAGGATGGAATTTAATGAGGACGTGAAAACAGAAGCACTAAGGATCTTCCTGCTTTTTTTTTTCTAAGAGCAGTGCCATAAAAGATACTTTTGTTAGTCATTTAACTACATTCAGCACAAAAACATCTATGAAGTGAGAATATTGACTATATTGTTATATTTAGACAATATGTTCTACTATTAGGTCACAATAAACTAAAGCTAAAACTGATTCCTACACACACCAAAGCACAGGCAGCAAGAGGGCAGAGCAAAAAAACAAACAAACAAAACACACACACACACACACACACACACACACACACACACACACACACACACACGCCAAAGCTGGGAAACCTAGTCACTGAATGCAAGTAGTAAGATAGCACATTAATTTACATCTAAAGAGCTTCTAAACTTAAACTCTGATGAACTGTGTGACTCTTAACTACATAAAGATGATAACCTGGGCCGTCACTGGACGCTCTGTATTTCTATTACATTCAAACTGCAGACATAATTCGATTGAGCAAAACAAGCCACAGTTTCTGTTAATTAGTTCAGTATGTTTGTAAACATGTGTGAATGTGTTTGTGTGCGTGTGTGTTGCTCTCAGGTGCCTGCACCCAGCTATTTGGTTATTAAGAGGAAAGTGTACAACACACATTTACACATTTATCTAAACTCAGCTTCAGTAGCGACAGAATGTTCACTAACACTAAACCAACCTTTATTTCATTAAACTGTATTTTAATCCTAAGCAAAGAATAAAAACAAACTTAGCCTTGATTACATCACAGCCTTATGTGTGTCTAAGTTTCGCATCTTCTTTTGATGGAACTCTGACTGACAGTCTTAGACTACAGCGCCACACTGGTTAAACCACGCAATTACAGGTAGGGCTGTCAAGATTTATCAAATTTGGGTGACGATTAATTGTCAAAGAAATAATTGCAATTATGACAATTTTTTGCCAGTTTTCAAGCTTTAACGATTGATTGTTTGTTTTTCGGGCTTCAGCGATTAATTATTTGTAAAAAAAAAAAATTAAGCATTCAAAAAAAAAACTCAAAGCCTTTTTTAATCCCACCAATTTCTTTCTTTCTGCCGTATTAATGCTCTAATGTAAATATTTTAGTTTAGATAATTAGTATTTAAGGAAATCCATATTTTTTGCATCCTGTCAGTGATGTTTATCTGTTTAGCAACATATGTATTAATTCATTTTCTACGCAGTTAAATTATAGGTCATTAACCGGAGTTGAGCTGGTGATGGAGCATTATTAAAGCGCGCTTGGAGCATCGGAAAAAAAAAAAAAAAAATCAGAAAACCCACTCACGCTGGTTGAAAGAAGGGCGCTGCAAGCACTACAGCTCCCCCTTGTGGCTAATACAAGTGTGCAATAATTAAGGTTCGATTCAACAACCACGCTTAGGACAAATAATTGCGATCATTTAATTATTTAATAATTCTGACTGCCCTAATTGCTTGTTCTTACGTTAGGGCACATGAGATCAAACGACTATTTAAAGAAACTATCTGTCAATTTTTTTTTTGTTGATTAATTTTTTCAGCCGAACAAAAAAATGTGATACAGAACAGATTAAGGTGATTAACATTACAGTACTGTTATAACAGAAGGGAGCAGGAATGAAAACAAGAGAGAGACTCACAGCTTTAAGCATTTACCCAGCATTTATCCAGCTAGTTGAACTCTGGGTAATTATATCAGTGCAGCTGAAATGACAGGAATCTAAATCATATTTGAGCTCCATAGAGCTGCCTTTGATTTTCACAGCACATTAAGATATCACCATCTCAGAGACATGGGAAATAAATTGAAACGGCCATGAGTCACAACAACAGAGTTTTACTTAGCTCTTTATTCTGCTTTCAGTTCACATCTAAAATAGGCTGAACACCTCACACTTCTCACACTTCTTCTTTAAACTAAGCGCCGGACCGGCTAGGCAAAAGAACAGTTTTTTCCCCTCAGGAAAAAAATCTGTGTATAGTGTTATTTTCTATTTAGTCATCCGATTTTATTCTTTTTATTATCCGTCTCGTCCTAGTCATTCTGTCTGTGCTGTGGAAGCTTCTGTCACAAAAACATTTCCTCATAGGTGTGAACACACCCGACAACACTGTTCATCGTGATTATGAAAACGACACATCAATAGGACAGCTCCTGTTCAGCTCTGGGCCGAAATCTTGTTAAATAATCTCACATGCCTCTCATACCTCCATCAGCTCGTTACAGAGCTCCACCGGTCACATGACCCGCTTCACTCCACCGACCTCGAGCAGCGTAGACATTCCAGCGGGATATCAGAGTGCAAACAGTTCACTCCCCGCACACAGACTACAAAACAACTGCAGTATCAAAGGAATCAGAAAGCTTTATCAGCAAGTACATAACGATAGCAGGAAGATTCAAATAAAAAAGAAACTCGATTCTAATTTCAATGTGCAAATCAGGAACACACTAGGGGTGGGCGGTATGATTAACACAATGTATTTTACAAATTTGGTTATTTAAATACTTTAGAAGAACCAGAAGAAAAGAACCATCATTTTATTCCTTTTTTCTTTTATTTATTTATTTTATCCTATAACAACAAATTCAACTGTATGTCACATGTTACAGTTGTCTGGACAAACATTATTATAAAACTTTCTTAATTAACATCTTTGGGAATTGGTTGGGGAAGTGGTGACGCAGTGGTTAAGGTGTTGAACTGGTTGGCAATTTATTTCACGGTAACGATATATACCATCATACCACCCAGCCCTAGAACAGACAGTTGAGAATGAGATCTTATATAGCAGACGGCGTGTGTGCTGACAATCACATAAGCAGCAGTAAATTAAACGAAGCAGAGAGGAGACAACATCATTTTCGATCTGAAATCTAATCCAGTGAGACAGTCTACTAGTCAGTAACTTTAATAAGTTCTATTGGTAAAACATGGCTCATTTTAATATTCTACTACGTTTGGCTGAAATAATTAGTTGACACTATTAACAATGAAAAAAAAATTTTTGGTCAAATTGTCATTTGATCTTATACGTACCAGATGTAATGGCCTGCAATAGCACTGTTTAACCAGTGTGGCGCTGTAGTGCAAGACCATAAAACAGTGCTTATGCAGAGAAAACACTTCACTTACAGTACGTTAGATTGTAAACAAATCCAAAACGAATAAACACGGTTTTGAATAAACTACAAAACTACACACGATAATCTGCCGGTAAAGAAATAAAGTGAAAAAAAAAAAAACGTATCTGATTAAAGTGTTCGCAGCAGCCATATAGTGTTACGCCGGGATAAATAAAGCAACTTAACAGAATTAAATCTACAGAACAGCATTAGTGCCACTTTAGTTATAACCTCTAACCTTCAGAATTAACCTATATAACCTGACTTTATAACCTGATTTTCTAAAATATCTATTTATATTTGTATTCTCTTTATATAAAATTTTCTTATATTCAATCTATAAATACATTCTTTAGTCAGTATGAAGCCAACTGATGGTAAATCTTCTTGTTAATAAATAGTAAAACTATTATTAGATTTACTAATAAATTACTGTCAGTAAATATTAACTATTAATAGAAAAAAAAACAAATAACTAATCAACATCTAAAGAAGTGTAAATTCATAGTAACAGAATTGACAATTTGACAAAAGAATAACACAGAATACTCAGTTACAAAAAATGTTCTAAGTGATGTCTTTCTTCTATTCGTGATTAATCGCTCTGATAGGCGTCGATTAATCGACTAGCTGGGGGAAATAATCGCAAATTACAGATTACAGGCTCGAGCCCACCATATCTCCCTTCATGTCTATCCTGTATTTTACTGCTCGGCAGTCCTGAGATAAAACATGGTTGAAGCTGAACTGAACACAGCGAATCCCAGTAACTTTTGTCAAAGACAAAATACAATGACAACAACCACAACAACACACAGGGACTGAGTTGAATCAATGAATCCAATTAAAACCCGTGCGCTTTTTCGCACTACGGAAACGTTCATCTTGCTTGAGAACAGGGCGCGCGAGTCTTGTTAGCCTGCTAGCGGTGTCTTACACACAGCCCCTGAATCTGCAACACAGGAAGTGACACCATTCCAGGTTCTACCTACAGCACCACTGACACTCAAACACGCACCGCCATCGAGCCTGAGGATTTAGTTTACCTGCAAATGTTTACGCAGGTCTTTCCATCCTGCAGGCTGCATGTAAACACCGGAGCGCGAGATAGGAGGAAGCGCTGGTCACTCACGTGACATGAGACCGGAAGTGTAGGTGACATTAGGAGACGCGTTTCAACGTTTCAAAATAAAAGAAGCATGTTACATAATGCTAGCTTCCCGCCTCCTCGGCTCGATTGTCATTGCGCAATGAGTAAAAAAGACAGAGTTAAATAGATACACAAACATGGACGTGAAATTTCTCTCTCTCTCTCTTCAACTCTCTTTTTCTCACACTTTCTCTCTGTTTCTCTCTCTCTCTCTCTCTCTTCAACTCTCTTTTTCTCACACTTTCTCTCTGTTTCTCTCTCTTATTGACATTTTTTAAAACATATTTATTTATTTACTGCTTTTTATAATTTGTGACTTGTACAAATAAAGTTAAGATGATAAGATAAGATAAGATAATCTTTATTGATCCCACAGTGGGGAAATTAAATTGTTATGCTCAGATACAAAAACAATTATGTGCAAAGTATAAAAATAGAAAAAAATGTGCAATAGAAAAGTGCAAATTGTGTGAAATAAAAACAATTTATGATAAAAAAAAAAAAAACATTTTAAAAATCTAAAAGTATTTACAGTTATGTGCATCTGTAGTTAGACTGTTGAGTTGTACAGTCTAACAGCAGTTTGTAGGAAAGACCTGCGAAACCGCTCCTTTCTACACGGATGGTGTAACAGTCTGCTACTGAAGGAGCTGCTCATAGCCTCCACGGCCTTATGCAGTGGATGAGAGGTATTGTCTATGATGGATGTCAGCTTAACCAACATCCTCCTCTCACCCACCTACTCCACCTAGTCCAGTGGACAGCCCAGGACAGAACTGGCCCTCCTGACCAGTTTGTTGAGTCTCTTTCTGTCCTGGTCCGTGCTGCCTGCTCCCCAGCAGACCACAGCGTAGTGGATAGCAGAGGCTACCACCGAGTCATAAAAGTCCTTAAGAGAGGCCTGCACAATCCAAAGGACCTCAGTCTCCTCAGAAGGTGGAGGCAACTTTGGCCCTTCTTGTACAGGGTATCGGTGTTATGAGTCCAGTCCAGTTTATTGTTAAGGTGACGACCTCAATGTCAGAGCCCTGTGTCACCGGTGTGTAATTTGGTGTCCTCCTCCGAAAGTCTCCTTCGTCTTACTGGTGTTTAAGCACAAGTGATTGCGCTCACACCATTCCAAAAAGTCCATGATGACTGACCAGTACTCCAGCTCGTTCCCCCCAGACACACAGCCAACAATAGCCGAGTCGTCAGAGAACTTCTGGAGGTGATAGCTGTTGGTGTTGTATGTAAAGTCCGAGGTGTAAAGGGTGAAGAGGAATGGTGAGAGCACTATCCCCTGAGGGGCCCCAGTGCTGGAAACAACTACCTCAGGCACACAGTTTCTTAGCCTCACATACTGTGGCCTGCTGGTGAGATAGTCCGATGTCCATGAACCCAGTTTTCCGTCCACGCCTGCCCCTTCCAGCTTCTTTCTCAGAAGAGCCGGCTGGATGGTATTAAAGGCACTGGAGAAGTCAAAGAACATGACCCTCACAGCAGTCTCTCTCTCTCTCTCTCTCCTCTCTCTCTGTCTCTCTCTATATATATCTATCTATCTATCTTTCTCTCTCTCTCTCTCTCTCTCTCTCTCTCTCTTTCTCTCTCTCTCTCTCTCTCTCTCCTGCTGCTGAAAATAGAAGGGTCGCCCCCAAGGATGCTGCTGTTTCCTTGTCTAGGCTTTTTATGGATCCCATGGAAAGACAGCAAATTTAGAACAGAGCAGTACTGCTTAAACTTTGAAACATTAAATGTTAAAGTCGAACTAAAGGTTGCCTATTCTTTTTGACTTAAGAGGACATGACTGAACTGATCCAATGTAGTCCCTGCTTTCCATCCAACTGCAACAACTGCTGAGCCCATCAAAAACATGTTTCTTTACCTGGCAGAATGAACCTGCTCTGTTAGGAAAACACAAGCTTTGATAAATGCACTAAACCCATAAAGTAAATTTACAGAGGATCACTAAAATGTCATTATTAATTAAAAGGTTCAGGACATCTCTTTAATGTCTGTGCATTAACTCTTCCACTTATCAGGACCAACAGTTACATCATCTACATATGAATGTCATCACTGAAATTTCCTCAGATCTTGTGTTGTGTTTCTTTGTGTAAAATGAATACATCAGGTCAAGATAGTTATTTAAGAGGCATAAAAACAGCATAGAAATCACCTCAAGATTGTTTTTATTTTTCTTTTGCTGGGGTAGTTCATACATGGTTTTGTATCTGTGTATGTGTGTGTTGAAAGCCAGTGTTTTAAAGACAATTAACCTGTTGGTAAAGTGGTAAAAAGAAAGGTGCTTGCTGTTTTGCTGTGGTTTGGCATTAGTCCCCTCATACCCTTTGTACATAACCCTAACCCTATGTACAAATTTTATGATCACCAGTTAAGGACTTTTACCTTTATCCCTCAATTGTAAGAAACTTTTATACCGTAGTGTCTTTTATAAATGTGTAGTGTCTGATTTAGGGGTACAGTCTGGTGTCAGTTTTACTATATGACCAAAAGTATTAGGACACCTGCCCTTCACAATCATCATCTATTTGTGCTTTTGATCATCCTTTTCCAGATGTAGTAAAACTTTTCCTCCTGTAATAACTTCCACACATGTGAGCAGGTTTTCAATCAGAAGGTGAAATGTTGGGATTCGTTTGTCGAGTCGGGACAGCAACCAAAACACAGTATGTCTTAATGGAGCCTTAATGGAGTCTTAATGGTGCACATTGGCATTGTCATGCTGGAAGAGTGTTTGGGTCTCTTAGTTTCAGTGAGGGAATAATGGAATGCAGAGACATACAAAGACGTTAGAGACAGGAACAGTTTGGGAAAGACACACGTATGGATGTAGTGGTGGCATGAACACAGACATTGACCATATTTTCTATACTTTTATGCTTGCTGCATAATTTTCTGGCAGTACAGTGGTTTAGTGGTTAGCACTGTTGCCTCACAGCAAGAAGGCCTGGGTTTGATTCTCAGGCAGGGGTCTTTCTGTGTGGAGTTTACATGTTCTCCCTGTTCTTGTGTGAGTTTACTCCAGGTTATCCAATTTCCTCCCATAGTTCAAAACATGTATGTTAGGTTGATTGGGGATTGTAAATTGCCCATAGGAGTGAGTGTGTGTGGCCCTGTGACTGGCGACCTGTCCAGGGTGTACCCCTCCTGCCTTTCGCCCTTTTAGAGACGGTGACATAGAATTAGGGAATAAGCGGGTATAGAAGATGAATGAATGAAAGTACTACTGTTAAACTGATATATGCAGCTGTCCTACTAATATTCTCAAGTGCATCGCTCATATCTATATATGAGAAGACTGTACGTTAATCAGCATAATACACACTGTTGTTACAAAAGTGGATAGTTAGGGCAATACTTATTACAATCTTGTTCTATTGTTCTTTTTTTATTATTATATTTGTATAGCACTTCTAACAATAGAGATTGTCTCAAAGCAGTTTTACATAAATACAATTCATATTAAATATTCAACATTTTAAAATGAAATTCCAATTGATCCCTGATGAGCAGGACTGCCAACAGTGGGGGAAAAAAACGCTATGCAAAAAAACATCAAGAGGAACCAAACTAGAGGTGGAACCCATCCTCATCTGGCACAACATGTGTGATTATTTCATTATGTTCGATTTTAAAACGCATAATTAAGCATGGACTTTTTATCTAAATAGATGAATTTCGCTGAATGCCTGACAGTTTTCTTTCTTTTACCAGTTAATCACAGTAGAGGCAGCAGTGATGTATTGCTGTATTGTGTGTTAATCATAGCAAATGATTTATGACCAACTAAACAGACATTTCACTATTTAAAGTGTGTCTGGTTTCGGTTTTTTGTTTGTTTTTGTGTGTGTGTGTGTGTGTGTGTGTGTGTGTGTGTGTGTGTGTGTGTGTGTGTGTGTGTGTGTGTGTGTGTGTGACTTTTGTGGCAACATTAATTTATTTTACATGGGTAAAATTATTACACTATTTTTATGTGACAGCGCCACCCAGTGTCCCATCTAGGAAACTGTCAGCATTTTGTTTTAAAAGTCTGCTATTATTGATTGGGTTAACATTAATAGAACGTGCATGTTAGATCCCATACCTACATGTTTCTTTTAACATTATCTGTTAATATCTAGTAACCTAATCACTAGAAATATTATATTATAGAAATATGTAAAATATCTTTTCGGTTGGACTTTTATATTTAGCTCACTTTGGCATGATGATAAAAAGAACTTTTACAGCTTTGCTAGTAATATTGTTTTTAATAGTTATGTTTTTAATTATAACTATTACAACTTAATATTATATACTAAATATTATACACGTAAGATTTTGTTAATAAAAATTCAATTCAGTTAACCCTAAAAGAAACAATCTGACAACACTCGGCCACCAATACGCGCGAACTGCCCTGTGTACTGACGTCATCGCGTGCAAAAAAAAAAAAAACGTCCTATTTCTTTGGCTGGTTCCAACCAATACATTTTTTGCTGCTGTAATAGAAATACTAATGATAATTAATTTAAATATCCAACAATTTTAAAAATGAGTCATACGTATGCATAAAGTGTTTATTTCCGCATGCCACGTCACACTGTCTGGCGTTGTTAATTAACATCAGCGCTATGAGTGTAAAATACGAATATTAATATGACAAGTTCTCACATTTACCGTCATATTTCTGCTCATGCGCAGTACAGATAAGCACCATCGCTATTCTTGCTAGCTAAATCATGTACGCACGCGCAGATTAGTTACCCAACCACAAGCAGGCTTGCCATCTGACGTGGCGAAGAGGGGCGGAAGTGCTTGTTTGTGTTTTGGTTGTAAAAGGGAAGTAAAGAGTGAGAATATAGAGGATCTTTCACGGGGCTGGTGACATTCCTGTCAGTTTACTGTAGAGCTCCAGAAAATTTACCCTGACGTCTGTTTATCAGAAGACACTCTTCTCGAAGCGTCTACTGACAACCAGGTAAAATAAGCCATGACATAAGACGTGTCGCAATTAAGTGGGTCAGTTCAGCTCGTTAGCCTGTTAGCCTCAGTGGCAGTAAATAACAGACTCGCAGAGATCTACACATGGGTGTGTGTGGGGAAATGTGTCTAATCTGATTTGGGTCCAAATGGACACAAAAGCTAAGATTGCTGTCGAAGTGGGCGAGAGTTTTACTAGTGGTTTTGCATCTTTGTCTGTGTTCTGCTGTCTGCACTGACAGGATGTCCATGCTGGGGGTTGAGCCGATGATTTGTCGCCAGAAATAAGCGGAAATAACCACAAATGTAAAAAGGACAACTGAACCAAAGCTGATTATAAATAATTGATTATGTCAAGATTCCTGATTCCCCAATTTAGTGTGTTTGATCAGATTTCACCAAAGCCTGTGGTCCCTTGTGTGTCCCAAGACACTTTTCTGTCCAGCATGTGTGTAAAAAGTGATGGTTTCAGTCACTGTGGCCTTTAGGGTGAACTAACTGCACCACAGACCTCCTCTCCCAACATTAGTATCAGATCTTACTAATACTATTGTGACTGAATGATCAAATCACCACAGTCACATGACACAATCTAGTGGGAGTCTGGAGGTTATTATAGAAGTAAAACTAAAAGATTCCATCTGAAAATGAATGAGCAGAAAGCACAACTGGCTTTCCAGACAAGTAACATTTAGTTTGTGATCTAACAAACCAGTATTAATGGTTAATAGAGACTCGAAGCACTTTTCTACCTTGTTTTGATGACGACATCTGCCAAATGTCTGGATTCCTCTCATCTTTAGCCACAAAACTAATGCTTACTGGAGGTTTCTAGTTTTAGATTTTTTATAGTGTCAAACTGCTGATACAAAGGTTTTGAGTTGAATCCCTTGACTACCAAGCTGCCATTGCTGGGCCATTAGAAATGACCCGTAACCCTTAACTGATTAGTTCTGTAATTGTTTATTAATTGAATACAGGTGTTAGCTGAATTCTGTCAGTTTTCAGTCATACTTTACATCTGTTTTTGTATTTGGAATTAAACAGCATGTGGGTGTGGTCTACACCGGAATGTCATGCGAACACTACCCTTTCTTTAGTGAAAACTAATTCTGCAGCATTTTTTGATCACAACTCTTTTCTGGAAATGATTCGATTAAGTTACACTACATAGCCAAAATATTGAAGGAGACACAAGGTAGGAAGGAGACACCTTCCCACGATATTCGTCTGAGTGTTTCTACTACTCCTATTCCACATTGTTGAGATCAGACACTGATGTTGGGTGAGGAGGTCTGGGGTTCCAGTTCAGGGCTCTGTGCAAGAGAATTGAGTTCGTCCATGTTAATATTAACACACCGTGTCCCCACAATGTGTCATGCTTGAACAGTGTTTAAGCTTTGGCTCAGCATTCTAGAACACTGTATGCTTAGTATTTGGGTATGAGACACTTGCAATGAGGTATCTATAAATGTCTTATCAGCGTTATTATGACTGCACATTCCTTCTCATTGCTGTTGATTTTCTGGAATAAACAAATGATTTATTGAGCAACCTGTTAAACAAGACGCCTTGTGTGTTGGCTCATACTCTGCATAAGTGGATACCATGGTAGCAACCTAATTATATCTTATTTACTGAAGCCAACTGAAGATGCAGGAGAATGAGAGCAGGCTTTCTATGATTGGACAGAGTTTCCTGATTCTGAACAAGGGTTCCGTTAAACCAGAGGTGAGATGCTGAATACCTGAAGATTAAGCCTTGTTGCTTAAACTCTGGAGTACTTTTAATACTCAGGTCAGCATTAGGGCTCCACGATATTGAAGATAAATGTGATATCCGACAGCATGCTAAATAATGCGATATTTTAAAAACATAATAAGACCAACATTTTTTGTTTCAAACATGTTCACTGTGTTTGAACATTTTTCTACTGAGCACAGCTGATAAAAATTGTGTTTTGAGGCGATTGTTAAGATGTGTAGTGTTTCCTGTTTTCCTGTTTTACATAGAACATTAGTCTGCATGTGGTCGTCTCTTTTAAAACCTGCCATATTTACATTTACATTTGCAGCATTCGGCAAAGGCAGATGCCCTTATCCACAGCGACTTACATTTATCTTATTTATACAACTGAGCAATTGGGGGTTAGGGGCCCTTGCTCAGGGGCCCAGCAGTGGTGCCTTGGTGGAGCTGGCAGTCGAACCTACAATCTTCAGGTTGGTACTCCAACACCTTAACCATGAGTCACCACTTGCCATATCTTTGAGATAGCTTTATCTTCATAGTTGCCACTAAATCGTCGGCAGCGGTTGTGGATGCTCTAAGCTTCTCAAGATTATCCTGCTTCTCAATATTATGTTGTGTGCCAGATACTTTACTATCCGCATGGACCTAAAACTCTGACAATACAATAATATTTGAAGTATTTAATCGATCATTTTTTGCTAAACACTGCTCGATATCCACATCGCAATTTGCACATTTACGATATTTAGATCATTTTGACGTATGCGATAGATGCTTTTATGCAGCCCTTTTCAGCATGATGTCAAAATAGTGTTGGATATCAAAAGAACGAGTTTTTGTCACTCGGTTGGGGTTTTCCCAGAAAATAAACCATCCTGAAGTCTTTAGACTTAAAGACTTTACCGCACAGAGTTCCCCTCATTAAAAAATGACTGAACTATAACGCTCAGCTCAGCATGGATGTATGGAGGCATCTCACATGGATGTTTAATTGTTGGTGCGTTGTGTATGTGTGCACTCGCAAGTCACATATTTCGGCTTAGAATGTACAAAACCAAATCCTGAGCATTCCACTAAATTAAATGAGGACAGGATTTATATTTTATGAAGCTCTTTCTGTATTAGTGCAGCGTGAGCGTGCTGGAAGGAGAAGGAGTTTCGAATAGCTGTCATGGCCAATCGGGGAGCGGCGACTCGGCCTGGTGGCCCCAACGCAGCCAGTAAGATCTGCCAGTTTAAACTGGTGCTGCTGGGAGAGTCTGCAGTGGGCAAGTCGAGTCTGGTGCTACGTTTTGTCAAGGGCCAGTTCCATGAGTTTCAGGAGAGCACAATAGGGGGTAAGTGATAAATCAGTATAATAAGATAAATAACAGTTTCTATATTCATTTTCAGACACCCGAACGTCAGAATAACTCTAAACCAAACCTGATTTTATTAACTGAATTCCAGATATAGTAGCAAACTACTAACAAAAAGCAGCTTTATCATTAAAGTGATTAGTTTATGGTTTTCACTTCCTTGTTTGTCCAGCACTTTGAATGTTTAATTGGTGTGTTCAATAAATATTAAATTGTTTGTGTGTTTTTAGTTTAAGTATTTCTCTTTTGTGACTTAAATGAAAATCAGTTCACATTTTAGGGCAAATGACTGCAAAAATCCATTTCAGTCTAACAAGTTCACTTTCTTTTTATTGCCACTGTGTATGTGATTTTCTTACAAAGGCACATGGTTGTAATAATTTGTTAGTTTGTTCATTTGTTTCGTTTTAATTGTTTTTTCAATCAGACACTTTAGATCATTTATCAAATCAGCATGTATTATTATCAGATCATGTTGCTTACATCAGGATAAGATGTCTGATTGTGCTGATCCAAGGAAAAACAGAAACTAAGACGGCTCTGGGAAATAGATTGACTATATCCGAAATCACATACTTTCATACTATTTAGTGGGCAAAACTGTGTATGTGAGACGAGTAGTATGTCCGAATCGTTATGCAATTTGTTTATAATTTCTGTTTGTTACCACATAGAAGACGTTATCTAATCTCCCAGAGTTTAAAGGGGTAGTATAGTCTTATAGTCTTATTCTAGTGAAGTAGAACACCCTTCAAACAATCATTTGTGGGTTACATTACTGAGGTAATTTCTGTCTCTACTGGTTACTGTTCCCAGCGGCCTTCCTGACCCAGACAGTGTGCCTGGATGACACAACAGTTAAGTTTGAGATTTGGGACACAGCCGGACAGGAGCGCTACCACAGCCTCGCCCCCATGTACTACAGAGGAGCGCCATTCCATGTACTACGTATATCACGGATGAAGTGAGTCAACCCTGACGCTGACGATTGATTCTTTAACTGCAGGTTTTTTGGTTACAGATGAAGGGTTATCTAATCTGAAAAAGCCCACCTGAAGTGTCTGGTCTACATCTTAATACTTCCTCATGACTTTTAGTCTATACAATCATTTGTTGATGCTGGTTGTTACAAAGTTACAACTCTACTGGTGTACATCTGTGTAACATTGAACATAACCTTACATTCATGTTCAACATTTTCTCTGTAAGATCAATCTGTAAGATCAAACGTCACTTGCTCAGACCACTCGTTTTTAGTGGGATTAGTGTACCCTATAAGCATAAGCTGTAATATGGAGACCCTGAGTACCTCTCCCCGACTGTTAATTCCTCCGCTGTGCATCTACCACTTAAGTAGTTATACACACTGACTGCGTGATTGCACAAAAGTTGCTCACTTGGTATAGATTTTCGTGACATTTTGACTAAGGTAACAAGAAACAATGCCTTTGCAGATTTACAGGAAATTTCACAATTGAGGTGTTTGGCAATTACTGAGTGGTTACTTATTTGAGAATACAGTTGATTTACTGCCCCTCAGTGTTTCTTTAAATGACCAGGAGATTTCTGTTGTCTCCATTCTCTGATTCGCAGGATGGAACCTTTACTGTATACTGCATATTCAATAATATTATAAAATATCATACAAGGCAACTCGATGCTAATATTTTTTTAATAGCTCTCTGAAAACAAATTAATTAAATAGCTAATTAAACTCAGCGAATTCATTCAATGATGAAAATCACGACAGCTTTTAAAAATGTTCTTCTTAATTGGCTTTTTCTTTTTTCACTGATCAATAATTTAACCTTTGCAACTTAGTTATACGTATATTATGCTAATAAAAGATACTTTACTTCTGTAAAAATAAAAGTGCTAGAATGTTTTTTTGAAAAGCTGGACCGGAAAGGACCCATTTGCAAGCCGGAAACGAACCCCGGTTGCCAGAGCCAACTATGCATTTGGGTGTCCGGCGCCTTGAACCACGCAGGCATGGACCCACACCATGCAAGGTCTCCCAAAATATTTGTACTTGCCAAATATTCATACTTTCTTACCTAAATATTTGCTTTTCATCTTAATAATGTTTTGCTAATATGTTTAATTGCAATATCATACATTTTATTTATCTGCATGGAGGGTGTTGTATATTCAAATGTATATCTCTTTACAGAAAAGTTAAATTCTCGTGGTTGTGTCTACACATTTAGCAATCTTAGCATCTTCTCTCTCTTTCAAATCTGAAAGATCACTATTTACAAACTATCTCATGGACAACTATGTTCTTCACTTCCACATTTATTATTATTATTCTTTTTTCCATTTGACTCCTGTTTGAAAACCGTTTTTAATGATGCGTACTTCTTCCACCATCTCTATTGGAGTTAGATCAAAAGCCCAACAGTGGTCTTTTTTTTTTCTCTCTTTTTTTTTGATGCGGATGCAGGGTTCAGTTTTTCATTTGCGAGAGCACAGAACTGGGTGAAGGAGCTCCAGAGGCAGGCCGTCCTAACATTGTCACTTGGTCCTGTTGTTGGAAACAAGGCGGACCTCGCACCAAGAGAGCTGTGGACACCCAGGTGAGTAAAGCATGTGTGTTTGTGTTTTGTGTACTGTTTGTAGGAACATTTTGTGTGTGTGTTTGGTTCACCCTACGTTGTGTTTTTTCACATGTCACTATGTTCTCAACTGTCTGAACCCTGTCTGACCCCAATGCAGCATCTACAGTGGAGATCCCAGTTCTCAGTTCTCATTCTGCTGTTGATGTGACATGAAGCCCGGTTGAATATTTGGGATAGCTGCATGTTTGGATTTTAGTAACTTTTTGCTTAAATTGCAAGGTGGAGGTGTTCTGTTGGCTCCTTGTCTCTGGACATTGTTCAATTTACTTACCTCTCAGGATGTGTTTTCCAGGTGTAGCCAGTCATACGCAGATGAAAACAGTTTGCTCTTCATGGAGACTTCAGCCAACCAAGACCTCCATGAATGTGAACGCGATTTCATGGCTATCGGTATGACTTTTATGTGTTGGTACAACACAGAGAACACCATTTTAGCTGCTCTCTATTAAGTTTGGTAAATTTGACTTTTTCTTCTTTTCCTCTTCGTTCCAGCTAAAAAGTTTGCCTAAGAACGAGCTCAAGGCCTCAACTGCCTGGAATCACCATTGGAGGCAATCAGCCTGTGACACTCACCGACTTGGCATCACCTTCCAGGGAGTCCTGCTGCTTCACTAACGTAACTAACTATCGCCAACACCCCAAACCCTCCCACACTGTCAGCAAGCCAAACGCAAAGCCTTGCTCCTCCCCAGACTGTACCTGATGTCATGCCTTGCTTTATTCCATTGCATAAGTCTGTGGTTCAGCAGTTTTTAGAACCAAAAGTTAAGCCCTGTTTTTCCTGCACTTTTACACTAACTTGTTGTCTGCAGTTAGCTCATGTTAAGCCCTGTTTCTCTTTTTTTCCAGCTGCTTAATACTCATCTTTATTTTTGTTGCTTAATATGGCATGAAAAGGGGGGGCCTTATAGTTAAAGCATTGACACTGTACATGGTGTTCGGCTTCATGCTTATGTCTACACATCTAATGACAATGTGCAATATTTAACTGCCCCCTGCAATTTAAGCAGCCTATAAACCCTTAATATATTTTTCACAAACATGTCTGTTTGTGTATATATTAACATTTATTGCCATAATACAAACCCCTTTCTAACCAGGCAGCCCTTTAAAGCCTTACTGTTCCAATCAGTTCACTTAAAATGTGTATGGATTAGGAAAAGATTCCCGGAGTTTTACTTGTTTTCCAAAAAGCTAGTACATGTCCCCCATTACAGGTGTTAAGCTAGAATCTCCTCTCGTCATACAGACATGCTCTTAATAATGAACCGTCTGTCTCTCTGGTTTTAGACACATGTTTTCATCATTTTATGTGATATATCTATTCTACTATGGTTTGGTCTAATTGCAGCCTGTGTGATATATTCATGCATGCACACAGACACCATATACAATGAGCAGAATACACGTATTTGAATCAAAGTGTTTTTGTGTATTGAATAAAATAAATTATAGAACACATTTCACCATTATAAGAAGGAGCCGTTTTAATCGTCACAATTTTACGCACCATGGAAATACTTTTCTGTAAAACCCACCCAGCTGGTTAAGTTGGGTCAGCCATTATACAGTTTCTCTGGAGCGTACAAGATAGAGCCCTGCTCAAAAGCCCAACAGTGGCATGTTTCCCTGATATTCTGTTTAGTGATCCAGAGCCCAACTGTTTAAGCATTTATAAACGATATTTATAAGTGTAAACAAAGATCTGTTTTTAAAAATAAAATGGTTGGTTTGGATGCAAGTCTCACAAAGCAAATAAACGTTCATTTTAGGTAGCGTAGCTGTAGAAATTTTGCCCCATCTATCATTTTTCACGGTTTTAAAACCTTCTCTGGGTCCTCTATATATAAAGTCAGCAGTTGGCTAAAAATTATATATATACGTAATATATAATTCTTTTTATACCCGTCTAAAGTTATATGCGTCTGTCTTTGTATAGGTGTGTTGTCTCATGGGCTTGTTAAAATGTACATGTTTAAGCCAGATCAGCGATGCAGCGTTAATGTCTTGATGTCTTTTAAAGGTGTGTCGTTCGCGTTTGCAGAAAAGCTGCCCCATATCATGATGCGGGTATCCCTACCACATGCTTTTTTTGTATATGGTTTGCTTAGGAACATTTTTAAAATCAAATAGATAGATAACACGCACTATATAAGGTGCGGTCAGAAGACATAAATTTAAGGACCTGACACCATTTTGCAAATTAATCTAATTTAACTAGTTAACCACCAAATGCAAATATTTTTTTAAAAACTGAACTCTAAAAATTATGGTAAAGAGTTCAGTTTTTTTTTTATTAGATGTTGTGCATTGTTTCCTGCAAAGTTTGGCTGTGAAATCTTGTGTTTAAACCTGTCGGGTTCTCTATAGGTTTTAAACTGCAAAATCACAAGTTAGTGTTCCGATTCATGCATGTTGTAACCATCCTGTTATAGCTCTGTAGCTGAGGTAGCATGTTTTTTCATAGCTACAATTTGAAAAATCTAACACCTCTTCCAACATGGGCTGTGTTGCCAAACCTGTGCTTATAGCAAAAAAGTGTCTGTTGGTTGTGTAAACCCATGGATGTGTGATTTGTGTTGTTTGACAGGTATGTTCATTCATGGTATAGGGTGTTCTTTACAGGTGTGTCAATTTATTTTATTTTTCCAGCACTAATGCAGATTGAACATGCACTGGGTTAGATAATCATCGTGAACAAAAACTTAAACTGTATTTTAAAGGTTTTTTAATGGTGAATCTTTTGTTTAATATGAAATGGTTTGCATTTCAATGTTGCTTTTTTTTTTTCCAGAGTCTCAATTAAAGACTGGATTTTTGAACCTTATTAGTGCTCTTTGGCCAATTTCAAATTCTAGGGATTTAACTTACAGGTAACTGCCCATTATTCTACAAAATTTGATTTGATTGCAAGCCTAACTGTATGCCAGCCCTTGATTGGTGCCACTTTCTGTTAAAGTATTAGATTGCCTTCTAATATTTTCTGAAAAATCCCTTAATTTTAATCCTGATTTAAGCCCATACACCTCCAATTCTCATATTTATATGAGGTTAAAGTATTGTGTAATTTCTGTGATTAATTCATTTCCAAGCTGTCCCTTCCTAGTGTCAGGTAAGGAGGTCTGGAGTGCAGTCAGTGTTCCTGTTTATTGTAAAGGTGTTCAGTGGTGTTGAGTCAGAGTCAGGGTTTTGTATAGTACACCCAAGTTCTTCTACTCCAATAACAATTTGTGCACAGGGGGATTGTCATGCTGGATCAGTGTTTGGGTCTCTTAGTTCCACTGAAGGATTAATGGATTTGTACAGCAGACAGATACAACTTTCTAGCAACAGTTATAAATGTGTTATAAATGTTCAGATGTCCACAAACTTTTGGTCTTACAGTATCTGGTAAATCTGCTTGTTGTTCTTTCATTCTAAAATGACTGCCATTTCTTTATCATGCTATTGTTGGGTATTTTTCTACCCTGAAACACCCCCCCCCATCGACGCATTTGACCTTCAAATTCAGCTTGTGTTGTTATTTTTTTTTTCTTTTGCTCCAGCTTCGTATTCTTTTTTTCTCCCCTAGCGGGCGGACAGTGCATGTGCAGAATTAAGCGAAACGAGGAAAAAGACAGGGATGAACGCCATGTCTGATCCCGCTGTGAAGGAGTAAAAAAAAGGGTAAAAATCCCAACTGAGGTGCGAGGGAAAGCGCTCGCGGTGGTCGGAGGTGATTTTGTCGGCACGGGGTGAAGGGGAAGCGCCGGGTCCGGTCATGGCGGAGAATTCCGCGGGAAGTGCGCACGGCTCGGCGGCGGCCAAAGCACAGCTCCGCTCCTCACCGCGCCTCAAAAAACTCGAGAAACTCGCCGTGTACTCCTCCTGCAAGGTACTTTTCTGCAACTCCTCTACTTTAGACAAAAATACAGCTAGTGTGCGCGCGTGTGTGTGTGTGTGTGTGTGGTATTAGAGAAGCGGAGCTGATATTCTTACGCAAGCTGCACTCGGAACTCTCGGGAAACTTCACGCGCACAAAAGCGGGCGCTTTAAATCCGCAGGGTTTTTCTCACCGTCTCTTTATTGTTGCACGGTATTTTCCCCACCACTCAGTGCAAAATGTGCTCCTCTACGCCAGAAAATAATTGGCGTGTATTGATATTTTCGTCATTCGGACCCGCAGTAAAGGGATGTAAACACTGGGGTAGAGTTATAAACGGGGTGTGTGCGCGCGCTTATGTCCGTGTTTCGAGGCTCGGTGTGCACACGCATTTATCTCGCCGGTTGTGTGTTATGGTTTGTTCGGGTGAGCCGACCGAAGGCCTTAATGACGTGTGAATTCTGTAGTGAGACGTACAGGGACGCTGTGGATTAGTTTATTCCCCGTCTTTGTTTTGACAGTGTGACAGCTACGAGGGGGCGGAGCCACAAATACGCAGCTCGGGCCCGCCCACTACTGCGTCATGGCTAAGTTCACTCTTTGCACACAGAGTGCAAACAAGAAGCAGCAGATCACAACAATACCATGTGGTCTTTAGTGTACTCGAATTAGCTTTTCCTTTTTATATAAAGCAAAAAACATTCTTATGTCTTATATTTTCAGATGTTCCGACACATAAACATGTCTTTGTATGTCGTAACAGTCGTTTACATTTCCTGTACATTTCCTGTACATTCACTGTACATTTCCGGCATTTCCGGCAATTTGCCCATTAACAAGTGATGTTCTAATGGTGTAAATATGTTCTAATGGTGTAACATGTTCTAGTGATGTTTCTAATGGTGTAAATATGTTCTAATGGTGTAATATGTTCTAGTGATGTTCTAATAGTGTAAATATGTTTTAGTGATGTTCTAATGGGAAAGTGGTGGCTCATGGTTAAGGTGTTGGACTACCACCCTGAAGATTGTGGGTTCGATTCCCAGCTTCACCAAGCCACTGAGGGGCCCCTGAGCAAGGCCCTTAACCCCCAGTTGCTCAGTTTTATAAAAGAGATAAATGTAAGTCGCTCTGGATGAGGGCGTCTGCCAAATGCTGTAAATGTAAATGTAATGGTGTAAATAAGGGCATGTGGTAGCGCAGTGCTTACGGTGATGGGCTGATAATTGGAAGATCAGAGTTCAATGCCCAGTACCACCAATTGCCACTTTTGGGCCCCCTGATTAAGGCTCTTAATCCTCAATTTGCTTAGTTGTAGAGTGTCTAGATTTTATTTCTTCTGTTTTTCTGGGTCATATAGACTAGATGACTGCTTCATCATCATCAGCTTTTCTTTGTGATTTTTTCCTGTTTTAACAGTTTCCGTTCTGCTCACTGAGACTGCCTGATACATAAAACTTATTGATTGTGTCTTTTTTGTCTTTTTTAACTGTATCTTTTTTAACTGTCAAGATCTTACCGGTCCAGGGCCCCTAAGTGAACTTCAGTGGATCATTTAATATTTGTGTAATTGTTGTATAGTGTTAGGGATTTTTTTTGGTGTAGCTTGTCAATCATCAGTTTTTGTGTTATTGTATTGTTATTGTTGTAATAAAAGAGTGAATTATCACTCATTGATAAAGTGCTTTGGGTACTGATGTTTGCTGTTTGCTGCTTTTTGTTGAAAAAAAAAAAGCGAATTAAATGCATAACTGAAATTAATGTATGTATAAAATATAAATACAGTTTGTACAGTAAAATACAGTTAATTTGTACCATAGCTCTATTTTGTGCTATGGATTAATTTTTAAGTTCAATATTCGATCGCGTGAGTGCAGGAGACTCCTTAAAGCTGTTAGTTTTCTCCCACAGGCCGAAGGATCTTGTAAGTGCAATGGTTGGAAAAGCCAAAATCCACCTCCTACCCCTCCACCTCCGACCCCACCCAGAGCTGAGCAACCAAACCCTGTTAACCTGCTGGAACCTTGCAGGAGTTGCAGCCATCCTTTAGGTAAGATGTGTGTGTAGGTGGCTGTAAAAACCATACAGACCTGAATGTTGCTGTCAACGTGTTATTTGGGCAGCCTGGTTGGATGGAACAGGCCCGCAGAATAGAAGTTTCTGAAGTGGGTAAACTTTTATTCTACCGTCTTTGTCCAGGAGATCACGTCACACATCTGGAAAACGTATCAGAAGATGAGATGAACAGGTTACTGGGCATTGTGCTGGATGTGGAGTATCTCTACACGTGTGTCCACAAAGAGGAGGATGCTGACACTAAGCAAGTTTACTTCTCTCTGTTCAAGGTGACTTTTATCTTCATTCCATAGGTTATTTATTAATCTGCTGTTTATATTAAAACCAGCTTCCTGTTTATTTCAACAGCTACAATGTGTAGCTCCCTGTTGACATGAATCTTATATCTTTACAGCTGCTGAGGAAATGCGTCCTGCAAATGGGGAGGCCCGTGGTGGAGGCTTTAGAGAGTCCACCGTTTGAGAAACCCAGCATCGAGCAGGTAAATGGCACATAGCAGAACAGGAAGAATACATGTACATTCAACGAACAACAGAATTATTAAACCATGACGTGACTCTAGCTAATGGCTAATTAAATTATTTCTACACTATATGGCTTGTTGATCATAGCACCATAAGTGTGTCTACTGTTGCCAGAAAGCTTGAGTTACATTCTTGTCTAGAATTGCTTTGTATGTTGCAGCATTCTATTATATACTATATGACCAAACGGTTGTGGACATCCAAACATTATATCGATAAGTGGATCGTCCCTAAACTATCACTGGAATGTTTATAGCATGTACATTTATACAATGTGTCAGTATGCTGAAGAATGGTATTATTCCTGTACTGAAAATAAGACAACCAAACACTGTTCCAGCATGACAATGCCACTGTGCACCAAACCTCAAAACTCTATGACAACATAGTGTTTTCTGGTCAGAGTGGAGGAACTCGAGTGTCCTGCACAGCATTATTTAAAAGTAGACATGCAGTTTGCAAACTTGTGATCCTCTGATATGCTGTTCTGTGTTTTAGGGAGTTAATAACTTCGTTCAGTACAAGTTCAGTCACCTACCGTCTAAAGAGCGACAGACCATCGTGGAACTGGCCAAGATGTTCCTCAACCAGATCAACAGCTGGCAGCTGGAGACGCCGTCGCAGAGACGACAGCGCATTACTGTAGATGATGCAGCTGGATATAAAATCAACTACACAAGGTGTTTATAGTGACTTTTAGTTATTAGATTTTGTAGAAGTAAAATGAGGCACCTGCACTAAATCAGCTAGAGAAAAAGGAGGATGAAGACAGATGTGGCCCTGAAGCTGAGGAATTCTAACAAACATTCTGAAGTACTATATTGTAAAGTATTGTTTATGTGTTACTGTTACAGGTGGCTGTGTTACTGTAACGTGCCACAGTTTTGTGACAGTCTCCCACGGTATGAAGCCACGCAGATCTTTGGGCGAACTCTGCTGCGTTCTGTCTTCCCCATCATGAGAAAACAGTTGCTGGAGCAGGCCAGGCAGGAGAAGGACAAACTGGCCCCTGAAAAAAGAACACTTATCCTTACACACTTCCCCAAGTGAGGACCTGCACAGACATACACACCACCATCACATAAGTTGTGAATTTGTTTGCTGTAATAGTGTGTGTGTGTGTGTGTGTTAAGGTTCCTGTCGATGTTGGAAGAGGAAGTCTACAGCCCCAACTCCCCTATCTGGAGTGAAGACTCCGTTGGTGGTGTGTCAGGAGGACATATTCCTAGAGGTAATTAGATTTTTTTTTAAATGTGGTGCATGGTGTATAAAGCAGAAAAACACTGAGTAAGCATTCGTTTAGATTGCTGCTTTATGTTTATATTATTGCACCACACGTCTCCTAGAGATCGTTTAGGTGAAGACTATCTGCTGTTCTATATAGTATTGTATGATCAGGTCGAACCAGTGCTGGTGGTTCTCTTTTGATCTATGTCGTCAGACTGTCATGATGTTTCATGAGCAGATGTGCGAAGTTTGTTTTTAGGTTTCTACACTATTCTATGCAAATTTACAAACCACAGTGTGTGAAAATCTCAGTTTAACCATTTCTAATAAACTCAAACCAGCTTCCGACATCTAAATCTTACACGTAATAGGGAAAAATCGCTTGAGGTTATACACATAAGAGCGAAAATTAGCTTAAAAACAACATTTTTTTACATTTGGTTGTTTTGAGTTGTTTTTTTGCTAATACAAACAGTAGTTTCTAAATATTTCCAGTGGATCATCTGCTCTTAGCTCATTAGTCAATGTACAGTGTGTATGTTTTTTATATATTTCGATTGGTTTAGTGATCAGTGCGCCTCAGGTGGCCCGGCCACTTTACTGCACCACTACGTTATCTCCAGTGGGGCAGACAGTAACAAGAAGTGCGAGTCCACTACGCAAAACCACGCCCACTCTGGAACCTGCCGCAGGTAACGTGTTAATCAGGTCACATGACAGAAGTTTTTTTCTAGTTAATGTAAGACAATTATTAATAGTTCTTATTCCAGTGTTTTATTACACTTTAAAAATAAATGTTTGTGTAGTATTTTACTGTTACATAAATTATGTTTTAGATTTTGTAATGCAAGAAAATTAAAATAGCATTATGTATAAAAACAAGATTTACATAAAAATTTTAGTATCCCAGCAAGTTTCCAAACTATTGTGTATTCTGTTGTTTATATAAATAATGGTTGCTAATCAATAGGTTGATGAATATTGATAGATTTGAAAAATAAATATATTTGTATTGAAACATAAATAAATTGTCAGGTCAGGTTTCTTTTAAGTAAATTTTAAAGTTTGCACTTGTGTGTTTGTGTGAAGGCGGAGAGAAGCGAAAGTCCTCTGAGCTCTTGTCTCATGAAGACACTAAAAAAGTGCGAGTCATGGGTGACATTCCGATGGAGCTGATTAACGAGGTCATGTCCACCATTACAGACCCTGCTGCCATGCTGGGGCCAGAGGTACACAGGCTGCATGTTTTCATTTGTATGTAGTAAAGGTTATCAATGGAAGCTTCTGAAAAAAGGCTAAAATGGTAAAACTCTTCTTCTTTTCATGTCATGTTCATGTTTGCTGTCTCTTAGACCAGTCTCCTCTCGGCTCACTCTGCCCGAGACGAAGCTGCGCGGCTGGAGGAGAGACGAGGAGTCATTGAGTTTCATGTCATCGGCAACTCCCTCAACCAGAAGCCTAACAAGAAGATTCTGATGTGGCTGGTGGGCCTTCAGAATGTTTTCTCTCACCAACTGCCCCGAATGCCCAAAGAGTACATCACACGCCTCGTCTTTGACCCGTATGTCTTTATAAGCTTCCATGGTATCAGTGAGACAATAGCACAGACCAGTTCTTTAAGATGAAATGATATGAATCTAGTGATAACAGGCTGCAACAAGAGTTTAAGTTCTGTGTTCTGTCAGTATAAACAGTACAATATGGATACAATGTGGACAGCCAAATGGGCCAGATTTTGGAAAAAAAAATCACAGATCTGTTATATAATATTATGAGTGTTTTTTGTGGACTTATTGAACGGTACAACGATATGGCCAAAAGTTTGTTGACACCTTACCAGCACACCCATATAAATGTGTTTTCCCCAAACGGTTCCACACAGTCTAAGACACAGTTATCTAGAACAGGGGTTTCAACCATTTGGGACATGTGCCCCCTTAAGTTTGTCTAATTTCACTTGCTCTGACTCAATCTCACTAAACACCTTTAGAATGAACTGAATCACTCCAGACGTCCTCACTCAACGTTAATTTCTGATCAGGTGGAATCAGATGAAAAACATTTACAAAAGTGTGGTGGTTATTATAGGAGGAAGAGTTACAATATATCTGGAATAGAATGCTTAAAAATCACAGATAGATGTGATGGGCAGGTGGTTGAACTTTTAGTCTTATCGTGTATTTTTTAAAGAACAAAATTATATTCATCTAATTATTGTCCATCAAGTTTTGTGAACATGGTGTTGTAAAAAGTGAAATATAAGCTCATGTTTTTTACTGTAATACATAACATATATAGCATAACAGTACTGGATTGTATCTAAGGAATGTGTTTTCTAAGCTTCAGTATTTTGATGTTATCACTTGATAAGCTGTGCTGCTGTCAGTACTATAAGCAGGTTTTACTCGGGTTTTATGTATATGTTCAAAAGTTATAAATTATTAACACTTATTAATTATTCATTGCGTTTAAATGGCTAATAAATGTCTATTTCCTTGTCTCACAGAAAACACAAGACACTGTCTCTGATCAAAGATGGCCGTGTGATTGGAGGAATCTGCTTCCGCATGTTTCCATCACAGGGCTTCACAGAAATAGTTTTTTGTGCTGTGACTTCTAACGAACAGGTCAAGGTGAGGAAGAAGCTGATATCAGGTTTGATCGAACATATAACCCTGTAAAATTGTTTGTACAGAAAAGGATTTGCTTTTCGAACACCGAGTTAACTCTGGTTTTTCTCAGGGTTACGGGACACACCTGATGAATCACCTAAAAGAGTATCACATCAAACACAAGATTATCAACTTTCTCACGTATGCTGATGAGTACGCTATTGGCTACTTCAAAAAGCAGGTCAGTGCAGTGGAGGAGGTACTGAGCAGATTCAACACCATTATATAATTTATTTATAAATGTACGCAATAGTTTTTCCGCATAGTCTAAGCGTTAAACACAACACTTACAATCTGCTGACCAATCTGATTGTTTGAATTTTACTGGGTTTTCTGGGAAATGTGTCACTTTTTTACCAGTCCACCTAGAAAGAGAACCATTGTGATGCTCTGTTTTCCTTATAGAAGAGGGAAGCTGTTTTTCAAGCAGTGACATTGGGCGCTTATGAGAGTCAGTTAAATTCAGTAGGATTTTCCAAATGATGTGTTCAAAGTGTAGATTCATTTATTTACACATTTTACTATCCCTAATGAACCGCTTATAGTTCTAAGCCACTCTGTTTCGTGAACCTTTACATTTTCATGCCTTTGGTTTCTTTACATGACATTTACATGCCTTTTTGGGTAATAAACCTGCTCTGGAGTTCAGATCTTCTTCCGTCAGTCTGAAGCTCTCAGTGAGATTCCCAGTGAGTACTGCTAGTCAAAGCAGCATTAAAAAGAAAAGTTAACCCAAAAATAAAAATTGTCATTAATTACTCACCCTTGTGTTGCTGCAAACTCGTTAATGGAACACATGCCTTGTTTTCATTCGGAGAAAAACGCAACCTGTATAAAAGCTATTGGAAAAGTACTCTCATAGCTTCATAATATTACACTTGACCCACTGATTTCACATGGAATACTTTTCTGGGCCTTGAACATGGTAGTGCTGTCTGTGGAATTTCCCTCAGGTTTCATCAGAAATGTTAATTTTTAAGTCTATTCTATGACGAAGTACAGTATCAGAATTTATCATAGACAGAGGTTTGGCAATTGGTTATAATATATTCTACGAAGAGAAACTGCTGGTCTCTGTGCTGCTGGTGTTGTCTGTCTGGTTGTTTCACTAGTAATTTTACACCCCTATGCCTACACCTTCCCCTTGGCCTTTGAAACAAAGTGACACGGGGGGGGGAGTGATTAAAATATATACCTCTAAGAAATGGGACACATGCAGTGAAAAGCTAATTTACTGCCATTTTTATTTCTAACAGGGTATTCTGTCAAATCGTTGGGTAACAGTTATTCCCACAAAATATGTTGTGGGAATGTATCTGATGTAGCTGGTGTATCTTGGAATGTACAGTATCTGATGTAGCTGGTGTATCTTGGAAAATTTCTTACACCCCTACGTTTAAAGTGTGGTCCCTGGAAAATTCGTTTGAAGGGGTATCTGTCCTTCCCTTACTCCTACATGTTCCACCAAAATAGAATCGAGACACCCCTACTCCTTCACATGAATACTTTAAAACGGTGGGGTAAATAAAAGGGGTAGGGTTTAAGGGTAGAAATGGGACTGGGCTTTAGTGAAATGTCTGACATAAATGTGTAGCAGAGACATTAACCTGTAACAATCTGTAATGGAACGGTTCTGATAGAATCTCAGTTTAACACTTCAACACAATTGCAGTTACTTCTGTAAATTCTCTTTGGAATAAACACCAAACCAAAAAGGTTATCAATCTTGTCTTTTCTCTCTGTTTTAGGGGTTCTCCAAAGACATAAAGATTCCTAAATCCAAGTATGTGGGCTACATTAAAGACTACGAGGGAGCGACGCTTATGGGCTGTGAACTCAACCCCAGCATACCATATACAGAGTTCTCAGTTATCATCAAGAAACAAAAAGAGGTGTTTGTGTGTGTGTTTATTTTTAAATTACCGGTGTGTATACTCTATGTTTTTTTCATGTGGTTAGTGGAATAATTAGACCGCCTTCCCCAGTGAGCCTCATTTTTATAACAGAATAACGATGCAAGGTATTCAAGGTTTTACTTGGACCACAGGACCTGAGAACAGTTTGTAATACAATCGCCATCATTAAACAGTCAATTACTTTTCATACTGATTTGATTCAGTAGATTTTGATTCAATATATTTTAAATTAAAACTGTACGGATAAAGTCCTGATTTCTTTCTACACAGTTATAGAAGGTACATTATCTGGTGTTCTCCGGGTTACATTTCTTTTTCTTCTGTTTTTTTTCCTTTATATCGTCTATAGTTTTTGCTTGACAATGTTGATATGCTTCACATATAAGTATAATGCAAATTATGAGGTACTTATAAATAAAATATTTAGTCTAACGCAGCTCATTCGTTTACCCTGAACGGATTAACTGCAGAAAAAAAGTTTATTGAATTTAATAAAAAAGAATTTAAGTTTCCATTTAATTTTTAATTTAACCAAACAATGTTTTATAAGTCCTTTTTGTACATTTCTTTAGTTGAAGCTGGGTTTGGGGGATTCAGCTATAACCTGTGAATTTAAGCAGCACCTAAAAAGCTGATGAGTTTTCTGTAATAAAAATGAAATCTTCTGTCTGTTGTTAATAATTCCATTAAAGATCTTTTTCTGTGCCTCAACCCTGACAGATCATTAAGAAGCTGATTGAGAGGAAGCAGGCACAAATACGCAAGGTGTATCCCGGTCTATCCTGTTTTAAGGAGGGGGTTCGCCAAATTCCCATTGAGAGCATTCCAGGCATACGTATGTTACACCTCTGCTAGTAAGAAATGTAACTAAATTAATGTTCTTGTCTAATAAATCGCATTTAATTTCACTTGTTGTAGGTGAAACCGGGTGGAAACCTTTGGGGAAGAGGTAAGTTACTTTTTCATTTTTCTCACCTTACAAACAATTGCAATTGTAGTCTCATGGGTTAAATATGGACCAGAACTTCTTCACTAATTCTAATTAGTAGGGGTGGGAACAAAATCTATTTATCGATGCATCGCAATAGTCCAGAATCGATTCTAGTTCAAATAACATCATGACGGTGCATGCGCAAGACAGAAAGAGTGTAATCGAGTTTTTTGGAATTTGAATTTAATAAAATAAAGAATGAAAGCAGTCCAAAATGTACTGAACTGCTTTATTAGATACAGACATATATTTGCAACTTTTTTCTACTGTCTCACATCCCTGTGCGCATGCACGCTTACCAAACTACGCCAAGCGCAGAGGAGAAAAATGTGTTTACCCACACGCACAAAATGAGCGCAGACACAAAATTACAACTTAATAAACAGTTTAGTCTGTTACATAAGCACTGACTGACGCACGTACGTATGCTGGCGAATTCGGTTAATTTAAACAAAAATGGACAACAAATCAACATCAAATTTAAACTCAACCGTGTGGCAACACTTTGCAACGCTTCCACCGGATTCTAAAAATAGGCAAAGTGAATCACTCTGTCAGTGGCGGTTTTATTGCCAAGGATTTGTGCCCATTCTCAGTCGTGGTTAACGCAGGGTTTCGCACAGCGTTACAAGCGCTTGAGCCGAGATACAGTGTGTTCTCACTGCGTTATTTAAGTGTTCTTCATCATTGTTATAATAATCTGACGTTTCGATGCTTCATTTAGAGCTTCAGTTCATCCTGAACTTATCTTTTTTTAAGGTGGGTAACAACTAGAAACAAAAAGCATAGAAACTCCAATTCTGGTTAAAGATGTAAACATGTATTTACACAGCAGAAAAATTAGAATAAAGGGTAGATTAGGAATCGATTTGGAACTATTCACCACATAGTTTCTCCTCCTGCCAACAGTTTTATTGCCCTGACTGATTAGTGGGTGTGCATTCATGTACTGTAACTTGAGCGTTTTGGGGAATTTTGAAGCATCTGTTTGGTGTTGGTTTGTTTCAGCAAAGAAATGAAAGATCCAGATCAGCTATGCAGCACTTTAAAAAACATTTTACAGCAGATTAAGGTGATACACACTTACACACTCTTAAGAAAAAAATCAGCACTGATTCTTTGGAAATGGTCCATAACTCTGTATGTGCATGTCCTCCTTTTCTTCAGTCCCACCAGAATGCATGGCCCTTTATGGAACCTGTAAAAAAGAATGAAGCACCTGGATATTACCAAGTTATTCGCTTTCCTATGGGTATGAATGATTTCAGGAACACAACATTCAGTTACACTCGTTCTTAAAGTTTCTTCTAAGAGTGTTTCTTCTTTTAGTCTCCATCACTTTGATTAAACTTTTTTCAGTTGGGTTTATTGGACCGATGTCTTGAAACTCAATTAGTCTCAGGCTAAAGAAAGCATCTGACATACATGACGTTTCACAAAATCACAACCTGAATTCCAAAAAAAGAAATGAAAAAAAAAGACTTTTTGTATGAAAAAAGACAATGTAATGAAAAGAAACCGAACTTACATTTTATTAAAAACTGAATTTGACTTTATTCTGTTTTATATAAGGGACTTTGGAGAAGAGGTGTGTAAAAACACAATGTAGATGACAGTGAAAATAGAAAAGAAATGAGCCTCAATAGTAAACTCATCTTCCTTTAGGGGACATGAATATTTAATCCACAGTTGTACCAAGTGTAAGAGTCTGAAAAGATGTTTATTGTACTTGGAGCAACAAAAAGGATGCACTTCTGATCCATCATCTTAAAATGGATCCCATTATAGATTTTTTTTTTTTAGGTTTCCATGTTGTTGATCATAAAACCCTGAATTATTTCTTACAGGTGCCTTTTTGTTTTTTACTTCAAAATTATTTTAGGTTTAGTGCGTTGATTTCCCTTTTCCTTAAATATCTCTACCTGTGCCAGGACTGACTCTAAATGAAATTGTTACAAAATGATTACCTTTGCAGGTAAATAATAAAATGTTTTACTAAGATATATATTTTTATTTCTTCTGTTAGACTTGAAAACTATGACTGAGCGCCTGAAGAGTCGCTACTACACCACCAGGAAGCTGTTCATGGCAGACATGCAGCGGATCTTCACTAACTGTCGGGAGTACAACCCGCCCGAGAGCGAGTACTACAAATGCGCTAACCTACTAGAAAAGTATTTCTACATTAAGATTAAAGAGGCTGGCCTCATTGATAAATAGAACAGTCTAAAGAAACGTTATGCACTTTCTTTATTTAAGGGGCATGTCGCACATTGGCAGCATGAACTTGTTCCAGCAGAAAACAGTTTTTGCTGTTTACAACTGGAGGTCGTAGCACAAAAACTGTACAGTACAGCAGCTGAACTTTAAAAGTCTCTGGTAGTGCAGATGAGCTTCTAGACACATGTGTAGTGTGTGTAATCCATGATAGGACATCTTGTGGTGTCTATAATTGTCCATCATGTTTCTTAAACATGAGCCCCTGCCAAAAACAAGGGTCCCCCCCCGATTTTCCACCTGTGTATAAGTACATCAACTTTAAATAACAGCTGTATATTTTTCTATAGAACAGAAATTGGCCTCATATAGATGTATTTTCTATAACATAACCTAAAAAGCCACACACTTCTGCTACATTTACTATGTAAAATCTGCACTTATTTAAAAACACTGTTATAAATACGAGCATTTGTGAAAAGGTTCAGGAGAAAATATGCCATGTGGTTGTGTCTCTGTATCAGACACAAATGTTAGTCTTAGGGGCCGTTCACATACTGCATCTTTTGCACGCCTAATTTTATTATTTCTAATGAAGCTGCGCGGCAAGTGTACGCAAATAGATAGTGACGCACATACGGGGCTACACGCAAGTTTTTTCCAGACACGTCCGCACCACAGAGGGATAAACATCCTAATTTTTTAGAATGTTGCTTTCTTACCTTTCATGTTACAAACCTAGGCAGAAAAATGGAGGAGCAGGTCACCATTGTGTTTTTTTATTTTCTTTGTAAATATGGTTTATAGCAGAGTTACAGCAAGGGTGACAGAGTTACAATCAGTTGCTGAAATTGCCTTGTTTTAAATGTAGAGGCCAGCTGATGAAGCAACAAGCTGATGGAGCACTTTGGGGGAAAAAAGGAAAACGAGCACAGCTAGCGTTTGCCAGGCGTTTTTAAAGATATGATATGTGAATGTCCCTTTATTCTTTTTGGTCTTAATTGCTATACAAGTGATACAAAAACACAACCTTTATTTTAAGACAACAGCAAAAGAAAATGTGCAATAACATAGATTTGTTGTTTTGTAAAATGTTTGTACTTTGAAATCTTTAGGAAGTGATGAACTTTGTATTGCCATTTTATAGAATTATTAAAATTTTAGATCATTCAAACATCTGACGTTTGTGGCACTCGTGGTCTTCTAGTCTAGTACAGTTATATGTAAATAAACAAATCATCCCTTTACCCGCGTTTGCACAGAATAGCTGAAGTCCTGTAATAGGACAAAATAAAGTTCTAAGCCACCTTTCGCGCAATACTCCGTGACGAATCAGTTTCATGTGGCTGCTTACAAAGAACACAATGAACAATGGCTAGAACCTGCCTGAGGAGCACAACAGGACAAAGAAACCAGGTGTGGAACAGCAAGAGAGAACCTATTCGAGGAGTACACCTCAGAACACCGAATCTGGAGGTAGAGCACATCAGGACACAGAGTCTGTGGTGCGGTGTACTACAGATGCAGAGAGCATTGTAAATCTTTATTCTCCTGTTCAAAGAATAACCACAGCACAGTCCCGTTTTCCTTAATGTCTGCAGATTGGTGGAACGCAGAGCTGTCAGCATTTTAAAGGCTCCCCATAACCCGCAATAGCACAGCTGTAGAAAGGATGAGATGTAGGTCGCACTGGATAATGACACAAATGTAAATGAGTAAAATCCAGCACCACCAAGCTGCCACTGTTGGGCATCTAACCCTCTCCAAGGTGACTCTGTGCTCTAAAAAATATATATTTTGACTGTGCTGTAAAGTAAATTTGACAGAGACTTCCATTCTTCTTGTTTGTGTTAAGGGAACCGTCGCCATCTGTTTACAGTCTAATTCAAGAGTTTGGTGTTCCAGAAGGTTTGGTTTCATGATTGTTACCTCTTGGAATAATTATTCAAAAATTAATTTTGTTATGCTGGTTAGACACAGTTATATGCAGGCTTTGTGTTTGTACCTTAAGTAGTAAAACACAGTGAATAGTTGATGTTTATGGCTTAACACTAATAATGCTCATAGCCAAGTTCCGTTAACCACACTGACTAATTTTTTAAAATGTTATATCCAGATTTAAATATACACAAAAATAAACATCATCATCAAATTAAATTTCCCACATCAACAGAATACACAGCTGCCAAACTACTACTACTATCAGGGTGGCTCAAATGGTTAAGGTGCTGAGTTGTTAATCTGAAGACCAGAAACACCTGGGTTCAAGCCCCACCTCTGGAAAGTCAACCACTGTTGGGCCCTTGAGCAAGACCCTTAACCCCTCCTGCTCCAGGGGCGCTGTATCATAGCTGACCCTGCGCTCTGACCCCAACTTACTAAGATGGGATATGCGAAAAATGCATTTCATTGGCTCTGTACATGTACCTTGCACAATGAATTGAATATTATTATACAGTACTAACATTAACCTAGAATAAACATCAGGATAAACAGAACTACAGTCTAAAGTTTTAACTCAGAGTATCAACATTCAAAAAAAACAAGCCAAGCCATTTTAGTGCTTTTTTTTCCAGTTTCGCTGCAAAAAAAAAAAATAGCTTATAAGCCCCTGTCAGCTGGCACCGTGTTGTTGTGGGCTCAGGCACGAACACACGTCATTGTGCTCCAGTGACCAGGGTTCAATTCTGGCTCAGGTCCTTTGCAGTTTCACGCCCCTCTCTCTCCTTCCCTCCCTCCCATTTCATCCCTGTCCTGTCAGTTTAACAAAGGCAAATTTCCAAAAATATAACATCAATAATATACCAATGAGTCAAAAACTCAAGCATTTTTTATTTTACAACTCAGGTTAGAGCCATCAGATGGGTTAGGCATTTGTAATTAGATAACCTTTAATCCCAAGAGTTCCAACTTTTTTTTTCTATTTAATGGCACACATTTTGACATGTAGTGTAGGTTCAGTGGTTAAGGTGTAAGAATTGAACACAGTATTTTCCAACCAGCAGTACCACCAACACTAAACACTGGAGTGTGGCCTTTAATCCAGAAAACCGCTTAGTTAAGTAAATAAATGAGATGAATGTAAAATCACTCTGTATGGAAACATTCAAAATGCCAGAAAAACCACTAGAGTTAAAGGCCTGTTGTGCCATGATCAGTTACGCCAGTTACCCCGTATTTTAGTAATCATATATTAGTAGTAAAGGGAGATTTAACACTTATCGACACTGGGGATAACAAAATAAATCCATCACAAGGTCTTACGAAGATACATTTATTCTTAACACGTGAAACATATAGTATAAAGATTTCAAACTGAATAAATTATATTCATTAAGCCAAAAACATCAAGAGTTTTAGCTACATTGTTTAAAATACAAATATGCAGAATTTATAGCACTTTGGGATCAAGTAAGATTTCTTTAGGAATCGTCTAGATTTGGTTAAATGTAGAGCTCGCTTTAGAGCCATAGGCATATGAAATTTGACATTTTTCCATACCATGAACTAATGTGTTTGAGTTATAAAGAGAGAAAATCCCAGATGTATGTGAAAGAAAGAGATTAAATAAACACATGGAAATGTGCAATGAAGAGATCTTGGGTGTAACTTTTAATTAATCAAAGATTAAAAAGCGTGAATAGCGCAACAAGGTTAGCGAGAAAAAGAGCAAAGTCTATTGTACATCATTATCTACATTGCAGCCTGGACCGCATCTTAAGCTCAAGAACAGTCCTAAGAGGTGATTTCCTTGAGGGTCAAGTCATACAATCAAGGGACGAAGAGGTCGGGGTGTTGTACACGATACTTTGGGGAAATATGTCTTTCCTCCGCTCTAGATAAAAAAAAATAACTTTTAAAAACTACAGTTTTTGCTGCCACGACAGCAGTATCTCAGTGTGAAACAGTATTATTATTACTACAGTATGTTTACAGCTCGTCACTCCAAGGTGTACAGTACAAAAAAAAAAAGTCATACAATCTACTGTACAGGCCTTCCATTTACAGTTGTCTGTTCACAGCCGATAACCTGGTCCCTGGGCTCAGTGTATACATCATCCGAGTTACAATTTACAGCACAAACAAGAGTCTTAAAAGGTATAGTCTTCAAACAAGAACTAGACCATGGTGTCTTTCAGCCCAGTACATCAAACGGACCACTGGGCACCATTACTTCCCAAACTTACTGTAAATGTGACAGCAACTTTGGTTAGTTAGTTTTGTTTTGTTTTTTTATTCACTTTTCATTTTAATTAAAAAACATCCTTCCAAAATGGTAGCACACTCTTTCAAAGGTCATAGATGTCCACATTAGTTTCTCTTTACATTATTTGTGTTAAATCCACTTTGTGAAATCTTTACTTTAGAACGAAGCATGGTAGAAAGCACAATCAGAGAAATTTGAGGTGATTTTTGTATAAATTAAAAAAAAAAAAGGACAGTCAGGTTTTCATAATTTCTCCATTCACACAGTTTTAAGGTTAAATAGAAAAAGGGAAAAGATTTCAGCCCCACAGCTGTCATGACTGGCCAATCAAAAACAATACATCACAGATCACGTGCGACACTCCAGAGTTTAGAAGAGGGGACACAGAGACATCTAGTAACCGTGACTGGTACAGCATGAACTCCGAGTGGTTCTCCTCTACTTTGGCAAGAGCATGCAGGGCAAGGGCAGCCCGTCGCATCATGTCCACACTAGCTTGTTCAAAGTGTGGCCCCTGTATATGAAGCAGTGAAGCCTGGCTTTGTTGAAACTGTGTGGCTGCTAAACTGTCCTCCAGAAACCCAAGAAGGTTCCCTATACTGCCCTTCTGCACAGCAATTGCTCGAGCTGCCATGCTGTCACCCTGGGCCAGGTTGGCCAACAGCACTACTGCCATTTCCCGACACACAGGTACCTTGCGGTCACCAACCAAGCGTACCAGTGAACTATAGAACTTTTCCAAACGACTAAAGGGTGGCGTGGCCAAAATGAGGTCAACATTATTGTCCTGAATGCTGAGCTTGCTAAGGGTTTCAAGAACCATTGTCTGAGGAGAAACTGTTCTGTTAAGCCCTAAGGTGGGGAAGGGATCAATGGCTGCTGCTGAGGGGCACACAGCCCAGTGGAGAAGACCATCCAGCAGGGGCAAACAGATACTTTCTGGGTAGATGGATAGGTCCAACTGGCCAGAGATGTTTGCCAACGTAACCAGACAGTTTTCTCGCAGAACCTCCAGACAGTCCCACCACCATTCATCTTGTTCACTGCTGACTCCTTCACCCTCCCCATCCTCTTTCTCATAGGTGACAGGGGCCTCCTTGCGCTCTGGATGCTGGTGGTGAAGGAGTACCACACGACCCAGTATAAGCAGCAGGCCTGAATGTTTGGACATTTCGCTGTCATTGCCAGGAATGAAGGACAGACTGCGGACAATGTTAGAGATGCATATGCAGCGGCGGGCTAGTGCGTCTTGCCAGTCTGACAATGTGCACAATGGGGATTCATCCTTGCTTTGTGGCTCATCTTCAAGAATCTTAATGCTGCGGATCTGCTGCGATTGCTCAATCCCAAATAGGAACTTGTTATCCTTTTGCCCATTTTCTATGGCATTCCGCATGGATTCTTCAGCCACTGTTGCTGACCAGCCAGTCAGCATGTCATCAACAGTGGCCATGATGGTAGCAGGTGCACCGGCAGTAGCTGTAGCGTTGTTCTCCTTTAACGGATGGCCTGAGGAGGGTTGAGACTCTGGTTGCTGCCTATTTTGCTGGTATGGTATGCTTCTCTCATACTTACTTTTGTTCTCAGTAATTAGGTCCATGATTGGAAGTACCTCTTTTTTCACAGGCACAGGCTTGTGAGGTTTTAGCAGCTTTATCTTGCTTTCAAAGTGAGTTTGGATGTGCTCTGTGGTGTCACCCCCACCAACACTCCAGTGAATAAGCCCACTCTCGAAACTCTGTCGCCGACCTAACCTGTCAGTGCGACTAATAATAAATGGGTCTTTTCTGCACACCACCTTAACAGGAAGCTTGTCAAATTTGCTAGCCTGTTGAAGCTTTTCCACTACTGCATCACTATCCTGAAAGGTAGTTGATAACACATGCTCTTTGGATAAAACGTCTCCTTTCATTGCTTCAGCAACTTCACTAGAATTCTGGTCAAGCTCATCTTTCTCATGCTTGGCGTGTAATTGTGATGTGTACTGGCTACTACTCTCCTCGTTGTCCTCTTCTTCATCTATTTGCCCAATTTCTGGGCTTTCTTCATCAGATAAATTACTGTCAGCAGCATGTGGGTCAATCAGTGTTTTCTGCCCAGGATCTCCAACCTCATATTCTTTTAAGATGCCAAAAATTTCAATAAGGCATCTTCGGAAGTACTCCACTATTAATTCAAGGAAGCCGGGAAGCTGAAAGAAAACAAAAACATGACCAAACTGAATTCACCCATTTAGACTATGTTTAATGCATCGCAACATATTCAGTATATCCACAGTGCTGCAGACTTTGCACGCACAGCTTACCTGACACAGACTAAAGGTTGAAATACTGTTATCATCATACAGAAGAATACTGATGGTGTCCAAGGCCCAAGTGCTCTCTGCCAGCAAACCTGATTTAAGGGACATCATGACTCTCCAGGCTTCTGGTGTCCCTACGTACATAAGCATTGATTTATACAAACACAAAAACAAAGAAAAAAAAACAGGTAATGCACATTATACACCCATAGCAAGGAGGTGAGGTTTTCAAAGGGTTCTTTACCAATATCTTTCATCGTAAGTCGGCGGCGAGGTTTAAGGATGGGCTGGGTCGCCTCCACAGATCCTGGTGGAAATCCTACATCCCTCCGTACCATAGGAGGTTGTACTTGTTGCTGGGGTATGTGTGAAGCTTGGACTTGAGGTACAGCTTTATGAATCTTTACTGCAGTATGCATATAAGGGGTCTTGCTGGGTGATGTATTGTTCTCCACGGTGCCCGACATGGGTGCTGGACTTGATACCTGTGAAATATGATTTTGAGAGGACTGAAAATTGGATTGTAGTGTTCTAGACATGGGTGGGCCAGCACCTCCAGGTCCATAAGGAGGTTGCCTCTGGTTTACATGGCCAGGCCATGCACCTTCATGATTCATTCGCTGGTCTGAAGGCAACATGTCTTCAGAACGGTTTATGCCATGGTACCCTGGGCCTTGAGAGGAAACTCCAGGAGTTCCCTGACAACTGGGATAGTTTGGATAGTTCATGTCATTTCTGCTTTGCCACACGGGACCTTGGGGGCCATCAGGGACAGAAGACAAGGAGCTACCCATCATCTGGGGTGGCATGGAGGACTGAGGGTTAGAGCTGCCAGCATTAGTCCCCCGGTCCCGTCCAAAACCAAAAGGGAACTGACTCTGTGGACCAGGTGGTCGTCGATCTGTGCCAGGGTAGGCGTTATACTGGTTGTACATGTCCTGTTGGGGCTGGGGTCCACCTGAGGGTTGAGGGCCCTGCTGCTGCTGGCCACCAAATGGATACATTTCTCCCTCGTGGCGCTTTGCCATGGGACCATATCCAGCATCTCCAGGCCTCTTTTGCGTGTAATTCTGCAAGATTGATATTATTTGGGAACTCTTTATTACATGATCCACACCTTAAATTAACAAATGGGTCAAAAGACATGTTTAGTACTGTACAAACCGACTGCTGTGGGTAGATTCCAGGCTGCTGATTTGGGTACGGTCCACTAGGTGGTGCACTTTGGCCAGGGTACTGATTAACATAGGAATCAGGCCTGCAGAAAAAAAGAACTAGGCTAAATAATATCTATTAAACACAAACATAAAATCACATTCAACATGACAAAGAAATTCTTTTTAAAGATTTATAAAGCATGTTTGCCATTATTTAGCTGTTAAGACAGTAGGTGAAGGCGGAGTGGGGGGGGGGGAAATCCCAAGTCAGCTTCAAACTTTGGTTGCTTTGAGTGCAATAGCATCATGTATATGTAAAAACACTACACAGTATGCCAAGAAAAAAAATGCCAACCTTTGTTGTTGTGGATTAGGGGAATACATCCCTGCGTCAGCACCAGAAGGCATGGCGTTTGGCTGTGGGGCTCCAGAACCTATTCTGCCATCTGGACTTAAGCCTGGCTCTTGCCTGTAACAACAAAGAGTAAAGGAGTATGATCTTCTATTTACGATTGAGTTCATCACCTTGTGTAAATATTTAAACAAACACTAGTACATTTGTACATCGCCTTTGAGTGCCTGCACATGAAAGATTATAAGTGTAGCCGAGCGTTCGTCGCTGGTTCGCCTAAACACTTGAATTTAATATAATAAGGAACGAAATCAGTCCACAATGTACTGAACTGGTTTATTAGATACAGACATGTATTCAAAACTTTACCATGTCTAAACTTAATAAACAGTTTAGTCTGTTACATAAGCACTGACTGACGCACATACGTATGCTGGCGAATTTGCTGCATTTGAACAAAAATGGACATCAAATCAACATCAAATTTAAAATCGACTGTGTGGCAACACTTTGCAACGCTTCCACCGGATTCTAAAAAATAGGGAAATAAGAGTAAATTACTCGGTCAGTGGCGGGTTTTATTAGCAAGGATTTGTGCCAGTTCTTCAGCGTGGATAACGCAGGGTTTCACACACTGTTGCAGTGTACAGCGTGTCCCCATGGCGTTATTTAACTGTTCTTTGTAATTGTTATAATCTGATATTTCGATGTTTAACTCAAAGCTTGTTCATCCTAAACTTATCTTTTTTAAATGGATATCATACAGAAATTCCAACTAGAAACTTTGATTTTGGTTAAAATGTACTGTATTTACACAGCAGAGGAAAAGGTGTAGATTAAGAATCGCTTTGGAATCAGATTGTGACTCCCTGATGTTAAAGATTCTTACCCCTAACGTAGATACACACAGTATATATACATACATTTATATGATTATGTGAGTTATTGAGCACATGGCAAAATTGACATACTGCTTATCTCATCCAGTATTCTGTACCTTCGTTCATATCCTGGTCCGTATGGTTGTCTGTGACCTAACTGCAGGTTACCAACGGGTCCTTGAGGTCCTTTGTTAAACTGTTCACTCATTCCACTGTTGGAGACTTGTCCTGGATTCATAAACTGCTCCCCCGCTAAATGTCAAGCAGATGCACAGTAAAGTAAGATTTCCTGCTATTGCAGTATTTGATGTAAAGTTGTAAGGTAAATATTAAGGACTCTCACCTTTTCTCATACCACTAAAATGATCTTTATTAGGCTCGTATGGTCCTAAACGTCCGATCATATCCGGTGGACCCCCCATTCCAGGCTGGAAGCTCGAGTTAGGTGTAAGGGAGCTCCACCTGGCAAAAGCGGGGTCTCCACCTTCAGCAAATGGGTCCTGAACGTTAACACTGCTCCTGTTTGAAGATTACACAAAGACAGCTGTTGGCTTATAGATTTTAAATCTTTGAAACATTTACTAATGTGCTGAGTTTATTTGTATTCTAGACATACCGCACACCGGGCAGGGGGGGCATCTGGCTGTGGGGTGTTGAAGCAGGGGTAGGGGGTTTTAGATCATTTCCTTCAGTCATAGAGCTGCTAGTTGACTGTGGAGTCTGAGGGCCCTGTAAAGATCCAGATCCCGCTAGGGAGACATACAGAAGACCAATTATTATCATAAGCATCTGGCACCTACAACAATGCCATGGTCAAATGTCAAGTCAAAGATTATCTTCATTTGGTTGGAGTGAACATAAGTCTGGATAGAGTTGGTCATTGCATTAATATTGTGTCAAGTCCATCTAAACAATAACTTAAATACAATAGGATTGCACACCACATTTATTGGCATTCATTTTGATAAAAGACAAAACAATTAATAAAAATTTATCTGGTTAGGTGGGGTGTTTGACAGCGAAAAAAATAAGAGAAACTGAAGAAAAAGAAAATTCTTTTATAATTGAATCACATGACAAATTTTACTCCTTGCTAACACTTTGGTACCATGTTAAGGATGTGCACTTACCAGGAGATGGTGGCTGCACCTTTGCCAGGTTCTTTTTGGGGTCAGTGTTAAAAATGTCTGGAGGTGGGTCCTCACCACGCTCAATTTTGCACTCAAACGCATACAGACACTGAATGTACTGCTTCTTCAGGGAGCTAGCTGCACTGCTGGATGTCCCAACATTTAGGTTAGTCGCCAACTCCCTCCACTTCTTATTCTTATTTACCTGAAAAAAAGAATTATGAGATGTGATGAGATAATTGGATGGTCAATAAAGGCTTGACTATAGAAATACATATGTTTCTCTACTGAAAGTTTCTTTGAAAAAATATCATCAAACAACTCACAAAATTATTGGATTTTTATGTAGTATTATTTTATGGCTCATTTTCTATGAACAGAAGGTTCAACATGTGACCAGGTTAAGAGACTAGAAAAGCTGTTATGGTTTTGAATCACTTTGATTTGTTGGATTCTACATGACACTGAACAAAACAATCTGATTTGTTTCTTTATACATCGGTCAAGTGCCGTTTTGCTCAATGAAATCTTTTGTGCAGGATGACTTGATATTTCTAAACTTTCTTCATTAAAAAAATTGCAAGTTGAATTAAAGTTCCGGTCCAAAGTGCCACAACTAGCTAAAATTTAATACTGCTTAGCATCTGAAACACACTTACCTGCATAAGGCCACCAATCTCTTTAACAGATGCATAGAGACAGAATAGGTCGAGAGGTTTACGCCCAACCGCCGGTAGGTTGGTCATGCCCATGGATTTCTCTTCAGCAAAAGCCAGGTAACGGTCTACCCACATCTTTCTCTCTGGCTCAGTGCCTAGCTCATACAGCCGTGTTATTTTCTCGTTGGTGGTGGTGGATGAATTTGACTTCTAGAATGTCAACAACCAAGAAAAAATTAATTCAAAAAATCTTTTAAAAATGTGAACATTAAAAATATTTCTACAACAAATGTATTAGCTCTAAAAGGGCCCATCGGAAGAGACATGACAAGTTGATTGAACGGAAATGTGTGCTGGAAGTGTGTGTACATAACCACCCTATAATGATAAGGGTTTTTTTTTTTTTTTTTCGTTAGAATAAAATTTCCCCTTTATCAAATCATGCTGTTTCCAGATGCCTGTTTATGTGATGTCACACAAACCAAGACCATGATGGTTTTACACTGTAGTTGGGATGGGAATTTTTCCAATCTGGTAACCCTTGTCAGAATAAAATGTCCTACGTTGTTTCGAGGTTGGAACAGCTAAGCTAGGATTTAACTAAATGTTTGCACAAATAATTTTTTACCAGACTGCTTCATAAACGAGACTTGGTATTCATGTTGTCTTATTACCAGCTGTGTATGTTGTGAGTAAAGATAACATGGTAACACTTCATTAAGTTTACCTTTGTATAGAACTCATAAAAGTTCTGTTAATGAATCTGTTAATGATTAATAAGTCATTTGAAAATTATTTGTAATGGTTTTGGAGCATTGTAAACGCCCCACAGAACAGAGGGGTAGAGGGAACAGAGCTCATTAACATTTAAAGCAAAATGTACTAAACTAGTTGCTGACAATAGAGCTGTTGTTAACAAGGTTAACAAGGACTTTTTTACATGACTAATTTGATGTGTCCATCAAAGTGTCCATTACAACCCTAAACAATCATATTGTGGAAAATCGGCTTGTGAAAAAACGTTCATCTGATGGGCTGTTTAAAGGCCACGACTCATGACCACACAGTCCCACAGCTCTACCTTTTTTGATTCAGTCTTGGGCGTCCCATCAGCTTTATTATTTATCTTCTGGTTTTGGTTAAGCTTCTCCATGCCAAACTCTGGGCTGGGAGCCAAAGCTGGAGGACAAAGAGAAAATTAAGACAGTAGATAAAGGTATTTGAGGTATTACTGACTAAAGCATTATTCTGGCGTAAGATACAACAGGTAAAATTCTTAAGTATTTCTGTGGCGCTGTATAAAGCTAACCTGATGAGTTGGTGGTCACATTGCCTCCCATGGGGTACGGCCCTGCCTGGTTCATTACCCCATGCATGCTGTTCATAGGAGGTGCGTACGGAGGACCAGCTCCCATCATCCCCTGATTCATGCTGGGATAACCCGGAGGTCTGGAAAAAGCAAATGCAGAACGATAAAGAGAAAACCTCAGTTTAATTCTCACTGCAAAATGTGTCCTCATATCATGTCTTCAGAAACCAAGTGAAATGATAGCTTTCAGCAGCTACTGGACGGAACCACCATTTATAGGCCTGTGGATGATATTAAATCAGTGGTTGTACATAAGAACTCCAAGCACACGGTTCATTTTGGGGGGTTGTTACTCTTACGCAAACTACAGGACACAGTCGAGTGAACAGATCAGATCATTTTCAGTAAATTCAGATAAAATGCTCCTGGCTCTCACCTGTGTATTGAGTTAGAAGGACCATGGTGCATGCTTGGTGCGCTCAGATCTTGAGCTTTCCTGTTCATGCCAGGTGGAGGGCACATGCCAGAAGCCACCTGAGGCGGTATACCACTCATGTTGGGACTTATGCCAGGACCCGGATTGGGACCGTACGGCCTCGAGCCTATCTGCCCTGGACCCATCCGCCCAGGAGGCATACCGCTATATGCGCCGCCTCCTCCCTGTCCTGACATGGGATTCATAGGGCTGCCCATATTTGGACCACCGGGATAGTTAGGACCAGACATGCCACTGTAGCCGGGCTGCCTCTGGTAGCCTGCGGGGAAGAGGGCTAATTGTAAAACGAGTCTATCACAGGCAGACAGATATGTACAAAGGACCAGGTGCTGCTTCAGCATAGACATCATCTGCATGAATATAAAATGAAATATATGAATATGAAAATAAATTGATAATTAAATTACTATTATTTATTATAATATTGCTCAGACATATTTTCTGCTATGTAAATCCGAAGCAAGGAACATTACAAAGAGCTTTCGTTTTTTAACTGGGACAAAGGCAGGTGTCAGGCGAACCCACTGACACACCAGCAAGATGATACCCGTGACCGAAGTGCTGCAAGTCCCAAAAAACTAGCTGTAGACCTCTGTAATAATATTTGTGTTGTAAGCTGAATGAGGAAATAAAACTAGTTTTGGGGTAAAGCATTGATTTCTGTTTTTTGATTAACTACACGCTGTTATACACTTTGCCCAAGACAATTCATTTGATACATTTTGACACATCAAGCACAATTTCAGCCCCAGTTTCTTTAAGAATGCTGATAAAAAGACATAAATTTCATGCAAACTTTACATTTTGAGGTCAATTATCCATTTCAACCACACCAAGTTATATAGAATGCAAAATTAGCATATTACCCTGAGGAACATACTGGCCTCCCTGTGGCCCGTAGTTGCCCATGGAGTGGTTTTGAGGATAATGCCCCATCCCAGAATGCACCTGGCCTCCAGACTGCAGGCGTGGGGATAAGGCAGAGGCAGGCTGAGGAGAGCCGTAAGGAGGCACCTGTGAGTTCCGCATGTAGACTATGAAAAAAATACAATAACCAAGAATTAAGAGATGGCTGCATGTATATATTCACTTATCAGACACTGATCAGAAATATAGAACAAACACTGGCCAGCTTTCATACCCGTGTTCCAGTTACACCGTGTTTCAATATAAAATGTTATCATTAGAAACCCCTTATTCCAAACAGCTGAAAAAAAATTGTGCTGTTTAAGAGAGCAACTAAACTGGCCCATTTCTGACCTGTCCAGGCAAATCAGCATTTGCATGTTCAGTAAAGGTCTCGAAACAGCCAGAGAGAGTGAGCTCTCCACATGTACTTGTCAGACAGGTAGGTTTTTGAGAAATAAATGCTATTACGAAAGGTAAATTTCTGAAGAAACTGCAGAGATCTTAAATGTGTGATGTATACACTGCCACCCAACAGCACAAACTGCTTATGAGGAGTTCTGTGAAGACCAGTTAAAGCTGGCGTAGTGAACAGCGCGTGAACATACATGACCCTATTGTGCTGTGACTTTGGTCGTGCTAAATCATTACAGCAACTTAAATTTTTTGAGTTTATCCAGCCCAACGAATTACTCTGAATCAGTTACAACATTATTTCAGTAGGTGGCACCAATGAGTGCTTTGTGTCCCATTAAAATTAATCTTAAAATGTTTTTATTATTATGCAAGCTTGTTAACTGCAGGGCTGCAACTAAAGATTATTTTGAAAGGTGAATAGTCTCTGATTATTAAAATGATCAATCGGTTAACCAGGAAGATTTTTTAACCTTTGCAAACAGAAGAAGAAACAAATTACACCTGTTGTGAATATTAAATTTTGTTAATGATTAATCAGAAGGCTTTTATCAATTATTCTGCTTATGCGATTAGTTATACATATTTTAACTAATAAATAAAAAAAAAAGCTTCCTCAAAATGTCAATTACATTATTATTCCTATTTTTACTATTTAACATACGTTATAAAAAATAAGATACAATTTTAATAATTGGTTTTATTTTTTAGCTTTGTTTTTTTTTAAGCATTCACTAATTCACTAAGTTTTGCCACACTGACTGGAGAGCTGCTTTAAAACATCCAAATAACCCTAGGGTGACATCATTATTATGTATTCAGCATCTTAAGTGCTGTATGTTTATCTTTTTGTATTGAAACTGTACTAGTCCTGCACTACAGTGCCACACTGGTTGAACTGCGCTATTGCAGGCCCTCACAACAGGTCAAAAATGATCAAATGACTATCTGACAATAATAATTGTGGACAATTTGTTCATAATGTCAAAAAATCAACTCAGTAGTGTACAGAGTTAATAAAACTGATCTGTCCAGTCAGTGTGCAACATCAAGAAAGACATTGCAGGCAAGTTTTGAAAAAGTGGTCATGAATTACATGATATAATAAAAAATAAATAAAGGTTTGCAAACAAACAAAAAAAAAATTTCTGGTACTACAATAATTTTACAGTGCACTTTTAAAGTGCATGGTATTGCCAATACAGTATTCTTGGTAAAAGGCATGCAAACATCTGCACTGCGAATAGTGAGTCAGCAGAGCCTCACTGAACACAAGAAAACACATGAATGACTAACGGCTCAGCTAACACACGCACGCCGCCTGTTTAGGGACTATTAGTGACTAACCAGCTGCATCATTAATATGTAAAGGTAAAGTTATGGTTCTAAAGCTGTGAGAGGTGGTTCACAGCCCCTAAACATAACATTCGCAAACCTCTGATATTCTGGATAGAAAACCAATAAAATTAAGATGTTTAAACAGCAGAGACAGTATGAGAATGAGGGAGAGAGAACAAACGATAGGGACAGTGAGAGATATAAAGAGACCGACAGAGTGTGAGAGTGACATTTCATGTTTGTGTACATGGTATAAATGTATTAGCTCTTTACAAAAAAAAACTGTATTAGGGATTTGACTAATACTAATACTAAATTTTTCAGTCTGCTGATATATTTTTTTCTTTTTTCAGAAAAGACTTTGAAAATAAAAGATGTTTGCAAATGCCTCACCTCTGTCCTGGCCAACAGTAGACTGGTTTATGGAAGAATGCAAGATTCCATCTGATTGGACACTGGAAGGTCGGGAGGGCATCTGACTTCCTGAGAACAGAAAAAAAGAAAAGCTGAGCGAGACTTTTAAAATAACACTGCAAAACTGAAACTGCATTGAGAAACAGCGTGGAGTCGATGATCTGTGTAACACAACTAAACATGCTTAGGCAAATTCTACACTGATACAGAAACATACAATCAACATTTTTTATTTATATTTAAATCACTAAAAAAAGTCTATAGAAATATTAGGACTGTGTAAAAATATCAATACACCTAACTATTGCGATATTTTTTTCTACAATAGAATATTAATATTTTAATTTCTAGTATCAATACATTTTTAAAATAAATATAAATTACCCTCCGGCTTTGTATTAGTTGCCATATGATTAAAAATTTATAATTTTTTAAAGTATTGCAATATATTGTATTGCAACCCATGTATTGTGATATGTTTTCTATGGTGGAGCCCTTGCCAAACCACATTTCTGAGGGATTTCTTACTTATAATCTGCCTCATTTGAAGCAAGACAGATCTTTTTTATTCCTGTGTATGAGCGTGAGAGTGGCGAGGATCTTACCAGCAGGTGAAAGAGGTCCGGTTCGAGAAGGCGTTGCACTGGCAGGCGAGCCGACGGGAGATGGCGAAGGCCCACGGATGCCCGGCATGTGAGGTGAGGTGTGTGGGGAAAACGGTGACTGAGCTGGGTTGCTCTGCTCGCCCTGACTGCTGGAGACACCAGATGTGCTCACCCCTGGACTAAGTGCAGCCTCTGTACCTGTGGGCAGGTCGTCGATGGAACCTAGGTCCTGAAACAGACACGGGACGCAAGACAGAAGGACACCGATTAAAAAATGTCAATGAAACACGCAGAAAAACTATAAAAAATTACCAAAAAACTGATAAAAAGCACAGAAAGTAACCAACACTGACAAGAGACACTGCTCTGCCATGGTCGTGTCTTTTTACACACTGACTAATTTCACATATTTAAAAGGAAGAGGAAAAAATGAAATTCAATACACAGTGACACACACTGGCCAGTTGCCAAATATTTCCACAAAAAAAAAAAAAAAATATATATATATATATTTCCACACACAAACTGAAATGTCCTGGCAGCAACTCAGAAATAGCACCCACTACTGTTTTAAATAAAAACCCTGACCTGACTAGTGAACATCAGGAGGAGGGACAGGTAAGGAAAACAGGAGGGATTATATAAAAGGATGGGAGGAAAGACTTGAGAAGGGACAGGTATAGGGAAAAATATAGAGAGACAGGAGTGCCGAATGCTGAGTGGAAAAATGAGAGAAGAGAAAGAGTCTGGGATAAAAAGGATAAAGATGGGAAGAGCTACACAACAAGCAACAGGACACATATACACTGTCACAAGTGTGTCACAATTATTATATAATCGTATGATCGCAATTGTTTAATCTAACTACAATTGTTGAATCCAACCGCAATTATTGCAAATTTATTAGCCACAAGGGGGAGCTGTAGTACTTGCAGCACCCTACTTTCAACCAGAGTAAGTAAGTGGAGCGGAGTAATTTGAAAGTTAATTTATGTTGCTAAACAGATAAACACTGACAAAAAACAAAATATGAATTTCCTTGATATTTTACATTATTTTATTTATAATAAAATATAGAGTTGATAAGGCACAAATTGGAGCAATTATAAAATGCTTCAAGTTGCATTTCACAAACAAATAATTGTCAAAGCCTTGAAACAAAATCTTTAAAGCCCCAAAACAGACAATAAATCTTCATAATCGCAATTATTTTTGACAATTAATCCTCACCCAAATCTGATAAACGTGACAGCCCTAATACACACACACACCTATACGTATTCCAACCTGCATAACTTTGCTTTTCTGACCCAGATTAACCTTCATTCCCCTTATGACTGTGTTACTGGTTGTGTTTTTGCTCACTCAGTAACACACCAACTTTAGTGCTCATTCATCAGCATTTATCCACACAGCAGAATCTGTATGTTTAAGTTACAGGTTGAGCATCAGGTTCATATTAGATGCTACGGACACTCAGCAGAGGCAGCAGTGATTTTTTGCATAAACCCCCCCCTCCCCAAAAGTCCATTACTTGTTAAATGTTTTCTTAATTCATTACGAGGAGAAATTTTACAGGAGAAGATAAGGAGGAATTTGCATTATTGTTCATTTTTTGCCTTCCAGGGATTTCATGATGTCTAAAAACTATAACCATGCGTCTCAAGCCCTGATGAACACACTCACTGTGCTGCAGCTTTTCATTTCAGCTGAAACTGCTGACTGCACATACACACACACCCCAACCGAAGCGGTCAGACACTCTGCCATGCATTTTCCATTCACCAACACTACCCATGCAAAAAAATAAACACCCATCAACAATACACACCCAGTGCACCAATACACACTTTCTTTCTTGACTCTCTCTCACACACACACTAAACTATTTCTAATTAACTGTGACAAACAAGCAAATAATTAACATTATCGAGTGTGCTGTCATTTTTAAAGCTCGTTAATGCCGCCCTCCCCCCCCGACACATTTACAATGTGATGCCATGAGCAACTAAATGTATAGAGGCACGGAGGGAGACGGAGGTGTAAAAAGCAAGAGAGCCGTGCTAATGCCTCACGCCAGTTTATATAATAAAATGGGTTTGTGCTCCAGTCTTATACAATTCCATATAACATCACATCACCCCACACCACAAGGTGGCAGCATCGGGGCAAAATTCTGCACAAATCACCAGAATGTAATCTACAGAGTGACTGACTTTTTAACGCTTTAAAAGAAACAAAGCAGGCAACGTCACATTACACTAGTCACCAGCCACCGCAATTAAGTGGATAACAACGCGTGACCTTACAGAGATGTGACGTTGGCTACACTTTAAAAACCAATAAGATGGAGATCACGGTATTTTAATTGGATCGAATGCCTTGAAAAACGTTTGATTTCATGTTTATTTACAAAATAGTATCTTTGTTATACTTGTACTACAACACGTCGATTATATTTCAGAGCCTATTTGACACGTTTAACACTCTGATTGCTAACTAATCATTTAAAAATGTGTTGATCATTTGTAATTTGATCCATCAAACATATTCGTCCTTACAACGTTCTAGACTAGCGAAAAGTGAATGGAATTTGGTTCTTAAGACCGGTAAATTTAGCACATCAATAAACTCCGCATTTTCCAAACTTCAGTGCCTGCAGAGTGTCTGTTTTCTGCTGCCAAACTGGCAGTCATATACAGACACACACACACATTATAAATGTGAAATCAGGTATTGTTAGCACAAAAAAAAGTTCCACTGTAAGAAAAACAAAAAGGATTCCAGGAAAAAAAAAAAAAAGGGTCTTTTCAGCTGTCTTATATTTAGAAAAATTAATGATTGATTTTCGATTAATGAAAGATTTTTTGAGTTCCTACCCCTATTTATTTTATTTATCTTAGTATATAATATTATATAAAATTCATTTATATATGATCTATAGATATATATTGTAGATATATATATATATATAATATAGATATATATAGATATATATATATATATATATATATATATATATATATATATATATATATATATATATATATATATATATATATATATAGTTATAATTTTATACTTTCGTGATTTTATGCTGAAACAACAAAGGTTTCTGGATTAACTCAAACAGTTGTAAATGCAAGGTTTCCTCTGGGTCTTTATATTTCTGAATGAGATTCAGTTTAGAGAGCTGCATCTTTGTCATCTGTCTTTCACACAGTGTGCTTCAGTCACTAGTTTTCTAAAGTGTATTAATCTGTGGTCTAAAAAAAAAAAATAGTTCTTAGAGATTGCTTACAATCCTACAAAAAACAACTAGTATTTTTTTCTATAGAAATTAAATTATTCTCAAACAATTCCTGAAACTGTGGAAACTTTCTAAAACATTACCACTAGACTGTTCCGTTTTTAAAATAGAAACAGGGTGTGCTGTTAATCATGTGCACAAAGCCAAACTAAGCGAAAACATTGCAGGAACAAGGCAAACCTGCTGAGCCTGTTTCAGTGCGTTACCGCTTTTAGGCTTGCAGGGGAGTGTGTGTGTGTGTGTGCTGGGTGTGGAGGGTGAGGGGGTGTATGGGTAAGCTTCAGGCGCTTAAACACAGTCAGAATCAACGGTGTCAGTATATTTTTCTGGATCTGTGATGAATGAATTTTGATTTATGGTTACAGGAAGATGTGGAATGTTTTACAGGTTTTATCTCACAATTTAATGGTCATGCAGAAAACAAACCATGTGACTAACACAAACAGGCTTTGAAACACAGCAAAAATTACTGGCTCTCAAAGCTGCCTCTGACTTTTCCCATGTCTGAAGAACCACTCTCTTTTTTCTTTCTTCCTTTCTCTCTCTCTCTCTCTCTCTCTCTCTCTCTCTCTCTCTCTCACACACACACACACACTTTAGCATTCTTGCGTCAGCATGCTAGAGAGGATACATTTAAGGAATAAACTAACCGTCTGGGTTGATTCCTGGGTTAAACCTGACCTTAATTTAAAACCTGAATGAAAGATAAACAGAACTATTGCAGACCTGTGGAGGTTTTTGCTTTGACATAGAAGTCCACAGTTACAGAACGCAACCGTGTTCTACTCAAATCAGACAAAAAAAGGTTAATATGATAATGGGCATGACTGTCCAGCCTGTTCAGAGAACTGGTTGGTTTAAAACTCATACAGGAATATTGTAGTTTTTGTCATATTGACTTTTTAATAATGTTAATAATCTTGTTAATAAAGAGGCTGTAAAATTTCTGGGAAGCCATACATTGCAAAACACTGATCTGTGGGGTTTGCTCTGTTCCAAATCCCTGAAACATCATACAGTGCTGATATCACAAAAAAAAAAAAAATCACTTCAGCTTTAAAAATGTTTTTCATAGAGCTGTGACCATTTTACTGATGAATCAACAGGCTTTGATCAATTATTTAGCTTTTTTACTTTGTTAAAATTTTAATTAAACGTATTCTAACTAATAAACTAAACAAAGCTATCACTTCAGCTTTTAAATAGTACCTTTGTGTTAATTTATTAAAACCTGTATATACTCCACACTGAATAGACAGCTGATTTATAATCAGGTTACAATTTTAACCTTTTCATTTGTAATACTGTCATGATGCTTTAAAGCATTCTAAATAACCATGACTGGTGACTAGACTACATCAGGTCATATGAGATCAGATGACGATTCAACAAAGAAATCTGTGCGCGTCAACTAGGAATGTGCGATTTAAGGGGAAAAAATCTAATTGCGATTTTTTTCTGACAGATATGCCATTAAGTGTGCCTTTTTACCAAATAGATGGTTAGCTTCTTGCAGCTATTTTGCAGTCAGTGCGGCCTAAATGCAAAAAAAAAAAATTAATTGCTTTAAAAAATATCTATTAAACAAAAGAAAATGTTCTAGTGCAAATCGCTACCAATAAAAAAATAAACCTATTCTTCTGTTAACAAGCTCTTTTTGAAATAAGATAGGTATTATCAGTAGTTCTGCACAAGTCTTTAGTCCAAAGTCAGCAATAATATAGTGCACAGTGATACTAAGATACGATTCGGTGATCTGGGTTAATTACAGATCTGTCTGTTATAGCGTAATATTCCGCCTCAACTTTATTCCTATATACAGTGTAAAGCTGTGGAATTGCAATGCAGATAATGTGCGCGAGATGAAATTTTATATCTCCTATCCCATGTTTGTCACTGGATTAAAAGAGACCATGTCTTTAGCGAGGTAGCGGGTTATGGCGTTAGTTCTCCTGGTCTTGTTGTAATGTCTTTTTATATGCTATAACAGCTGCAAACAATTCTGAAATTGTACTTTGTTGCTTGCTACAATTTCGATTAATCTTTCAGCTCTAGTGTCAACTAATCTAACTAGTGTCAATGAATTGTATTAGCCCTATTAGTTACCAGAATAACTGGTGTTAGACTGAGCTGTTGGATGATGCATAAACGAGAGACAGTATTTTGTGTATATGGATTTTGTGAAATGATACATATGACTTAACGTTCATCACACAGGTCATAACTTTTTATGTTATATCAATGGCTCTACAATTCAACAACAAACGTATACAAAAATGCCAGGATTTATAATCGGTGACGTTTCTGAAGATATCAGAATCCCCTAGAGTTGAGCTAAACAGTTTTACTGCTCAGAGGTTTTGCTCCCTGACTGCTGCTCACTGTATTCTTTGTTGATCAAAGTGTACAATACATCTGTGTAAAAATATCAATACAGCTAACTATTGCGATTTCTTTTACTAGAGTGTAGCAATATTCTAACCCCTAGTATCGATAAATATCTCAAGTACAACTGATTTAAGCTCAGTTAAATAATTTCATTAAACTCGTGTGTTACTCCTGTTGTCACGAACATATGGCATGGTGGCAAAAAAAAAAAGAGCGCCTCCAGCTTTGTACTTGTATTTTTAGATATTGTTTTGTTAAGTATTGCAATGTATTCTAATATGTATTTTAATAAAGTACATTGTTTTGTGACCCATGTACCGTAGGGTTTCACTTCCTATCATATTGTGAGGCTCTTGCCGATACACTGGCCTAGGTGTCAACGGTGTATATTTTTCTGTTGCATCCTACAGCACAGCAGATTAATACAGATTCAGTCATGTAGTATAGTGGAGCATAAGGGGCTCAGTTCAGATGTGTGTGTGTGTCTAAGTAAAGTAAAGGAGAGCCTAGACGATTAACTGGTGAATTTTCGGGGTAAAGAAAAAGGCCTTTAGTTAAAAGAATTTCCTAATCATGAGTGCAACGCTCAGTGGCACGGATGATCCTACCCCCTATCCCCTAAACACACATTCACACGCCCATGTAAAAGCATGCTCCTCATTTCACCTAAACAGGATAACAGCGCAGGACATGGGACCAGGCAGCATCCTCAACACAAAAATTATTTGTAACGATATGCTTGAACTAACTTTGTTTAGGTTGCGGCATTCCAAAATGATCATGAAAGTTCACAGGACATTATACCAAAGGCAAATAAATCTTTCTGTATAAACAAATAACAGCAAACAAACAGGCAGGAAACTACTTTATGGAAAACCTGCAGACAACCTTAGCCTTGCTGTGACCTTAAACCTGTTTGGATTAAATCCAAAGGTTCAATCTGTCTGCTCACTCTGGAGACCTGTCAAGTGTTAAAGTCGTCGCTCTGTGAGGGATGCCGTGTGTGTTTGTTGATGAGAGGCATAATCAGATGTTCAGGCTATGCTTCACAACTCGACTCTGATGAACTAAAACTTTACTCGAGCTGATAAAGTGATGAGAATTGTATATAACATTAAGCAGAAATGAGAACTGAAAGTGGATGGGAATGTGTAGAGAATCCGGTATTTGTTCATTAAAACCAAAGATTTACAAGATAAAGATGTCTTTATATATGAATATAAATTCATATTACTAAACATTAAATTTAACTGCAACTTTGATCAGAGTCTTAAAGTAGATAAGACATGTAGGAACTTACAGGCAGACTTGAAGGACAGCCCGGCATGCTGTCCTCTGCAGCACTCTTACTGGAGGCCAGGGGCTGGCTGGAGGTAGGACCAGAAGAATGGGAAATGAAGGAGTCCTGGGACAGCTCCTTACATAAAAGGAAAATAAAGAATACAGAAAAATTTATTCAAATGGTTATTAAAACAGCACCGAAATTCATGCATTCTAGGACTTCACAGCCTATAGTCAGTCCCTCCAGGGTGTCTCAGCTCTTTTGTGGTTGTTGCAATTTAAAATTTTTGATGTCACAGCAGCTTTTTCTTTTAAAAAATTGCAACACATATTGCAATGTTTTTAGGTGATTGCTGCAATAAAATTGTGATATTAAGGGAAAATTGCACACGACATAAAACAGTTTAGCTTTATTTTTGCAAAGAAATTGTGTTGCATGGTCTCTTGCAGTAATTTTTGTTGGTGAACAGTCATAAGCATTGCACATATCTGCACCGTTTTTTTTAAAATAAACTGGATTGGATAGAATTGCACTGTCATGCAGAAGGTACAGGGATGGGTAACTGTCTAAAGTGAAAGTGAGAAACTCTAGTATCTCCAGAATTTCACAATGTCGCAATATTATGCTTTGTCTGGGGGTTTTCAATTGCAACCTGTCTTACAGTGTACATCCCTAAACCCTGACTTAACCTTTTACTTATTTGCATCAACCACAAGTGGATAAACACACGCTTAAAATAACAGCTTATTTTACATCAGTGAGGAAAACAGTCACCATGTAAATCCTCCTGGTCCGTTTTAAGCTTCCTGAGATGCAAAAAAACAATTAAATTAAACCAAAATTTTACCTGCTGTGTACACAACAGTGTAAACAAATTTTGCAGCTGTTCAAAGCAGGTTACGAGAGACTGAACATTGTGTCATTTTCTTGAGGGAGTGTCTTCATCAGCACAGCGGTGTGGAGTTAACACCGCAAAAAACGCACTATAATTAGCAGTGTTTCCTGATCCTGAATAAAAAGAGGTTCTAACTACGCATCTGAACCATGTGAAACATTAGGGTTAAGTTCAAAGTGTGGAAAAAGTCAAATATCTGCAACTGAGAGTGTGTGGTTAATCTTATAAACTTTCCACAATACATAAATCAGCTTTTTGTTTTTTAACCTGCTGAAATATTACAGCTGTAGTTTGCACAAACTGGTGAAAAACTTACCACTGAGGGTGAGGAAAGTCTTCAAGCTTCTCTAGTGCTATTCGGTTAGAGATCAATGCATGTACAATACCACAAGAGTTTAAATGTAATTCTCCCAAGACGGTTTTAATATCAAATCAAATAAATAGGGAACAAACTTTTTTTCAAGGCTGGAACATGACCCTTTACTAGGGCATCATTACTTTAATAGTAAAAATACAAGTAGCTCAATCCTAATCGGTTCTGGGCATGTTCATTTAAAAAAAAAAAGGAATTGGTTATAGTTATTTCCAACAAATAGTAACCAAGTTAGTAACTTGGTTAAATTATTATGATAGTAACTGATTACCAGGAAAAGTAACCAATGCATTACTTTTTTAAAACGTCAAATAACTCGGACGCCTCAATATTAAAGTTAAATATTAGGTTAACGAATGAAATGACTAAATAAAATAAATAATTATTATATTAAAACATTGTCACATGACAACACAACCTTAAAATAGTGTAAATGAGTATACAATGTGAGGTGACATCCGTTAGATTACTGTACGGACATGGAGAGACCTTCTTCCTGGTCATAAGTTGCATGTTACGTAAAAAACATTAAGTTTTACTTTAATAGGGAAAAAGCAATGCATATACTTTCAGGTTGAGATGGCTACCTTTATAACTGCTCGACTTGCCATCGCTCTCACTCCTGTAGTACGTACTTTAACGCTTGGTGACCTAAGCCAATCATCATTAGTTACGACTCCCACCGCAACCTACAAGCCTAAGCAAGACTATTCTGAATAAAACTGCTTCAGTGAGTTAGCAATTATAGCAATGACGCATTTTATTTGTAGTAAAGGTAACGGCGTTATAACGGGGTATACAACCATTTGTTTGATTTGTTTTTTTCATCAGAAAAAAGTAAACACTGTTTATTAATAACCCCCCGATTTCCATCACAGATCTTAATGCACTTTGTTGGATCTTCAGCTCTTATGTAGGGTACAAGTGAAAGGAATAAAAATTCAGGTAAAAAATTAATAAATAAGGTTTCAGACCCCTTACCTGTGGAGGAGGGAAGCGCTGGAAGGGTGTCGGCTGCTGAGGCTGCGTTGATGCGGTTTGTGTGTAGTGTGAGGGCTGGTTCCCCTGTGGAGAAGGACCATGACCTGCGGCCTGCTGGGATTGCTGAGGAGGACCTGCATTAGGCTGCTGTGGACTTGTGCCCTGTTGCTGCTGTGTCGGAGTAGGAGCAGAAGGCTGCTGCCCAGAACCAGGCGGTGCATGGGGGAATCCAAGTTGGTGCTGAGGGCCCTGAGTTGACTGGGGTGTACCCTGGGACTGTGGATAAGGAATCTGTCCAGCCTGGGAATGTGGAGGCTGGGGGTATGAAGAGAGACCCTGGGGCTGTTGGGAGTACGGAGGCCCACCTTGAGATAAAGGAGGACCTGACAGAGGTTGGGGGTATGGATGCTGGGAACCTGGACCTCCAGAAGTCTGTTGAGGGTATGAGCCCTGCTGAAGGGATCCATGAGGAGTGAGAGGGTTCTGCTGACTGTAGTATCCTCCCTGGTTCTGGCCATAAGCTCCAGGGCCTTGCTGGCCATAACCCAGCTATAGTAACAAAGAGAATGTAAACAAGAAAACAAAACATTTTACAAATCTCTAAAATTAGTTCAATCCTTATTTTAGTTCAGTGGTTTCCAAACCTTTTCTGTCAGGCCCCCCTTTAGAAGGAATTAGATGCATTTCTTACTAGTCCCAGGGTCTTTTCAGTGACTGGTGTGGGATTGCTTTGTCCTGCAGAGCCTAACAAATCAGGTGTGGCACAGCATTGGCATATATACTGGCTCATATTTTAGCTATTTTTCTCAATTTCGAAATTTCAGTGCATCCCTATAAAAAAATCTAATGACTTCACACTAACATTTCCACACCCCTCAGTTTGGGAACAACTAGTTCAGTCGCACTTAATTCAAAGTGTTTTGTTTTATTAAGCAAACGCCACAGCCAAGTGCCTGTGGCTTTAAGTGTGCGTGATTGTGATCACTGAGAACAAATTCCCTAGCCAATACTTTGCAGCCATTCATTTTGAGAAGAAAAATGTACTGGCTTGCTAGCAGCACAAATATGCACATAAACTGTTGCAAGGGCAAGTTGCCTCTGCATGGTGCTGACTAAGGGCATTGAGGCAGTGTGCTACTTCACTGCGAATGATCTTCTCTGTGGAAAGTTCCGTCCATCGGCGGTTTCTTGGTTCTAATATTTATACCCCAAAATGCATTAATAATGATTTGAAGGCCAGAAGAGACTCCACCTCCAAACAGCTCAAAAAGAATCTCCATTAATTTTCTGAACAGGTTCTCAACCCCAATGAGACTGTTGCAGAAGATTAAATTTGCCACGCTCGAAAGTCCTTTAATACGACTGAATTAAAGCAAGTCTGCAGGGGACAGTGCTTATTCCACCACAGTGATGCGACAGACTGATGTGGAGAAAAGTAATCAGAAGTGTTTAGCTGCAGTTGTTGCTTAGCACAAGCACTTACGTTTAGGGGCAAATATTTATTCACAGGTGTTGCAACACGCTTTCTTTCAACGAATAGCTTAAAACTGTGTTTTGTGTTCAGGCGTGTTGTATTAGTCTGATATTCCATTCTGTACGAGGATTTGAAACTGAAAAGCATGCCGAATATACAAAAACTGTTCAACAGTGTAAATGTTCTAAACAAAACTGACATGTACTTCGAATCAAACTAATCTGAACTGTTTGCTCTGCATCTCATACACCAATGCATAAGTATACACTTAGTACAGAAATATACATAACACAGCATGTCACATACGTACAATAGTAAATTAGTCCCTCCAGGAGTTTGCAATGTCACAATCGCCATTATTAAGGCAAATTTAATCAATGTACTGTGCGAACATGCTATTTTTCCAAATTTCCAAAATGATACCCAACACGCTTACCAATTTTTTTATTTTGGAAATGATAGACATGCGAGACACCAATGTCTTCCATTTACAAATACTTTACAGCAAAAGAGCATGAAAGGACTTCCCAGATGTTTTTCACCAAAGCGTTGCTAAATGTTTTACACAGTGTGCAATATTTTTAAACAATATTTACTGAATCCTGCTATGTTACTACAAACATTGGAAAAAAATGATTTTGGGACATAGATAAAGCATGGTGTGTTTTTATTTAATACCTCCATACATCAAACATTAAAGACTTTGGAAAATCTCACAGCTTAAATCATACTGGCGTTAAAAAGTCCCCGCTCATGTTTTTGTTCTAATGCTGTTGTGGCTTTATGGTCAAACCTCCACAGCCTTGATCCGAAATATCACTCACATTAATACACAACTTGTGTCCTGAGACCACCAGTGTGGTGTGATGTACGTAGGTTACTTTTTGAGCTTGCTGGTAAGATGTTGCATGATACAAAGTCTATTTAAATAATCATAAAAAATCCCTGTTTATTGTTGAGCATCCTTAAGACTAGACAGAAGTAAATATCCAAACCCTGCCCTGAAAACACTATTAATCTAGTGAAGCATGGTGGTGTTGCATGGCATGGTAAAGTCAATTCTGACAGTTTTGAAACACATTTTTCTTTCTCCAGATCTGACAGAGTCTTTATCGGTGATAGAGGTTCATCTTCCAGAAGCACCACAAACACTAAGAACACGGCAAAGTAAAGCTGGAGAGACTCAAAACACCACTCATAATGAGGTTTTATAATAAAAATTCTGGAATTTTACCACAAACAGTGTGGATGTGTAAAGTTGGTACTGAGGCACATTCCTGATGTAATTTTACACAAACGGGTTAATAAATATGCAATTACTGCAGAGGTATGTATTTCAAAGTTTAAAAGTTTTTTGTGAAATCTTCAAATTTTTTTTTTTATTCCAAATGGTCTTAAAGTTAAATGAAAAAATATTTACTTTAGTTTGTTTTTTTAATTTAAAAAGAATTAGAAATAAAAAAACGCTTGGAAAATTTGTTTATTTTTGCAACAAGAGAGAAGTGGCAGAAATGTACATTACAGTTAACTAGTAACTTTACTAAAAATGTGAAAGATCCACAGATGCTACCCTGGGCTTTTTTTTTTTTTTTTTCCTTTGTTCAAAGTTCAATTGCTCTCAACTTTCACCTCATTTCCTGTTGCACTTTTAAAGCATAACTAATGAGCAGACACACTACAACCAGCACAGGGCTGAAAGAACAGACTCTTTCGCATACTGGTGCTCATCCACAACTGGCTCAGAACCACAAAAAAAACAGCATCCCCACAGATCTGCGAGTCCCACTACAATATTAGCTGCCACAATCAGTACGAGTCCTATCTGCCGCAACCACCAACATTTATGTTAAGGACCTTCAGTCTTGTAGTAGCTGCTGACGATATTAAACATGTAAATAGCAGAAGAAACCGGTGTTTACAAACCTCCGAGTCAGGGGGGCTAAATTGCTAATTAGGAAAAATTAATAATCAATTAATTGTTAATTTAAAAAAATACATATCTTTCGATTGTTTTCTCTGACACCAGAAAATAGTGTTTGCCACAATTGAACCTTTATTTGATTTTCATATTATTGCAGATTTTGTAAATATTTCTCTGATTGTTGCAGGGTAAAGAACTAAATTCACAGGTTGTTTTGCATGTGGCATGTGTTTTGTTGCAATAAAATTGTTGGATGAAGTGTAAATTAGACCACCACATTGCAGGCTGTGTAAAAAATTTCACCTTGCGTTCGTGAAGATAAGGGAAATTCTTTCTATGCTCCTTTGCTGTAATTTTTCTTTGTATTTTGGACAAAGGCAACAACAATTGGTGGAAAAAAAGTCCTTGTAATTGGAAAACGCTGCACAATCATGCAGAATGTCTGGGGATTGGTTACATTTGCATAGCAAAATCCTGGAGGTTCAACAATCGTCTCAGTTGCTCCTTTGACTGAAACAAGCAAAATAAATGCACCAAGATAGATCAGTGTGTTTAAATACACAAAACAACCTGCTTGTAATACAAGTTTGGGACACGCCAGCCTATTCTGGATAAGCCTGGAAACCCCTGATGTAATGACTTTCTATAAGTGGCACCCACTTAAATTAAATTGTCTAAATGCATGTTGCGAGGATGGGACACGACACGTCCCGGCTTAATTCTACTGAATAAATCCGGATTTATTGTAAAATCTAGAGCTCACCTGCTGTCCATACTGCATGTTTCCCACAGCACCAGGGGGGCATCCCTGCATGTTCAGTGGGTATCTTTGTGGTCCTGGCGTGCCATAGCCTTGCGCAGGGTAGACAGGCCCCTGTTGAGTCCCTGGTGGAGTCCCCTGATGCTGCTGTTGCTGCTGAGAGTAGGGGGCACCTGATCCATAATGCTGACCCCTGATCTTTCCCACCTGCTCCATTGGGCTTGATGTCTAAAAGGATAAAATAAAGAAAAAGATTTATTAATGTTTCAGAGCAGAACTCATTAACGTAGAAACAGTGGTACCTTGACCAAGGAGTGTCCCAACTAATTCAGGCTACGAGCGAGCTTCAGACACCCAACCGCCACTTGGCATAGTGAACGCCACATTGAACGCTGTGACACCCACTTAGCATCCCAAGTCTCTTTCAATAGCTAGCATGAGCGTTAGCATGTGGAGTAGCCTGATCTTTAAGGTAAATGCTGTACATATAAAACCAGTTTATTGCAGTACATTATATTGACTTTTTTTATACAATATTTGTCATTTATAAGTATATTTTACCTGTTCACAGCTAAAGATACAAACTCACGGCCCTGATGAAGACGTTAGCACACACCAGCTGCAAACACTAACACTTTACCTTGATTAATGACAGCGCGGAGGGACTGTTGCTGTACTAGAGACAACCCCACAATGCACATTCGTCCCAACTGGATCGATCAACTGGATTATCACATTTTACTTAGAAAAAAAACTTGCTAAATCAACATTTTGGTTAACAAGGATGTCTATTTTAATTAAATAATTTTAATGAAATTAAAATACAGCAACAAATACAAATTACCGACATTAGTTCACAAGTGCAACAATCAATGCAAGTTCAACCAATCCCTGTGGATCATCACAGCCGTTAGCTTGTTGCTAACTTAAAACAAACACTAAACACCGGTGGTGTTTTCCCACTTTAGAGAGAAGTTTAACAGTTTAAATCCATCCTACAATCATCACATTTCCCTTTTTTTAGCAACTCCTTACAACAAACACATTCTATTTTAGAATACTGAAAAAGACCATTAGAGCTATTTTTAGACACAGCACAGTCAGGGTGAGTTCAACAAGGCTGTGCATATGTGTGTGTGTGTGTGTGTGTGTGTGTGTGTGTGTGTGTGTGTGTGTGTGTGTGTGTGTGTGTGTGTGTGTGTGTGCTGTGTGTGTGTGTGTGTGTGTGTGTGTGAGAGGGGGGGGAGGGAGAGAGAAAGAAATGAAGCCAACACCGATTCCCCTGCAGCTTTAATAAAACACTCTTGGCACCAGATGAATTACAGACGAGCAGCCCAGGCTCAGAGCTGAGTCTGGACTGACAGAGAAAACCGATTCTGGCATCAGATCCTGGACACAAACATTTTACCTCAATCACTACAAAAATGTCTAAAAAGCAGCTATTGAAATGACCAAAATAAAATAACGATTGTATCTAGGGTTGTTTATTGGCAAGGACCTCATGATACGATTCATATCATGATACATGGGTCACGATATGATATATATATATATCGATGTAATGCAGTGCATTACATATTGCATATAGGCACCCCCTATTTTTCCCACCATGCTTACTTCTGAGACAATAGTCGAATGTATCAGCAAGAACTACAGTAGAAGAAGAGGAAGTGGATTGAACCCACTAACTATTTAAACTTAAAAATATTAATGTAAACGCAATTCAGGTTAAAACAATTTTTATATCTATATATATATATCTATATATCTATATCTCAATACTAAAAGGTTAGAATATCAATACACTATTGTGAATAAAATTACCAAATGGCAGCTCTAACCCAATTCTCTGACGAACAACACAGAGCTTTAACTCTTTTTTTTTTTTTTGGTCTGGAATTAGTAAATTGACCATCTTTGAGTCGGCTTACCAAGGAACACCCTTTAAGATCTGCAAGCAAGAAACCGATCATAAGACATTTAGACATATCACCATGTTTTTACATTAATAAAGTTTAAATATAAGACTACGAATTTTAATTAAGTAGTATGTATTAAACAGGACTATTAATGTGAGTAAAAATTGGTGAGGTAGAACATAAGCAGTTTAAAAACTGGGTGGAAGAGGTAAAAATCACAATCAATTTATAAGGTAAAACCTTACCAAATTTGTTTTTTCAAAAGATTCTGAGAACATCAATACTTTATTTTTTTTATTTACTTTATTTTAAAATAAGCAGAACTGTGAACAATTAAATATTACAGAATGAACTCATGCACCGGGAAAAATGAACCCCTGCCATGCTCACTGCAGGTCATCAACTGTAGCTTTAATAACTCCTAGAGTCAGTCATACACCAGGATTACAGAGTTATCAATTCCTTCAGGTTTAGTCATGCAATCACAGCCATTAATGCACAGATTACCACTTATCTCTGCATTTTTTTCCCCAGTCACTCTGACTTTTATGCAAATTTGATCCATCATTGCAATACTTCACCCAAAACATGACCAGTACGTCAACCAACACTTCCCAACTTCCTGCTTTATACAGACACAGACATGTGTGATGCTAGTGTCTCTTATTTACTTATGAGAATATACTGCAAGAAACCTTGCAACCCAGCCCAGCCCAACCCAACCCTTGGGGGAAGTGGTAGCGCCGTGGTTAAGGTGTTGGGCTGCTAATTGGAATCTGGGAAGATCAGAAGAAAAAAAAAGAAGAAATGTTGTTTAATGATAAATGAATAAGCGGGAATTTGGGTTCATCCATTTGTGTGGGGTTTTGTACATGAACATATTAAAGTAAGCGATGTTCAGACTTGGGCTGAAACAATTAGTCAACATTATTGACAATTATAATTAGTCAAATATTTTGCTGAATAGTCATTTACTGTAAGCGCCTGCAATAGTAGTTTAATCAGTTTAGCGCTGTAAGTGCAACAGCGTAAATCAACGCTTGGTATAAGAATACATAAAACATAAAATACGTTGGAGTGTAAACACAACCAAACCAGTAGAATGTCAGCAAATTTTAGAACGCTTCAAAAAAAAAAATCCTGTAAAAGTCATGCAACATCGGATTCGGGCAACGTTATTTTTTCTTTGGGTTAAAACGGAGTACAATATAATCAAGCAGCCGTTTATCATTAGTAATCTGTGGAGCCAGCTATGGGTAAAGATTATTAATGACTGCAATAAATATTTCAACTTAAATATATATAATAACTGAATTCATAATATAATTTTTTCACCATTTTCGGATGGACAGCCAAAGTCACACACCACTAGAGCTCCATCCAAACATCAAGCAGACATACGGCAAAACATAACTCTAACCACACCTGCAGTCTAACACAAAGTTACACACAGAAACAGCAGTTCATATGACATCGTCTTCTGAAACAAGCTGCAAAGTTTCTTATTTTAAAACTGCTGAGGATCTATCAAGTTCTTTCACAATGTCTAACAAGACAGCACAAAGTTCAGCAGCTGTTCACCACATCCCACACCTACACCGCACATACTCCAGATGTTCGTCCAGCTGTTCAGACAGAGACTCAAGATTTGGAGGAAGTGAGGGGGAAAACACAGTACAGCACAGTAAACAGGGTATGCTTAAACACTTACTGACAGGCAGGTCGCATCGAACCCTTTCATCGGACAAACATTTCTTGGTTCTACGCCTTCACAGACTATAAAACACAAATACATATAAATATTGGTCCGTGAAGAGTTGCACTGTTTTGCAAATTATTGTTACTCGCATGTTACTGCTACATCTATTTTGCAAAAGTTTGTACCGTCACTTGTGTTTACATAGACAAATTGCACAACATTATTTTTGAAGTTTTTGTTTCGCTCACAGCGAGGAAAACAGCCCTAGTTAGAGTCACAAATGACCAGCTGATGACAGTTAATGCTGGTGCACCATCATTTCTTGTCATCATTTCTCAGACCTATTTTAATTATTCCTTACATACTCCTCCTTGGCAGTCATCGGTCCCTTTGGAACTATATATGAAAACTAATACTGATCATCATCATCATCATCTTCTGCTCAACTTACACTCAATGCCTGTCTAAAGAAGATAAGGCAGAGGTAGGCAATCTAGAGGGCTGCAGAGTTTGGCACCAACCCTGATAAAACACAGATCTTGTTAGGTAGACCTGAAACTTACAGGTAAGTTCGTTAAGGCAAGTTGGAGCTAAACTTTGCAGCTCTTCTCATAAGGATCCCTAACACGAGAATCCATTAACTCCAGCACACACACGATGGATGTCTGCTAGGATTTTGGCGAAAGCGCATAAATACAAACCTATCACACAAAGTCTTCAATCATTACACTGGCTTCTTACTTCTGCCTGGATAGAAAACACAGTCTCTGTCCTCACACATCAATGCAACCATGGCAATATTTCCGTTTACCTTTAAGAGCTTCTTACCCCAAAGATCTCGGAATCCCCCCGCTCCCCAAACACTCGTTGTCTCCTACTCCCTAGGACCAAGACACGCACCCATAAAATGCCCTCCCTGAACATCTCTCTACAAACGACTGATGGTTTTAAAAAGGGTCTAAAAGTAAGCATTTTTAGGAAGTCTTTCAAAAAACATCTGTGTTAATCTCATTTGGCAGCTGGTTTATATTTTAATTTTTTTTTATTGTTTTAATTGTTTTCAAATTGCTTTATTTTATGACTTTTTATTGTACTTTAGCATTTTCTTTAAAATGTAAAGTGCTTTATTATTATGATGATTATTATAATTAGTCGTAAATTTTGCTTGGTGTAGTACATTTTAATAGATTTCAGCCATTGAAATTCATCCGCGGCCTGTAATTGGCCCAAGAGCCGGACTTTGGACACCCCCGCTTTAAATTATTTGCCACGTAATTTAATCCCACAGGCACTGCATTAAATTTGATGTATTCACTTCTTTAGCAGCAACCTTTTTAGAGCACATTTTGCAAACAGGTAATCAGTCATTTAATTCCTTTTTAACCCCACATAATCCCACACTGCCGACTTCAGGTGCTTCTTTTGCTGAGTTTTGCTGTTAGGTCCCTTTGCCATAGTTAATCCAGTGTGCGTGCACAATAGTCTTAGTGTTCCTGATTAGCGCATAGATTTAAGATGGTGCACCACTGGCCACTTTAATTTTATTTCTGTGCAAAAGAAACACTGAAGCAGAGACTTTATGGGTAATTAATCATTAATAGTGAAATCAATTAAATCACTTCATCCATAACCATAAAACCAAAAATGTTTATGAAGCCAGACTCCAATTATACTTCTACATTTTCTATTTTATTTTAGTGTTAAGTGCATGTCCTTATTGCTTACATTTCTAAATACTGCCAAAGAATGTCCCATATGTGACGAAAAACGTATTTATCCATCTATTAATCCATCCGTCTGTATGCCTTTTTATATATAGGAGAATGCTCATCAATCTAGCTCTCTTTAAGGAGACAAAGCATTAGGTAAGGAGACAAAGCATTAGGTAAGGAGTCTCCAGTGTCATCATTTCGTAACAGTCTTATGTTTTTGAAAAAGAGAGACAGACAGACAAAAAATGGTGATGTATTACCATATTATATTAAAGACATAGTGCTGCAAAATAAGGAGACCAAAACAACTTACCAACACCCTTTTGATTATTTTGCCACAACAGAAACCCGCTCCATTTTATAAATTAGTCCTTCAATTAAGATCAGTTCAATCAATTAAATTATAGAAGTAATTTCCCCATCACAGTTTAGGTTAAGGGAACAAAGTTGGAATCAACAGCTCTTTAAACACAAAGGAAAGCAAACGCACTGGGAAGATAAACAATTTGAGGCATTTGCCTCGGGGTTACCTTATATTTACATCGAAGGATTTCTATTTTAATGGTTTGTATGTTATGGAATTACAAATAGCCAGCGACTGTTTCAGTATACACAATGGTTCAGTGTTCCACCGTAAATACAGTCCCAGTATGTACTGCACTGCTCATGAACAGTTCCAGAAAGTTATCAGCTAGCACCAGAACATGATTTTATTCATTGGTTAAAACAGAAAAAAATCCCATCTGCAGTTTCTGCTTTGATCTGACAATAAGATCAGTAACGGCTTGGGTAATTTTTCCAAAATGATTTGTTGGGCTTGAAATGAGGAAAAAAAAAAGAACTGGAGACATGGAAGACTTTACTGCTTGTGAAAAAACATGGCAAGTGTCTCTACACAAAGGTTAATAAGCAAAGAAACAGTTTATCAGTGTTTTTGCCTCCCATGTCTGTGCTGAATGAAAAACATTGTGATTGTTTTTGCTTACAAAACACACACAAGTGTTAAAGGAAAAAAAAAACAAGTTGGCATAGAGTGACATTACTGTGCGAGGATTCGATAACTACTCAATGATTAAATCCTCAGCAGTGGAGTTAAAGTTACAGCTAATAACTTGCTACTAGCGATGTAGTATCGGTATTGGGCCCAATTCTATGTTCATGTATTCGTACCCAAAAACGCTCCAATACCAAAGGCCAGCAGCTCTTGTGACCTCATTGACAGAACTTTTAGTGCAGAAAGACTTCGGCAGCAGCGACAGAAAATTAGGCTTAACATTGTGGAAAAATTTATGACGACAACCCCACACATGGCAGACTGCAAACTTTGTTCCACAACAATACAAACGGTACAAAATTTTTTACCTATATTAGTAACATTAGGAAACATCTGAATTTACAAACTAAAGTAAGCAGAGACTTTGTCGCTGGTTGTGGCGTTAGCATTCGACAACCAATCCTGTAAGGGTACAGGTATCGATATCGGCAAGGACCAATAAAAACAAATATCGCTACTCATAATCGTTTTGTTTTTTTTGGTTTTTTTGCATTAATTTGGTAAAAACTGATTGAAAAACGTACATTTGATTAGGTTAGCGCTGCAGTAAGATGGCATGGCTGGACATGTAAAAAGCTGAAGTGTACGTTATATACTGGGAGAAAGTTTTCGCTTTTTTGTCAGATGATGCACTGGTCTGTTATACGAAGGTAAACTGTAACTTCAGCAAAGTAATGTGCATGTACATAGTCATATGCAATCGACAGCTGGATATATTAGCACACTCATCTGCCAAAGGAAGACCTTTTCAACAAATTCCACCAGTTTATAAATATTAACTAATAGTACTTTTTAGTACAAATAAAAAAAAAACGAGAACTGCTGTGAGAAGTGTCGGGTCCTAAACATTGTTCCCAACAACCATGGCACGCCAAATCATTTCTTATGTAAGTGATTTTTTTTTCCTTATGCTCAAGTTATTTAACCTCTGCATGTGTATGTGTCTGTGGTAAGGTCGCTTGTCAAGTTTAACACATACAATGACTAAAGATCATTAGTTTTCAAGACCAGGAGACCTTCAGCAACATTCTGGCAATATCACCACAGGCATTTCCATGGACATGACAAAGTTAAAAACTCTTTGCAAATATGTATTGACTCAATAGGCATGAAGACAGATGTCTCCTCGAGTTAAGGAAAAAAGAATGTTTGACCGATGCCTACTGATGTCGATTTTTTTCCCTGGCTCAATAAATAAAAGACATTATTTTACACTCATTATCTGGGAAAGAGTTTCGAAAAAGACGAAAATGTTCAATCCTTTAAATGAGCTGTTTACATGTGCAAATCATCAACAACCATTCCAAAAAGAACTGTCTTATTGCATCACTGCTAACTGCAGCCTGATTGCACTGAAGGTTTGCGTCTCATCCCCGTGATCCAAACACAGATAGCGCCTGCTGCTGTAGCTGAACTCGTTTGCAAAGGTACACAAATTACATAAGCTACCATAAGTTGTGTTACCATCAAAAGACTCCAAAATTAAAAATCACACCATATTCCTGCTAGTCCAAAAGCAATACTGCAACCAAATTTTGACTCCTGTAGTCGACTTCAGTGGGAAACGTAACACTGATATTGAAGCAACTCTATCAAACATTTGCTCTTGGTTCCCCCATGTAGTTGATAAGCACAACTGTTTGTTGCCAGGGGCACAAATTCTGTCGTTAATGAAGCGTTTTAACCCATGTTACATTTCGGTCAGTTGCCAGAAGGTGAAGCTATATTAAAGATACCTGCAAGGTCTATTCTGTTTAATGTCCTTGTTTGCCAATTTGTTGACTAAGCCGACTTACAGAGTTATACTTATTGTTACTCCAAAATGTCCGCACAATCACGTAACCATAATGTCCATAACAGTCTACACCTAGGACATTGTCTGAAGTTTCTAAGGCTGTAAAGTAACAGAGGTTGTTTATTTGAAAAACCGTTCAAACGCTTCAGACACAGAGCATATTCTGTTCTTTACACCATGACTGCACCATTCATTTAGAGCAAAAAGTCATATTTTTTGGAACTTACTAAACACACTCGCAACCAGGCGTTGGTGTTTTGTGTAATAAGTGCAACCACTGCACTCACCTTACTCTGAGAATATATGCAGCTGCAGTCAAATACATTCGGCTAAGAGTTGTCATAGCACAGAAATATTTTTAGCGATGATATTTTTAAGGTTGAGAAGCTACAGTGTTGCTATAATTCAGGTTTTTGCTGCTTTTAACCAGCCTTTTTTCCTCAGTATGCGAACACGCTGATGACTAGGTTGCCAGATAGAGTTAAACTGTCTGCTACATAAACTTGAAGGTGAGGCAATCCCAGTCTATTTGGAGTCAGTTTTTGTTAAATAATTAGTCTATCTGTACCCACCTCTTAAATTCAAAACCAGCTGGCGGAAAAAACTGCACAGGAAACTTCCAATCTGGCAACCCCGGCCCATCCCAGCTGTCATTAAGTGAAAGGCAGGGGGACACCCTGGACAAGTCAATCACAGGGCCAAACCACCACACAAACAAACTGACAGACACACACACTCCGATGGGCAATTTAAAACCACCAATTAATCTGAAATACGTTATTGGACTGTGAGAGAAAAAGGGAAAACCTGGAGTAAACCCAGCCAGGCACAGGGAGAAAATGCTCGTCCTCTACACGGAAAGACCCCTTAACCCAAGGGGATACGTACCTATAACCTATTGGCTGTAAAGCAACAGTGCTAACAGCTAACAGTGCTAACAGACTTTTAAACCAGCATAACAAAAATGTTTTGAACCAAATCACTTACCCTTTGAATGCATTATTAGATGAAAGATTTTATTCTGATAAATTCATAATGTGAACAATTAAAAATGTCAGGGACCCAGACCTCCGGACAATAAACAAATGAACTTAAACAGTAAATTAAAGTAAGTAGATCTTTTCGAAACCTTGTGCGCAGAATTTTTGCGTATACCAAGTATTCGGTCATACTACTCGCACACACTGTTTTGTATACTATATAGTAAGAGAAAGAGAGAGAAAAAGAGACAGAGAGAGAGAGAGAGAGATGTAGTGCCGTATCAGCAGGATTCAGTGCAGCTCTGCATTAGTTACTATTATAAATGGCCAGGAGAAGGAGACAGGGAGCCAATCAGATTTCAACAACCCAAGAGCAATCCAGTGTTTGACAGAAGTGTTTTAGCTCCTAATTCAAATCCCAAAGTACAGCAGCCAGGCCTGCTCCAATCACTGACACAAAGAAAATCACATGCTCTCACACACATGGTCAAAGATTACCAGCTGACAAGCTATGATTGTACACACTGGCAACAGAAAAGTCACAGAAACGACATGCACGCTCATCATGGCCTTGTTGGGGGGGGGGGTTCTAAAACCACTGTACTTATTTACCCACATCCCATCCCATCCCAACATACAGGAGGCGAGACAGAAGAAGTTTATGTCAAAGTACTAAGAATGTTTTGTAATTGTATTCGCGCTCCATTTGTGCATCGCATCGCTTTTCCTACTGCAGTGATACCACACACACACACACGTGCGCAGCTTTTGTAGGTGCTGCACTCACTCCCATTTCCCTCGCAGACAATCTGCTCGAAGAAAACACTTCTGAACTCTATCATTGATCTCACCCTCTCAGATTAATTCCTCTGCTACACCTTGGGCAGATATCACACTGCACACGATCAGCTCGAGAAGAGCAAAAACATCAACTCATACACGGTGCTATAGGGAGGAGGAAAAATAGTGGCAGCCATTTTAGAGAAGCTGTAGAGAAACAATGGCAGGTCCGGTAAAACAGCGGAGTTTCTCCTACATCATCACGGCTTTTCGGGGAGCGCGTGCGCGCCACAGATAAAGTTTCAGTCCAACAAAGTTTACCTGGTTTCTGTTGAGCGCGTGAGCGGTGTTCCCCGGACTGCCTCTTTGTTGCCAGGGTGGATGAACCCCTCCATAGTGAGTAGTGCTGCTCATGTCGCCTGCTCCTTTACTTGCGCCGTCCTGACTGTTATAGTCATTCTGCGGGTAGTTCTGGTAGGTTCTTGTGGCGGTAGGAGAGGTCAGGAGCTGGTTTAATGTTGGGGTCGGGCTGGGCTGAGGGTTGCTCATGTTATATCTCGGATTATTATTATTATTGTTATTATAGGAAGCCGCCGCTCGTGCTTGCTGCTTGCCTGGCTGTTGACTCGGCTGGTTAGTGCGCGGGGAAGTCATGCAGTAACTCTGGCTCGGATATGGAGTCCGGTTTGGGAAAGACCCATAGCTGTTGTAGTGGTTAGCGAAGCCGTGATCAGGAGAGTTAGTCGGAGAAGACTCCATTACACTGCCCGGTGCCATAGCAGGGCTTTGTTGTCCGCCATGTTGATGAAAAGCGCCCCGGTTGTAGCCGTATGGTGGTGGAGGGAAACCGCTCGAGTGTTGATGAGCAACGCTTGGGTGACTGTTTTCCTCGAGGTCGTTCGGGTTGTTATTATTACTGTTGTGCATCCGGGAAGAATTGTCGTTGCCGTTTTTCATGCCAGGTTCCTCCCCTCCCCCTCCTTCACCACCACCACCACCACCACCTCCTCCTCCTCCTCTTCTTCTTCTTCCTCCCCCCGGTGCATTAGCAACCTCGGCGCTGTCCTGGAGCTCTTTCTGTCCAGGAGAGACACTGTTATCCTTATTTCCGTGTCCAGGGCTCGAGTCTTCCTGCGCGTCTCTGTCTAGTTTCTTTAGTTCCGCGGCAGGGCTTGTGCTGAGCGCAGCTACCTGAGCGGCCATTATTCGCTCGCTCTCTCTCTCTCTTTTTTTTCGTTTCTCTTCTTTAAACCGAGTCAGTTTGTTACAATCGAGCTTCGAACAGCCACTGAATGTAAATATAATAATTTTAACAATGTACCTGTGTCCTGGATCATTCCTCCCCTAACCCCAGATCGGACCTGGTGTTCTTTTTTAAGTTTTAAAAAAGTTACTGGATTAATAGAAATGAGGACCTCTGGAAAGAACTGAACTGACACTAAATTTGTACACTGTGCCTCTGTTATAGGAGAGTCGGAGCGAGAATCCGAGCTAAGCAGCACGCGGCTCCGCGACACACAGCCATTTTACCGAGGCGCCGAGTCACATGGAACAGCAGGCGTGGAGCTCAGCACGCGCGCGGATCTGGACTACAGTAGAAACACAGCACAGAAAAAAATGATACTGTTATACTTACTTTATATTTTGTTTTTTTGTTTTTAATTCTTTTAAACACCAACCAAAAAAACTATACCAAAACACGTGATCTCTGTTTCTTCATATGCGCGAATAATTAAACGAATTTTATCAGCTGGCCAGTTTATGATTTAGTTCTGCAGTAGACTGTGCTTGTAGTCGCACACAGAGGATGACGAGTCTCTCTCTCACTCTCTCTCTCTCGCTCACTCACTCTCTCTCTCTCTCTCTGTACACGTGCACACAGCAAATAGGAGTGTCAAAGAGAAAAAGTTTGCTCTACGGAGAGGCGAGCGTGAAATTGCATATCCTGGGAGCGCGCGCGGTTCCGCATGGAAAATGAATGATGGGGATGGGCTGAGAGCAGGAAGTGAAAATAAAGGAGAAGACAGAGTGAAACGCTGTGCAAAAAGATAGCAACGTGTAGCGTATTTAAAAAAAAAAAAAAGCTTTTTAAAATACAGACACACTGATAAAATTGTACAAACGCAAGTTCAGGTGTGTTGGTGAGCCGCCACTCCTCCACTGCGTGCGTGCGTGCGTTCTCTCTCTCTCTCTCTCGATCTCTCTCTCTCTCTCTCTCTCTCTCTCTCTCTCTCTCTCTCTCTCTCTCTCTCCCTCTCCCTCCCCCTCCAGACAAGTTTGCTATCGCAGAATGGGGGAGGGGCCCACACAACCCAGTTCGATGCAAAACACAGTTAAAGGTGCACCAGTCTATTTTTTTTAAATTATTTTTTACCAATATAAATCCCCAATAATACGAGATATAATTAACGGGATGCGCCACAGTATAAGTAAGGCGAGAAGAAAACCTGTTTAGAAAACGTCTTTGTGGGTTGTGTTGCTTGTGTGTCATTGTATCGACACTTTCCCAACATCTTTTACTGTACATTTACTTTTCTGTGCATCCAGAACGACTTACATTTGGAACAGTGAATTGAATTTATGATCTTTAGATCATCAGTCCAACACCAATTATATAGTTTGACAGGAGATGTTAAAATTCTTACTAAATTCTGATTGATTTAACATTTTAAAGATATCAAATCAGATTTTAAAAAAAAACAGGCATTTTAGGCACTATAGTAAAATGTTAGAAATAAATAATTTATGATAAGATTAAGTTGTTGTTAATGTTGTTAATGTCAGGGCAAAATAAATATTAATGACCTTTTCTCAATAGGATCTGTCAGTGCTTTTAGCCAATCAATTTTAAAAGCAATCCTGTAATCTAGAAGTTCCTAATTCATAATGTTGAAGTCATCAAGCTTCCAGAATTGACTGAATTGCATTTTACATTAGGGAAATTTTAACCAACACGTGATGATTTATGATATCTTAAACTGTTTACTTTAAACAAAGCTAGTCAAAATAGTCTCCACTCCTGTTTTAGTCTGTTATCCTGATTTGTGCACTTTTCCTTAAATGGAGTTGTGGGTGTGGCTACATGCAGATGAGCTGTGACAGGAAATAACTTTGCATGTTAAAGAGGAATAACATCAGCACATAATTCTGTACAATTCAGCATTTACAAAACCCTTGTTTACCTAGCTGAATTTAATAGTTTGACTGGTTTATGCAAATACTTACACACAGAGTTGCTGAAAGATTTTTCATTTACAGCATTTTGGCAGACGTCCTTATCCAGAGTGACTTACATTTATCTCTTTTTTTATACAACTGAGAGTTAAGGGCCTTGCTCAGGGGCCCACAGTGGTGGCGCTGGGAATCGAACCCTGGTCTTTCTGGTATTAGTCCAACACCTTAACCACTAAGCCACCACTTCCCAAGGACATAATGGAGAATTTGTCACAACTATGACTGTCCAAATAGATACATCCTAAACCTAACTTTTGCTGACACTACAGCTAGTCTCACCAAAGTGAAAGTCACACTGTGTTTTTTAAAAACAGCCCACATTAATACAGGGATGAGCTTGCAACCAAGACAACAATGACTTTATTGTGACACCGACTTCACATGTAAAGTTTGTGTTTAGATGATCCTGATGCATTTCATGCTACAAATGTGCAATTAAATAAAAAAATTAATATGAATTATTATATGAAGCAGGAACAACAATCCCTTTTCCATTTAATATGACAGTTTGCTAATATGTATGTTAATCTTTTTACTGTAAAATCTCTCTCTTTTTTTTTGTTCTCTCACACACGCACAGCTGTTATTGCTCATATACAAATCTGAGGAAAGCTTACTTGCCCAAATTCTCCATTATGTCCTGCAGCATTTGAAGTGAGGGCTTCAGAAATTGATTTTTTTTTTTTTTTGTATAACATTAATTTTAGACGGCTTGTCAGTTGTATAAATAAGTTTAAAGGCAAATAAATTATTTTTGGAAAGCTAATTGTTAAAATTATTTTTAAGTGTACCGTATTACAGAGGATTTTTTATTTATATTATGGGGCATTTAAAGAAATTTTATGAAGTAAACAAACTTTTATTTTAGCAAAAATGCTAATGAAATGACATTTAAAGACTTTTTGGAGGCTCTGTCTGGTATTTGGGCAAATGTATTGTCAAAACAATCCTGTAATCTAAAGTGCAATTTCCTTACAAGAATTTATAAAGGTTTTGCTCTCCATATTTCATGCTAATTGGCTATGAACCTTATTCGATCCTAACCCTAAGCAGCAGGCACTTTAATTCATCAAGCTCCCAAGAATGAAACTTCATGTACAGGTGCACATTTATTACAATCACTCTGTTTGCTAAGAATCTATGAATCTGCTGTCTGGAGTGTTTTTTCGGTAACTGTCTCCATAGTTATTGTTTAAATGGATATTGAGCATACATATCCAAAGCATTGGATTTTATTCTTTTCCAGAGATATAGTTAATCCTATTATCATTTTTTTTTTTTTTTTTTTTACAAAATTCAATTCTATTTATTTAAATTCGTATGCCGCTTTTAATACTGGACATTGACTCAAAGCAGCTAATGCAGTAAGAATAAAAGAATGTTTTTCGAGTGTAAGTTTGTCCTAAATGAGCAACCCGGTGGCGACTATGGCTAAAAAAAACTACCTATGATGAAAGGAAGAAACCTTAAGAGGATCAAGATCGAACCCATTTGCATATAGGTGATACTGAGTGTCTGTTTAATGAAACAAAACAGAGAAAAGTTCTATACCTATACCATGTATCCTGAGTGATAGTGAGGCCAACTGAGCAGTGTTTGTGGAGGGAGTGTGGTGCAGTGTGTGGGTTAACCAAGGAATAAGAAATGTTCCATGTTAGCTTTGTAAGCAAGCATCAGCGTTTTTAAATCTAATGTGTGCAGCAACTGTTAGCCAGTGAAGGGATCTCAGAGAGGCGGTCGTGTTGGAGGTTATAAACAAGTCATGCGATTGCGTACTTAAAAAACTGTAGAGGCTGTAGAGAGCTGCATGTGTTGTTTTCAATCTACCAAAGTTTTCACACACCACTCCACTGCTGCAAAGCTTGCCTACAAAGCCAGAAATGGAGCTGCACCCTCCTACCTACAAACACTTATTACTCCTTGCATAGCACCACAATCTCTCAGATCCACAAGTTCTGCTCGGCTTGTTCTACCATCGCCTAGGACACTAGGTAGGTCTGCCTCAAGACTTTTCTCTGTTCTGGCACCAAGATGGTGGAACAAACTTCCCATCAATGTCAGAACAGCAGAGTCACTGGCTGTCTTCAAGAGGCGTTTGAAAACTCATCTCTTTCTTAAATACCTCGCTCTTAACAAAAAAACAAAAAACAAAACCTCGCTCAACAGTTTTTGTTGTTGTTACACCAATTTGTCAACTATTGTATCAGTATTGAGCTGTTTAATGATATGACTCAAAGCACTTCTTGCACGTCGCTCTGGAAAAGAGCGTCTGCTAAATGCTGTAAATGTTAATGTAGAGTCCGAATTGCGATTAGAGCTAGACAAGTCATAGTTAATGGTTGGCACTGTTGTCTCACAGCACCTTTTTGTGTGCAGTTTGCATGTTCTCCCTGTGCTTGCCTTGGTTTTTTCCGCTTTCTCTGGTTGACTCTGACAGTCCTAAAATATGTATGTTATGTTGACTGATGATGATAAGGTGAGAGTGTGTGATTATTTGTCTGTATGTGGTCCTGTGATTGACTGGTAACCAATGACAGCTGGGATAGACGCCATAGATGATAGATAGGTGTATTTTTTGTATCTCAAAATACTTCTTGTTGGTCAGTCTTTTAGATAAATCATATACTAAACTAAAACAGGTTTCTAGTTGACGAAATTCTAGATGACGAAACTAAATGAAAAAACATTTGGAAAAACATCTGCCACAGTTATCTGCCTAGCACAACCTACCATCGAGTACCTACTCTTGACTCTTGACTCTGCTGTGATGCAGCTCTTAGCTAGTGTACTTTTTTAGCCAGATTGCTAAATGCAAATGTTAAAGGAACTTAATTAGTTTTATTTATGTAGATCATTTAATCATGGACATTGTCACAAAAATGTAGCTTTTGAGACTTTTTAGTCTAAGAAGAGACATTAAAAGTTATTGCTTATAGGAAGTCCAGAGGTAGTCTTCATTACTTTGTAAAGGAATCTCAAGTCTTACATTTCTGACATTTGCCAGATGCCCCTTTTCAGAGCGACTTTTTAATTTAACTGAGCAATTATGTGTCTTGCTCAGGTGCCCAGCAGGGCCAGCTTGGTGAGGCTGGGATTTAAAGCCAAGCACACTTGAATATATAATAAAGATTGATGTTTTGTCTGTGTGAACTGCCCTAAACTGTGCCAGGAACATATTGAATTTCACTTTTACTTTTACTGATAATTTTTAGGACATTGCAAAACAAATTAGACATGGCTGCTTAAGCAAGCTCATGACCGGTAGCAGCTGGGCAACAAGCTGGGCTTTCCCTGACAGCAGAGGAAGAACTTAAAACACTCTTGGCCAGATAGTCAAGAGACCAACAAAGACACTTTATTGTATTGTCGGCCAATAGGACCACTTTGGATAATGTGACGTGCTGTTGTTGTTGCTGCTTTTGTAGTTTGGGGATGGAACTGGTGTTGGCTTTGGTCAACGCTAAAAAGGGTCCTAATGTTGTCTGTAAGTTTGTACATAGTGTGTATAAAAAATAGGTGCTTTATTTTGTACCAACAAAATGGGGTTATCATTTCTGTGTGGCTTACTTTTTCACTCCAATCCTAAAACACTTAGGTGATATATCACCAACTGCAGATGCAGGATTGTATTTACCACCCATTTTCCTAACTCCACTATTAATTTGTATTGAAGAACGTTTTTGCTAATTCTTAAAGAGAAATATAAACCCAAGGGTAGACAAGGGCAGTAAAAACAAAACAGTGTTTAGGCACTGTATTCTTATATTATAATGAAAGTTTCAAAGTCAAACTAACCACACAAATATTAAACAAGCACAAAAATATTTAAAAAAACCCTTGTTGAACACTGATAATTGTTGTGGCGCCACACTTCCATTTTTATAGTCATTAGCTATAAAAGTTTTTAAGAGACGTTTTTGTAGAACCACATGCTATCCAGAGCAACTTATATTTATTTTATTTATACAACTGAGCATTGGAAATTAAAGACCTCGCATAGGGGCCCATCAGTAAGAACTCGGTGGTGCTGTGATTTGAACCAGAGGCGGGTAGTATTGATTTGCATTTACTTCTTTACATTTACTTGAGTAATCTTTTGGTAACGTTTACTTATAGAGTATATTTAAAGATGAGTACTGTTACTGTACATTTTAAGTGAATAAACTTTACTTTTAGTTCGCAACATTTGGGGTCGTTACTGTCAGTGTAAATAAATAGTAGTAAATATGAGTTTTTTAAAATAATTAGTTTATATGAATTGTTCGCAAGTTTCGCAAGACTTTAAAAAGGCTGCTGCGTGAGAGGCTGCTACAAATTTCCCGCTTAACTTTAGCACACGTTTAGCTGAAAGATGAAGCAGAGGAGGGTGTGTGTGTGTATTTTATCGAAGCCAGATCAGCTGTGACCTCAAGTTCAGTCTATGATAACCAACAGACATACAAGAATTCCAGCTCCAACCTGAAAAAACACCTATTTGAACCTGATTAATAATCATTTGGTGTCTATGGGCACTTTAACATTACTGTAAAACCACATGTCACACACTGTCGTGATATTTTACCCTGATATGCTCTCTTGTGCAAGCAATGAAAATATCCTGTAAACCTACAAACAAACACACATTCGTGAACAAACATTTATGCTAAACATCTACAAATTTTCATATTCATTAATTACAAAATTAAATAAACTAAACCGTAAACTGGGACGTCCTGCATTTATACAGCAATCCGGACACCTCACTGTAAAACAGCCACACAAAACCAAAGCAGGATCATATTTTATTTTATTCCTATCTAAATAATGCATGTACATGTACAATTTTAAAATAAAATTTATTCTTAAAGAAACTGATCTTAAATGGTAGAAAATAATGACTTTACTTTGACCTGTTTCATATAAGCAGAACAGAGAGACTTTGGAGAAGACAGATGTAAAAACAAAAAATGCTTTGTCTCAATTAGATCAGAAGTAACTAGTAACTAATTACTCGAGTAGTTTTTCATAGGATAGTTTTTTACTCTTACTTGAGTAACTATTCAGATTGTTACTTTTACTCTTACTTAAGTAAATAATCCTATAAGTACTCAGTACCTCAGTAAGACATCTATTGCCTATTATTAAAAATCCACCAATCACTACTGATTCTCACCTAGGGTTTTTCTATTTAGCAGCAAATTAGCAGCATACTCGCTCAAAGTTTATTTTGGGGTTTGAAGTTCAATAATTAAATTAGACTAAGAACATTTGCCATTTTTCTAAATCATTATAGGGAAGTGGTAGCTTGGTGGTTAAGGTTGTTAATCAGAAGATTGTGGGTTTGATTCCCAGTACCCTCAAATTACTACTGCTGGACCCCTAAACAAGCCCTCAAGAATAAGTGGCCAGTCAACATATTGTCTATAATAATTTGGGGATTTTCGGTGTGTGTGCAGACATAAGGGCATACGCTGTACCAAAAAGTATAATACAGAGGACAGTCAAGGGCCATGAAATAATAAAGTTTATACTTGTGTTACATTAAAGAAATTACTGAGTGTTAATGTAAATTAACGGGGGTTTTTTAAACATTTGTCTAATTACATTTATCTGTTGATTTTTTTTTTTTGAGTAAACACACACGTGATATTGCACATGATAAAATCGCAGTAAAATCAGCAGCAGTGAGTTAATGTGAGCTCTCTCTCTCTTTCTGCGTGTCTGAGAGAGAGAGAGAGAGCGAGAGAGTGTGTTCGCGCACGCGTGCTCTGTCAGTGTAACTGCAGGTCTGAGAAGCAGACCCGATCCCAATTTAGCTCAAAATCTATATGACTTTAATTACATTACAAAAGCGAATAACATCAGGTATATTTTTAAGCTACCTTGTAGCACTGATGAGTGTAAGCTATAATATTATCAGGTTTGTTTTATTCTGTTTAGGTTTGTTTTTGCTCGATAAGGCCAAAATCCACCGCGGGTTTTCGAGCGGGTTTTTACTTGGTTCAATTTATTGTGTGCGCTTCCAGGTCCAGATCACAGAGCAGCAACCTTAGGTATTCCTCCGCGGTTCACTGTTGTGGCTGTGTGGTGTATTTTCAGAAACTTAGCTAGTATCCATTTGTTATACTTTAAAGAACGGCTCGGTGAAATATAACATGTCATATTATTTAGTAGTTTGTGTATTACTGCAGAGAAAAAAACAACTTAAGGACTATTTTGCCTGTTTGCTGTGTCTAACACATACAATGCATTCCTGTGTTGTTCCGCGGTAATGCGGTTCGCCAGCCTGCTGTTCCTGTAAACTCCCGCCTTAACTTTAGGACAGAGACAGATCCTCATATCCAGAGTATAGGCTTTTTTTTGGACAGTTTACCATGAGACTGTTCTTTATTTTACGTTTAACACCACTAAATAAACACAAAACACAATGTTAGTACTGATACATTTTGGTAAATATGAAATTGCTGCGAAAATATTCGTATCAGTAATGATTATGTTTTCACAAGTTTATTAGATGTGAATACAACCAGTGTCCAATGTGTTTTTCGGAAATAATAATAATAATTTTATTATATATAATAATTTTTAAGACCATTAAAGGTAACACTTTAAAAAAACTAGATTACTAAAGCTCTTTTGGCCAAGGGTCAAAGATACAGGAACACCTGACCATCACACCGTCCCACGTGTTATAATGCACTCCAGACTTCTGGAAAGGCTTTTTACTAGATGTTGGAACATGGCTGTGGGGATTTCTTCATTCAGCCACAATAGTATTGCTGAGACCAGACACTATGTTGGTCTGAGTTGCAGCTGGTGTCCCATTTTATCTTAAAGGATTTGGATCCAGGCTCTGTGCAGGGAACACTCCAACTATAACACAAGATGTCTTCATAGCGTTCAGTGGTTCTGTACACAGGGGTTCTGTACATCAGAACATTTTCATGCTGGAGTTTGGGTCTCTTAGTTCCAGACAAGAGAAATTGTATGGGTGCAGCATAAAACAGTTTTCTTTAGACTTTGTGCCAATATCTTTATGTATGCAGGAATCAGAAGTCATATTTTGGCCATATAAATGTATAATGAATTAGCACTGGAGGGAAACAGATTTTTAAAATTATACATGATTATGGATATAGTTATACAGGTTATACTTTACATGCAGAGGTCTTTTTTCTTTATTTAAGATGTCATATGAATGTCGGTCTTAGATTGCGTTTGATGGCATACTTAACTCGCCCCAAACTGAGTTTATGAACTGATTGAGTTCGTGAAAATGGCAGGAAACAAAACGATTCTAAACAAAACCAAAAAGTCTGTCTAATGGTCTATTAAAGCAGAATAATTTAACAGATGCTTGGAGATTAGCATTATGTTGATACTAATTTAGCAAATAATTGTACACATGTTTTTTGGTAAGCTGACCCAGTGGTTCAAAAGTCAGGTAGCTTGTGCTATAGAGACATGTAGCACTTTTTGTGGTTCTTGTAGTGTTGTGGCTTCTGAACAAAGAGGGGCTTAAAGACCTATTCAACAAAACACTTTTGAATAGGAGAGGCCAGTGGATTACCAAAGAAAGGCAAAAAATATATAGTAGTAATAATAGATCCAAACACAGCAGTTCAGCATCTTACAATACGCATCCTACACAGTTGGTCCTGCCATCAAATTGTTTTCTGATATGCTAAAATGTTTTATTAGTTCATACTCTTAAAGCTTATTCTAAGATAAATGTCCACAAAAAAATCTACTTTATCTATTATTTATGTTTGTATAAAATGGTTAAAATAATGTTAAAAGTAGGAAAATTAGGAAAATTATTTAGCAGCTCTAGAATTTAGAAAAATTTTGACAGAATGTAAATCTCTTCCCCGGTAACAATACAGCAATGATATGAATCACTGAAGTTTTAGAGCAAGAGCAAAGTCTTAAGTTCTGTAGCGGAAGGACGTGCTGACAAATGCTGCTCAACAGTGTCACCTAGTGACCGTAAATTTGTAATACACCACGAATTCAGCTAAGTCACGCAAAACCTACAATTCAGCTGAATGATTCTGTCTACTAAGATAAATTTTGAATAAATGTTAGCATTTAATTTAATAAAATATTGTGTAATATTCTTCTGAACAGAATCATATTAAACACATATGACTGATTACTTACACTACTTACACTAAGCAGCTAAGATCTCACTCATGTGCTCTGTAACATAATTTATTTTATTGTTGTGTTGCAGCGTGGGCGCAGGGTAGCTGCTGGTAGCCAAGAATGCCAAAATCATTTCTTTTGAATGGTACCACACATCCTGCAGAGGAGAAATAGCCCAGGCATCTGTCCATGTCCTGCGAGGTCAGCAAAGATGCAGAGGTTTACCCTACGGGAAGTACTGCTGCAATTCATTTCAGGTTAATTTACATCACTTTTACATCACTTATAGACTGACATCAGTTTTGACATCCACTATGTTCATAAAATGTTTCTTTTGAATTTCTTTATTGATATTTCTTTTGATATTTTTTTTTATTGTTATTAAGATTTTGGATTGATTCCAAAATGCCACTTGTGTCAAAGATGGCTTACCTGGCCATGCTCTCTGGGGGAGCGGCATCCTGAGTGTATCTGAACTGGTTAGTGTCGAACAAATGTAGATAATCAGGAGACATCTGTCATGTCTATGGGTATTCTGGTAATTCAAATATAGGTGACTGTGTGTATATTAGTGTGTACATAAATAAACAGTCAGTTTAAGATAAATAAATAAAAAACATAGCAAGCATTAGGATTTGATTGACTCTGACACAGGCCAAATAGTGATGGTTATACAACTGGGTCAGAGCACTTCCAAACATCAGGTATTGTGGGGTATCCTGGCAGGCCAAGTTTTTTCCAATCATAGAAGGCTGAGCAGACAGATATCCCCGGTAGGCAATTTTTGGGACTGGGGTCGAGGAGATAGATACTCTGTAAATTTTAACTAATTAAATAATGGAATAACAACAATATTGTTGTACTAATATTCTTGCTTGGGTTTGGTTAAGAGGACATTATATTGAGTCAATATGAACACAAATATGTTTTTAAAATGTTAAACAAATTAATATTTTCAACATTCAAAATGGCTAATAACTGAACTATTATATATCTATCATATTATCAATATTATAATCTGTTTAAAGTTAGAGTGTAACATTTTTAAAAGTGAAATTAAGTAAACATTAAAAAAAAAATCTGTGGAACTAGTTGATGTGTAGATCGATAGATGGATGAATAGATGGGTGAATTGATGAATGGATAGATAGATTTTCAACACAGAGCCCACCAGACTGCTTTTATCACATCACAAATTGTACAAAAGTTAATAAAATGTAAATGTTTACCAAATTTTGATTGGGTGGGCAAGACAGACTTTTGTACTTTACAGCATTCAAGCATCTTGAGGATCTTTTTGCATCTTCACAAACTACACAAATTAAATATGAACCATTTATTCTGAACCATGTGGGTGTGTGATTATGCTATTATGAATTCATGCAGGCAAACAAAATTAAAGCATTGAAAAGTTCTCACTGAGACGTCCTGGCCAGCAGAGGGCAGACCTGCAGCACTGATCTCAGTCTAAACGTTTATTATCAATGCTGTGAACTAAAACTAACATACAAAAAGCTTAAGTGTTTATAATTTATTAATGTCTAGTTATATTTTGATTTAAAAAATTATTTTATATATATATATATATATATATATATATAATATATATATATATATATATATATATATATATATATATATATTATATTTTACTTTCACAAACAAATTTTTCAAATCATTGCAGTTTTAAGAAAATAAAGAAGGTTAAATAAGTTCTATAGGTAAAAGCATATTCTTTCAATTAAATTGGTGTTCTAAATTTAGCAATATTTTAATTTTATAGCTTATGAGCGGTAATGGTTTTAAGATTCCCTTAAAGCTATTTTTTGTCTGCTTTCGAACGAATAACAGACACATGATTTCACACACAGATTCTAAATCCTATGCATTTGTCATAATTATCAGTATGTTTCAAAATAATCTCGAATTTGTCAAACAAAACACATGATAAAAATTGTTGGCTTGTCATCGGGAGAGTTATTACAGTGCAGTTATACAGATATATATTTAATTGAGTAAAGCAGAAAATCATAAACCTGTCCCTGGGTATTTCCTGTTATGAAAGAATTTATATAAAATGATGACACCTTGCATAGATGACAAAATTGCTTTAATAGATTAAATACATTCCTCATAACAAACATCTTCAATACTTTTTTTAATTAGGCAACACTTTGTTGTTTAATATTTTTCTTCGAGTGGGCGGAGTGTCCTTCATTTAACTCACTTGAATTAATTTAACAGTTAAAACCAGCTTTAGTCATAAATTTCCTGAATATACAATTGCACAATTGCACTGACTATATAGTTATAAAACTTTATATAATAACAATATTTTCCTTATGTCACTTAAGGGATTTTTACCATCAGCAGTGCTGAATTATATATTTTGGTAACTTTAAGTGTAAACATATATTGAGCTTCAGGAGTCTGACAGCTTCAGACCTGAAAAAGGCAAAAATGTTTATAAAAATTATATTAACAGCAAAAACTTGAGAATAAATTAATACATTTTAAAAGAAAACCCTAGGACTGCAATGTGGTCTCTGATGTTCCTTAAGGTTCTTAGTTGTCCAGATGTGTTTGGCCTTATTTTGTTATTAACGCTGGCTGTTTGAACAGAGAGGCAGGAGGGATCAATAGAGATGTCACCAAACACTTAAAGGGACTTAGAAGTGCTCCATCTGTAAAACAGGCTCCAGTGTACCTCATGCCATTATTTAATCACACATCCTGGTTAAATAGGGTGCTGATAAACAGTTAACTTCTGATAATGTATAAAAACATCTGCACAAAGAGAAGTGTACATTTTTTCACAATTTTATGTAAACAGCGAATACAGGAAATAAAAAAAAACACAACTAATTTGAGATTGCAAACTTTTACACTAAGGAACCTAAAATAGCTTTGTGATGTTGCTGGGATAAGATTTACATTTAAAGCATTCACCATTATCAGTAGCAACTTACATTTGTTTCTCTTTTATACAACTGACCATTTAGGGGTTAAAGGTCTTGTTCGGAGGCCCATCGATGGCAGCTTGGTGGTGCCGAAAATCGAACCCATTTTCCAATTAGTGGTCCAACACCTTAACCACTGTGCTTCCACTTCCCCCAACTAAAAAATAAAAGTTTTATAATTTAAACCAGTGTAATTATTGCTATCTTGATCAGAGTTACCTTTTCAAACTAGCAGAAAAGCTACTGTACATTAGGCTAATAGGGTAATTATTTCTAAATAGCAGGTCTGCACTATAGAAATATGTTGCTATTAATAAATGTGTAAACTATGCTGTGACATGTACTTTAGTCAGAGTTTCACAGTGAAATGGTAAACCATCAATTTTTTTTTAGCAAATCTGGTATTCTGTGTGAATCTTTATGGATATTTATAATGTAACATATGCCTTAAGTGTACACTTAGCACCATTAGGAAAAGCAAACAGAAGAGTATGATGGGAGGTGTTGAACTTAGCTTCCAGGTTGTGTACAGAACTAGCCTCGCTGACTCTTTCTTTAACAATAGACCAGACGCAGGATACATACTACTGCTTTTGTACTCAACCACATGGGGCCAGGGGTAATAGGTAAGGCAGCTAAACTCACTCTAGGGGGTATCACACAGCACACACACACACATGCAAGTAGTAATGATAGTGATGTAAGCAAACAGGAAGTGAAGAAGGATGCCTGTGCAGATTTTGCGCAGTAATGGTCTAACTGCACCTCAGGATCCGCTGTATTCCTTATTTCTAGTGTACTAGATATAGTTAAAATGCTGTTTTGCAAAACATGTAGCACTAAAAATCCTATAAAACTTGGTGGTTAAAGTTAAAACGTCATTTGTGTTGGTGAAATTAATAATTCAAAATGAATTAAACTTTGCATTCTGCATCCTGGATTTATATGACAAACACATTGAGAGAAAAGTATTAGATCAGTATTCAACAACACCTTGCACATCCTGACAGGAAAAGGGCTCAATGGACGAGGGGTGTGTTTGCCTACCTGGTTGGGTGGCAGGTATCCTAGGGTGCGGGTGAGGAAACACACTTGCTGTGGTGTGTTTGTATGCATGCATGCTGTGAGCTTGATGGAATTAGGAGGCTGTCGATTGTTTTCTCCGCATAGGCCCACAGCCTCCCGACCCTTCCACTAGGCCCTTCTCACACTTCCAGTTCAAAGAGAGGCAGACGTTCAAGAAAGGGGTGGGGAGATATCCCTCTCTTCCTGCTCTCCTCCACATAGTGTTAGACTGCTCATCCTTCTACACCTTGTTTCGCAATGACCGCCGTGTGAGTGCAGTGTTGCTTACTCACAGTTACTCTTATGTATGCACATGCAGGATTAAGGGTCTGGTATAATTTGTCCTTGTTTGTGAATAAGGAATTTATTTCATATTACTCAACTGTATATTAAGTGTTATTTCACATTCAACATTTAATATTTAACTTTTGTGCTACTTCCCAAGACATTAGTTTACAGAGAGTCCGGAAAAAAACATATACCATGTAGGTATTTGTGAAAGATTGCGAATAGTAAAAGTGCTGGTTGAATTCTATGAACTTCAATCATAAAATATGTCAACGCAGTACAACTGGGTTTCAGCATCTATTAAGTATTAAATAATTATACATCAACGAAAGTGCATAAACAGACTGTGTATTTGTCACACATCCCATTAACCTAAAAACCTTGAAATGAGAAAATATCATGAATATATCCAGATAGTTATTATTACTTTAAACTATCACATTCTATTTGGAGACAATTTTGTTTTTGTTTTTTAATATTGTTTGAAAGAAAGAAGCTAAGATATTCTATCAGTAGTGCAAGACACTTCTAAGCTTAAATTTAATTTTGGTATGAGATAATAATCCATTTTTAAATCAATACTGTACATGTCAACCTAGACACATTTATATTAGCCAACGGATCAACAACTTTAAAGTAAGATTCTGGGATTCTGCTATCAGTCAAGAATAAAACAGTTCAGAGGAACATGTAAGGGGTCTGAAGATGAAGGAACACCAGAAGAAAAGGTGCAATTACTTCTCCTTTCTTATGGAAATGCTAATGAAGTAGGCGATAGGGCCACAGACAATGGGGGCTACAGGCAGGTTGAGCGTCACCATGTAAACAGCTTCCTGCCAAGGAGCCATTTACCCCTCACTTTTACTGACTAACAAGCCTTCTTCACGATGACTACAAAGAGCTGGGATCCATCAAAGACCACCACAAGCACGAGTGGAACTGCCAGGCCTGAGTGTAAACACAGCTTTCTCGGGACTGAGAAATCTATAGTGAAAGTCAAAGACACAACATTCCAAAATTAAAAATGTTTTTTTCCAAGTTGTTAGTTTGTGAATATAGACAGAGGGAGAGAGAGAAAGAGAGAGAGAAACTTACACAAAGTCACACTTATACGTGATAAAACTCCTGTACAAATCAGACCGTCTGAGTCATGCAGTCACTCAGTTCATTGTACACTATATCATACCTATCTGCTCACTTCAGCTGATTGGCCTCAATGTATTTTCTCATTAGACACTGCGGTGTGAAATGCAGCTAAATTTTGTTACCACAACAAACATCCTAGGAGTTTTTATGGAAACCTAATATACATTTATCAATAAGAGGCATTTCAGCTTGTCAAATATTCGCCAATGATATTAATAAAAATAATTTTAAACAAATATTTCAGTATAGTCTTCTCACAGAGGAAACGTTACTATCAAAAATAATTAAAAAGAAACAGGTTTCCCAGATAAGTATATTTTATAGCTAGTTGATTCCGGATTCCATTGCTGTTCTGTTAGCAAATGTAATAACTCATATAACCTATAGATGGCAGTAAGTCAGATTAGGAGGTGGAGGTGGGGAGAAATTGTGGATCTAAGGCTGTGGTAAAAGATCCAGAAGTGGGCTGTATCTATTGTCCTTTAATGAGTGGCTTTGATCTGTGCTCAGCATTTAGTGTTTGTACACCTGGAGCACAGCAGTGCTGGTGGAAGAAGAAGGTGCTGCTGGGTAATTGGTGTGTGTGTGAGGGGGGTGGGATTGATGAAGATGAAGACTTATGAGTCAGATCCAGCTTCATGCAGGTAACAGTCCCCTGTTCATGGCGTGGGAATGCAGTAAACAGAGCCCTAGTTAGGGCCCTACCTCCTTTGTCCTGTTTTTATGGTCTATAGTTTTTTATGGTCATGGAGCTTCACTGGGATCATAACCCAATAGACCTGCAGTGTGATGGCCTTGATCAATTCAGGACAGATGAGAACCAGATCTGGGCTTCTGGCTTTTTTTTAAAACTTCAAGGTCATTCAATTCGATTCAATTCAGTTGAGTTGAGTTGAGTCCTGTTCCTTTTAGTTCAGTTTACTGCAATTTATTTGAATGGTGCTTTTTACAATTTTAACGCAGAAATACAATATAATAATAAAATACAAATAAAAATTAAAACAGAAACAACCAAGTTTAAAATTTACATTTATATTTATTATCTAATGAGCAAACCAGAGGCAAAGCTGGGGGAAAAAAATGAAGCTCACACTAGCATTAGGAGGAAAACCATCCGCATATTAGTAACATCTGGGGGTGCAAAAAAATAATGTCCTTTCTACAACTGTATATAATCATGTTAAGCGAACTGCTTTTCAGCAACCTATAAATCAGTGTATAGTACTCATTTAAAACTTATTTACTCCTACCAATGTTATTGAACGTTCATTCATTGAGAAAAAGGAACAGTAATTGGTGTTAATCTTAATATCATGTGTGTATTATTAGACAACCACCAACTTCAAGCAGATAAGCTTTTAGTATGCTACTGGTTACTAGTCCAGATTTATCATCAACATTCTATCTTTAAAGTGGTGAAACAGTACGCATAGGCTCAGTTTTTACCTCAACATCAGTACTGTTTCTGGGCTCTATCTCACTCTGTCTCTCTCGGTTGCTTCCTTTCTGTTTCTCTTTATATGTGCAAATGCAGAATTCTGCCTTTACTTTACTTCAGGTGTATTTGATCTAGCTTTGGTCTTACTTAAGATTTCTTGATCCACAGACTGAGAGCATGTCTGCACTACTGGTGCAGCTGGTCCCTACAAGTGCAGTGTTTAATTGTGTTTTCTCACACACTGGTGACTGCTGAACTCAGCTGTACATATTTGCACCACAAAACATGAAGCCTACAGATGCACACAAACAGCTCACTAAGACAAGTTTAGGCTTGGCTGCTGAGAGGAAGAGGTTTAAAGGGATTTGTTAAATTAAATAATTTTATGGTATTAAACAAATATTGGCACAGTGAATAATTTTCTTCTGTGTACATAGGAAATTCTATATTGGAACATGTGACTACCCAATAATGACTGCAGAAACGTAACGATAATTATTATTTCTATGGTTACAGCACTGGCATGTTGGTATATATTGTATATATCATATGTATATATTTTCTGTTTTGGTAAATATTTCACCTGTTGTTAGGACACTGTAAAGCTTACTGCGCTGTACTGTTAGCATTTCTCTACAAGATGATCAGGGAGTCCTTTTCTATTCATTAGCATCCCAAAGGCCCTGGCACTATTGTTAAGGACAGCAGCAGAGATGGGACCCAACAAATTCTTTTTATTCCTTTCAAAGCCTGGGTGATTAGGAGAGGAAAGTTTAGATTTCCTGAACTTGAAGTGGAAATGTGGTAGTGACAGACGCATCTCAGGGCTCTAATCCACATCCAGTTAAAAGTGAGGAAAGCCGGCGTGTGCTTAGGGGGAAATAAAGAAATGGCTGAGAAATACCGTAAACTGTAAATGCACATAAAAGTTATATTAAAGATAAGAAAAAATCCTAAAAAAGTTAAATAATAAATGAATAAATAATAAATGGATAAATGATGTGTCTGGTGGTGGGGTGGTCAGGAAAATAATAACTGAAGGCTAGGATACCTATAACATATCTGAATACAGGATATTGATTTCTGAGCTTGTGTGTGTGAGTGTGTCTGTATGTCCTCTTCCCAGGCCTGAGTCATCTCCCACTGTTTACTTATTTAGGCCGGTGAGGAGAATGATGGAAAATATGCATCCTCCCTTATAACTGTTTCTTTGTGGACCACCAGACCTCTGTAATATTTCTCACTCTGGTGAGAGAGTGCTTGTGCCAGGGCGAAGCAACATCTCTTAACCCCATATACACCGAAAGCATACACAGTCTCTCTTTCTTACTTACAGCAGCTTATCACGAGTAAGAAGTACAACTAACGTCCGACTTGAGCAACTAAGAGAAAGTAAACATTGTGTATCAAACCACCATTTTATTACTGGGTAATGTATGAATTGATGACCTATTGGGGCAAAAAAATAATTAATTCATTTTATTGTCTACAGCAAATATATGCGTATTAATGTTTGATCTGTTTGTTTTGATTTTTAATACTCTAAGGCACATGTAACTTCAGCGATCAGTCTTGTTTGTAGCATTTTATTATTCTTGGTAATTATTATTACCAGCAGTTAAAGTTAAAAAGGAATCACTGTTCATTTCTCTTAAGGTTTTAAAACAAACAAGACTTCTCAGAAAACAAAGCAACAGAGAATGAATTGAATTCTTACTGTGGAAGAGTGTGAGTCTCTGACTTTACGGCCTTTGAGTGCAGCGTAAGGAAGTGGCGCAGTAAAGAAGTCACACTCCACAAAGCTGGGACATTTCCATTTAGGCCAGGTCTACGGACAAGACAGAGGACGAGATACAGACATATAGACATGCTAATAAAAAAAGTAATAAAGATTGTTACAAGAAAATGTAAAATTGTTTACATTGCTATTAATAGTCTCACTATTATTAATAATGTCTTAAGCATTATTTTCAACAATCATATAAGTGTAACATGCCTTATATTCAATTTTATATTAAGGGAACTGTGAAAACACCTTTTGGCCACTCATTTATTAAGATTACAGACTTGGTCATATCAATATCAGTTAAAAATGTGTTTAATATTATTACAGTGGCTGAAACCGCCACGTGGACATTTTTTACCTGTCTAAAACCATTTAATGAACAATAAGTATAATTTAAAGCAAGGCATACAGGACTAGTCTATTGTAAAATGTGTAATATTGCTTTGTAAGGTTGGAGCAGGACTTGGTTGGAGAAGTGCCCTGGCTGGGGGCTGGTAAAGAAGTTTCGCTGACGAGCAATCCACACTTCACCAAGTACAGAAGCACAAAGGATTTCACACATGTGTATTTGGGACAACAAAAGATTAATGTCACTTGCAAATATACAACTGACAGATAATGCTGCTTCGATGGGGTGCCTTCCTTTTTCTGTTTTTAGGAAAGATAAGCCTTTAACTTGGCCTACAAATATCAAGACTATATCAAGTGAGGAGTTTAAGATCCGGACTGTTAAAATAAAATATATAAGCTAAAGCATTTTAAACAATGACCCAAATGTTCAAACACCTCAACAAATGAGTCAATTCACCATTTATATCTTTATTTTTACTTCTTCACACTGTAGGATACAGGATCATTTCTCTCATAAATTTTTGGTTACCCTTATAAAGTTTCTTGTTTATTTCGGTAATTCTTCTCCTTAGGTTTGTTTCTGTAAAAAAACTTTTTAAAACATTCTTGGAATTTGGCAAAGGCTCTTATTCAGAGAGACCCACATTATTGCATTTAAAAAGAGGAATACTGTTGAGAAATCCTGTGGTTTTAGATTTTATACATCTAAAGCTAATTGCTAATAAAGCTAATGTATTAATTAGTTATTATATTATATATACAAAAATAGTTCGTGTATTATATGTCCTAACCCTAAAAGTTTAGGCCATTGTTGCTATGTAATATCGGTCGAATGTGCGGGGCGGGAAATGTGGGCGTGGTTTAAGTGTTTTACCCCGCCCACCAGAGCAGCATGGGATCTTTGGTGGGCTTTTAAATAGCGCTTAATCGCGAAAATGAAGCAGTAGTTCGCTGTCAAAGAGCCTGGAATCGGGGTCCCCACTGGAGTGCAGGCACTTGTAAAAAATCACCTCAAGGCTTTCTTACAATAGTTGTATTTTTTGTTGTTATCCTCGTTGTTCTATTAATAAGATTGGAAGTATGAGTTGTTCCGCTCCCGATCAGAGACTGGAACATCTGCTGAATGCCGTCGAAAGCGAGTTTCAGAAAGGGAGCGAGAAAGGGGACACCTCTGAGAGGGACATTAAACTCAGCCTGGAGGATGCCGAGCTGTGGAGCAAATTTAAAGAGCTAACGAATGAAATGATCGTCACCAAGACTGGAAGGTAAGTGAAATAGGAGCGTTAGTTCTCCATCTTCTCTTTTTTGGAGCACAAATCAATTGTCGTAATAATCACTAGCCATAATGTAAATGCTGAACTTAAAATACTGAACAGAACCAAAAGATGAACATTTCTTTTTGTATTGTTAATGCTGTTATTTGGTGTCGGAAATAACTCTGATGCTAAAGTTAGCCTGTGCTCACAGAGGCCCGTGTGCTTTCAGTCAGTAAACTCCGCTGTGAGCGCAGACGCCCGGTTTCAATGTCGGTGTGTGTTTTGTTGTATTTCCAGACGGATGTTTCCAGTGTTGAGGGCCAGTGTTAGCGGTTTGGACCCCAACGCTATGTACTCCGTTCTGCTGGACTTTGTGGCTGCAGATAATAACCGCTGGAAATACGTGAATGGAGAGTGGGTACCGGGTGGCAAGCCGGAGCCCCAGAGCCCCAGCTGTGTATACATCCACCCGGACTCCCCTAACTTTGGGGCCCACTGGATGAAAGCACCTGTCTCTTTCAGCAAGGTCAAACTGTCCAACAAACTCAACGGAGGAGGACAGGTGAGACTCATACGCAGCTCTTCGTATATTAACTTTCTTGAGAATTTTTTTTTCACATTTTTGCATTTCCTGTCTTTTTTCTGTAGATTATGTTAAACTCCCTGCACAAATATGAGCCGAGGATCCACATTGTGAAAGTGGGCGGCATCCAGAAAATGATCAGCAGCCAGTCTTTCCCAGAGACTCAGTTTATAGCAGTTACTGCCTACCAAAATGAAGAGGTATGGGGATCTTCTTACTTAGTGTTTACAGCCAAGAAAATGCTAGAATGATTCGTTGTTTTCTAATGAGTCTTTGTTTTCATTTTTAGATTACAGCGCTAAAGATCAAACACAACCCTTTTGCTAAGGCTTTCTTGGATGCTAAAGAAAGGTAGGTATAGAAAAGATGTAATGCATAATCCTTTAGCCTAATGTAGAAAATAAGCACTAAAAATTCTTTTTTCCCCCTTGATCTTAGGAGTGATCACCGTGAGGCCCAGGATCAGAGCAGTGACAATCAGCAGTCTGGCTATGCACAGAGTAAGTACTCTTACTGTAGGAAAAACAAAACAAAAAATGCCTAGTAGAAGGATAACTCATGACCTAATCTTCTTTCTCTACAGTTGGTGGCTGGTTTTTGCCTAGTAATGGTCCCATTTGCCCCAGTAATAGTCCACCTCAATTTACTGGCTCCCCGGGTCACTCCTCCACTTCTTACTGTGAGCGCTATTCCAGCCTACGGAGCCACAGAGCGTCTCCTTACCCCAGCCACTACCCTCATCGCAGTACTAACAACAGTAAGACACCTCATTACTTGTTAATTTAATTCTGTTCTTGTGTCTTTATATCTTGTAAAATGACGTGAATGAGACTCAGTACTAAATATCAAAGTCAATAAATATGATTTGTTTTGGGTAAAGCGCTGACTATCTTTTGTAATATTTGCAGACAATTACATGGACAGCTCAACAGGAAGCATTCAAGCCCATGATAATTGGTCAACCTTACAAATCCCTAATTCTAGTGGAATGGGCACGCTTGCACATACCACCAGCACCACTTCCAACACAAGGTTAGTCCACATTCAACATTTTTCAGTTCACTTCTATTTACATTTAATTATATAAGTAAAATGTTTATTTAGTATTTATCTCTCTGACTCTTAACCACTTGTGTGTTTACAGCCAGTACCCCAGCCTATGGTCTGTGGCTGGGACAGCTCTCTCTCCACCCGGCTCGGCTTCAGGTTCCATTGCTGGGGGTCTAACCTCTCAGTTCTTACGAGGGTCCTCTGTGTCCTATTCAGGTCTGACCTCTTCTCTTCCTGTCTCATCTCCGTCGTCCATGTATGATCCAAGCTTGACCGACGCGGGAGTGGCAGAGGCTCAGTTTGAGAGTTCTATTGCAAGGCTTACAGCTTCTTGGGCACCTGTAGCACAGAGCTACTGATAAAAGACTCAGGCTCGAGAGACTTTTCCTGATATTACAGAGATTGTGTAAACACACTTTGTGTAAACAACCCATAGACGTTGGTATCAATGATGGTAATAATTTTTTATATAAATTTTGGGACCAACGGAAAAACTCTGGAACCACAAGATTAATAAGACCGAAGGTTGTTTTTGACTTAATAAATGTAAATGTCTGTAAATAAATTTAAGTTAATGTCAGTTCTCATGGTTGGTCATATAGAATATAAATTTAAACTATTCTGAAAGCGCTGTGTAAAAAAAAAGACACGTCTTGTATCCTTACTGTTAACATACTTTGGGATGTCCTGTAACTCGCACGTAGAAGTGCCTTGTACATATCTATCTATTTGTACTTGTTTGCTGTATGCTTTATTTATGTCTTTTTAATATTAAATTAATTTCTGTCTCCAAAACTTTATCCTGCTCCGTATTTACTTCTTTACTCTTTTAAAATATACTATATAGGTACAGTAACTATTTTTCCATGTTTTTCTTTCTTTTACATATTTGTCAGTTATTAAATTCAGTGTAAGTAAAAACAAAATATAATTTCCATTTTAGAGTAAAATGGCACTCTGTAAAAAAGGATTTGCATGCATATTATTAAAAAACTAAGTATACCTATTACTACTAGCAATATTCCATAATGTTTTCAGCAAAGTATATAGCTGGCTAAAATACCTAAATATATTCTGGATAAGCAGTTTAAAAAGCCATGTCTAAGGCTCCAGCATGCCACTGAATCACATTTAAAGATATGTTTTAATAAAGAACTTTTCATATAGGAAAATCCAGCCAGTCCTCCTACCAGTGCACCCTGTGGAGTCATTCATGAAGTCACAAGATAAACATCTAAAAAAAAATTCAGATTCAGATTAGGTCACACTTTGATGACCACCAAGGCTTTAGGATAATGTTCCTGGTTTTACAATAAGTGCATCATCCTAACACAATAGTAGTGTAATGATGTGGAAAAGCTTTGCTGCTTTATAGTCTGGACAAACCAATATATTTAAATTGTCTTTCTCTTGGGAACTCCTGATGAAAAAAGTCAGTGATTTTAAGCTCTTTCGGATTGTTTCTAGCAAAACAAGGCTCTTTATCACAGTATAGTGTCCACCTCTCAGTCACTAGAAAAAAACTAAATTACACTTTTAAAGAAGCTTTGTTCGATAAAAGCACTGACATTAAACTGGTCGTTTATGCATAAAAGACCCTTAATTTGGCTAAATTGGAGCAACCGATGACTGATCTCTAATTTTTTTAGGTTGGTTTTAAGGGTTTGTGTCTAGTTGTGGATGTTGAAAGTGCTACAGCCAGTTACAAATACATAAAGTGACTTTAAATATGAAGGGACACAGAGTTATAACTATAAATAGAAAAACAGGATTTCTCAAACTGGGGCATACTGTAGTCACAGGCATCAAAACATATTTGACTTTATATTTTTGCTGTTATTTTGTAATTTGTTAAATTAAGAAATGCCAGGGTATTCTAAGTGAAGTTATGGTTTGTTAGATGTAAAGAAGTGGCACTGCAGGTACTTCAGACACAGTGCTTGTCCTGCAACTCCAAGCTTTACACATGCCAGGCTTTTCCTACCTATCACATGGTTGTGTTAGAATTTGCAGCTCTGTGTCACTTTGAAAGGAAAAAAATATTAGACATTAATTTTCCATAGTTCCTGAACTAGTAACATCAAAGACCAAATTAAAATTTGCAGAACAAGACAGGTGTATTTATATAGAATTTTAGAATTTTAATGTGTTAATGATCCTAATCTTTTTTACATACACAGATTTTTATACACACAGAAAATTATTTGCTTAAAAGTACTATTTAATATCTAATACATAATGGAACTGGCAGAATGATGAGGCTCTTCATTATAATAAAATGTGTACTGTATTAACGCTTAAAAAGAGCATCTTTTGTAAACCACAGTTTAAATGCATTATATAAGTTTCTATTTTGCAGCAGTGGGACTGAGTAATGGTGAGGGAGGTAAGGGATGGTGCTGTCATTGCTTTAGTGAATACAGATCCAAGTCTGTGATTGAAGAGTCCACACAAGGGTGCAAATGAAGCCCACAGGGTTAAAGAGCCCCAGGCAAACAGAGCTGAAGTAACATCATGACAGACATCTGGGACAGGAGACCGGCGTGTGTAGGTATGTTTGTGTAATCCTTTAAGCCATCCTTATTCTTTCAAAATATCGCTCCATGTACTGATTTTCATATTTTTAAGGAGAAAGGAAGGTATCGCTGTTGAAAAATTAGTTACATTACAACCCAAATCTGGTAAACTTTAAAATTGAATTAAAGAAACTAAGACACTTTCAAATCACACAAGCCAATATTTTATTTACAATAAAACATAGATAACATACATAATTAAACTGAGAAATTACACTTTTTTATGCACAAAATGAGCATTTTAAATTTAATGCCTGTTACAGTTCTCAAAAAAAGTTGGGCGGGGCATGTTTACCATAGTGTAGCATTTCGACTAGTGTAGCATTTCGACTTCTTTTCAAAACACTTTGAAGATGTCTGGGCGGAGGAGAGCATATATTGCTCTTAAACATTTATATACCTTTCAGCATTCATAGTGCCTTCCAAAACATACAAGATGCTTATACTGTATTCAATTATGCACCTCTATACCATCAGAGATGCTGGCTTTTAAACTGAACGCTAATAACTCGCTGGAAGGTCTCCCTTCTCTTTAGGAGGGAGAACACAGTATTTTTAAGAAGAATGCCAAATTTGGAAACATCTGACCATAGAACACGTTTCCACTTTGAATCAGCCCATTTTAAATCAGCCTTGGCCCACAGCTGCGCTTCTGGGCCATGTTCACATATGGTCCGAGGACCCTGACACCTTTGTTGGATGCCTGTGGTCTTCAGGCCTTGTCTCTTAGACACAGAGATTTTTCCAGTTTCTCTAATTTTTTTAAAATAATGCTATGCACTGTAGATGATGACATTTGCAAACCCCTTTGCAATTTGATTTGAAGTATTGCATATTTTTACACACTCTTTCAAGTTGTAGAGACTCTGCCCAGCTTTTCTTCTGAGAGACTCTGTCCCTCTAAGACATCGTTTTTATAGCTGATTATGTTACAGACCTGATGTCAATTAACTTTTAAAAAACTTTTGAATCTGTATTGCTTTGTCAGCCCTTTGTTGCCCCGTGCCAACTATTTTTAATATCATTTAGTGGATAAAAGTGTAAAAATTTAAACCTTTATGTTATCTATGTTTTATCGTAAATAAAATGCTCATGTGATCTAAAATTATTTTAGTTTTTATTTCTAAAGTGTATTTATTTTTGTATTATTTCTAAGTAGAGTATTACTAATAAAAATACGTTTTATTTTCAAAATGAGCAATTAATTTTGAATGCAGAGTGTTTGAACAGGTTATAGTGTCATGATGTTAAAATAACTTTGAAACATTTTCTCTCAGGTCGATAGTAAATATGACACATGGATGTGGATTGCGTAACCACAAATTAGGCTTGTAAGTCACATGGTAATACACGATACCAAGTGTTGTTTATCACTTTTACTTTTATTATATATAAAAGATGAGCTTCTTACACCACTAGTTTCCTATAGCACAACCTGGTGTTACTCTAATAACCAGCCTTCATTTTGGCCTTTACAGCTATCTGTATGGCTAAAGATATTTAGAGTCAACATATTAACTTTACCTCCTAAAGGTGGGGTCTCTGATGTTCTAATAAAATGGGAAATCATGCACATTTTTATGCTTTTAAACAAAATATTTGTTATTGACAGTAAACACTGTTTAGTTGCAGAGCTCATTGCAAAATTACTAATTGTGCATCGGAGTATCTCCATCATTCCTTGAAGTATGATAGTAGTACAGCTATCAGACTGCTAATGGGATGAACAGGGTTTGATTCCCAGCACCACCAATCCACCACTGTGGGGCACCTAAGCAAGGCCCTTAACCCCCATTTGCCCAGTTGTATAAATGAGATAAGTGTAGGTTGCTCTGGACAAGGGTGTCTGCTAAATGCTGTAAACGTAAGTAGCGTTGAAGTTGCACTTTAGAACACCTGTCCTATATTTTACCAGCAGACCAAAAACATCCCAGCTGGTATTTAAAGCATATCCACAAACAAATAGTCTGAATCTGCCTATCTTAAAATGAGCTCTAGCCCTTTAATTAACTTGCATTGAAATTCATAAACATGATGTTAATTAATAAATAAGGTTTTCAAATATAGAATCGAAATGGATAATGGAAATGGATAATTTGTATTTGTCTTATTTGGTGCCTAACAATCACACGCATAGTCACACATTAAATACAATGTAGATATTTCAATAAGTCTACAACTCAGGTCTTTGGAATGGAAAAGGAAACAAGAGTATTCAGAGAAAATCTTTGTAACATGTACAGACTCCATTCATACAGGAACACATTCCCAACCGCACGCTTTGCTATTTCACTGCAACTTTACAGTGCTGCAAGCAAAAACAATTGAAATGAACCAAAATGTTTAGAAAAATTAGTACATAAAAATACCAAATAAAAATAATTGATTAATTATGACTAAAAAAAATATTGGGGGCTTATAGAAAATTTATTGGAGGTAACAGTATCACAATTGGGTGTCACATGTACACTACATTATAGATCTTGCCTCTGAATCCTGATTTTGACGGATCAAAGTGGAATTAGTTGCTGTCTACTGCTTTATGTGGTGTGAGACATTGAGTTGGTTTCACAGTTGTGAAGATTTTCCTGTTGGTCTCAGAGCAGTTTCGTTGATTTATTCTTTTGGAAAATGTTGGTACCTGTATGATTAAATTTATGCATTTTGTTGAATTTGATATGTTTAAAAGTGCTGTTAAATTTTAAATTTGACACAATAAAATTTCACTAGCTAATTATAATTGTAGGTGTATTTCCGAAATTAGATTCTTTGAACCTCTCAAAATGTACCCATGGTTTTAATCAGTATTAATAGGTTCCTGGTGTGCGTAAATTGTAGCGATTTCATAGACAATACAGAAGCACCTGATTAAGTTTTTTGTGGTTGCAGAGAAGTGAGTATAGCTAGACACAGTGATGATTGTTTAATCAGTTAGTGATCTGTACCAGTTCAGCTCCACTTATATGCCCAGGTTGATTTATTGAAACCCGTTGCCAAAAAACAAGTCGTCAAGTCTGGTTCGGCCCATCACTGAAGAACACTCTGTTTGCCCATCTTTCGTGCTCCTCCTATGTCCGCACACAGAAGCCCACCTTGCCCTCTGATGTCTGTGTGCTTTCGTTAATGAAGAAATTCTCATACCTGGGTGAGACATTGCTGTCAGCTGAGGAAACCATGGCTTGTGTTCACTCTGAGCAAGCTCATCACAGGGGCTGAGCAACGGCAGATACCAACAGGCCCAAACTAGAACGACAAGTTCTAATATTATTAGCAACAAAGAAATTATTTTTATTTCTTAGTATAAAATATACATCAGTAGGTATGATACAATTTTTCCTTCAGCTGTAATGGAACACACAACATGCTAGCAATACTATTTCTGTTCTGAAAAGTCACAAATATTTAAGGCAAGAGAAGAAGAGATTATATCTCAATAGCCAAATCTATAATGTTTAACTATGTAAAAAATTAAACTACTGATACTACTGGGTATAACTACTGATACTACTGGGTATAAGTAAGATTACAGTAAAAAAAAAAAAGTAAGTGTAAGAGTAAGGCAACAGTCTGTTAGCTAGTGTATAGTGACACACTAATTTTGACATCTTATTTATGTGACCATTGTAATGCCTTATCATACAAAAACACTTAGCTTAGCAACATTACCAGTTGTAACATCTTTCAGGTTAACTTCTTAGTTTACTTCAATCCAACAGCTCCCTCTAGTGAGCACAAGGTGAACTTATGACACATATGTTCACACAGTTAATTATGTATACTGAGCAAGTTGTATGCAAAATCCTGACAATGTGCATACAGTTTTATTTTCCTTTAGTGTTATATAGTCTAAACTTCAGGAAAGCCAGTTGATTGTGTTGTGCGACTGTATTTGCTCATTTTGTCACAATAGTATTAATGAGATCAAACACTAATGTTAGGTGAGGTCTGGGCTTGAGTCAGGGTTCTGAGCAAGATTCCCTAGTTCTATTACGTAAACCAGAAGACACGCCTTCTTGCACTTCTTTCATGCTTGAACAGTGTTTGGGTCTCTTAGTTTAAGTAAAAAGAAATTATTGCTACGTCATATAATCATTTTGTCAAGGCATGTTTTGCAGCACTACTTAATCTAATTTTTTAACTACACAGTAAATAAGTGGCAGTCTGCAGTTTTAAAACACTCACTTCTCAGGTAACAACTCCAAAAAACAATGCTTATTTTGTACAACCTTCTAAAATGACCAGTCAGACTTTTTGTCATGGAGTCAGAATGTATTTATTAAAAAAAGGTAAACATGATTTAAATATTCAGAACACTAGGACCTATGCAGCCAGAAGTAGAAATGCAGAACATTCTGGTTAACAAGCTTGAAAATGCAAAATACAGGATTTTCTCAGCTGAACTTGGCTTTGGAGAAGTCCATTTCAGGATGCTGCGCCATAAACCTGACATCAGAAAAACAATCATATTAAATCAGACATTTTTATAAAAAAACCCCAAAAAAACAGTTAAAGACACTGTAATTAGAATACAATGCTCCATGTAAATGCACCTACTGAGGTGTAGGTAACGACCACACTGAGATGCATCAAAGTGTGCCGAGAAATATTTGGTCAATTCAGCTAGCATTCATTTAAGTAATGCAAGATAGAGGTTTGTGATGAGCTAATTATGTAAAATGTTCTGACATTCTAGCCCCAAATTGTAGCTTAAAATAAAGACCACCTACTTCTTCAGGATGTCCTGCTTCTTCTGCTCCTCAGAGGTGGGTAAGCCCATAGACTTTTGCCTTTGGTCATACATCATCTTCTCCACCATGCTGCGCGTTTCTCCATCCAGATCAGAAAGCTATAGAGAGAGGGGAGATAAAGTTTTGGAGAAAAAGAAGACCAGACCTGAAGGATCTCCAGTGCAGCATCATGCCTACCTTGGAGTTTTCTGGGCAGATTTTCTTGGTGTTGATTTCAGGGTCTGTGGTCACCAACTTGTTCCACCACTCCATTTTATTAATCTGCCAATGGCATAAAAAACATTCACTACACGTTTTTAGAGAGAAAGAGTTGAAATCTGCATAATGCGAATGCTTGTAGCTTATTGTACCTTTTCCAGGTGAACGGTCACTATTTTCCCATCGTCGATAAGCCAAGAGCTTTCCTCCACCTTTACCTCATTAAAAAGCGGGGCGTCGATCACAGGTGGGTGGCCCTTTAAACCTATCTTCAGGTGACGCCTCTGAACGTCCACCACCATGTCTTTCCCTTTCAGCCGAAACTTGACATCAAACGTCACTACAAGCTGGTGAGAAAGTAAAATATTAAGCAATTAAGCAGATGCACTTATTAGGCTCTCTCATTTATTTAGCTGAGCAGTTAAAGAAAAGGGCTTTTCTCAAAGGTTGGGCAGTTGTAGCTCGGTGGTCCATAAAATAGAACTGACAACCTTCCATTAGTCAAACACCTTAAATGCTGTGCAACCACTTGATCTTAATGCTGACATACTTGCAACTGATCTTACAATTGTGTAATTACATTTGATTTAACAGGAAATTCTAATATAAACTTTAATTTAAAACAGGAAACATGCAATAAGAAAAACGTTGGCATTTATTGCACATTACTATATGACCGCTTTCCATCTGTGGGTTAAACAAAAAGTACATCAACTTGCAGAAGCAATGGCATCCCTTAAAACGTAACCTAAATTTAATCCGCAAAATTTGTCACAAATTACCACACAGATACTTACGTCCACTTCAGACAGGGTTTGTGTCCACCTGTAGTTGGGGAGATCTGCTCCGTTTCCAGCGTTAGGCTTCATTTTGTCCTTGTCCTTTTCATCCTCCTCACCTTCTGAATCACACTAAATGGTACAAAAGTGATGACAGGTAACTTTTAATTACGACCACCAAATTCCTTTTAGAGAAATTAATATGCATTGAAGTTTTGTACAAAATAAAAAAATTAAATCTTACAACAGCTAAAAATAAGTATAGTCGAACGCACCATAGTTTATGTCTGTTTTTATGGCAACAGTTATAACCCCTACATTGCTTGCTATTTCTTGAAGAGTCAGGCATCTTTATGTAAATTGTGATATTGTTAAAGATCTTTTAAAATCATCATTTTAAAAACGTTGTTAAAGATTACAGGTGCAGTGATATTGAAGTAAACACAAAACAAGGTACTGGATATTTTGGCCGAAAAGCTGCCCTCAACAATCCATAAATGTCACTCACCCCTTTATCTGCTTCAGTTGATGCTTCTGCAGTGCTGCTTTCAGAGACACTCTGTTTTTTTACCTCCATTTCTTTATTCTACAAAGATTAATAAATAAAAATGTGTAAAGATGTTAGTTTAAAGTTCATCTTAATCAACTTATGATTGTTAGAAAGGTAATAAATATGTAATTTTTCATAAAGGAGGATTTTTGTTCCTCTTCACCTCAAATTTTAGTTATAAAATCTGATCACACCACTAAATTATAACACATTATCTGTCAAGAAGTAAAATCATTTCTCTAGATAATGACCCCTAGTCAGGTTATCAGCAAACTGGAAAAGTGAATAAAAAACAGAAAGTCATGCGCAGCACATAAACTACTAACAATGTCTAAAGGGATTTTAAGAGCAGGAACAATGATTTTAGGGACGTCATGTCACTTATTAAGTCAACAACTGGGTAAGATCATGTGACCAAAAATATTTAAACTTAAGACACATTTTTAATAAAAGTCAAATTAGTCAGCTGATACTAACAAAATTGTAGGAAGTAGGCATGAATTGATCCTCAATAATACAGACACCCTCACAACCCGGACGTCTTCAAATCTGTCATATTTTTTTGCTTCAAATTGTTTTTGATTTACACAGAAGGATCATGCAACATCCATTTCATCAATGCTAGATAAAGCCACAAGATATTGTATTTTATCACACCATAACAGCTAAGAAGTTTAGTACCCAAAAGTAATCATAAGAACGCCACTGAAACAGGATGGTGTGTGTGTGTAGGTTTACTCGGTCTAGCTCTGTCTGGAGACTATCTGCCTCCTCATCTGTAAGCTCTTTGATTCTTGGCTCGTCCTCTGCCACCTTCCTCTTTCTGTCTTCCTCGGCCTTGATTTGAGCGGCTCTTTCTGCCTTCTCCTTCCTCTCTTTTTCTTGTTTGGACTCTTTCTCCTTTTTGGCCTTAAGTGCCAGCTGACAGTGATGAGCAAACGCCTCTTTCACTAGCTGGATAAGAGAATTGAAAAGAAACCAGTCATAACAGCACGGTGAGAAAAGACTGCAGTAAGTTTTATTTATTTAAAGGTTACATCCATTATCTTACCTTCTCCGGAGCTCCAGGTTCACCTCCGGTGAAAAAATCCGTTTTTCGTCGAAGAAAGCTAAAGAATGTGTTCACCAGCTAAAAAACAGTGACAAAAATATTCTAAAGCCTGAGGACATAGAAAATACCAGACTGTACAAGTGAGGCGCGCTAAATAACAGCTTTAGGCTTATAAGACGGTCCGAAGTAAACTAGTTTTATAGGTTAGATTACAAAAGATAAAATGAGCTAATCGAAATTCGCATCAAAACAGATATTTATCATAACTGATAAAAACCAAATACTGCTCCATGTCCATGCAGAATACAGTTAGCAACCTAGCATGCCTGTATTACCTCTTTTACCCCGCCTTCATGCTGCTGCGCCATAACAAGCAGCATTCCATCATACTTTTCTTCATCACTGGCCATGTCAGGGATTTATATTTAACACTCAGAGCAGCACAGTTATGAATATACACGTGTATGAAAATCGGTGTATGATGTAGCCTGTGTTCACTTCCTAGCTACCAAAACAGATCCGCCCCTTGGGAACACGAAAACCAATAACATCGACTCAGAGATAAATGACAGGACAAAGAACCAATCAGATTGCTTAACCACACTGCAGCGTATAAAGCCTTCTCATTTCCGGGGAATGAAGCGGAAACGGTAGAATTCTCTAGAAATTTTAGGTCTGTGGATAAGCGATTGGAGCTCATTTACACTTTAAATAACAATAATGGGTAAAACTATTTTTAAATGTTCAAAATTAGGTGTGTATTTCTTAATAAATTTGATTTAAAAACAAAACCCACTTAAACTTAAACAAACACTATTCTTCAGGTAAATCCTCCGATATTAAAATAGAAATCGGGAATTTGAATTTATTCACAAATTCTAATCTTTCTAAATAACTAATTGAAAGGATCTGAGTCACTTGAGTCAGTAAAGATTCGATAAGGCTCTGGCTGCAGACGCGATACTGACTTTAGGATACTTTTGCCATAGTTCTTCCACTAGAGGGCACTCCCGTATTCATAGAATCCACCAGATCCATGGACTCATTCATCTCTATCATTGAGTCTGAGGATCCCACGGTTAAAATAAATCAGCCAGGACATGTATAGTACCTGTATGGAATACACATATAGTATTTTGAGTTTCTTTCATTTCTAAACGTAAACATAATTTAACTTCACCACTGGTATATTAAAGCCATAACCATGTTACAATCAATGTAGCAAATATTCTCTAAAGACTGTCTCAAGAACGTGCATTCTTGATACCTGCTTTTACACTAGTTGTTGAGGAAGCAGCTGTTGAAGAAGATGATGAAACAGTAGCAGCTCAATCTTACAGATTTACTTTCAAGTCCCTGCCACTAAGTCTGTCACCATAAATAAGACCTAATGCTTTTGAAGCTAAAATACATCACAAAAGGAAGATCCAAGTTACTCTAGTAAACTACAGGGCGAGCATTCCCACACAAATCGTACTGAAAGCAGCGATTGGTTTGCTTGAGAACCTGCCAGGCGGTCACTAAAGTTGTAGACTGTAAAATGTCATGAAAAGCTTTCCTTTTTTCCTGCCAGCTTTCAATCAGTTTATATTTCTTCAGAGTAACTGAGTCCCGCTCTTAATGCTGAGTTTTGCCCAAGAGATGGACGGCTTTCCTATGACAAGCTTTCTTTGCAAGATCTTGATCCATGACCACAATAATGAGACCAAACATGGTCATGCTAACCTTAAAGCTGTAAAGAATTTCAGATCAGGATCAGACTCTGGAAGCTTAATCTGACTCCTAAAGAATATACATAGGGATACATATATATACTCAAGGGCACAATATTATTAACCCAGCTTAAATTCTAAACAATTATGTACAATGTATATTATATAAATATATGTATGTATATAAAATTATGTATAGCACCAAACTGCACACACTTTTTTGTGTATAGAAGTAAATGAAAATATTAAAATATTTTACCCATTATTTAGATTTTATGTTTCCTTCTCTTTAATAATTTTTTTAGACTTCCCTGCATTGATAAACTACAAACTTCTGAGTACAGTTATTTACAGATTTTATCCACACGATGACAGTCATCTTCTAGGTGTCTTGCTTACAGTCTTTTCACTATACATGGTAGCCCAAAACTTTGTAGCTGAACTGTGATTGGTCAATAAAACTACTTACTGAGATTGTTTTTAATCACTTTGTCTGAAATTTAATGCATTATTATTAATGCATAGTTACTGTTTCTCAACAAATAGTGATGTCATAAATTATACTAAAATCTATGTAAACCCAAATTCTACACTAATTGGTTTACTAAATGAATGATGTAAAGTGATGAGGATTAACATAAGTTCTGTATTGCATACGTCACAGTGTGAAATTTCACAAAGATGAAACAACTCTGTTGCAAAACATCAGGGTTGTGGGTTTGAGTCTTAGCTCATGTGTGATCTCCGTGTTTATTTAGGATTTAAAAAAATATGTGATCAAATCCACCTCAGTTGTTGAGGGGTTGGATTTCTGGTCGAAACATCATGGGCTTAATTTTCAGAACCAACAAGCTGCCACTGCTGTGTTGGGTTGGAAAGAAAAAGCTAAATTGCTCGTAAATGTATCGTTTGTCATTTAATTCAAATCACATCGAACTGACATTTAAATGGAGAAAAGTCTTGCTATGCTGTACATCTGTATGTTTTGTAAGGACAGGCTGTAAATTGAAGTAGAAATTTTTGGTCATTGATATGGTGACTGAATAATGAATGACCCAATGCAATCCATGTACATTCACCACTCAATGCTTTTACTTTTCTTTGACATGAACTCGTCAGACCAGTTGAGTTTGTATATACAGTATATGTGTGTGTGTGCCACTTTACAGTCAACTGTGTTAATTATCTTTCTAATTATCTGAGTTGTAGTTTATTCTATTCTTTCTGTTTTTCCCCTGCTGACTATGACTTCCTGTATGTATTCGCTTTCTGTCTGAACTCAACATAATAGAGAGGACCTGCACATTCAGCAAGAATAAGATCATTATACGTTCTGGGAACATCCTGGATGTTCACACATTAAAAGGGCTTGGTGAAGACATTATACATATTGTATAAACATGGGTGGATGAAAGGAATGGCGGATAAGTGTTCAATAAAATTAGAAGTTACTTTGGGAATGAAATAATTCTAACATAAACGCTGTTTGGTTTTCAACTAAGTGAATGCATAATTATCAAGTATTATGCATTTTACTGTTCTTATTTTTTTCTTTTCTTTTTTAGTTACTGACGTTCACCCATTTCAGTAACCGATAGGTGAAAAAAGACTTAAAAATATACTGAATATATATTTTATGTTTATATACAGAATATTTTCTTATAACAGAAAGAAGTGTTATTGGATAAACATTTTTGGCAATATGTACTGTTTACCCACACAACTGTCATATACTGTATACACATAATTAGCTAGACATAAGACCAAACTTATTTTACTTTACAGAGTTTATTAACACAATTCTGTGATTAGGCTCAGTTTTGAGTAGACAATGGAAAGAAACAAAAAAAACAAAGCATTTTTTTTAGAATTAAACTTTATTTCATTCCTGATCCACAAGCCTTTAGAACTTCATGAAAATCTCTTCATCTTCCATCTAATGATACTAAGTAAGAAAGCTAACAGTATTTAAAAACATATATTAATGTTACAGTTGACTTTAACAATAATAATTATCAGAGTTTTTGGTTTTGCAAAGAACAGAAAAGTTGGACACTGTCAGGTCTCACACCAGAGCTGAATAACTTAAGTCCAGATGCAGTCCCTCAAGCATCTCTTCATTCTGCTTTGTTTTTAAACAACAAAGAAATTGATTTAAAAGAAACTGGATTTGAGAGCTTAGTAAGGCAGTATTTAGGTTACGTGACTGGAGAAATCCACCCTGGGGTGCAAAGGAGGGCACTATTTGTATATTATCATACTTAACCTTGGCCTGGGCTTCTGGGGTGCAAATAAGAAATGTCAGTTTTATCATTTCTAATTATGATAGTTTCAAGTGTCTTAGTTTGGTGTGCCCAAGTTGGACTTTTATTGAAACATGGAAAACTTTTACATTCAAATATTAAAACTATAGAAAAGATTGACAGACAGAGTTTGTACCTTTTTGTCAAATAAACAAGACCAAAACAAATGTTTTTCCTGCTTCTATGTTTTTGTATTTGTTTATTTCCACATTACCCAACATCTCTTATGTATTTCTATTTATGATCTGTGTGCATTCCAAACACTTATTACACATATAAACACGTATCCTGAATGTAAAGACAGGAGAATGTGAACCTGCTTTAAGTCTCATTATACTGACATTACAGCTGGAAAAATGGATGAAAAACACATGAGGTTTGTGGCAGAAAAAAGGATCAGACTTCAGCAGGCAAGTTAAAGTCAGACTGATCAGAGGTTAGCGTTGCTCTTGGAAACTTCCTGTGCAATCTATTTCTTTTGCACAAATTAATAAAGTTAAATCAATTAAATATTACATATGTTAAAACTCCTACTGATTTATCTCCCAAACTTTTATAACATTGTTACATCTAAGGCTTAGCAAAGAACTACAGAAAAAAAAAATTTATACACAAGTTTACAAAGGCTTGTTTTCCTTTAAACTGCCTCTTGTCTCGTACATTGACATGTCAAAATTAATTATTTACATTTCACCTGTGCTTTGACATCCAACTACGAAACAACAGAAGAAAGACGTTCTTCAGTCACTACTTCAGAAAGTGCAACAGTGGTTCTTCTATTGAATTAAACCAAAAAGCTAACCTAATGAGTTTTTTTCTTACCTCATTTCACAAAAACAGCATTTTATTTCATGCATCATGGGTAGTGTTCAAGCATCATTGCCATCAACCATCTACTGTACAATATAGTTAATTAAACTTGCTTTAAAGTAAGCAAGCAACTATTCTTCATCAGAATCCCAGAGACCAAGACAAAGGTAAAACATACGCAGGTTCAGGATCTCTGTCCATGGAAGAGTAAAGGAGTGTCTGATGTAATGGGTGTGGCATGGTCCGTGCTCGGTGAGAGAGATGCAGGAGATCTGGGCATGTAAGCTGTGAGTTTTAGTGATAGAGAGAAAAAAAGGAACATAATGAGCATTAAGAAATTTCCCTAACGTGAGACGAATAAAAGTAAGAAAAGTAAGTATATACATCTCCTAATGTTACTAATTCAGTGGCTTCAAAATCCAAATAGCTAATTTTTTCCAGTGTATTTGCAATTCAAGCATCATCATGTCCTTCTGCATTCCAAGTTCCTACAGAATTTGTTTTGTAATTTTTTGTGGTCAAAAGTGATTATGCAGTATATTTGTTTGTGAAAAAAAAACTAATTAAATTTGGTTAAGTTACAAGCACAGGATTTTTTTTCTAAACTCTCATCTGTAAAAATACACATTTTTCTCTTTAATGTAGTGTTGATGTTATGCCGATCTCCTAAAACATTCCCATTGCATCCTTTAAATGCAAAACATTTGTAGTACTTCAAATAACACAAACATCGAATCTATTATTACATGGATAAAAAAATGTTTTCCATCACTGAAAGACTATTTGGAAACTGCTTTTAAACATTAGTTTCTTTGGCAGACCACAAAATGTTTAAAAGCTTGTACAGGTGCATAAGGTAAGGAATAAGGTGTCAGTGGTGCAGTGTTTTGTGTTGTGATCGGATCACAATTAACATTAGAATATAAAGATGGCTTGGTCAGCAGGGTTGCCAGACAGTGCAGATTTCCCCACTGAAAGAGTTTCGATTTCTGTATTTAAATAGGCTACTTTACATTAATGAAACTGCATTTACATGTGCACAAAATTTTCTTTTGTATATATCATCTTGCATCATATTTCGTTCCAAAAGACTCATGCATTCTAACTGATGCGGTGATCATCACTGTTTAAGAGTAAACAATGTTATTAATTAATCATTAATTATTATCACGTGGAACAATGAACTTTACTCAACTTCGTTTATAAGAAGTAAAACATCCATAGGAAGATGCTGTATTAATATGGTTTCATTAAAGAAGGCAAAATAACAAAATTCTGTTTTGTCAATGTACAAGTGTCACGTGTAAGACAATGTTCAGGGAAACATCATATTGGTGAACAGAACTACTCAATTTAAGCTGTCCTGTGCTCAGTATTAGAATTAGTATTATTCAGTATTAGGTTTTTATTTGAATGAATGTTTTTACAAACCTTAATTAAAGGTTGGGATGTTGTGTAAAATATAAATAAAAACAGAATACAGTGACCTGCAAACCCTTGTTGACCCAAATTCAATTAAAAACTCCACAAATGCAGGATTTCAATGTTCAAACTGATAAACTGGTTGCCTGCAACAAGTTCCAAAAGACCTGGGACAGGGGCAAAAAAGACTGGGAAAGTTGAGGAATGTTCTGAAGAACACAATTATTGAACACTTATTGTGCTGGCAAAAAGGAAAGATGATAAAACACAGTGGCGGAAATACCCCTGTCCCAGCATGGAACATATTGCCGGCATCACATTTAAATTAGTGAGCAGCTCATTGTATCCTGTTTTCATTTACATTTTATACAACATCCCATTTTTATTAAAATTTATGTTTGTAGAACATGGAATGGCAGGAAATGTTTGTTAAAACCTAAATCCAGTGTTTGGAGGATGACTTTTGGGTGTTCCTTTTGGCTCTCTGTACAAAATGTTAAATGTGCCCTATTGCAATTACAAGAAAAGGTTAGACAGCTGGCAAAACTGGGTGTAATGCCACTGTACCATCCTCCCTTTAGCTTCTTTTATGATCCATCACATACAGGAAGCTGCAGAGAGACCCCTACATCAATACCTGGAAAGTGTCATCTACAGCATTTTATTGCAGCAAGCGTGTTAAAGCTTAAACATCACTGTAAAGTGGCGTTATGTTAGTGCTGTCTAACCAAATACTTAACACACTGGTGTGGGTGCTTAGAGTCCAAAGTCCAAAACTGTTTGTGGAAAAAGGATAGGTCAAAGTTTGGTGTTGGTGTATGGCAAATTCGAGTGCCATTGCTGTACAGACTTATGCCAACTGCCTAGTGGTATCATCAGCCTGCTGGTGTAGTTGTTTAAGTATCTGTTTTTTATCGCATCTATTAAATCCTGGAATTAACTTTTTCGGATATAGTATTGATATAAAATTTGTTATTATTATTTATTTGAAGGTTGCAGCAGAAATGCTGCACCCGAACAAGCTGCCTCTGCTGGGCTACTGGGCAAGGACCTTAACTATTCAGAGACTCTGCATCGAGACTGCCTCTCCACTCTGACCCCAAGTTCATAAACAGCTGAGCTGTGTTACGAAGAAAAAATCTCTACACTGTAGTAGCAATGTACCTATATTGCAAAAAAAAACTTGATATTGCATTTATTAGCAAAATGATTTTGTTAAAAAGCCTGCAGGTGCAACTCATTATCAAATAAAATGTTCAACAAAGAATGCCGGGTGCCAAATAGTTTAGCAAAAATAATCATATCTGGTTCTTTCGGTATGTTGGTTTTAATCAGTGATAATGTTGGGAAGTGGTAGTGCAGTGGTTAAGGTATTGGACTGGTAACTGAAAGATCAGGGTACGATTCTCAGCACCACCAAGTTGACACTGCGCAAGGCCCTAAGCAAGGCCCTTAACCCAGCAGCTCAGTTGTATAAAAGAGTTAAAAATACAAGTCAGTCAGGATAAGGGCATTTACTAAATTCCATAAATGTAATAAAATAAGTTATTACTTTATTAGTCCCACATTTCTTTAAATAATGCCAGATTTATTTGATTTGACAGAAAGAGCATAATAAAAAAATGTTATGCCACCACTTACAATGTTTACTGTTGTTCCGCAGATTCCGTGCTTCAATGTCATCTGATCTCTCCTCTGAAATCTTTAGACCTAAAAAAACACAAAACAAAATTCCAAATTAAATGATACTGGATCGAGTCTGTACAAACCGCAGTCTTGCTATAAAGCACAAAGTGCCAGTAAGCCCTGGGCCCGTATTTACAAAAATTTTATCTTAACACCTAAAATTCTCCTTAATAGCCGTACAAGTTGAATATGGTGAGAGAGGGCTGCCGCAACATGCAGCATTGCCATCACACAGTGGCACTTCCGGCAGCATCTGCACATGCCACGGTCTGGCAGTAGTGTTTCTAAAGCTGGACTACAACATAAAAAGCTCAAATTGCATATGTGCGTGCATGTGTGTGTGTGTTTATATCTCCAAGTTCTACAACAGTCATAATACCTTTGTGATTAAAGCGAAGCTCATTATTAATGTTTACGTTCCGAGGCAGACTGCAGGCAACATCCATTTTAGTACAGTGACTTAGTCTTCGTGGCTTTTAAGTCCTATTCACTACTCCTAATGTTTCACATATTTTTGATCAGTCTTTTTATTCATTCGTTTTTGCATTTTACAAAACAGAAACTAAACAAAACAAAAAACCCATCCCCCTAACACCAGATACAGAAGCATTGTACAGTGTCAAATATCCATAGAAAAGAAAAGAAATGAGTCATACTTGCATATTACAAGTTCCCCCTTCCTTTCAATCCCCCTCTACTTCATGTTGCCATGTTGTCTGCCTCAATTTTTCTAACGAAATCCAAGAAAGGTTGCCAGGTTCTATAAAATATCCCAGCAGATCCTTTGATGGTATGTCTAATTTTTTCCAACTTAAGATGGGACATGACTTCCCTAATCCAGTGACTGTATGTTGGTGAAATAGGGTCCTTCCACTTACACAGTATCAATCTTCTAGCTAGAAGAGAACCGAAGGCCAACATGTTGTTTTCCCCCTTATTAACAGGGGTGTTATCTGAGGGCACACCAAACACTGCAATAAATGGGCATGGCTCCACTTCCTTTCCAAGTACATCAGAAAAACTCTGGAAAATATTAAGCCAGAATGTGTGGAGTCTTGGGCATGTCCAAAACATGTGCAATAGAGTGGCGGGAGCCTGCCTACATCTATCACATGTAGGATCTAAGTCTGGTTTAATCTTAGAAAGTCTAGCCTTAGACCAATGCAACCGGTGAACAATTTTGAATTGTATTACATGATGTCTAAGGCAAATGGAAGAGGAGAAGATTCTCTGTATTATTTTATGCCAAATTTCATCTGAAATTGATTCATGTTTCACATATTTAACCACTTTGTAAAATAGTCGTAGGACTGGCAATGTCATTATTTTTAAGATTATCTAAATCAGCGAATTATGAGCTAAATTTAGCCTTAAGATGTTTTGTAAATATGAGCCTAGATATTTATAGTAACGATATAGTAGAGTTATCACTAGAGAATTTTGGAGAAGAAAGCCCATTACAGTAGACAAGTTTAAATATAACACAATTTCTACAATATAGCTGAAAGTTATAAAAACGTTTATTGCCACTTACTGCCATCACTCATGGAGTTAAAACTGTTCTTCTTGCTGCTCCTCTTGCTGCTTCTCCAGGTGTCATTACCACTGTCTCTCTGCAACTCTGGCTGTCTCACTGTCACTTTTTTCTTGCTCTTTCGCGTGCTGATGCGGATAATCTCACGCACCAAGCGGCATTCCGCTTCCTGCTCCTTGATGTTGTGCTCCTGGACGATATCAGAGATAAGCTGACTGATCTCCTGTGAGCGCTTCAGAAACATGGAGTCTGATGTGCACTTTGCAAGTTCGTTGATCTCAAACTCTGAGAAAACTTCCAGCAGCTTACGTGTGATTAGCGAGTCTACATCCTCATTTGTGCTTTCGTATATAAAGTCTTTGTCCTGCAAGTCATTGAAATGCTTGCTGCCACTTAGGTATGTCGGGCTGTCTAGCTCTGCTTTAGGAAGGCTTAATGAGACTGTCTCATCTTCTATTAGCACTGAAGAATCCACTTTGACACCACCAATACAAAGATCAGGATAAAAATCGCTTTTAGCATCGGGCACAGTCGTCGCAGCTTTTGCAACTTCTGCCTCGTCAGCGCAGGTTTCCCCGGACAGCAAACATGGCATTCGCCTACAAACCCGATACAGCCCGCAGGTCAACACACTGCATGCAAATGCTCGACAGCTTTTCACTGAGACACAGGGACCACACATGCAGGAACCAGATTCAGACGCCTTTTTGCCTGGCAAAAACCGTACGCTCTCAGGCTCGGTAGCACTCCCATTTGCATCTTTTTGATGGACCTTGTGAATGGCTCCAGGATACTGAATTTCAGGACTGAAGGGGTCAACACAGCGCTCCTCATATGGTTTGCTCTTGGTGCTACCACTCTCCATGGACCATGATCCAGGACTTCCTGCCCTCTCCCACCTTTGAGAGACGTTTTTGCCATCGTCTGACATAATTTTAGAGAGTCCGGTTCTGTTAGGGGGAAAACATAGGGAGAAAGCGCCTCACTGTTATAAGTATTAAGCAGATCTTTAGTGTTATTTGAGCAAAAATATATCCACGAGCCTCCTGTTGTGGGTTGAGACTAGGCTAAAAAATGAATATCATAGCAAATTGCAAAAACTTTGTCAATAAAAGATGTCAAGCTTTTTTACTGTAGTAAAAACCTGTTAACGTTTCCCTATTCTACCGGTGGGACACTGCATCGCATGAGTGAAATCTTAGTGTAAGTTAAACATGTTACCTATTTTTCAAAATGATAAATAAATGATGCAAACAATTTTAAAATACAATCAACGCAGTGGGTACCATTACTGTCTTTGTCACACAGCCAACAGCCAAACATATTTTTTACTCAACTGTAAAAAAACATGGCATTAAGATTTTTTAATGACTACATTTTTAAAAATAAAAGTACCTAATTAATTACACTAGCTAGACAGCTTTTAGCACAGGTGGTAAAATTGTGTTGCACTCGTTTCAATTTTTTAAGGCCAAATATTTAATATTTCATTAAAATAGTTCTCGATATAATATAGAAAAAAAATCATCAAGATGACATTTTCACCATATCATCCAGCTCTACTTGAAACCCACATCTTAGACTAAGCTATTTAGCCAAAAGTATTTGTATCTCTGACCATCAAAGCCATAACGAGGTCCCATAATTTACAGGCCTACACATGCCTGTTAAAATGTGGTGATGTAAGGGAAATATGAAGCCAAGCAAAACTATTCAAATTGTTCCAAGAAGGTGGAATGAACTTCCGTCAATGTCAGAACAGCACAACATTGTCTTCAAGAGACGATTGAATAACTACCTCTTTGTCAATTACCTGGCACTTTACATTTAAAACATATATTTCTAAAAAAAATAGTTTTTTTTCTTATTTAGCTTATTTATCCTTTATTTAAATAAGGTGCAACAGAATGAACTCAAAAGCAGAGTTGAAGAAAGTTTAAAGGTTTATTGAGATATAATTATGTCCGAATGCCAAAGTTAGCGACAAGGTGAACAGTCAGTGACCTTGACAAAAACAAACCCCTTACCCCAAGCACTTTTCGTATTGCACAGCGCTCTCTCAGATCCACAAGCACGGGTAGGTCTGCCTTAAGACTTTTCTCTGTTCTTCCCCTAAGATGGTGGAATAAACTTCCCATCAATGTCAAAACAGCCGAATGACTGGTTTGTCTTAAGAGACGATTAAAGACCCAACTCTTTCTTAAATACTTAGCACTTGAGATTCACAAAAATAAATAAAAATAAATAATAATATTCTATATTGCTCTTTTTCAACAGTTTTTGTGGGATTTATAATCTGATGTACTAGTATTAAGATGTTTTTTTGATGTGACTTAAATGTGACTGTTTTTTTGATGTGACCCTTTTCGTATGTCGCTCTGGATAAAAGCGTCTACTAAATTCTGTAAATGTAAATGTAAAGAGCAAAATGCAAATAGTGAAACAACATCAAAATTACAGATTTTGGTATTCCAAAGCGCATGTTCGAGCTGGGGCATGGACGTAAGTGAGAATCATGGGGCAAAGAGAGGTCGATAATGGGGTAAGGTCATGAAATCAAAGCGCTAGAATATTAAAAAACGAGAAACACAATAAACTATGAAGCTTGAAATATGACAAATCCATTTAAATTGTGAAAACAGTGTTACCGGAATACAGAGACCAAAGAGCAGAGTGCAAAGTTAAAAGGGATGAAAAGAGCATTTGGTTTTCCAAAGTGCAAATACGAGCTGGGGCATAACGAAAGTGAGAGCGTGGCCGGGTTGAAAACGAAAAAAAAAAAATGTAAGGCAAGAGACACAAAATAAACCTTTGTAGGGTTACAGAGTGGGAGAACTCTAGTCAGTGATGGGGACAAGCTATCTGCTTGTGAGAGACCACGGATGGAGATTACTCATCGGTACTCTACTGCTGTTACTGCAGTTCCAGAATGTGCAATGTTGTCTCTACTTCCATAAATTTTAAAACCAATAAATTTGTAAAAAAGAGTATTGGTAAAGTGAAATAAAGTATACCGAAAATTGCTTGTCAAATTGTATACATCACATATTTAAACAGGTTGAATATTGTGGAAGTAAACCTGCGGGTAAATACAAATTATTGAATTAAAATATTCTTAATGAATAATCTTAAATGAACAACAACATTCAATTTCAGCCCCTTCAAATGCAAACCCCGAAAATTTAAGGGATTTAAATTTCAGCACTGTTAAAAAAATGCGTTCTTTTTTTTTTTTCTAAAGACATTTGTCATTATTTTTCTTCCATAGCAATGCCAGTCTCATTCCAGATCAGAAGCAGGGTGAACATTATGTTAAAAAAATATTTTTTTACTTACTTTAAATGAATATTTATAAATATTGTATGTCGCTCTGGATAAGGGTATCTTAAAATAAATTTGATATTTTAGCACAATAATTACCAAAAAGCACAAAAAGTGGGCATCACATTTCTTTTGTTGATTTCTTCAAAGTCATTAAAGCCTAAGAAAAAATAAGTTGTTAGGTTTTTTTATATGAACCCTACCCTTCTGCCCCCAAAATAATCTGATTTCAATAATCTAATTTTAAGTAATCCAGATATTAATTGATCAAAAGTGAACACAGTGACTCAACCCCGGCTACATCAATTCAAATAGCTCCTGATTTTTTATTTTCCAAAATATAAAAGAAGCTGACTTGGCTGTTACTAAAAGTTTAAATACAGAAATGCCGTAAACTTTCCATACAGGTCTGCTTTTGTTTTTTTTGTCTGCTTTTGTTTTTACCACTTACTGGCACCCACTTGAAATGCAAAACATCCTGCTTGTGTGAAACATACAAGCTGACTTGTGAGGCTGAGCCAAATTATGTTTAAACTCATTTTCATTTCTACCTGAAATTGTCCCTTTCCTTAAGTTTAATATACAACAAATAACCTAAAACTGTCTGTGTGTGCGAATACGTGTATGTGGGTTAAAAAGACTTTAGTATGTAGCAAAACCAAAATAAGGGTCTTACACAGTCCAAGTAGGTACTCCGCCAGGTAAGACTTAAGGTAAAATATGTCAAAGTCTCTTCTTACTCTAGCTGACCTACAAAATTTAATTTAAACATTAACATTTCTTTCGCTGTGTGTATATTACATTTTAATTTGTCAAAACTATATAATATAAAAAAAATTGGCATTCCTAAATTTGGCAACAGAATTTGAAAAGCACATTTATAGCACAAACAAATCAGCCAATCATGTGGCAATCATTGGGTCACTTTAGCAAGTGACCTTGACAATTAATTGTCAGAATGAAAAAAAAAACGTTGCAAGATTGTTATAATGTTTTAGAAGACTTCGAGGCCACCCTGGGGAGTGACAAACTATAATTGAAAAAAAAAATCTAAACTCAAAGCCTTGTTCTTGGCTAACAGAAACGGGTGCTAATGTTATCCTCTGCTGTTCTTGCGGCGCCACATAAATTTTCGAATATTTGTGTGTTCTAAGTTGTTTATCTCTGTCCTAAACAGTAAATATTTAAGTTACTATGAACTTTGTCAGCTCAGACTGGTCTAATAATTGTTCACTGATTTTCATCAACAAAGTTAATGCATCGCAGTGTGCACATCTGCAATACATTGCAGGATGTTTAATGTCAAGTGGACATTATAGTAAACTGCACCACAGTTCAGAACACATGTGATTTGTGAAATAATTACCAAGTTTATAAATAGAGTAAAGGTTTAGCATTGGTCTGTTACTGTGAAAACATTTCACGTAAGTTTGAAGCAATTAAAAGCAAGAAGCAATCACATTTGCAGCTTTAACAACGATTGATTGTACTTAATTTATACGCTGATAACTATGCAATGTAATTTTAAAGTTGATTATTCAATTTCTGTATCTAAAACATAAAGCAGTGTTTATATCAATTGCATCTTAGTTCTATTGTAGTTATCTGTGCACATTATTTATGCAGTGTATTTACCATTTAACATTATAAACTCATTCCAATCATTCTAAAATAATAAATTCATTCTAAACAGAGATGTTTAAGTCAGCTGGTGAAATGTTTTCAGATTTCAATATATTTTTCAGAAAATATAAATATCACAATGCCAGTTTTTCCCAATATCTTGCATCCCTGATGAAAAAAAAAAAACTTGTTTTACTTTATTCTGATGTTTGGTGTGAATATAAACTAAATCACCTGGATCTGTTTAATTTTATGCACTGTGCTGCTGTCACATGATCAAATAATAGAATAAATAAAACAGATTTAAGTGGACTGTGTGCATATAAAAACCGATCTTATCAGACCAGTTCGGTGGATCAGAATGCACACACACTCACAATAAGAAAGAAATTCATAGCATAACAGAGAAGCTCACTTCTGGTCCTTTATTACTTAAAAACAGGTGGCTGTAACTGTAGAACACAAAGACACTCCACCTCCCACCTCTGGATGGTATAATGTATACTGTAGTATACTGTAGTATATATAAAAATAGGAGGCATTTTGTGTGAATGCTGTCAGTTTTGTTTTGAAAGACTATAGGCCTTGTCGAACAGTACAAAGCTCGCACACACACACACACACACCATTACACAGGCTACAACTCTACTGTACAATCTGCTTTGGAAAAAAAAAAGGTCGAGAGGGCTGTAGTCTGAGGTCTTCAGTGGTTCGGTGAAGAATGAAGTGCAGGAATGATTTAGAAAAAGTTCTCTGTAGTTTCTGACACACACACACACACATAGACGAACCGTGTTTGAGTATTTACTCATGTTTCCAATGCAGGAAAGGCAGATAATGATTTTATTTCCCTTTAAACTTACGCGTTATGTCACGCGTTTATGTCGTCTAAATACAAACAAGCGGCAAAAAGATTCGAGGTGTAAACTTTACTTACGGCATACACAGAGAAATGACGCAGTCCCCGGAAGTGCAGTGGTTTTCTTACCCGTCACACGTTTGACCCACAATTTAATGACGAATCCGGTCATATATTCCGCGTGTACAATAAAAAAAGCTGCTGAATGTAAAAGCAGACTACCATCCTACACTACAGCCGTCTTCCATCTCCCCAATTTCTTTAACCAACTTCAGACTGCTGTTTTCATTTACCTGAGGCAACAGGTAGTCCACGACTCCGACTGACGTCATACTATCAGTGTAAACACACTCACATCTGTTATTTACATATATTTACATTAAAAAGGGTAGGAAATATAAAAACAGCGGTTTTAAATGTGTTCTAATAATGAACAACGTCACTCACATAATTATTTCTCTCTCTCTCTCTGTCGCTCTCTTTCTCTATATATAAAATGGGTTTTTTTTTAATAAGTTTCCACTAGATGGCAGTTCTGGGCCTCAATTGCTGCTCATGCGCCAACAAACGTTTTTCCTATGTAACGTGTACCTTTTGTGAATTTCTAAAAAGGCAGTATCACAGAAGTAAACCAACTAATCATTGTTTGGTTAAAGAGCAAGCCAGAGATGACAGTGGTAATGAAAAACTCAGTGATGAGAAAACAACAAAAAGGAACCCATCCTCAGCTTGGTGTGCAATATATATAATATAAGAGGGAGAGAGAAAGAGAGAGAGAAAGAAATAATGTTTGTAAAAACAACACTGTCCAATTAAAAGCTAGTATTTCCTTGTATATTAAAAAAATATGGCGTCTAAGGCTCAGTGGTTTGAATTTATTTGCTGTATTTACATGTACATTAACAAAGACAACCCTTATGCTGAAAAAAAAATCAGCCTGGATTGGAATTTATAAAGAGATGAAGCGAATGTGTATGTTTTTTGTAAATGGAAATTATGGAAATAGAAAATTAATGGAAATTAGGCACAATATACAAATTATTTACAAGCTGATCTTATGTTGTTGTTGCGGTTTATGAGCACTGGAGAAAGCAGTGGCCGAAACTACTGCTTTTAGTACTAATTTACAGCCACATCTGTCACTTTTTCATCTTTTCAAATAAATTTTGAAGATATATTTATATATTCCTTTTTTTATTCAGTACACCTCAGAAGTTATTGCCTTTTCCTTTTTTGAGTGCACACTATTCCTGTTTTAGTCACATGCGCATTAGATTAATGAGTCAGCAATCCGAGATCAGTTGGAACAATGAAACAGTCAAGCCTGCAGACAATCTGATGAGACTGTTTATATACCTGCTTTTTAAATAATCTTGATAAATTGTTCTTACGTCATCTAGAGGACTGTAAAATTGACAAAAGCTATTGGTATAATCGCCACATCACAGACAGAGTCGCAGAAGTGAAGCTGACGCTCTATTTTTAGTTGTGTTAGACTTGTTGTGAAGGTGAGTATTGATGACCAAAAGACTTATTTATCCGTGTTTTGGATTTACAACTAATTATCCAAAAGACAAACTGCAAATATAGTTAATTTGTTTTGCTAACATCCATGACTCATGAGCTACCTATAAACTAATTATTTTGTAGACATCTGTTGAAAAATTAAACAATTGGGTGAGTGAGAAAATTAAAATAAATTTATAAGTAGGTTAATATATAAAAGGCCTTATTAAAAAAAATAAATATAAGAAGTGCCCCTTTTCTATTTGAAAGGCTTCACAACTCTGGGAAAATGGTGTGTGCCTTGAACACTGCCAGGACTAGATTAAAGACCATAACTGAAAGAGAAGCAGCAAAAGAAAACAGATTTTGGGTCACTTCCAACAAACCATAGAATTGGTCTAGGATAGGATGTGTGTGACAGACAGGGCACTCAAAATGACCAAGAGTATTAAGTCCACCAAAATCCCATTGCCTATCTGATCCTTGCAAGTTGATACAACACAGATCAAAGGCTAATATTGTCTATTGAAGATCATTTGAACATCCAGTCTTGACAAGATACTGGACCATGATTTTTTTAATATTAACAATTTTCATTCCCCAAAAAAAATGGTTAACACCAGGTGGCATGAGAGCATCTGTTTCTGGGCTGCAAATCTATCACAATCACGTATTAAATAAAATAACTTAAATTGCATTGATATGTACTATAATGTTTTTGTGTTTTGTTTAAAAGCCCTGGTAATGTAACAATATAAATATATATAATATCACCCAAACATTCAACTATTAATTTTTATTTTATTTTTAAATTATTTTTATTAATGTTTTATTAATATTAGAGAGAGAAAGACAGAGAGAGAAAGACAGAGAGAAAGAAAGAGACATAAATACCAGCTGTCTGAGGATCATTAATACAGTGCAAGTTAAATCGTTATTACTCTGTTTGTGTTTTCTGTAGAAAAGGGTTGTTGTTGAGACAAATGAAACACTCTGTGGTTGTTATATTTCTCCTCTTTTACAGTGAGAATGCACCCACCATTTATTCAAGGAGGTTGCTATTCCTGGCTCTGCCTCCTGCTCAGGACGCTGGACTTCAGACTGCAGCTGCAGCCTTAATTCCCTTGGGTCTTCAGGAACTGGATTATCATCCTACAGTAAATCTTAGATACTATGCATACATCATTTTGTCCTACTACAAAGATGAATTAACAGTCATGCATACTTCAAAGATCAATACTTGTCTCAGTATTTAAGCTACAATTATACAAATTTTCCCACAATAAATACAGTATTTACAGCAAAAAGAGAGATAGACAAATAAGAACCACTTTCTTAACATAGCAATACCCATGTCAATTTTAACATTTTATTAGAAATATAGTGCAACTACCTTATGAAAGCCGTTTTGCTGTTTTGTTCATTCAGTGCATATACATACAGTAAGCAATTTGCATTTATTGTCAACTTTTATGTCATGTTTTTATCATTGCGCTTTCAGAGGCCTTTACATGTGGTTAATAAACTGGAAATGGATAGCATGCATCATATATAGGTGTGTAAAGCAAAGAACAAGAACATCCAAATCAGTTGTTGAGATACAGACTACATTTAAATAAAGTTTATTTAATTTAATTGAGTTAATAATGCCCTTTTTTAAAATGCTCCAGATCTGCATAGCTATGAGAATAATTGTTTTATTATAATAAAATAAATACAAAATGGTGACATTTTAGCCCAGGTTGTTCGTCGAATTCTGTTCCTTTTATTCTGAAATGAAAAACAAGTGATTCTAAACCTTGCAAGTTTATCTGTATCTTATCACCGTAAAACTCGCTTAAACATAAGAAGCTGCTGAGGAGCTCAGAGCTCAGCCAGACTCTGCCTTGTCTTCAGCAAACCCTCATGCAGGGCTGGTTTTCATCATTCTGACAATAAAAATGAGAGGAATAAAACACAGCTAAGTTTCCTTTAAAAAGAGGAAGGAGAAAAGGACCAGAGATTTCCACAGCTGGTCTCTCTTCTTTTGTACTGTTTATCTGGCACAATGGAAGTGTTTCTTTGTGGCTCCATGGTAGGTTTATAGGGGGTTATCCTCACATTGGAATGCTTTGTAGAGAAAAGCTAGCACATTCTTCACAAGCTCCCTGTGGGTAGAGTGGGCTCTCTAGTCTTGCTGATTGTGGCCCAACTCTTTGATTTAATAAGCTTTAGGAAAATTGCAACCACAGCATGCAGTAAAACAGATTTAGTATGACAATGACTTCCTCCACACAGCAGTAAATGCTTAGTGTTTGACTGGAATAGCAGAAAAGTCTTAGAACTTCTAACAAAATCACTTGAACTTTGTATTCAAGGGATGCATGAACTAACTGGAAAAATGTGGTGGGCATACATGACAGGATAGTACACTGAATGGATCTTGAATGGATGGGGAATAGATGGAAAAAAAAGGTTTGGAACAATGTTCATATACACAAACTTTTCACAGATTTATTAAGGCAAAATTTGGATAACGATGTCAGGTTGGAAGAACGTGTGTCAAAGTATCAGTCTGAATTACACATCTGCGCTTTTGGAGAGTTGTGACAACCTGGGATCAGAGTCCATCTCGTATCGGTAATGGTAGCCCTCCCACATCTCTCTGCAGGTGTCACGCATTTCATAAATGCGTTTCTTAATCCCATTTCGGTTCAGGTACAGCACAAAGAGGAACATGAGACCCACAAAACCAAGCACTATGCCTAGAAATACATAGGATGTTTGAAGCGCCATGTTGCTGCTTTCTGGTACGTGATGACATTCCAGCACCAACTTTCTTGCAAGCAGTAAAGAAAAGTTGCGAAATTCAACCGGATACACACACACCAGCAGCTCAGCATCAACAATACGGTCCTGCAAGGTGTTTAGCAACATGATGAACTGTTCAATTCCACAGTTACATGTGTATGGGTTCTGCCCAAGGTGTAACTTTGCTTTTGGAATGCGTTCCAACTCCATCAAGCCTCCTGCGCTAAAGGTTTTAAGGGCATTATGGCTTAGATCTAGCTCTTCCAAATGCTCCAACCCCAGCAACGACTCGTTGGAAACCGATACAATGGAGTTGTTGGTTAGCTGAAGCCGACGTAGATTGCTCATATGAAGGAAGATGTGGGGTGGAAGGACGATCAGGCCATTGCTGGACAGGTCGAGGCTTAACAGGCTGTCCAGGCTGCTCCATTGTAGAGCCACAGCCAAGTTAGTGACTGACGAATGGTTATAGAGTGCTCGGCTAAAATTGAGCTCTTTCAGTGTGTGGTTGTGCATAACGAAGGCTTCTGCGTGAATTACCTGCAGTTGGTTGCTGCTTAGATCCAATGACCTGAGGTTAAGAAAGCTGGAAAAGGTGCGAGACTCCACCTCAGATATTCTACACAGTAAAAAGGAAAAAAATCAATGAAGATGCAAATTATTTATTTTATATTTCTGGATTCAGAAATGTAAGGAAAAATTTGATATTTTTTTCTGATGAGAAATAAATCTATTTGCTTAAAGATCCACTACAACACCAGACTTTGCAAACTTGCTCAGTTAAGTACTGTGCATGATGCAATAACCTTGTTTTACCTGTTGCCGCTGAGTGATAACGTTATCACATTGTCCAGCCCTTTGAAACACTCAGGACCAATTCGTCTGATGTGGTTTCCTGTAATGAACAAATTCCTTGTATAAGTAGGAATGCCGGTCGGTATGTCCTGAAGGTCTTTAGAAACGCATTTTACAGTTTGTGCAGCTTCCGAACATTCGCAGCCTGCAGGACACGATACAGAGCGCGTCACGTGTACGCACATCAGCGAGAACACGACGCGCAGCACGAGCACGTACATGTCGCGAAGTCTAAATACGGATTCCTCAAACCTCGCTCGTCCGTGTAGTTTAAACAGAAACAACGAACATTACAAAATCACTGGGTGATGCCCTCTAAAAATGTAAAGCAAATCCAAGACAAGTTGGGAGTCCTGGTCTGCACGCGCCACTTTCCTGAAATGCAAAGACCCTCAAAGTAACGTGGATCTGCCGGGGTGTTTGGGCGGAACTTATAAACTTCTAATCCCGCCGTGATCTCAGCTCAACCTGAATCTCAATGAACTGCGTGGTGAAGTGAAAGGGACCATCTGATTACCATGAGAAAGGGAAGCATCTGAACTCCTCTTGAACAATGAAATGAAAGCAGGAGAGCTGGACACAGGGTTGGAGGAGGGGAGGCTGTGGAACACCGGGTGTGTGTGTGTGTGTGACCTATTCATGTCTGAGAGAATGTTCAAAATCCACAAATCACGGCCACTAATCGCAAGTAAAAATAGTTGTACAGTATCAATTTCACTGAGCTCCAGTACTAAGCCCAAAACGTGTTTGAATATATTAAAATCCCTGGAGTACAATAGGCATTGATTACGAAGATATTTATAAACCTACTGAAATTAGTACACGTATTGACACCCTATGGATCTATAAACCAATCACAATGATCTACTCCCTCTGTCTCTCTCACACACAATTTTCTTGGTTTCTTCTTATCTTCCAATTAGCTTCTTCAAAATATTCTCTGAAATATTTTTTGTTTTTCAAAATGAGCCACTTCAATTTTTACTTTAACTCAAACCTGGGCTACGAAAATAATTCTTATCCTAACTCTGCTCTTGGCTAGGTCCTAATTTTTCCAAGCATACAGTCACTGTGCTCATAGGAACACTACATTCTCCAAACTGGTTAAAGCCTAAAAGAAATCTGCAGTGACCTAAACACTTAATAAATATATATTTGTATGTTGGTGAATTTTATATTTATTAATTTTCTTCAATAATCAGACGTTCACCATTTTATGTTAGTGTGAATAAGGAGGAAGTAATTTGATTGACCTCATAACAAATAGGTCAAGATAATGACTTTTGTGTCCATACTAACCAGAACCTTCCTCCTGTAGACAGACTGATGAGGTAATGTAAACCTCAAATGGCATTACTTTTTTTTTAAAGAAGAGATTATGATATAACCTAAAATATAACAAGTTAACATGTGTCTTGTTAACTTTGGCTGAAACCAGCAGGGGCCACTCTTCTCACACACTCAGTGAGACTCACTCTCCTCACACACTCAAATAGACTCAAGATACATAGCAGGAATGTCTGAAATGACTAGCCCTGGCTAACTGCTGTTCTAAAGAACAGAAGAGTGTGAAAGAGAGTGATAGGCAGAAAAGGCAAATGGGGTGGAAAGAGAAAAGGGCCCATTGCATTTTCCTGTTGGATTCCAAACAATTGTGGGATTTTACTCAGACACAAGAGGCGTAGTAATGGACCCGGTGTTCTTATCCTGGTTTGGAATTACCTTGGTTTTTGTCTGGGGTTTTGAAACCGAATGCAAAGTTAATATGTACAATGGAGAAAAGTAAACAAATAAGGCTTGGCATAATAGTCATAATGGACTCTATATAACACAAAACATGCATTTAATGTATGTACAATTTTTTTTTAAAGTGACAGTCAGACATCCTGACAGTGAAATATTAAAAAGAAGCACTACAAATATAATTTAAGTTGTTTTTATTTAAAGAAATTTAATTAGAAAGTTCTTCAAAATAAATGTTGTTTCATCTTTGCAGAAAGAGTTGATATCATTGCAATAAATGCCAGGTTCAGTGATAGATTTAATTGCCACCTTGAAAACACACACAATCATCCTGGACAAGACCTGTTCCTGAATGTTTCTCTTCAGTGTGATGAAACAATATATTTTATAGACTGTTTACATTGTCATCAGTATATATTCTAGTACATTAATTTTTCTTGATCAAAATAGCTACTGTTTTTTATTGATCAGTGGAATTTCTATAAAAAGGAAATAAGCAGAGACAAACTGCACACTAATCTTATATAGACACTACCCGTGAACCAGTTTTATGATTTTGACAGCAGTGAACTGTTGGATCAAATCCAGTCCCCAAGAAACCCACATAGACATGGTGGGAACATGCAAAGAAACATATAATAAACACCCCGCCCCCACCCTGCTCAGCATTTAACCAGACAGCTTAGTGGTAAATTTTGTATATATAATAAACATGCTGTTTTGCATTGCATTTAACTGGTACAAATAATCCACACAGACAAGTTTCATAAACAGAATACAAAGAATCATGTTATCAAGAGAAATTGTAGGTAGATCATAGGTTATGGAGTGTTTGTGCAGATCAAAAATTAGCCATGTTAAATTGTCTAAACAGAGGTTATGATTGTGGGACAGTATAGTAATCCAATTTGCATTGGATCAATAGATCAGCACCAATAATGTCACACATTGGAAGACTGTAAGTATAGACTGTAATATTTAATATTATAATGAAACCCATAAAGGGGCTACCTGTCTCCATTCTTTGAAAAACAGGCTTAAAGTTAGGTTCCAGTTGTGGGGTTCCTCATCTGTAAGCAGACTTTTTTTGTTCTTTGCAGTACAGCTCACAGTCATTGGGGTCCTACTTTAATGCCTGAACCAGAATTTTCTCCTGGATGCAGAGGTCTTTATGGTCTCATTTTACTTACTACTTTTACTGTGTGGTCACCGCAAGTTCATGTACAAAGCCAGAGACACAACAAGACTGCATAGTATGATAAAAGGCAGCCAGGTCTTCAGGAAGCCAGCACAGCTGCAGGGAAAAGAGATAACGACAGATTAACTGGGGTAGCAAATGAGATTTATAGTGTGAAAGAAAAAAGCAAGAAAAATATAAACGAAGATTAGAGGACAGTTAGGGTATTTGATTTCTTTTTTCACCGTCTGTATCCTACACTGAACAGTTTATGCATTTCAATGATTAGGAACACCTGTACATTTATGCACTTATCTAATTAGCTTGTCACCTGACAGCTATAGAGTGCAGATCACAATACTGACTTTGTTTTATTTACAGGGTCTCTTGGTACCAGGTTAAAATGTTCAACTTTCAATGCTATTTAAAATATTTTATTTACTTAAGGCCCTGATAATACATCAGAAACAGAAACTTATTTAAACAGAAGTAAAACTTATGAACACAAACCTCTACAAGCACAGAGGTTTTATAACCACTCTTTTCAGATTTCATTTTCCAGAATGTTTCCAGGATATTTACAAGAACAGAGTGTGTGTAAATTATACAAAATAATATTGCTGAAAACATTCATGCACACAATTCCTAGCACCTGCAAGCACCAACACAAGACCGCACCACTATGTCACAGTGAGATTGTTCAGCTTCCCTGAACAGATTAACATTAATTGCCTCAAACCATTTGTAAACTGTTCTTTAATGACAAAAAATATAAAATATTAGTAATTTCTCAGGACAAGTTTTTTTTTTCTCAATAATTTATGTACTTTATTTCATGTGTTTTATAATTGTACCATCATGTTGAAAGATGGCGATCGACAGAGGAGTTCTCAGAGGTACGCAAAAAAATGTGTTGACAGACAGGTAGAAAAGTCTATCTTTGGGCTGAACATTTTGATTAGAAGTTTTTTTAGGCCTAAGCCTTTCACAGAATTTAAAAATACATTTACACCACCTAACCTAATAAGTGCTATCGAGATGAGAAAAGACTTTTAATCAGCAGTACAAAAAATGTTTTTAAACCGAATCACCTACATTGCCTACAAGTAAATGTAATATTTAAAAACTACTTTCATAGTTCAAACGATAAATAAACACATACTCAAATACTTTTATTTAAGAAATATTCTAAATGATGACTTAAAAAATAACTATACTTTTACTGAAGTGTTGCTTTTGGAGTTTATGGAGTTTTGAAGCATAAGGACTATATTTGGCAAGTAGTTTTGATGCTATTTTTGATTGGTGTAAAGTTCATAGCATACAACAGTGTAATAATCTGTCTGTAATGTCACACTAAAAACAATTACTGAACATTTGTACTTTTTAGCAGAATGAAAGGCCAATAAATGAGCAAAAATATAATTACTCTCATTATAGAGGTTGTATTAAATTGTATCAATACATGCAAAATTAATAAATACGCTTATAATAAATGAATAATATTATATAAGAAGCTATTAATTTTGTTAAAGTCTTACAGGACCTTGCAAGGAACTGTTTATCGGACGTCAATGCATTTTACTGTGAAATAATGTTAAATAGCTAAGATTTAGTAACTTGCATGTTCTTGCCTTTCTTTTTGTCTATTAAAGCAATTCACCTTCTATTATGCCAGGCTGTTCATTTAAGCAGCAGCTGGCTCGTGCACCTGCCATCAGCTTGTTGACTCTGCAATTAAAGGCTGCATGCTGTTGACACACAAACCCCTTTATTGTATATGAACATTATACAACACATTTACCACTAGGGCAGTTTGCATATCGAGCAAACAGAAGCATCATCACAACTGCTTTGAACACATCACCAAAGCTTTAAATTCTAGAGAAACAATAGCTAACAATTGTCATTACGGATTTTGGGAAGCTGATTACCAAGAACGGCTTATTATAAAAGCAATAATTCTAGATACATATATCTTGAATAGTAATAACAATAAGAAAATCAGCAGAGTGCATAAAAAAACTTCAGTTTACAATCAACTAATACATAAATAATTTAAATGTATAATGAGGTTTCTGATTGCTGTTTATGATATTAATAATACAACAGATGATTTTGTAAGATCATATCTGTGCTATTGATGCAGCACATATAAAATAAAATTTTATGGTTTATACATCACAATATGAGGACGATACTATTGTGCAGTTGTCTCCGGTCAGTCATCACATGCACACCTTGTTTTTACAGACCACTGCAGGTCCTGGATATATGTAAACATTTTAAAAACATGGCTCTTGGTTAATCTCACCTGACATGTTTGCTGTTAATGAGGGCAAGCAAACAGAGGTTCACCATGTTCCATGAGGTGCTGTTGTCATAGCGCATGAGGTTCAGTGCCATGGCAACGTGCGAGTGACAGTTGTCACAACAAAGATTGTGCTGAAAAAGAAAAGAAAGGAAATATACATCCAGGTGATTTACTTTTATTGTGGAGTTAGATTAGTCTTAATAATAATTCATGCAAGACACAATGCACACATGTTTATTCCATTTTACATGCATTAATCCTAATCTATGTGCATGAAAAAATATAGATTGTTATTGTTACTGCAAATTATCATTCCTGTGTAAATCGCTCTGAATTTGTATGTGTATATTTTTTTTAACATTTCTGACAGCAGGCTAATCCCAGGTCACTTATACTATTTAGCCAATCAGATTCAAGATCACAATTCAACAAATGGATTAGCATATGATCGGCTAACAGGACCACTGACATGGTGTCAGGAAAGTCTCAAAAATACACACATACAAATCCAGGGCTTTGGGGATTCACAGTCACAATTAAAACAGTTGTACATATGTGACTTGTATATATATTTATACATTTACACATGCATTGTTTTGTGCACAGGAATTGGTTTTTGTGGATAGAATTGGGCCAATAAACTATATCATATTAAATCGTGCTAAACTTTGTCAATAACGATGATAAACTTGTTACGAAATTTTGACGAAAGAATTAAACGTTCTGTCCTCCCGATGTGACACTGTATTTCATAAGTGAATTCTCTGTCTCGTTCAGCGCTCAGAAAGAAAAAAGCTAACTGTGTCGCATATTTTTTCTTGTGAATGTATAATGCAAACCATTTTAAGATACAATAAACACAATAGGTAGCATGTGTGTTTGTCAAACTGCCAACAACCAAACATTTAAAAAAACTCATCCATAAAGCCATTGATCCATAAAGTTCCAAGAAAAATCATGTGGTTACTCGGTAAGGATCCAAAAATAATAAATTAATTTATATGTTGATAAACATACACGAATGTAGATGATGCTGAATTTAGATGACCGCTGAACTTGATTCATGTGCAATGCCTATTTAAACATGGCATTTAGTGGTGATTTTAAAGTAAAAGTACTGATCTATTACACCAAACGAACAGCTTTTATCACAGATATTAATGTTGTGTTCAAGTTGTCTTCATTTTTAGGGCCAAATTTTAATCTGTTTTTGTTAAACAATACTTAAAAACATAATTGATAAACCCTCTAATTTTTGCTTCAGCTACAAAAGAGTTACTGTTCGGGTAATCTTTAAAACCCATCAGCAACAATAATATATATATATCGAAATATATATATATATATGGTTTTACAGTTATGCACTTTACCATCCTGTGTTTGTATTCCTCTGAAGCATCATGAACTGCTGTGTCCCAGGCATTAGAACCACTAGCATAAACTTTGCTGACATCCAGAATCCAGTACCTGAACAGAAAAATCTGTATTACTTAATGTTTAAAAATATTACCTTTTATACAGAATTGATGTAATGTAAAGTCCTTAAATAAACAAAATGGATTCTAGGTTAATTTTTACATCAAATGAACTCACTTTGTTGGTTTTCCAAACGCCATGTTGTCTTCCTGAAACACAAGAGCCAGGACAGTGAGTATTTTTGCTATACTTCCGGTAGTACATTACTGTTTATATTTTCTTTCTGGGATTTTTTACTTTAATTTGGTGTCTCCCATGCACAAGTAGTGTTCTGCAGTACACTAGTGCATACTAAAGTTCATATACAGCACCATATATTGTTTCAGCATATAACACAAGAGCTTACAGAAAGCAGAGCACATTTTCATAGTTCTTCATACTTTAAGCATCTTCGAGGCAAGAGTGTTATGACAGTTTTCTAATCCTCTTAATAATTTTCTAATTTATGTTATATTTAATATGCTGCCTATTTGTTAAAAATAATGTTCAAATGTAAAATCACATTACTATGTTATCATTTTTTAATAAGGCTGAGGTGTACAGGCAAACACAAACATTAGATCAAAAATAGGTAAGAGATATACATTTTATCACTATTTAATATTAAAATATTAATAAATAAATAATAAAATGGAATACCTATGACATGAAAAGAAACAACTGATAACATATTACCTTCTCTATTTATTTGTTTAAATACTATGTATGCAAGTTACCTTTATATGCTGTTCAGTTGTTAAAGAACTCCAAACATTGAACTACACTGTGTAGTTGCCAGTTGGTTTACAAAAGTTCTGTATTTTGATTGCAACTGTCATCCATTCAGATTCTTTCACTTCATTAGAATCATGAGTGCCACCTCTTCGCATTATTTTGTGAAGCCTACAAACCTGTATTAACACTAGTTTGGATTTTTTATACAATATACACTCATGACAGTAAAATATAGCATTTTAAGACAATATACTGCAGTATTTCTTTCTAAATCAGTAGAAACCCACCCAGACTGCCCCAGACTCCTAGCCACAGATTGTTATTTTTGGGATTGTAGCTTGCAATCACCAGATAATAATACTATAAAATATTATGAATGAATAAAACTCACCGATACGAAGTAAGGCCCAGCAAAGTCACGTATCACACCTGCCGATGTGCAGATCCCCATGTGCCCAATGAATGGAAACAGCCATCTAAAACATCAACAAATAGCCGTTTGGTTTCAAAGACTGTAGACAAACACCTGCAATTTTCCTTAGGATTAATAACTAATGAACTGACTATCAATCTATCTAGTTTGGATAAAATACACATAATTAGTAGCTCTTTTAAAAGTGTCCTATCTATGTGGAACAAGAGAACCATGATACACAACCCACCACTAGTATAAGACTCGTTCCAGGAAACATTTATAGTTTCTGCTTTTAATTAAAAAAGGCAGATAAAATATCTGATCTAAAATAAACAGGTGGACATGATGGAAAAACCCCACAGACATTACAGCCTTCCTCCACTGCATCGGAGCAGTGGTGGCTCAAATGAGTTGCTGATTTGGAGACCAGGAAGACCTGGGTTCAAGTCCCACTACTTCCAGCTGATAATCTGAAGACCAGAAACACCTGGGTTCAAGCCCCACCACTGGCAAGACAACCACTGTTGGGTCCTTAACCCTTTCTGCTACAGGGGCGCTGCATCATAGCTGACCCTGTGCTCTGACCCCCAACTTACTAAGATGTGATATACGAAAAAAGAATTTCATGGTGCTGTAAAAAAGTATATGTGACAAAATAAAGGCATTTACATTTTAAATGTTATTAGTGGTTTATCCTTAAATACCATAATATGTTACACAGATTTATATTTATTTAATTATTCGATTAAATGGTCTAAAATGAGCACTAGTAGGAAATTTAACTGATAGTCTGTCGATAGCTGTGTAGCTTCCCTCTACATACAAAATAAAGATGCTTAAAAATATCTGTTTCTTATTTAATTCTAAAACTAATGTTGACTTTGTTTTTAGAATAACTGGTTATCCAGTGAGTCTCATCATAGTGACTTCTTGGTAGATTTGCGTCTTTGTTGATATCAGTGAAGTAACAATTTTAGATTTAAACGCATTTCTCTAGTTTGACTTAAGAGTGTAATGTGTATTTAAGTGGTTACTTTTAGCAGTAAATTTTTTAGGGAAAGAAACACGAGACAGTATCTTAACCGAAGACTAAAATAAAAAAAATTAAGATGAAAACTCACGATAACACGGGGATCGGTGTCCACACGATACAGTAGGGATATCGACTGCTGTTCACGTCTACCTTCTCAAAAGCTATTCGATAATTTTTCACCGACTCTAGTTCAACAACATCCGCCATCACCGTGCAAACCGGAAGCACTCTCCAGTCACTTCCTGTCTGCTGGAACTGGCGGAGTAATATTGAGTTATGGTCAAGCCGAACATTTTTTTAATTTACACCAAACATTTAGTATGGTTATTTATTTATCAGATCGAATGTATACCATATTTGTTTTTATTATTTTTTTTCAAATAATAAAATTATTTTTAAATAAAAAAATTATTATTATTTTTTTTTTTAAATAAAAGTGTTTAAAAAAATAAAGGCGGAAGGAGGAATAGGAACTACTTTCGCGTCAGCGCCCCCCCCTCACTCAGTATCGGATTCGAGTGCTTTATCGGCATGAATGTAAATAAATTACACTGTTGCTAAAGTAGCTATAGTAACATTATAAACTGATTCAAGAACAATATTAACAATAGGAAATTAAACAAGACACAAAAACAATAATAACATTATTTAAAAAAATTATTAAAAATGTCAGTATCTGTAAGGTGTAAGTTTATGATGTGTGTGTAATGATTGTGTATTGCTGGTGTTTGTATGTGTTTATTAGACTCTGAGTGTGTGTTAAGATTGTGTGTGTATACAATTTTACACAAACACACACACTCGCTTTCCTTGTTACTTATATTACTAATAAACATTTTACTTTTAATTCTGTAAGTATAGAAACCAAATAATAGAAGAACACACGTTTAAACTTATCACTAATTTATATGTATGAAAATATACAGTTACACTTTATGTACAATATATAAAAAAATACGATATACGTAAAACAGCATTGTTTGTGATATATTGCCCACTGGTGGCAGACCTGAATTCATGGTTTCTGTAACATCTACGTAACACAATAAAGCACTGTGCTGTCTGCTTCCAGTCTTCCAACACCGGCTTAATTACCGGGCGGATATTTGTCATAATTATACTAATACTCAAAGTTGTACAAAATACCCGAAACCAACTCTTAAGTTAAAGTTTAATTTTTTTTTTTACTGTAAAATGACTTATGTATAAAATAAAGTTATCATTTGGAATGTTACTTGATTAAAGGTGCAATGGGACATGGCATTCTACAGACACCCTTATCCTGAGCACCTGGGGGTTAAGGGACTTGCTACAATGCCCAACTTCAGTCTTAACGGTCTTAACCACTGAGCCAACACTTCCCCCCATATATATAGAAAATTAAAAAAAATCCAGTTTATTTATGAACAGGTTGCGATTATTCATGGTGTAAAGCATAGAGCCCTGAAAACCAACATGGTCTAAAATATCAGACGGTGATTAATAAATTTGAATATAAACAAAACTTCCGAACACTGCTTAAAAATTAGTTTACGCTGTTTTTTTTTTGTTTTTATGTTTTTTCTTTTTACGAAGAGAGCTCGGGGAGGGGGGCACTTTCCGAGTTGATCTTCGATTCACATATCTTCTTTAGAAAACTTCGAATTCCCCACTATGTTGTGATCCTAAACATGACCCTGCTGCTTTAAATCTCCCAACGAGTAGTGGGGGAGAGAAGGAAAGGGAAGGGGTGGTGTGCAGCGGAGGCTAACTGTATACGCTAATAAAACCCTGCAACAAACACAAAGGTTTAATCGCTACGATGGGCATTAAAGTCTACTTCACGACTGTCACTGCTTCAAGAGAGGTGAGAAAGAAGCCAGATGAGCACCATATGGAGCGCTTGAATGGAGTGTGTAAAACGAAACATTAATAATCAAGTCGGCTAGTAGACACACCCAGGGCTATTGCAGAGAGATTTCAATGCCTTAATTAAATCCAGGTGTTTGCACGCGGCGTCTAGTGTTTAATAATTTTAAATAAACACCGAACACCAAATCAGCAACTAAAGAGCAACTGGTTAAACAAACAAATAAACAACTCAAAATTAACGGCATAAAAAGCGGAAGTCAACATGGCTCGAGCTGGTCTGGAAGTTGCACGCGATTCAATCCTACTGCTTTTAGTTTCATTTATTTTTGCACATACAATTAAACAGTGACGTAGCATGCATGAAATCGATCTAACTCCTGATGTTTGATTTGTAGTTTGTGACAATGTTTTTTTTGTGTATCAGACAACTTTTACAAAGAATCGTCAGCCTAGTAGCCCTTCTTCATTACCATTTCTTTTTATCTACAAGAGCAGCTATAACCTCCGCACGTCTTTAACTTTTTTTCACTAAATTGTGTCATGTGACTGGGGATTTATTAATCAGTCACAATAAGGGATATGGGGGTGCAGTCGGTGTTCCAGTTTATCCCCAAGGCGTTGATCAGTTTTGGTACACTGTACTATCATCATGTTTTGTAGTAATGATGGTTTCAAACTTTTTAGCTGTTCCAGACCCCACTGACAAATAAAACAATGTTCTGCTTTATGTTCAGAACGTTCCAAACATTTATGTTAATTACCAAATATCTATGGTGTGAGAAGTTTTACACAAGGATTTACACAAAGCATGTACAATATGATTGCATAAAAAGGTGCATGACCCTTTTCCCCTATCCCAGCATGCTCTAGTTACTTTCTGGGGCCATACTTATACTATTAAGGTGTGTGCCTCAGTGTTTTACCCCAAGCCTCAGATTTTTTTTTTTTTTTTATCTTCCTTTCACTTCCAGGTTGTTCAGGTTCCCTGCTGGGGGCCATCTGTTGTTTCTTTCCTTTGCAGGGAGAACACTTAAACATGGAGAATATGGGTGCGTACAAATGCTTGCGTCACCGAAACTGTGTGTTTTAATACTCGAGTCACTAAGCATTCCGCATGAAATGGTCTGAGGTGCAGCTTTTCAGTTTCACACTTAACATCTCTGCCAGATAAAGGTTCTTCATATAGACAGAGTGCTCTGTGGCAACGGCATGGTCACTGGCATGAAAATTGCTTTCTTTGACCACTTAACCTTTGAGCATTTATTTTTCTGTCTGCTTTCGTGTTTAGATGCAACCACATTTTAGAATTAATCTCCATACATGACATGGCTGTATTTTAGCTCTGTACTGTATTGTGCATAAACCCAGAACTATGTAAAGTTACCCTGACCCATAATGCAGTTTCCTTTATTTTAGATGTGCTTAATTTGGTTCCCTTTGAGCTTTATTCAACATTGCAGATCATCTGCTTTGGGAATTTCCCCACCTTTACATTTTCTTTCATAATCATAGGCTAATGCTAATGCAGCTGTCTGGCCATTTGCAAATAGTAATTTGCAAATAATGAATAATTGATGGCATTCTTTAGAAAGTATAAAAAGCCAGCACGGCTGCAATTTTCTGAGGACTGAAGTGGATGGCCTTCTCCACAGACTGATCGGACCGCCTGGACAGGTGCAGCCACTGCATCTCTTGCCTGTGAGTGGCTAGTAAGCTAATAAACACAGCGAGATAAAGGCAGCGACTCGACATATTGCTGAGTCATGCCTCAGGCCTTTGCGGCTGTCTGTCTCCTTCACAGATGAAGAATTTTGGATGCTTTGGATGCATATCCTTCAGGGAGAAGGACAATGATCCCATGTCCCTGTCATCATCTGAGAAGGAGAATTGGTTGGACTTGGACCACAATGGCGCAATAGATCCGCACACTTCTAAGATTATCTTATCTTAGGCTGTTCAGCACCCTGATTAGTGTTGGGACCACTATATCGATGCTGTTTTTTTTTGACGTGGTCTTTACCTCAGTCAGTGTGCGTCTACTAATCCACTTTGGCATCCTACTTCCATGTGGATGGGGTGGAGGCCCACGGTTACACGTGCCTACCCTCCATCAAGAAGGGTTGTGGCTTATTTCTGCCCTGCTGATGAAATATAACCATAACAAAGAGCAGAAATGGAACAAACAAGTGAAACCTTTTACATGAGCTTATTCAAATTCGATGTCTGCTATGATCTCAAAGTAGTTGGGATGGGCATGTTTACCATGGTGTGGCATCTTCACGTCTTTTCGAAACAGTTTAAAGATGTCCTGGCATTGAGGCTATGAGTTTCTGGAGTTTTAGTGTTGGAATTTCATTCTATTCTTGTCTGAAAACAAATTTGGACTCATCTGACCATAGAACCCCTTTGCACTTTGATAGCATGGCGGATTGTGTTTACCAACAGTGGTTTTTTGGAGGTATTACTGTAATATCAATTACAAAATTATGCCACATTGTTGTCTGAGGGCCTGAAGAACACGTTCCTTCAACAAGGGTCTTCGGGCCTTGTCCCTTACACCCATCTTTTTACACACTCTCTTACAGACCTATTGTCACTTAATTTGATTGGTTGCTAAATGTTATCCCAGCTTTTTTTTTCAATTTGTATTGCCATTTCTGTCCTTTATTGCCCCTCTGTGCAAACTTTTTCAAGACCTGTAGCAGGCATCAAATTTCAATTAAGTTCATTTAGTGGATAAAAGTGTTTCAATTTAAACATTTATCTATGTTCTATTATGAATAAAATATTGGCTTGTGTGATTTTAAAAGTTTTTTTAGTTTTCACTTTATTCAAGTTCAAGTAGCTTTATTGTCATTATTTATTATGTCAGCCATATAAAGCAGATGCAGTACACAGTGAGATGAAATAACGTTTCTCCAGGACCCCCTGGTGCTACACAAAACATAGAATTTACAAAACAACAAAGAGCCACTAAACAGGATAGACATAAAGTGCATGTCAGTGCAGACAGTGCAATAAACAATACAAACATAACAAGGACAGTGCAAAAAGACAGTAAAGGAAAAATTTCAACGTTCCAACATTTTCAGAACTCGGGTTTAAATATAATTCTTAAAGAAACTATGCCCTTACTATTAGAATGGTATGGTTGTTGTCCAGTACGTTTAAAGGTATGTAATTTGCACCACCTGATTGTTTTCTAGGTGAAATCACAGCAGGCAGAGGTCATGCGCATTTTAGAGAGTAAGAACATCCAGTTTGAACTGGTTGACATTGCTGTGGGTGAAGAAGTGCGAAGCGAGATGAGGACCCTGTCTGGGAACCCTAATGCTGCCCCACCCCAGATTTTCAATGGTGATCAGTACTGTGGGGTAAGGACAAGTTCTTTCAATTAGGCCTGAGACCAGAGTTATAATGAAGTGGAGAACAATGTTTCTATAATGAGCAAAAACTGTGTCGGGTTATAAAGTGCTGTGCCAAATATTAGCGAGTTTGTCTAGTTCTTTTCTGTTTTTTTTTTTTTTTCAAATTGAGAATTCTCACTAATTTGAAATTGAAGGTAAAATAAACAATAAACAAAGGCATTTATAAGCTAATTAAAAGCAAATGATGATAAGAAATTTCCTCACCGTTACAACCCTACTGACAACAAATCATGAATCATGAACAGTCTCTACAGGTTTATGTGAGAGTTTCAGTTAGTGCCTGACCAATATTAGGAAATAAAATTTCGATATATCTGCTTAAATGTGGTGATCACTTATAACTATAGGACAAACATGTAATGGAGGCAGGGGATTTAGCAATTTAACAATAAACTTTATTAACCAAAATGACATCAATGCACTAAACAGAAAATGTTCATTTTATTAATGGAATTTTGCTAATGGATGTCTGTACTTACAAACATCAGAAAAATTTATTTGCGAAGTCTATAAAACCTCATTATAAAACTATATATTTAAGAAATAAAAATGCAACAAATAAACAAATGTTCACTTTTTATTTGTATTTAAAATTTATTCAGTCTTTTATTCAGTGGCACTGAAATAGATCCGAATCTACCATTCCTTTAAAACAGAGACTAATCTGTTAAGCATGTCATGTATACCAAGTGTCAGAGACGGACATTTTTCTAAAAAACAGTGCGTGTGTGTTTTGGTTTAGTAAAACACACACACAGCTACGTGCTAAAGTATGCACAGTTTTAAAGCTAAGCTTCTGAACGAGGATAGAAGACAGCATGAATAAGATTATCTTCGTTCCCACCAGCAACAAATACTTTTCTGATTTTAAAACCCAATTGTTGTTAATGTTTAAACTTTAGACATATCTCGCTTCTCCCCTCTCCATCCTCACTCTGCCTCTTGCTCCAGCACTTGTCCTCCTTTATGTCCGTAGAACAGCACGTCAACAGACGACAACTTAAAGCGCTACAATTTTGTGTCTGTATCTGGCGTTCACGGCTGCATGCGCACGACCCGAAAAAGGACTCTGTGCAGCAGAATTTACTTAGCCGCCATGTTGAATAGAGCTCTGAGACTGGAAAGGGCAAATGAGAAGGCGGGGCTACACTATGCAAGTAGCCAATTTTTTCCTGCTCTTTCTGACAGATGTGCCCTAAAACGTCATTCAGTAACGAATGCTGTGATGTATATCGAAATATCGGAAATATGTTTAACATCATTAAAAAAGTTTTTCCACAATAAATATCGATATTGACTTATTGTCTAGCCCTATTTATACACATTTCAGACAGTGAGTAATGTATCATAAATTAAGTGTTGTACAGATTAGATGAAATTAATCAGTTTAAAGGGGTCGCTAGCTGGTGAGTCGGACATTAGTGGATGTAGGCACGTTGTGCGTTGGTCAACACTGAAAAAATTATTACTGTATATGATTTTCTTGTTTTTTTCTGAAAATATGGTTTGTCAGTTGCATGTGGGAACATTTTGCCATTTACAGAAAATTGTTTTTTTTAATTTTTTTTTAAAGCTCATCCGTCCTGTTACTGCAAAATTTTATCCCGCCGCCACCAAGCAAAATGCATGTTATTTTCTCTTGCTCCTGACAGCAATATTTAAGTTTTGTCCAGCTCTCGCCTGTAAAAGCCAACAGGTAAACGTATAACTTTGTTTTATTTACGTGTTGCGGGAGTAATATTTTCAGAAAAATGTCACTGTGCCACGCTCGGGGTCTCTAACAGGTCTCTAACATGAAACAATGATTATGACTTTTTGCCATTATGTGAGTTGATTTTTATTAATATGTCCAATCAGACCCTGTGTCCGATGGAGAGAGGAAAGAGAGTACATGGGAAGCTCCTTTCTCCACCTCAGTTAACATGTGTGTTATCAAACAGCAAAGTAGTAAGCAAACAGTTTGCCCTCTGCTGAACAAACTAAGTAAATACACCATTTTAAGCATTTATCTGCGTTCTGTAAAAAAAAAAAAGTTAATATCGGCAATAGACCTATAACAGCCAATAGTAAACTTGGGAAGGAAGCGTTGAAGGTCTTGCTCAAGGACCCAACAGTGGCTAATCACCCCCATTTTATTACATTTCACACTGGTCTGTTTGCAATTATTACAGGATAACATTAATGGGTTTGTCTTGCATGCACAATTCTTCAGCCTTTCACAACCTCCATGAAACTTACTTAACAGTGATCTGATTTTGATGTTCCTATAGTGACTGAAGACTTGTATACATGCCACAACATACTTACAACATGGTCTGTTCTAAGGTGACTTTCTGCACTCCATGGGAGAATTTAGAGGAGATCTGCCAGGTCATGCCTGTTCTCTTGCATGATTTGTAGAAATTTTGCTTTTAACTCCCGTTTTAATGATTTCTACAACACTAATTTGGAGCGATCAGTGATCTTGTAAAGATTTAGGTTTAGTTTGTATATGTAAGATTTTTGTTTAAATAGTTATGTAATAAATTTCAGATGTTTTTTTTTGTTCTGAAATATTACATTTGACACAATGTAAAAGACATGTAATTGCATCTGATACATTTTACTAAATGAATGTAGGTGCCTACTGACCTATAAACTCTTAAAAGCTGTTTTAGTCAAGTGAAATGGCAGCCATGGTGTCCAGTTGGCATTTACAAAAATTCCAAAATCACACCAAGTCTAAGAAAGTGCAATGATTAAACTTTACCTTTAACATTAAGGTATATTACTGTACTGGTCACACACTTACAACTAAGGAGTGCAACATTACATTAACATAATGGTGTGCCACATAATGAATTTTTACTGGACTGCAGACATTTACATCATCATATGTGTTGTAATGTTTACCCAATAAAACACTAAACAATTCTGAGATCACTAATTAACCAGATTAATACTATCATATTTTACTATTAGTTTGACTTATTTGTTGGAATGTTGAATTTACATGAGGATGAGGGTGTATCTGATCTGGTGTGTACATTATGCATTATAATAATAATGCTTTTAAGTTTTGTTTTAAAAGCTCAGAAGCATAAATACTTTTAATGTTGTATAATACACATTGTTTTAATTTACTTAGCATGTTACTAAGCCTGTGATTTCTGTTCCAAAATGTTTAACTGACCCTAATTTCGTGGGTATGTGTTTTTGCATAAATCATTCATATGAGCATTTAGAAAGTAAATGTGGTAATTTTTGTAAATTCTGCTCCTGACAAAGCAAATGTAAATTCTCCTCCTGACACTAATGTAAATCTTAACTTGATGTGCTTTGAATCATCACAACTGCACAAGGTGCCTCTGCTGGGCCCCTGAGCAAGGCCCTCAGTTGTATAAAAGAGATAAATGTAAGTCTGTCTGGATAAAAGCATCTACCAAATGCCATAAATGAAAATTTGCTTATCTTTATTATGATTTTTCGTTTAGCAGACCCCAAAATTGCATCCAGTTTTTTTTTTAACTGGCATTATTTAAAGAATGTAGAAATTAAGCAAGCTGATGCACATTCATGTGGAAGGAACCACATTTAAATAGCTTTTTCAGGAATAACTAGCTGTGATTAACATTTGTTAATTTTAATGGGCTAAAAATAATAATTTTAGAAACTTTTGTAAATTCAACAAAAAATTATAAATTAAGATAAGTTTGACTTATTCTAATTTTTTACACACAACCTTTTTTTGAAAGATGAAAGAAAATTGTATTGTTCAGAAACACAAACGCTTTTTTTTCTCTTTTTTTGTTTTTAACAGGATTATAAAATGTTTAATGAGGCAGTAGAAGAGGACACAGTGAAGATGTTTCTCAAGATTGCATGAGAATCCAACCTGGTATCATCCAATGCCTTTTCCTTCACTTTGCTAGAGCGTGAATCTCGAAAGGAAAGATTTGCTACAGTTATAATGCCTATGTCTATGCCATTTTATTATGCCAAACACATAATCCTTTATCATGCAGTGAACTGAGAGCACAGAGAACTTCACAGGATTTACTTTGATTATAATATAATATTGATGGTCCTGTTTTCAGTATTCCTTTGTAAGCAAATTTGCTTTTTCCAACGAATTTCCTTTTTCCTAATGTAACTCGTTTTATTGCCAAAATAAGTAGTCCTCCAGAACATGACGAAAGTAGGTACTCGAAATCTTGATTATCAGTTTGTACTTTATTCAAAGCTGATCTAAAACCATAACAAAAACCGTATCTCTTGTAAACTTAACAAATCTGTTAGTAATCTATGGTATCTTTTGACCTTTATTGCTTATTACTCCCCAAGAAACCACGTCAACATAAATGGTGGCGTGCATGCCGACTTTGTGTTATTACTTCTCAAAAAACCCTGCTCTATGGCTCAGTGTAAGTGGAAAGAAAATGATTATCATGGTTTATGCAATGAAATTATTTAATTGTATTTCGCTGTGCCAATAAATGTCTCTAAGAATGCATTTTCCATTTCTTTTCTTTTTCATATTCCACCAGAAGCTAAGTCAAAAATTACAGTGAAAAATAATTGACAGGTTGATGTAAACGAGCTCAAATAGATGTGTGTACCATTTATTGTCACTAGACTCTGCTAATGTGCTAAATGTCCATAGTACATACCTCAGTTCTTCCCCCAGAAGAGTTTGGGTTTAATTTGTCAGAGTGCCCTGCACAGACCTGGCAACCAACCTGCAGCGTGTCCTTCCGCGAAACATTGGCCAGACCAAATAAATACGTAGGCTATGGACAAAATAAAAGTAAGAAAATCTCTAAATGCCGTCAACTTTAGCGTTTAGGATGAAACGTTCCCTTTCCAGTGTTTGTTTCGATTACCCACTTGTAGTACGAGCATAAAGTCGACACCACGTCACACCTGCAGAGTCACCAGTTTGTATTCTGTGCAGAGTTTCTATTCGTGTACAATCGGTATCAGATTAGTTTGTCTCCAATTGCTGCGTTTTTCCTTTCATCTCACAAAACCATGTCACCAGGTGGCTTGAGCATTACAAATTGGCGCTAGTTAGAAATCAGTGTGCGAACGCATGTGCAGAGGGCCCTGCACAGAGCTGGCAACCAACCTGCAGCGTGTCAGTTTAGTCTAACCATTAGGTCCACGCGCACTATTTTTAGCTCCGGCACTGTCCCGTCTGGAAGTATCATTTTTCCTTTCTTCACTTTGGGAAAGCTACTGGTACTGATGGGAGTCAACCGTTTTTCTCTGCTGAATGAAGTCACAAGGTCAGAAGAGCAGTAAGGCCAAAAGGGAGAACAATTTGGTGTTACCATTTGTTAGAATCAAAGTGTTTATACTCACGCTTTATGGTCAAAGGCAAATGGTAAAAGTGAAACATTGGCCAGACCAAATAAATATGTAGGCTATGGACAAAATAAAAGTAAGAAAATCTCTAAATGCCGTTACCTTTAGCGTTTAGGATGAAACGTTCCCTTTCCAGTGTTTATTGCCGGAGCGTTGCCACCAGCGAGCCTTCGATAGCTCAGTTGGTAGAGCGGAGGACTGTAGTTGTATAAAGTTGTCATCCTTAGGTCGCTGGTTCAAATCCGGCTCGAAGGATTGCTTTTTTTTTTACTGTCTTTTTTAAAGGTCCGGCAGAGTTTGAAGGGCGCGCGACCAAATCGTCCGCCTGGAGGAAAAACTACCAGATTCCCTGACCGGGAATCGAACCCGGGCCGCGGCGGTGAGAGCGCCGAATCCTAGCCACTAGACCACCAGGGAGTCACAGGCGCTTTTTCTTGGCTCCGGGGGTTCGGCACACATACGCTGGAAGGCCTTCCGCGGCACAGGTCCCCTTTTCCGGATTACCTGAAACCGGACGAAAGTTTGTTTCGTTTACCCACTTGTAGTACGAGCATAAAGTCGACACCACGTTACACCTTTTGTACAAACTGAGTCACCAGTTTGTATTCTGTGCAGAGTTTCTATTCGTGTACAATCGGTATCAGATTAGTTTGTCTCCAATTGCTGCGTTTTTCCTTTCATCTCACAAAACCATGTCACCAGGTGGCTTGAGCATTACAAATTGGCGCTAGTTAGAAATCAGTGTGCGAACGCATGTGCAGAGGGCCCTGCACAGAGCTGGCAACCAACCTGCAGCGTGTCAGTTTAGTCTAACCATTAGGTCCACGCGCACTATTTTTAGCTCGGGCACTGTCCCGTCTGGAAAGTATCATTTTTTCCTTTCTTCACTTTGGGAAAGCTACTGGTACTGATGGGAGTCAACCGTTTTTTTTCTCTGCTGAATGAAGTCACAAGGTCAGAAGAGCAGTAAGGCCAAAAGGGAGAACAATTTGGTGTTACCATTTGTTAGAATCAAAGTGTTTATACTCACGCTTTATGGTCAAAGGCAAATGGTAAAAGTGAAACATTGGCCAGACCAAATAAATATGTAGGCTATGGACAAAATAAAAGTAAGAAAATCTCTAAATGCCGTTACCTTTAGCGTTTAGGATGAAACGTTCCCTTTCCAGTGTTTTATTGCCGGCAGGCGCGTTGCCAGCGAGCCTTCGATAGCTCAGTTGGTAGAGCGGAGGACTGTAGTTATATAAAGTTGTCATCCTTAGGTCGCTGGTTCAAATCCGGCTCGAAGGATTGCTTTTTTTACTGCCTTTTTTAAAGGTCCGGCAGAGTTTGAAGGGCGCGCGACCAAATCGTCCGCCTGGAGGAAAAACTACCAGATTCCCTGACCGGGAATCGAACCCGGGCCGCGGCGGTGAGAGCGCCGAATCCTAGCCACTAGACCACCAGGGAGTCACAGGCGCTTTTTCTTGGCTCCGGGGGTTCGGCACACATACGCTGGAAGGCCTTCCGCGGCACAGGTCCCCTTTTTCCGGATTACCTGAAACCGGACGAAAGTTTGTTTCGTTTACCCACTTGTAGTACGAGCATAAAGTCGACACCACGTTACACCTTTTGTACAAACTGAGTCACCAGTTTGTATTCTGTGCAGAGTTTCTATTCGTGTACAATCGGTATCAGATTAGTTTGTCTCCAATTGCTGCGTTTTTCCTTTCATCTCACAAAACCATGTCACCAGGTGGCTTGAGCATTACAAATTGGCGCTAGTTAGAAATCAGTGTGCGAACGCATGTGCAGAGGGCCCTGCACAGAGCTGGCAACCAACCTGCAGCGTGTCAGTTTAGTCTAACCATTAGGTCCACGCGCACTATTTTTAGCTCGGGCACTGTCCCGTCTGGAAGTATGATTTTTCCTTTCTTCACTTTGGGAAAGCTACTGGTACTGATGGGAGTCAACCGTTTTTCTCTGCTGAATGAAGTCACAAGGTCAGAAGAGCAGTAAGGCCAAAAGGGAGAACAATTTGGTGTTACCATTTGTTAGAATCAAAGTGTTTATACTCACGCTTTATGGTCAAAGGCAAATGGTAAAAGTGAAACATTGGCCAGACCAAATAAATATGTAGGCTATGGACAAAATAAAAGTAAGAAAATCTCTAAATGCCGTTACCTTTAGCGTTTAGGATGAAACGTTCCCTTTCCAGTGTTTATTGCAGGAGCGTTGCCAGCGAGCCTTCGATAGCTCAGTTGGTAGAGCGGAGGACTGTAGTTATATAAAGTTGTCATCCTTAGGTCGCTGGTTCAAATCCGGCTCGAAGGACTGCTTTTTTTTTTACTGCCTTTTTTAAAGGTCCGGCAGAGTTTGAAGGGCGCGCGACCAAATCGTCCGCCTGGAGGAAAAACTACCAGATTCCCTGACCGGGAATCGAACCCGGGCCGCGGCGGTGAGAGCGAGGTGAGAACCCAATGCGCGCCGAATCCTAGCCACTAGACCACCAGGGAGTCACAGGCGCCTTCTCTTGGCTCCGGGGGTTCGGCACACATACGCTGGAAGGCCTTCCGCGGCACAGGTCCCCTTTTCCGGATTACCTGAAACCGGACGAAAGTTTGTTTCGTTGTTTACCCACTTGTAGTACGAGCATAAATAAAGTCGACACCACGTTACACCTTTTGTACAAACTGAGTCACCAGTTTGTATTCTGTGCAGAGTTTCTATTCGTGTACAATCGGTATCAGATTAGTTTGTCTCCAATTGCTGCGTTTTTCCTTTCATCTCACAAAACCATGTCACCAGGTGGCTTGAGCATTACAAATTGGCGCTAGTTAGAAATCAGTGTGCGAACGCATGTGCAGAGGGCCCTGCACAGAGCTGGCAACCAACCTGCAGCGTGTCAGTTTAGTCTAACCATTAGGTCCACGCGCACTATTTTTAGCTCGGGCACTGTCCCGTCTGGAAGTATGATTTTTCCTTTCTTCACTTTGGGAAAGCTACTGGTACTGATGGGAGTCAACCGTTTTTCTCTGCTGAATGAAGTCACAAGGTCAGAAGAGCAGTAAGGCCAAAAGGGAGAACAATTTGGTGTTACCATTTGTTAGAATCAAAGTGTTTATACTCACGCTTTATGGTCAAAGGCAAATGGTAAAAGTGAAACATTGGCCAGACCAAATAAATATGTAGGCTATGGACAAAATAAAAGTAAGAAAATCTCTAAATGCCGTTACCTTTAGCGTTTAGGATGAAACGTTCCCTTTCCAGTGTTTATTGCCGGAGCGCGTTGCCAGCGAGCCTTCGATAGCTCAGTTGGTAGAGCGGAGGACTGTAGTTGTATAAAGTTGTCATCCTTAGGTCGCTGGTTGTTCAAATCCGGCTCGAAGGATTGCTTTTTTTTTACTGTCTTTTTTAAAGGTTTTTTTTGTTTTTTTTAAAGGTGCCGGCAGAGTTTGAAGGGCGCGCGACCAAATCGTCCGCCTGGAGGAAAAACTACCAGATTCCCTGACCGGGAATCGAACCCGGGCCGCGGCGGTGAGAGCGCCGAATCCTAGCCACTAGACCACCAGGGAGTCACAGGCGCTTTTTCTTGGCTCCGGGGGTTCGGCACACATACGCTGGAAGGCCTTCCGCGGCACAGGTCCCCTTTTCCGGATTACCTCAAACCGGACGAAAGTTTGTTTCGTTTACCCACTTGTAGTACGAGCATAAAGTCGACACCACGTTACACCTTTTGTACAAACTGAGTCACCAGTTTGTATTCTGTGCAGAGTTTCTATTCGTGTACAATCGGTATCAGATTAGTTTGTCTCCAATTGCTGCGTTTTTCCTTTCATCTCACAAAACCATGTCACCAGGTGGCTTGAGCATTACAAATTGGCGCTAGTTAGAAATCAGTGTGCGAACGCATGTGCAGAGGGCCCTGCACAGAGCTGGCAAAACCAACCTGCAGCGTGTCAGTTTAGTCTAACCATTAGGTCCACCACGCGCACACTATTTTTAGCTCGGGCACTGTCCCGTCTGGAAGTATCATTTTTCCTTTCTTCACTTTGGGAAAGCTACTGGTACTGATGGGAGTCAACCGTTTTTCTCTGCTGAATGAAGTCACAAGGTCAGAAGAGCAGTAAGGCCAAAAGGGAGAACAATTTGGTGTTACCATTTGTTAGAATCAAAGTGTTTATACTCACGCTTTATGGTCAAAGGCAAATGGTAAAAGTGAAACATTGGCCAGACCAAATAAATATGTAGGCTATGGACAAAATAAAAGTAAGAAAATCTCTAAATGCCGTTACCTTTAGCGTTTAGGATGAAACGTTCCCTTTCCAGTGTTTATTGCAGGAGCGTTGCCAGCGAGCCTTCGATAGCTCAGTTGGTAGAGCGGAGGACTGTAGTTATATAAAGTTGTCATCCTTAGGTCGCTGGTTCAAATCCGGCTCGAAGGATTGCTTTTTTTACTGCCTTTTTTAAAGGTCCGGCAGAGTTTGAAGGGCGCGCGACCAAATCGTCCGCCTGGAGGAAAAACTACCAGATTCCCTGACCGGGAATCGAACCCGGGCCGCGGCGGTGAGAGCGCCGAATCCTAGCCACTAGACCACCAGGGAGTCACAGGCGCTTTTTCTTGGCTCCGGGGGTTCGGCACACATCATACGCTGGAAGGCCTTCCGCGGCAGTTCTATTCGTGATGTCGGTATCAGATTAGGTCCCCTTGTAGTTTTAAAGTCGGTTTTTTTTCCGGATTACCTGAAACCGGACGTGCCAGAGCTACAAACCATTAAAGTTTGTTTTTTCTCAATTCCTTTCTTCCTTTCCACGCGCCACTATTTTATCTCCGGACTGTCCCGTCTGGAAGTACATTTTTCCTTTCTTCCACTACTTGGGAAAGCTTGGGAGTCAACCGTTTTTCTCTGCTGAATGAAGTCACAAGGTCAGAAGAGCAGTAAGGCCAAAAGGGAGAACAATTTGGTGTTACCATTTGTTAGAATCAAAGTGTTTATACTCACGCTTTATGGTCAAAGGCAAATGGTAAAAGTGAAACATTGGCCAGACCAAATAAATATGTAGGCTATGGACAAAATAAAAGTAAGAAAATCTCTAAATGCCGTTACCTTTAGCGTTTAGGATGAAACGTTCCCTTTCCAGTGTTTATTGCAGGAGCGTTGCCAGCGAGCCTTCGATAGCTCAGTTGGTAGAGCGGAGGACTGTAGTTATATAAAGTTGTCATCCTTAGGTCGCTGGTTCAAATCCGGCTCGAAGGATTGCTTTTTTTACTGCCTTTTTTAAAGGTCCGGCAGAGTTTGAAGGGCGCGCGACCAAATCGTCCGCCTGGAGGAAAAACTACCAGATTCCCTGACCGGGAATCGAACCCGGGCCGCGGCGGTGAGAGCGCCGAATCCTAGCCACTAGACCACCAGGGAGTCACAGGCGCTTTTTCTTGGCTCCGGGGGTTCGGCACACATACGCTGGAAGGCCTTCCGCGGCACAGGTCCCCTTTTCCGGATTACGTCAAACCGGACGAAAGTTTGTTTCGTTTACCCACTTGTAGTACGAGCATAAAGTCGACACCACGTTACACCTTTTGTACAAACTGAGTCACCAGTTTGTATTCTGTGCAGAGTTTCTATTCGTGTACAATCGGTATCAGATTAGTTTGTCTCCAATTGCTGCGTTTTTCCTTTCATCTCACAAAACCATGTCACCAGGTGGCTTGAGCATTACAAATTGGCGCTAGTTAGAAATCAGTGTGCGAACGCATGTGCAGAGGGCCCTGCACAGAGCTGGCAACCAACCTGCAGCGTGTCAGTTTAGTCTAACCATTAGGTCCACGCGCACTATTTTTAGCTCGGGCACTGTCCCGTCTGGAAGTATGATTTTTCCTTTCTTCACTTTGGGAAAGCTACTGGTACTGATGGGAGTCAACCGTTTTTCTCTGCTGAATGAAGTCACAAGGTCAGAAGAGCAGTAAGGCCAAAAGGGAGAACAATTTGGTGTTACCATTTGTTAGAATCAAAGTGTTTATACTCACGCTTTATGGTCAAAGGCAAATGGTAAAAGTGAAACATTGGCCAGACCAAATAAATATGTAGGCTATGGACAAAATAAAAGTAAGAAAATCTCTAAATGCCGTTACCTTTAGCGTTTAGGATGAAACGTTCCCTTTCCAGTGTTTATTGCAGGAGCGTTGCCAGCGAGCCTTCGATAGCTCAGTTGGTAGAGCGGAGGACTGTAGTTATATAAAGTTGTCATCCTTAGGTCGCTGGTTCAAATCCGGCTCGAAGGATTGCTTTTTTTACTGCCTTTTTTAAAGGTCCGGCAGAGTTTGAAGGGCGCGCGACCAAATCGTCCGCCTGGAGGAAAAACTACCAGATTCCCTGACCGGGAATCGAACCCGGGCCGCGGCGGTGAGAGCGCCGAATCCTAGCCACTAGACCACCAGGGAGTCACAGGCGCTTTTTCTTGGCTCCGGGGGTTCGGCACACATACGCTGGAAGGCCAAACCGGACGAAAGTTTGTTTCGTTTACCCACTTGTAGTACGAGCATAAAGTCGACACCACGTTACACCTTTTGTACAAACTGAGTCACCAGTTTGTATTCTGTGCAGAGTTTCTATTCGTGTACAATCGGTATCAGATTAGTTTGTCTCCAATTGCTGCGTTTTTCCTTTCATCTCACAAAACCATGTCACCAGGTGGCTTGAGCATTACAAATTGGCGCTAGTTAGAAATCAGTGTGCGAACGCATGTGCAGAGGGCCCTGCACAGAGCTGGCAACCAACCTGCAGCGTGTCAGTTTAGTCTAACCATTAGGTCCACGCGCACTATTTTTAGCTCGGGCACTGTCCCGTCTGGAAGTATGATTTTTCCTTTCTTCACTTTGGGAAAGCTACTGGTACTGATGGGAGTCAACCGTTTTTCTCTGCTGAATGAAGTCACAAGGTCAGAAGAGCAGTAAGGCCAAAAGGGAGAACAATTTGGTGTTACCATTTGTTAGAATCAAAGTGTTTATACTCACGCTTTATGGTCAAAGGCAAATGGTAAAAGTGAAACATTGGCCAGACCAAATAAATATGTAGGCTATGGACAAAATAAAAGTAAGAAAATCTCTAAATGCCGTTACCTTTAGCGTTTAGGATGAAACGTTCCCTTTCCAGTGTTTATTGCAGGAGCGTTGCCAGCGAGCCTTCGATAGCTCAGTTGGTAGAGCGGAGGACTGTAGTTATATAAAGTTGTCATCCTTAGGTCGCTGGTTCAAATCCGGCTCGAAGGATTGCTTTTTTTTTTTACTGCCTTTTTTAAAGGTCCGGCAGAGTTTGAAGGGCGCGCGACCAAATCGTCCGCCTGGAGGAAAAACTACCAGATTCCCTGACCGGGAATCGAACCCGGGCCGCGGCGGTGAGTTGAGAGCGCCGAATCCTAGCCACTAGACCACCAGGGAGTCACAGGCGCTTTTTCTTGGCTCCGGGGGTTCGGCACACATACGCTGGAAGGCCAAACCGGACGAAAGTTTGTTTCGTTTACCCACTTGTAGTACGAGCATAAAGTCGACACCACGTTACACCTTTTGTACAAACTGAGTCACCAGTTTGTATTCTGTGCAGAGTTTCTATTCGTGTACAATCGGTATCAGATTAGTTTGTCTCCAATTGCTGCGTTTTTCCTTTCATCTCACAAAACCATGTCACCAGGTGGCTTGAGCATTACAAATTGGCGCTAGTTAGAATTCAGTGTGTGAACGCATGTGCAGAGGGCCCTGCACAGAGCTGGCAAAACCAACCTGCAGCGTGTCAGTTTAGTCTAACCATTAGGTCCACGCGCACTATTTTTAGCTCGGGCACTGTCCCGTCTGGAAGTATGATTTTTCCTTTCTTCACTTTGGGAAAGCTACTGGTACTGATGGGAGTCAACCGTTTTTCTCTGCTGAATGAAGTCACAAGGTCAGAAGAGCAGTAAGGCCAAAAGGGAGAACAATTTGGTGTTACCATTTGTTAGAATCAAAGTGTTTATACTCACGCTTTATGGTCAAAGGCAAATGGTAAAAGTGAAACATTGGCCAGACCAAATAAATATGTAGGCTATGGACAAAATAAAAGTAAGAAAATCTCTAAATGCCGTTACCTTTAGCGTTTAGGATGAAACGTTCCCTTTCCAGTGTTTATTGCAGGAGCGTTGCCAGCGAGCCTTCGATAGCTCAGTTGGTAGAGCGGAGGACTGTAGTTATATAAAGTTGTCATCCTTAGGTCGCTGGTTCAAATCCGGCTCGAAGGATTGCTTTTTTTTTTTTTACTGTCTTTTTTAAAGGTGCGGCAGAGTTTGAAGGGCGCGCGACCAAATCGTCCGCCTGGAGGAAAAACTACCAGATTCCCTGACCGGGAATCGAACCCGGGCCGCGGCGGTGAGAGCGCCGAATCCTAGCCACTAGACCACCAGGGAGTCACAGGCGCTTTTTCTTGGCTCCGGGGGTTCGGCACACATACGCTGGAAGGCCTTCCGCGGCACAGGTCCCCCATTGTTTTTTTTTCCGGATTACCGTGAAACCGGACGAAAGTTTGTTTCGTTTACCCACTTGTAGTACGAGCATAAAGTCGACACCACGTTACACCTTTTGTACAAACTGAGTCACCAGTTTGTATTCTGTGCAGAGTTTCTATTCGTGTACAATCGGTATCAGATTAGTTTGTCTCCAATTGCTGCGTTTTTTTCCTTTCATCTCACAAAACCATGTCACCAGGTGGCTTGACCATTACAAATTGGCCCTAGTTAGAAATCAGTGTGTGTGAACGCATGTGCAGAGGGCCCTGCACAGAGCTGGCAAAAAAACCTGCAGCGTGTCAGTTTAGTCTAACCATTAGGTCCACGCGCACTATTTTTATCTCCGGCACTGTCCCGTCTGGAAAGTATCATTTTTTTCCTTTCTTCACTTTGGGAAAGCTACTGGTACTGATGGGAGTCAACCGTTTTTCTCTGCTGAATGAAGTCACAAGGTCAGAAGAGCAGTAAGGCCAAAAGGGAGAACAATTTGGTGTTACCATTTGTTAGAATCAAAGTGTTTATACTCACGCTTTATGGTCAAAGGCAAATGGTAAAAGTGAAAAACATTGGCCAGACCAAATAAATATGTAGGCTATGGACAAAATAAAAGTAAGAAAATCTCTAAATGCCGTTACCTTTAGCGTTTAGGATGAAACGTTCCCTTTCCAGTGTTTATTGCAGGAGCGTTGCCAGCGAGCCTTCGTTAGCTCAGTTGGTAGAGTTGGAGGACTGTAGTTGTATAAAGTTGTCATCCTTAGGTCGCTGGTTTCAAATCCGGCTCGAAGGATTGCTTTTTTTTTACTGTCTTTTTTAAAGGCACCACGTCACACACCTGCAGAGTTCACCAGTTTGTATTCTGTGTAGAGTTTCTATTCGTGTACAATCGGTACTGGTACTGGAACGCTACTGGTACTGATGGGAGTCAACCGTTTTTCTCTGCTGAATGAAGTCAAATAAATATGTAGGCTATAGACACTCGACCGAAATAAAAGTAAGAAAATGTCTAAAAGCCGCCAACTTCAGTGTTTAGAATAAAACGTTCCTTGCTCTTGGCAATTAATTAAAAAAAACCAAAAAGGGTTAAAGTTGCATAAAGTCGACACCACGTCACACCTGCAGAGTCACCAGTTTGTATTCTGCGTTGAGTTTCTATTCTATTCTATTCTATTCTATTCGTCTTGACCACCAGGGAGTCACCAGCACCTTTTCCTGGCTCTGGAGGTTCGGCACATAGCGCCTGCACTATACCGTTCGTGAAGTATCATCTTTCCTTTCTTCACTTTTGGAACTGTTAATGAGGCTGTTATAAATGAAATAGTAGGAAGCATTTGGCACACTTATCCTTTTAACACAGCTCTTGCCCCGGATGGTCCAATTCAAAATTTAGGAGGGAAAAATATTTCTGACATTTTAGTATAATTTAGCCAGTAGAGTATATAACGATTTTACAATATTGGAAAAGGAAAGATTTTTTTGCCTCAGATTGAAAGAAATATTAAATTAATTAAATATTTCAGCAGACAATCTGGGCATTATATCTGTAGATTTCTGTAGAAGGAATTGCGCTCAGACGCTTTTCAACCAATAACAAAAGAGAACTATAAATCACATGTTCATTCTATAAAGGCAAATTCGACTCTGTTGCACTATTGTTGTGAAAGAAAGGTTGTCATAAAACTGAAAAATTAAGTCATTTCCATTTTGACATCACTAAGATTATTACCATTTATTATTAGTTCAAAAGTACCACCGAATGATCAGCATGGAAAGTTCTTATGAATTTAAAGGATATTACCGAGCTTTTAGTAACCCCTATCCATACAAAGGAAAGTATTTGCTCCCTAGACGCATAGATATCAGGACATCGTCATAGGCTTTTAAAAGTTTTTTCAAAGCAGAGATTAACTCCAAAATACAATTTTAGAGCATTATCCTGAATTGATAAGAGAATTTGGTCATCTTGTTGGCCTCTGGATTATGCGGTTCGAGGCAAAACACAGTTTCTTTAAGCGAGTAGTAACAAATACAATACAGAAATGTATTGATGATGCCTGCATCAAAAAAACTAATGATGCTGGCATAAAACTGCTTGGTAGCAAACGCAAATGCTTTAAAACCTGCAATGTCACTAAAATCATCTTTTCCATTAAAACTACTTGATCTGGAAATACAGAATACCTTTAAGAAAATATATTCAGCACAAAGCTCTGTAATGTTGACTAATGCAGTAATGCATCATGGAACCAATTATGCTGCAGGGATGATTTTACCTTATGGATCAACTGTTGGTCTACTTGATTTTGTGGAGATTTCACAAATTATTTTAGTAGACAACAAGACAACAAGTTTTGTTGTGAAATTAATATAACCTATTTTTTCCTACTGGGTCAACATACCTAGCTACTATCACCACCGGCATCCACCGGGGCACCCTGCGGTTATAGCCACCGCTAGCAATTCTTTGCCTATTAAAAGAATGTGAGTTTTGACCACCTACCACACTCATTCCTCACTGCTGCTACTACTAAAAGTTCAAATGCTGCAAATGTAATTAAAAAGATCTCTGCACCTCTGGTTACAGCTATGATAGGCATTGACTATCTTAACCTTAGACATCACGCCTAAGAACTGCTGGCAGAGAATCTTATGTATCTTACGCACAAAACATGAAAAGCATTATTAGTTTATAAAAAAAAAAAATAATTATTATTTTAATTAATTGGATTCTACAGTATTTTCAGGAGGCAGGTGACATATCACCACATTGGGTTTAGCTTCCTAGTTGAAATTATCTGCCTAGATCTAACTTCATTCCATTTCCAACAATAATTTTTTTTACAGTTATCATGACTAAAATGTACTTGTCTTCAGTAACCTCTTTGTCCTGACTGCAGTAATTTTAAAGCTTCTATGGGACACCATGCACACACACACACACACACACACACACACACATACAGTCTTATGCAAAAGTTTAGGCACCCCTTGATAAATAACAGATTTTGGTGATTTTCTAATTGAAAAGATGTTAACACAGTCTCTCTTGGAAATGGAAAAAATGCACAATATTTTCAGCAAACATTGATGCATAGTTACTTTTTATGCCATAAATTGAACAAAAATAAAAAATAAAAACATTTTTATGGCACTGTGCAAAAGTTTGGGCACCCTACATAATCAGTACTTAGTAACACCTCCTCTGGCAGATATCACAGCTTGCAAACGCTTTTTATAGCCATCTTAAAATCTTTCAGTTCTTGTACTTGGGATTTTCCCCCATTCTTCCTTGCAAAAGGCTTCTAGTTCTGTAATATTCTTTTGTCGTCTTGCATGCACAGCTCTTTTAAGATCTACCCACAAATTTTCAATGATGTTTAAATCAGGGGACTGTGATGGCCATTCCAAAACCTTCAGCTTGCGTCTCTTGAGGTATTCCATAGTGGATTTCGAGGTATGTTTAGGATCATTGTCCTGTTGTAGAAGCCATCCTCTTTTCAGCTTCAGCTTTTTTACAGATGGTGTGATGTTTGCTTCCAGAATTTGCTGGTATTTAGTGGAATCCATTCTTCCCTCCACCTGTGCAATGTTTCCTGTGCCACTGGCTGCAACACAATCCCAAAGCATGATAGATCCACCCCCATGCTTAATAGTTGGCAAGGGTTTTTTTTCATGAAATGCTGCTCCTTTTTTTCTCCAAACATGCCTTTGCTGATTGCGGCCAAAGAGTTCTATTTTAACTTCATCAGTTCACAGCACTTGTTTCCAAAACGCATCAGGCTTCTGTAGATGTTCTGTTGCATACTTCTGACATTGGATTTTATGATGGGGATGCAGGTAAGTTTTCCTTCTGCTGACTCTTCCATGAAGGTCTTGTCTGTGCAAGCATCGCTGCACAGTGGAACGGTGCACCACCACTCCTGAGTCTGCTAAATCTTCCTGCAGGTTTTTTGCAGTCAAATGGGGGGTTTGATTTGTCTTTCTGACCAGCATACGAGCAGTTCTCTCCGAGAGTTTTCTTGGTCTTCCAGATCTCATCTTGACCTCCACAGTTCCCCTGAACTGCCATCTCTTAATTACATATCTCACTGTGGAAACTGCAAGCTGACAACGCTTTGCTATGTTCTTGTAGCCTTCTCCTGCATTGTGGGCATCAATAACTTTCATTTTCAGAGTCTTACACAGCTGCTTAGAGGAACCCATGGTTGTTGAGTGTCCGCAAGTGTGTGCACAAGGTTTGAAGAGTCAAAGTATTTTGAAAGCTTTGGAATTGGCATTTACTAATGACAGCTGATGCCATGCATCAGATCTAAAGAGCTAATTAAGGTCTGAATCCTTGTAAAAAGAATCTGAGACTCTGGAACTCAAACTTTTGCACAGTGCCATAAAAATGTTTTTATTTTTTATTTTTGTATAATTTATGGCATAAAAAGTAACTATGCATCAATATTTGCTGAAAATATTGCGCATTTTTTTCATTTCCAAGAGAGACTGTGTTAACATCTTTTCAATTAGAAAATCACCAAAATCTGTTATTTATCAAGGGGTGCCTAAACTTTTGCATAAGACTGTACATACATACCTATTAATTAAACCTAATAACCCATAGAAAACCCATGCTAGCATATGCAAATAGTTACATATACACTAACTTCCCGCAGTGTCACTAAACCAACTCTGTCTCTATACTGCCTAACAGCTCTATAATCACAGTGCATTAAAGGCACTCCAAATCTAAGATGACATTTTTTCCCTTACATCCTAATTAAAGCACAAGTTAAACAAATATATCTGAACAGTTGCAGTCTCAGTACATTCCTTAGTTGCCTTTCTAGTTGCAAATTCTTCTGCTGAACTCTTCGGTTATATTGGTGCAAATGTTTTGCGGTAAATAGTTTATCTAACTGAAACGAGTATAAAACGCGACCTTTTAGTTCCATTATTGTTACTTTACATGTACAGTGAATAGTAATATAGCAATAAATAGTGTATACAGGGCAAAGATATGCGATGTTATTTTAAGAAATGCTGGTCACTCTAATTATTTAATCATTACAGAAAGTACAGATATGGAAGAATCAGCTAAAAAAAAAGCAAATAATGTTTTTTTTATCATGAGTTTGTTTCACTAAGAGAAACAATAACTACAATGCATTACTGGAACAACAAGAGAAAGAGAAACCTTAGTGCATAGGTCAGAATGTGTTTATCTCTCTAACTATGTTTTTAAAAGTATGAATTACAAATGTACAAAGATGAAGGCCACATTAGCTCTTAATTTTATTTGTTTAAAATATGCTGATTTCTTTTGGTTGGATTACTACTTCAATCATGTTTATTAGAAGTCCACAGTTTTTCACACATAAGGCCCTATAAACGAATCTTGGATACAATTTGAGTTTAGTTTTGTAAAATATTTGCACTGGAAATACATATCTATTATTTAGTAGTGGGCCGTCAAGGCCAACAGGGTCTTTTCTGCTGGTCTTATAAAAATGAAAATTGTGTTCTTCTTGATTATTTAACTAAATTTCAATTCCTACTTAAATATGATTTTCTTAGTGCATATGGTTAATTTGGTTTAGGTTGAACTGGAGTATCATAAATTAAATGTGTGAAATAGCACTTCAGGTAGTGCTACCCTTTAATTGAAAAACATCACATCTGATTTGTAATTAGTGACAAAATCATCAGACAATCAAGTTTTACGTTTAGTTACAGCCCGCCCTCTGGGTCAAGTAAAGTTCCCAGTGCTGCCCTCAGCATTTGTCAGGAGTTTCTGGAGTATAAAAATGAAACTCAATAAAAAGTGAATGATGATCTCTACAGCAGCTTTTCACGGTGCCCCTTTGAAGACCAGAAGAAATAATTTAATAAACAATATCTACATCAAAACTGGATTTACTAACAAAGGTCAGCAAAGGGTCTGTGTACTATTTCAAAGATGCATCTTTATGCACTATAAGTGGCTAACAGCTTGCACCAAGCACAACAAACTATTTTGTTGGCCATGTTTACTTTTTAATATAATGTCATTTGTGCATGATATGCTCATAATTCACACATAGCTGCATAAGCTGTAACAGGGATGTGTACATTCTATGCATGTTAGTTCACAGTTGCTTACAGAAGGCCTGACTGAGAGTTCACAGTACACCACTGCTATTAGTTCATTATCTGTATGAAAGCCTATATATTTTAATTTCTGCACTTTTGACTTTTGGAATCTCTCTGTTGCAACGTGGAATAGATTATGGCATTTAAACATAATTAAAAGCATGCTGGTACAAGAACTTTGGCCAGAGGCATTTTTTTTACCTACGCCTAAATTACTTATGTGGGTCATGTGACTAGATCCAAGCAATATAAGTTCAGTGAATTCCAAAGGCTTGTTGCAGTGATTTGATCTACCACCACAAGTCATTAGCAGTAAATGTCTCAGTAAATATCTGTTACTGTTGAATTCTCTTTTTCATAGTCAGTTTATTCTGGATCTCATGCCTTTTGTGTTTTCTGCAGGGGTACACTCTGAGGAGGAATCATGAAATTGGTTGCTGTAATCTTTGCCCTTTCAGTCTTCTCAGGTAAATATTATGTCATAATATGTCATTGATTAAAGTAATTGAAGTAATTGTTGTGATCATTTGAAGATTGTGTTTAATGTTTTTAGTTCCTGACCATTTTTTTTACCACCTATACGTGTTGTTACATTGGCAATTTTAAATGCACTGTAAACTATATAATCTCATATTAAGTTAAATAATTAAATAACAAAACTGAGGTTCAATCTAACTACTTTTACCTATTTAGGCTGTCAGGGAAGGTTCCTGTTTCAGGATGAACCTAAAACCCATTGGGAGGAAATGGTGGATAAGTTCTGGGAGTATGTAAACAGTGTGAGCGCCACAGCTGAAAATATGAAAAAGAGTATACAGGACACCAAAATTGGAAAAGAGCTTGAGTGAGTACAGTAAAGTTGTCAACAAACCACACAAAGGCGCAACCTTATTTACAAGGAAGTGAAAATTACCAAGTATATGTCCTCAATAGAAATTTTTATTTCCTTAGATAATTTTTACAGCTGACCTTACTTAAAACCTGTTTTATTACCCTCAGTACCCTGATCAGTGACAGCATGGCCGAGCTGCAGATGTACACTGATGATGTGCAGTCAAAGCTGGCACCACATGCCAAGGAGACAGCTGAAAGGGTGCATAATGATCTTAAGCTGCTGTCAAACAAGCTACATATACATATGCAGGATGCAAAGGATCGCATTACAGAATACAGTCAGGAGCTCCAGACCATGGTGGAACAGAATGCAGATGAGATTGAGAGCAGATTTAATGCATACATTCGTAAACTGAAGAAACGTCTTAACAAAGACACACAGGAGATCAAAAAGTGAGTTATTTGAAACCCAGATATTTATTTAATCAAATAAGTTGTTTAAAAAGCTATGCGTCCAAACAAACTATTTAATGTTTTTTAAAGAATGAATACTTATTTTTTATGTTCATTGTTAAAGCAAATTGCCTATTTGTTTTACAAACAATAGTTTTACTGTTGATCCTTATGAAGTGTATTAAAATGATTTTCCTTCTGAATTAGGAGAGTTGAAACATACTTTAAGGAAGTCCAAGATCGTACTGCCCAACTTGCGAATGACATGAATGAGCGTCTGAAATCTTACTCCGATGTAATACGCCAAAATGCAGAGGACAAGTTTAACTTCCTTAAAGATTTGCTGAAAGACCAAGCTAACCAAGTGATGGAGAAATTGGAGAATATGAAAAACCAGGCTGAAAAGATTAAAAGTAATTTGTACACCCCGTTTCAGCAAAAAATGGAAGAGGTTAAAAACTGGTTTCAGCAGTTTATAAATTGAAGAGGAGCTAGAGACCATCAATGAACGATTCAAACCACACAACAACTTGCCAATTTTCTCAAAATAAAAAACATTATTGTGCAATATCATGATCTCTACCTTCTGTCACGTATATACTGTTTAGTATTACAGTTTCTGTTTTAGGCCTGCCCTCTAGTGGTTACCTATCGTGATTTATTAGGACAGGTGAAGTTAACCGTTCAGGTAAAAAAAGTAACTGGAGTTGCACAGAAAACAGTTGTGTCTTGTCATTATTCATACACAATACCTTTCATCATTTTTAAAATGTACTTTCCATAACTTTTAATCGTCAGTGACTGAAAAATAAACCTTTTGGAATGTGCGTAGTTGTGTCTCAATATAAGGAATTAGGAATAAGGAAATAGCAGGAATTATCTTCTTTTTTTTACCATTTCCTATTTAGGAATGTTATGTGTTTCTTTCTTTACCTAAATAGTGGCTTAAGATAAACAAAGATTAAATGATAGTGCAGAATCAGAATAAATTAAAAAATAATTAGGATGTCAGGATGTTTAGGGATGCAAAAGACTTGATTGAGCCAGGCATTTTCCAGATACTATCACTGAATTTATTTAAATGTGTTTACATCACAGTGCTGTTGAATTCTTAATCTAATGGTTCAGTAAGTGTGGAATAGTGTTCTACAGCATGGGTTTTTTCACAATAGTGTTGCATGGCTTTAATTCGAATAATAGGTTTATATTAATGTTATTATATGTCACTGAAAGAGAGACTTACGGCTAATAAAAACGTGTTTGTGTTATTATAATTTTTTTTCTAATTTCCTACATAACTGCTGCAGTTTCCTTTTACAAATTATAACTCCATGTTGATACGACAAATGACACAGAATCTCTCAAACAAAATCCCCCTGTTAAAAAAGAACAACAATTTGATCGTGTTAACGAGTGCTGACCACGTCTCTCTCTCTCTCTCCTAGCCTGAAAAAACCTCCCAGATGCACAGTGACCTGCACGGCAGCCAAACAGCATCAGCAAATTTACATTTATTTACAACTTTATTAGCGTAACATTGTTACGAATTTAATTTCATGTTACTACAAATGTATTTACACTTTTTTCTAAAAGTATAATGTTTAAAAAACATTTTAAAACGTCGCACGACAGGAAAATCGATGAACTAACCCACCCTAACGTGAGGTGGCGTAGTACTTTGAGGATCTTTGAAAATCGCTCCCTTCTGTTAGACGAATGCCCCGTACTCGAGAGACACACAGAGTGAAGAAATTCATTTCTTTTACTTTCCAGAAAACACCTTTTTTTTACTTCTCAGTCTCGTTTATTTTTGGTCGTTTGTTATGGCTCAGACAGCTACTGTGCAGCAGCAGGTAAATGGATAAACATGTGCTCAGTCACATTTTTTTTTAAAGACATGACTGAATGATTTTTTTTTTACTAAAAAAAATGCATAAAATCATTCACGTGTTCTGCATCAGAATGACTTGTATCCTATTAAGTTGTTGGTGTTAGTTGTGGTCGGTTAATTATTTCAAAAGCTGCTAATGCACTAGGCTTTCCAAACAAATGCTTGATTCTTCTGTTTTGTACATTTTAAACAAATAATTAAAATGCCTTTTTCATTACAACAGAGGAGAATGGTAATAAATCACTTATTATAAACCCTGGATAGCATAAGCGTAACTACTTGATGTCCTTCTTTCTCTTTGCAGACAGATGGCCAATACTTGGATCCCTTAATCGATTATTCATCAGCGAATGAGAAGAAATTCAGTTCTTTAATATATTTTGGATGTAACAAACCATTAATGCATTATAATATAATTAGAGTTATATTTAAAAATTCATTTTATAACAATCTGGCCAGGAAAAAAAGAAACAGTATTCTTAAGTAAGCGAAAACAAAAAGCTATGAACATGAAGAGCAAGCAACCACAAATATTATATGCAGACCATATAAAATTATGGTACTGACAATTTCCAATGCTTTAGAATGTGTCACATTACTCATTTATATGTGACTACAGAATTGTTTGTATATACAGTATATGCGTCTGTGTCACTGCCTGTGATGGTTCTGAGCATTTTTTTTTTTCATTTAATTTGATGATACTATCTACAGCAATTATTTCTTTTCCACATCCCTTTTACCATAATTTTTGCCATAAAACACATGGCATAAGAAATAGCCTTGTTGAGGTCCACACCAAGCAAATTCTTTTTGTGAATTCTGGGTCCTACATTACATCAAAGTCATTCTCCTCTTGTTGGTATAAGAAAATTCTTACTTTTTTATTCTTCTAAAGTGCAGGATGTCTTAACAAAAAAAATACTGCCACTATTTTAACTATAGATGCATATACATTCCACTTGGTTGATTTTCTTATCATAATTGTGTATCTAATAAATATCTGTATTTTGATAAACTGATAAAAAGGTAAAAAATGCTTCAAAACATAAAAGCCGTCATGCATGAAGCTGAAAATACAATTTCACATGTCCTCACTCTACAGCTCCAGAAAAGTGACTGGCTTTTCTATGCATGTTTTTCATTTTATCTATATTTGATTGACAACGAAAGTAGTGATAATTGTTACATTATAGTTTCTCTTATTTGCTTTTACCCACTTTATGAAACTGTGGTCTACATCATATTTTCAGCAACGCAAATGTCTGTTTCATATGTCCTAATTATTTGTTTCATTCATTTTTCATACCCTTGTTTTGTAAACTTTTACCACAGATGTTATTGAAAAAAACCCAAACTATTGGTTTCACTGCATGGAGCAGAAAGGGAGCATCTATTCGAAGCTGATTTGAAGTACTTTGAATCTTTAAACTATGAATCCCTAATGCACCTGTGTAAAACTCTTTTGCTAAGTGCTCAATCAGCAATTAGTTATCATCCATTATAAAAATATGCCAGCTCTTTGTTGCTATTTGCAAGAATCGATCAAATGGGCCAAAAGCGAAAGGCTGTCTGGCCAGATGGCCATAGATACATGGGACTGCTATGGATGGATACATCCTCCATAGGGGTATTTCCTTTGGTGGATTGCAAGACAAAACATTTATGGGATGTTAAGTACCTGTCACATAATTGCCGTGAATAAATAATTTTGACTATTTCAAATATTTTCCACTCATTAAATGTTTAATCTTTTATATAGTATTAATATTTAAGATCAAAAAATTATTTCATATTAAGACCTGTATTTTATAATACATTTCATAATGTTTAAACAAGTATATTTATTTGACCACATGTAGTCTTTAATGGAAGCATTCAATGGTTTTGGCAAAGAAATATTACAATTTGGCAGGTGAGCTTCTGTTTCTTCCTGTTACCCTCTTTAAAAATGTGATGTCAGAGTAAACATTTGTTTAGGCAAAAAATAATGGATCTCTACCATTAATTTTAGCAATGTAGAACCATACATATTGTATCTCTTTCATACACCAGGCCAAATCCAACCTTTAAAATGAACACTTTTTATGGGAAAGTAATTGTTTTCCAGTCACTGTTTTGCATTTCTCAGGTCATGACTTAAAACATGTGGTCATTTTGTTCTGTAATAGGTTTTACTTTTGTCTTACAAGCCTCGTTGCTTGAAAGAAGGTTCTTTTTAAGATGCTTATACGACACTGCTTTGAGCTGCCAAACCACACAAGACTCAAATCTACAAAAAGTATAAAAAAGGGACAAAGGTTTTTATTACTTTTATTTTCGGTCCCAAAAACCATCATAACATTATATCAATAATAATAACAATAAAGAAAAAATAAGAAATAAAAAAAATAAAATAGCTTCAGATTCCACAAACTCCATATTTTTGCCTACAGACATGTCCATTTGTAGGTAAACAAATGTGGCTTCAAGCTAAGGCGAGATGTCATCTGAGGTGTCAGTCAGGAATGTAGAGGTGGTGGGTGGTGCTTGAGTACTGTGCCAACTACTGCTGAGATACCTGGAACAATTGACACAGACATCTGTACATATAACAAACTTAAAACCATAATAAAAGTAGTGATAAGTCAGACTTTTTGTTTAGTACCTGCTGGGACTGTGTCTCTGGGCCTCTGCTGGCTAAACGGCTGAGAATGTTTCTTTCAGACATTTGCAACCGCACAGCAACAGGCGGTATCCTGGCAATGGTTGCTGGGAGACGGGTGACATCTGCCTTCATGTCACTCAGCAACTCCTCGAGCTGCTTCAACACTACATTAAAAAATAAAATAAAATTAATGTAAGAGCAGGTTTTGCAGTTAACCAAGTCTAGATTGTAGACCGAAATCCTCAGTTTTTGTTGTTGCAGGTCACCTTTGTGCAGGACGGCATTAGCAGGCTTGTTGCCGGACATGGACTCTTTGCTAAGGTGCTGATGTGACTCAGCCAGGCACTCCACCTCACTGAAGCGTGTGTTCAGAGCCATAGAGGGATGAGAAGGATCCTCGGTCATATTTAAATATGCTGCCCTTCGTAATTGTTCTTCGATCACCAACGCCTGTTCTAGCAGCTAATAAAGAGCCAGGAAACAAGAGATCAGATTTTTTTGGGAGGGAAAATAAAGAAAAAAAAATTATAAAATCTCAGTACCTTAAATCTCCGAGCCAGGAACTTGTTTTTGATCTCCAAAAAATTTCCTCTGTTCATCTCACCCTTGAAGGGCTCATTGAGGATTGCAAATTTTACATCATTTTGAATATCCTGCCATCGAGCATAACCATGTCTGAAAATATAGGAGTTAAGGATATACATATAGCACAGGAGACATGTGAGTGTTAGAGAATATGGTTGACACTACCACTAGTTTTTGCTATTTAAATGAATAGTTTTAAGTTTTCAGTAATTTCAATTTTGGTTTTAGGAGTTTGGTTTTACCCCTGCCCAACTGAAAAACAGTATCTTGACAGCATGGTCAACTTAGAGGATGCACAGAAAACAAACGCGTAATCACCTGGTGCAACTATATAAAACATGTCAGCAAACACTTATGCTGACTAACTATGATTTTACTGTCTATGATGTGCAGCAGCAAAATACCTCAGTGTGATTTTTGACTAGTTCATGCAGGTACAATTCTTTAAAATAATAATAATAATAAAAAAATATATATATATATTTTGACACCCCTTGAACTTTTTTACATTTTGTCACCTTACAACCACAAACTGAAATGCATTTTATTGGGATTAAATGTAATAGACCAACACAAAATATCAAATAAATTGTATTGGAGGTGCTATACAAACAAAAAGATTTTAGAGCATGCTGACACCATATTCTATTACACTTTCCCATAAGTAACTAAATTAACATAAAGGATACTGTATAATGCCCGCAAGAAGCCAGTAATCATGTCGACGATGCCATATCTCATTGGTTTTCTTAGTAACTGTGGCTGCGCGTTCTTCATTCTGCCACAGTGAGTGCAACTCTGCAAGACACAGTAATTTAACAAAAACCAACAAATGACAACACCTAGAAAAAAAACCAATAAATAATTTGGTAATTTTTTTTTTACCAGTAAATCCTCCATCTGCGATATTAAACATGAAACGGGTTTTTGCTTTTTTCTTCTCTTCACTTGCTCCTGCTGCTCCACCATCTTTTCCACCGTCACCGTTTTGTAATTTGGTTGGTTCCTCCCCTTTACCAGACTCATTTTCATCCTTTTGGTCTAAGAAAGATAATGATAGTAAATGATTGTAATCATAGTGTAGAATACCATGTAGGCACACACATCACCAAATACTACCTTTCTTGTCATCTGTGGTAGGAGTGATATCAGTCTTCTCATTTTTAACTTCTTTCTTTTCATCTGACGACAAAAGATAAAAATAATTTTAAATTAGATTGAAAAAGCAACTTGTCATTGTAACGTATTCCTGAACATGTCTGTCTTACAAGCAAAATGTAAATCAGTTGAGTATTTGTTTTGACTATACATGGACACTTAGTAAAATATCAAAAACCTAATGAATACATAAATTAATAAATAATACCCCCCCCCCAAATTGTATGGTTGACATTACCCACCGCATTGCTATCTGTGATAGTTTGAATGCAAGCACAAGCTAGTGTAATTACACAGACAACACTTACAGCCGTGTGAAACAAAGATACAAATACACTCTAAATCACCTTTGTTTATAGAGTCATCCTTTTTGTTAGAATCTTCATCCTCATAAGTAGTCTTGCTTTGTTCAGCAGATTCTTCAGTTTTTTTTTCTTCTCCAATACCCGTTTTCTCTGCCTCTATAGTGGATCCAGAGACAAGGTCTTTCTCTCTTTTTTCTTTCTGTTCAGAATCGGACGGTACTTTCTCATCCTCATCAGGAATAGCAATGACCTAAAAAAAACCCCATTTGCTTAAAACTGTAATTTTATAAAAATTTTATTGGGGAAAAATAAAAGAATTTAACCAACCACTTACTTCTGCTGTCGATTTTTTGATTTGCTGTTCATTTTCAGCATCCTTTTTCAAATCTTTTTCTTTTTCAGTCTCTTTACTTCCATCTTCTGTCTTTGATGCATCTTCTATAAAATGCAGAAGCAACATTTCATTATTAATCCTATGTGGCTGGTCATAAACTCACAACAGCTGACATTAACCCTGAGAGGACAAAAAACATGCAGAGCTTTAAAAGAGGTCTTCAGAAACAGATTTCTCTGGTAGCTAAGAATATCTGTTTGGATTCAAATGAATTAAATGCAGTGTCTTTTATGGTACAGTTTCTTACAATATGCTTTTAATTTGAAATGTACTTTTGCTGCAAGTCACAAATTTCTATGGTAAAACAAACCTGGAATTGGTGTGCTAGGCTGTGTGTCAGCTGGAGTGCCAGTGGAAGGAGTTTTTCCTGGGGAGTCTGGGTGACCAGCCGTTGCAACTTTATTTTCTTCTAGCTCCATCATCCAGGGCATGGACCACTGACCATTCACATGCTCAAATTCCTGCACCTGAAACAAAGTCACCATACACAACCATGACATTTACATTTACAGCATTTGGCAGACGCTCTTATCCAGAGCGACTTACATTTATCTCATTTATACAACTGAGCAATTGGGGGTTAAGGGCCTTGCTCAGGGGCCCAACAGTGGTGGCTTGGTTGGACTGGGAATCGAACCCACAATCTTCGGGTTGGAAGTCCAACACCCTAACCACGAGCCAACACATCCCTCTATGACATAACATAACATACAACATGTCCAGCAAAGCTCTAACATATGCAAACAAAAAAATAAACAGCATATATTACTGCAGAAATTTTACCTTCTTGCGGATCAGTGACATCACTCCAATTCGAGTAAGAACATGCTGCCGTGACAGCCCTTCTCGAGGCACACCATCAGCAAAGGTTTCTGCACCATCTGCACCGGGTTCACACAAGTGCCTCATAAAAAGTGACACATATGCCCTGTAAAGTGGGTTAAAAGAAAGGTAATATTTAGCAAGAGCTTTATAATGCACATCATGCCTACAACACAATCAGATTGACACATACTTAAACTCCTTTTCAGATTTTCCTCGCAGGTCTCTAACCAACCACTGGGTGGTGAAAGCATCCTGGGGTGGCATTCCATAACGCATTACAGCATTTAAGAATGCCTTCCGTTGGCGTGCATTGAAACCCAACACCTAAAGAAAAAAGTCAATTAAAGGGTTAAATTTTCCCTACTGATTGTGTAGGGTTATTTTAATGGCGATTACATATAAAACCTAATAAGGGAAAGAATAATCCTACCTCAATGTTGCCTCCCACTCTGGCCAGCAGGGGGGGCAAAGGCTTATCCTTGTCATTTCTGAGCCCTTTTCTATTAGGTCTACGAGAGTTTGCTAAATTTGGTAAAATAATACATCAAATTAGTGCAGTCAAAATATCTGCATTTTAGGTAAAAATACTTTATAGACTATGTGCCACAGTTAAAAAATTTTACCTTCTGCCCGCTCATCAAAGTCCTCATCACCTTCTTCTGAGGCAACAGAGTAGTCTGACTGACCATCAGATTGGTCATCCTGCCAGTCTGTTATAAAAGGAAACAGTTACTATAGACAGAATTTAAGGGAAGAGACATTTTAATTTAAATGTGATGTATAGGCTTTATTTACTTGATTATTTTAACAAAAATTCCAACTTTAAGAAGAACATCCTATTTGCATTTTAGTTCAAACACAGTAAAATTTTGCTCAAATAGCCATTTGATACCTCTGTCCTCCTGTGATCCGTCATTGTAGTTGACTTGCTTGCGGATTCGCTTGCCCTTGCCGAGGTTGCGAGCCAAATCTTCCTGCTGCTGCTCATAATGGTGCCTAAGCAACTTTTCCCAATAATCTGGATCCACACTCTCCTCCTGCTTAATGATCTCTCTCTGCACCTCCTCCTCCTGTTACAGGAAAAACAGGGAATATATTAACAATAGAATTTAACAAATCAGCGAGAACTAACACGAAGCAGCTTTTGCTTGGCAATGTAGGATGTAACAAAACATCTGCTGTACACCAACCTCATCTTCCTCATCCTTGACCACATACTGAGCCACCTTGAAGGAACTGAGATACTCATTCATACTCTGAAGCTCTGTGTCCTCTGTAGCATCCTGGTTACGATCTAGCAGCCGATCTATGGCCTTATCATCATAGTGAATCACACTGCTGTCCTCGTCTTTGTTCTCCCCTAATCACATATTTTGTATTTATATGATTAGTTATTTTTATAAAGTGTCTATAAAATGTCCAACTATGTGATCCAGAGATTTGATCAACGAGCAGTTTTTTTTTTTTTAAAACCCTGCTCATCTTTCTTCCTTACTAAAACAGAAAATATTAAAACTGGTTAGAATGTCCTGATGTTAAATGCCAACAAAATGTAATTACCTTCTCCATCATCCTTGAACAGTTCCTCTGTGCCAAATTTTAGAATGTCATCCAGCTCTTGCTTAGACATGGAGCCTGTTTTGGAGCCCAAGCCAGGTCGTACCACCAAGTGGGTCAGCATCATCTTCTTCTTTGCCACCTAAAAAAAAAAAAAGAAGTAAACCGTTAAACGATAAAAGTAGCTCTTAGAAATTTGGTTAAAAAAAAAAAAAAATCAAACCAATTCATACCTGAGTAATTCGTTCCTCAACAGAAGCTTTGGTGACAAAGCGGTAGATCATGACTTTTCTGTTCTGACCAATTCTGTGAGCTCTGCTAAAAGCCTACATGAGAAATAAAGTCAACAGAAAGTCAAAATACTGTTTAGGTGTGTTTACTGTAATGAAAGAATGTAATGTTTGTAAATTGACTTGCCTGAATATCATTGTGAGGGTTCCAGTCAGAATCATAGATGATTACTGTGTCGGCTGTGGCCAGGTTAATACCCAAGCCTCCAGCTCTGGTAGACAGAAGAAAAACAAACTGAACAGCACCGGGAGCTGAGGGAAAACAAAAAAAAAAAATTCACAAATATAAGTGTAGTTTCAGCGTTGGTATTAACAGTGCTAAATTACGCACCGTAACGTAAAAACAACATAGGTTTACATTCAATTTTCAGAGGCAAACCAGAGTTTGAATAGAAGAATAAAAATACAATTACAGCATTGTGGGGTTTTTGTCAGTACAATACAACACTTACCGTTAAAGCGGTCAATAGCTTCCTGTCTCATTGCCCCAGTGATACCACCATCAATACGTTCATACTTGTAGCCCTCATTTTCCAGGAAGTCTTCCAGCAGGTCCAACATTTTAGTCATCTACACAAGCAACACAAGTATTTTTTACTCTTATGGTTTAGTATTAGGTGGAAAAAATTGTATGGAGGTGCCATTTTTCACTTAATCCCACCATTTAATTGCAACAATTACTTAAACACGTGCATGCCAACTATTACAAACTATAACCCACAACAATTAAAGAGCCTGTGAGATCCGAGAGAGACTGGGATAGTGCTTACGCATGTACCTGAGAGAAAATAAGCACTCTGTGCCCTCCCTCTTTCAACTTGCGAAGCATTTTCTGAAGCAACAAAAGTTTCCCAGAAGACTTTGAGAGGGCACTGCCATCATACATCCCATTAGGCATCTTGGGTGCTTCCTGTTTTAAACCACCAGAAATCAGTTAATATGCCAATTTTACTTGCTCCCCTCAAAAATACTGCATTTTTACATAACTCGGCAAGTGAACTTTTAAAATTTATACATTTTATGTAACAAAGACGATACAACATTAACTTTTTTTATCCAGTGTTAGCCTAATCATTCAACTTATTTCATCCAATTACTGTCTAGTTGCGCAACTCAAAAATGGCTTACCATAGCAGCTACGGGGAAAAGGTAGGGGTGATTGCAACATTTTTTTAAGTCCATCACTACATTAAGCAAGGACACTTGATTTCCACCTCCTCGAGTGTTCAGGGCCTCAAAGTTGCGGGTAAGAATAAACTTGTAATATTTCCTATAAAGTACAAACACAGTGTTTTAACAAAACCTTCCTGAAAACAAAGGTGAAAGTAAGACAAGTCTTTTGATACAACATTTTTAAAATTCCCGTTATGAATTTCTTCCCTGTAATCCCACTTATTCCTACTTCAAGAACTTACTTCTGCATGGGACTGAGTTCTACTCGAACAATGAGCTCGGTCTTGGAGGGCATGTGCTTGAACACATCAGCTTTTAGTCTTCTGAGCATGTGTGGTCCGAGCATGTCATGAAGTTTCTTTATCTGATCTTCTTTAGCAATATCAGCAAATTCCTCCAGGAAGCCCTCCAGGTTGCTTAAAAGGCCGTATACAAAAGTTATGTGGTGTTTCGTCCTTCATTAAAACTGGCGGTACTCTGTCCACACAAGTGTGCACTCCCTTACCTGAATCTCTCTGGTGTGAGGAAGTTAAGCAGGTGAAACAGCTCTTCCAGGTTGTTTTGAAGAGGTGTTCCCGTAAGCAAGAGTTTGTGCTGAAGCGAGTAATTATTCAGGACTCTGAAAAACTATGCAAGACACACAGGAACAACCACAGCATTAGAATACAGACACATTTTTTTCGAAAAAGTCTACAATTCACTCCTGTTAGCAAGTTTTGAGTGTAGCAATTAAAAACTAAATTGCGAATCTAATGTGCTTTCATAGGAGCTGCACCTACCTTGGATTGATTATTTTTGAGTCTGTGTGCTTCATCCACCACCAGACAGGCCCAGTCAATGGAGCCCAGGATGGCCATGTCAATAGTGATTAACTCATAGGAAGTTAGCAGAACATGGAATTTAACTGAAGCCTCTTTCTGTGTTAGGGAATGAGCAAAAAAAAAAAAATGAAAAAAAATGTACTTGGTTACATGATTACAAAAATTACAGACCAATAAGACAAAGAAATAAGAAAAAAGTAAGATTAAGAATTATACAAACATGTATAAAAAGTTTTTTTTAACAAAAGTACTTAAAGCATACCTTTAAATAAAAGCCTCAAACTTGACCTGAAATTTACATTACAGTACCTCTGGGCAAATAGACAGTTGCTGAAGCTGAACATACCTTCATTCTGGAAGCCTTTTTGCCTCCACGGATGGCGTTGTCCTCAAATGAGAACTCGTTCTCTCTGATTACAGCTCTGCTGTCCTTGTCACCAACATATGTGACCACGTACATATCAGGAGCCCACATCTCAAACTCTCTTTCCCAGTTTATAATAGTAGATAGTGGAGCACTGACCAAAAATGGCCCTTTAGAGTGACCCTAAGATAGGAAAAAAATGAATCATTAAGTGTGTACAATTAAAGTAAATTTACTTAGCTAGGTAAGACTGCTGACTGCTTTTTCAATCTTTATAAATAAAGTCATGTCAGGATTTATGCCCATTATCATGGCAAATTAATACTAACATGAGTGTTAGTACAAAGTTGCAATACAAACTACCAAAATCAAGCAATCATAAAATGTACAGCAATTAAGATTAAACAAGATACTTTTACACATTAAATAACCTCAGATACATTACATATACTGTGCAGTAACATAAAATAAAGCCAAGAAGCACAATACAAAAGTCCCTTTATAGATGCAGCTATTTGTTTGCATTCTTTTTCAGCCCAGAATTAAAAAAAAAAGAAAACATCTAACCAGAATCAATGCCTGCATTCTGCACTTGCACCAGCAGATGGCAGACATTTTCTAGACCCAATCTCAAATGCAGACCAGCCATCCATGTTAAGTAAATTTGTAGATTTAATTTACATGTTCCTGATTCAAAATGGCAATTCTTAATATTTGTTAGGCTTACCATAACCAATCCCACATACCTCTTTGTAGAGTGAGTAAAGGAAGACAGCAGTCTGCACCGTCTTCCCTAAGCCCATCTCATCAGCCAGGATGGTGTCAGTACCCTGGGCCCAGGAAAAGCGCAGCCAGTTCAGTCCTTCCAGCTGGTATGGATGCAAAGTTCCTCCTGTTGAGTCGAGATATTCCGGCTGGCGTTCAAATTTAATAGTGGGCTGAAAAAAAAGGACAATAATCAGCACCACCTAAAACTGGTCCAATGTTTTGTCTGTGTGTTGAATATGCACACATGCATCTTCTTACATCAACAACTGGGTTGTCTGGTGGCCTGTCCAGTCTCTTCATTTTTCCTTTAATCTTCAATTTTTTACTTGGTTTGCCTTCATCTCCCATCATGAGCTCCCTAACGGGAAAAGTACACAAAGATGTAATCGAAAGTTATGGATATGTGTGGTAGTTTTTAGTCTAAACACACATTACTTTCCTCAGATCTTTTTAAACATAGTTGTTTCTGTTAAAAATAGGCTAAACTACATTAAACCTTGATTTATTGTAGATTTTCCAGGGAGCATCTACAGTTTAATGCAGTTGTGTGATGTCACAGATGTTTGTGTGCATGTTTATGTTACCTGTGGTTCCAGTACTGCAGTTTGTAAGCGTCATATTCTGGGATCTCCATGTCCTCCGACTCCCAGGTGGCTTGGTCATAAGGTAGATCTCTCCATTTGATGAGGTAGTGACAGTTATTTTTTTTATCCAGACTGGACAAAAAAAAAAAAAAAAAAAAAAAAAAAAAAAAAAAAAAAAAAAAAAAAAAAAAAAACACAGAAAACTTGATTGTATAAGGATTTAGCATTTACAAGGTGGTCTGTGCTCACAAATTTATAACACAATTGCTATCAATTAGCATATAAAGGCATACATAAAATACTAGTGTGATAGTTAGAAAACTAGGGTGGGGAAAAAAAATCGATTCCTGAAGTCCATAATCATGGCTTGAGCCCAGGTACATCGTGTCCTTATAGTGTTAGTGTTCTTTATATTTGTTATAATAATCTTGATGTTTCATTGTTTTAGAGCTTCAGTTCATCCTGAACACAACTTTGTTAATAAAAGAAATTTTATGAAACCAAATCATTTTGGATAAGTTTTAAGATGAATAGTATTGTCATACAGAAATTCCAACTATAAACAAAAGCAACTTACATAAGCATGTAGCAAACAGTGAGTAGAGAAAACTTTTTTTCCTTTTTCACCTTTTTTGCACCTTACCTGTGGTTGAGGATGCGGTGAATCATCATCCACTCCATCTTAATGCCAAAACGGTAATACTTCTCTTCCATCTGGGCATAGATGGGGTCTTTGTTCTTCCTCTTTTCACTTTTATCTTCATCACCCTCACCTCCAAAGTCGATGGGTGGGGGCTCGTCCATGTCATTTTTGCGCTGGTAATTTCTGAACATCACTTGGCAATGCAGCTCCAGCTGACAAAGGAAGAGCACACAAGATTAGCTGCATTTGTGCAAATTAGTATTTTCATAAAACTTTTATACCTTTTTTGAAAATTTGTGGAGATCTTAATAGTTTAGGACAAATGAGTGTGCAAACCTGCAGCTCAGACACCCAGGAACAATGCCAATAGGACATGTTCTGCCACTTTGCAAAAAATTCCCTCTCTGGCCGGCCAGCCAGCGGAGCAGGGTCTGGGGCATCTGCTGGAAGGTCAGGAGGGCGTGGAACAGGAGTGGGGGGTGGGGGGTCTCCCCAACGCCAGGTAAGAATCTTCTGCACTTTCCCCTTTAATGAAGGACACTGAAAAAAACCACAAAAAAAACCCATAATATATATGGCTGACAAGCCACTAGCACTAATTAATGGGCTGATATATTTATGGTAAAAATTAGGGAATTTAAAGACCACCAATGTGCCACATTTTTTACAAAGCCATGTTTGAATTTAGATTATATTAGTTTTTTTCAATTAGCTTTTTCACTTTTGAATTATGCAAGGGACAAGACATAGAATGCTGGAACTGTCAACAAATGAAGATGTGTTTATACAAGTAGCCCATAGGAAAATCAAACAACACATATATATATAGTCAAGACTTAAGTAGACAAAGTTATTATATGCTCTCCTAATAATAACCTGTCCTGCTTATCTGTAGCACCATTCAATGCAGACAAATAATTTACTCACAGTGCAACGTGGGCAGATCCACTCTCCATTGGGAATTTCAGGTAGAGGTGGGTTAAGGCAGTGGATGTGGTATGAAGAAGGACAGGTGTCACAGCATAACAGCTCTCCTCCATCCTTACACACCCTACAGAACTCCATGTGGTGGTCATCTTCCTCTGCCTCACCGCCACCTGCATCATTCTCCTCTTCCCCATCTGAAGCCTCCTCACGTGCTTCCCACTGAATACCCTCCTTCTCCTGGGAGAAAATCGTTGTCTATATGATCATCCTCATCAAACCACAGACTAGCAATAGCATAACATGTGCATGTTTAAAAAAACAAAAAAAAAACAAAACAGTTAATGCCATTTTGGTTAAACATAAAAATCTCTTACACAATGTGGACAGCTCCAAGTGCCTTCAGGGGCTTTTTCCATATCAGGATCCAGACACACCATGTGATAAGCTCTGGGACAGGTATCACACAAGATAATCTCTCCTCCCTGCTGACACACCTCACAATAGTCTTGGTGGTCAGTCTCATAGCCATCAGCATCTTCATCCACTGAAAGTCATGTAAAAGAAAATAGGTCTGAAACATTCTAAACAAAGTGAGCAGACTCAATGTGGTTAGGGGGGTCAAGCGTTCGCCACTGAGGTCTTTCCCACCTTTCTTCTTCTTCTTGGGCTTAGGCTTCTTTTTTGAGCGGCTGCTGCGGCTATTGGAGCTATCCGACACAGAGACGCTGTTTATACTGCCATCATCAAAGTCGCTGTCTACATCCATATCTTCCTCTTCACTCTTAACAAGCAAACAATATGAACAACTTACTTGTCAGCTGTGGTAACATTACACGGCAACATTGGTAAATTTTAAGAAATTCCATTTGCTTTAAAATAAAAACAGTATTAAAAAACACATACAGACGAGCGCTTTCTCTTGCTGTTAAAGCCACCCAGCTTAATTTTTAAAGGTGCAACTTTCTTAGTCTTGACCTTCTTCTCTTGAGGTTTTGGGGTAGGTTTGGACTTTCTACGAGCATTAGGACCTGTAAACAAAACATGCCAGCAGGTGTCAAATTTAGAATCTGGTCTGTTATGTACTCAATAAGACTTACACTGCAACATTTTAGTTACTGAATCGATTAACGTATTTTAGTTAGATATTTTATACTCCAAGTATTTTGCAGCCAGAGGTATTTGCCTGCTATAGTGTTCGAAGGAATAAATTTTTTTATATTCATTTCTGATGCAGTTAATGAAAAAGCCAACAATTTATCACATCAGTGAACTACTTGGAAGCAAAACATAAGTTGATCTCCTTTAGCTTCACCCTGTTCACAATTACAACAGCCTTACTATGGTATTATTAAATCAAAGTTGTTTCAGCTCACCTTTGCCCTCTTTAGTTTTAGCCTTTCGGAGTGGGGGAGCCGGTGGGGGCTGGGGCTCAGCAAGGGGAGCGGGTGTAGGAGCAGTGGCTGGAGTCTCAGCTGCAACCATACTCTCCACAGCCGCAGCCACATTAGCAGCTGCCAGGGCAGCATTGGCACTGGCAGAACCACGCAAGGGGTTGTTAGTGCTGAATTCACGCCATTTTGCCCCAAGTACCATCATCATTTTGGAAACCGCAATCTTTGGGTTCTTTGCTGCAATAAGAGGCCTATCAAAATGGAGTAAAGTTAGAAAATAGAATGGTCCAGAAAACACCACACAAGTGCAATTCACAACACGATCAATTAACAAAATTTTCATACATTACACTAGATATTCATTAAGACAGCCTTTATAAATGCCCTTGTTAAAAAATATTTCTGATAATTATATCTTCATGTGTCAAACAACTTAAAACATGCCAATCCAGACCTCCCAATATCAGTGAGCTAATGTTTTTAAACACACACATGATAGCATATACATTGCTTGTAATAAATTCCTCAGACAATAAGCTGCTTTCCATATCGCCAAAATGTTTTAGATGCTCTTTTGTATTGCTTTTCCAGGTTTGTACCATCGCTGCATCTTTTTCATCAATGTTTAAATGTGTGTTTGGGGGGGGGGTTTTGTCGAAAATCTGTTTACTCTCAGATAAAACAATGTGTGAAGGCTGCAATAGCAGGGTTTTAACCAGTATGGTGCCTGCAGTGCAGTGACTTTAATTCAGTGCTCCCACTTCCATCACTGCAATCAGTACCCAGTAAAGTATTGCCACCTTATGATTATTTTGATTGCTTGAAAGCTGAACAGTGTCAGTGTTGATTACTGCTATAATCAAGTTATATTATAAGCTATAATGTATAATTTTCTGCCACTAGTGTAAAGCCAGCTGATGTGAAACCATTAGTTAATGAAAAATAAATAAATAATATTAATAAATTAGAAGAACTTCCAGAACTACTGTATATCTCTGCGAATTACCTAGTCAATCTGATTCTTAATGTAAATAGAAAGCTTGTATTTTGGCATCTATAACTTAAGTATAGTATAGTATAGTATAGTATAGTATTCTTCCAATGGGCAACTGCAATACCTTCAAGATGCTGGGATGTTGAGGTACTGAGGGTAGGGTAAACTGCATTAAGTGCTACATCGCTAAGATGTTTTTTGTATTGTAGGCATTAAGGGTATTGTAATGTTTACAATGAACTTTATAACTTGAGATTAGAATACTTCCACATCAAATTTCATATTGCTTGCTTCATGATTACTTCCACAATAGTTTTTAGAATTTTTGATTATTTCTTTTTTTAAATGGCTTATTTTGTTTACAGGCAGCCCTCTGCTCTTAATAATGCTTTATATAATTAAAAAAATAAAATAAAAACGTTATTATTAAATAATTTAAAAACTTTAATGTGTGTGTAAATCTTTTGTGAATACAGACCAAAGATTTAAAAATTAAAGGCGACAACTCTGAACTCTATTGTGTCGTTCATCTTGCACAAATAGGGTATGGTCAAAAAAAGATGCGTTACTTCATTTTACTGCCGTTTCTAAGGGAAACTAAGTGCATGTTCACAAATTTATTTGATTAGGAACTATACATTGTTTTTTTTTTTCATAAAGATTATCAAAAATTAGAATGTGTGGTGCCATTTATTACAGCTAATCTAAATAAACACAAAACTGTCACTGGAGTTTAACATACAATTGCAAACAAATTAAGTTCTGCAATTTGAAACACTGTTTCGATATATATTACAGTATGTTTAATAAACCGATCTACAAGTTTTAAGAATTTAACTTTGCTGTTATAAAACATATCATATAGAGTCTGTCTAATAGTCCAACTTACATGGCCATTTATCGCCTTTATAAGCATGAAACATTCTGTCTAGAGGGTGACTGATCTCTGAGCATAACACACCTGACAAACTGACTGAAGGCCTTGTAGTTGGTAAGAGATCTGTAGTCCTCTTCAGTAAAGACATGATCAATGTCCTCCATGCCCCAGGTATCCAGCAGCTGGGAGGAGGTCTTCGGCTCCTGGAAAAAGGACATGTTTATTTTTATAAGTTGGCATGGCCAGGTTTGAATATATTTGCAAAAGACATCTAACAAATAACACTGCCATGGACTTCATATGAGGATTAATACAAGAAACTTGCTCCACGTGCATACCCAGACAAAACATGGCTCAACACTTCTACACTGAAATCTCTGTCAGGTGCAGACTGAATTTGCTAGGGATCTAGTATATGTACTGCAGAAATTGCTGTGCTAAAACTTACAGAGCTATCGTCATCGTCTTCATCATCTTCCTCCTCAGGCTCCTTTCTTTTAGAGACGGCCAAGCTGGAGCTTCTGTCAGCACCAGTACTGCTCCTTTTTTTGTCTCTGGAGGTGCTGGCTCTCTTTTTCTTTTTCCGGCCAGGTGTGTAATCACTGCCCTCACTGTCAGAACGGCCTCCAGGCCCATCATCCTCTACCTCATCCACATCACGCCCCTCTACAGGCTCAGGGGAACTAATTGGGATGTCCTAATGTTAGACATAGCAAAATTCATATTTCAATATGCATGGTTTTGTGGGGCACAGTTTTATAGTACAGCAAATGGGAAAAAATTTACAAAATTTACAGAAAGTTAGAAAAACGAGCGCGCTAAATGCAGGTTACAGGTGGGATATCTGGTAAGCCCACCTCCCGACGAGAGCGCTGCCTCTTGCTGCTTTTGTTCTCACGGCTGCTCTTCTTTGCTTTCTTCTTCTTTTTTACTTTAGGGGCTTCATTCTCTGACAAGTCCTCCTCCAGGTCATCGTCTGTAACACACACGTTTACCAAGAGCTTAGATTTCATTCATGCAACAATTTCTGCCCCCCCCCCATGCTAAAACCTAAACACCACACCACATACACAGTGTGATTTCCTTTAAATGGTTCAGAGAGGCAAGTGGGTATGGAATCATATCAACCTGGGTGTAAGTGACTTCTGGTGCAGTTATATTAGGGTCTGAAAGTGATTTAACCCTGAATTAATTTAACTGCATGAAGCAGACTAGTGACGTGCATATTCTGGGCTGTAGGCAACATTATTTTTTGTAGGTAGGCTGCTAAACCAAGGAGGCTTAACCCAATTAAATCTCATGCTATTTTAGTTCACATAATACTAATGAACACAAAGAAAGAAAAAAAAACAGACGAGTTACACAAACTGTCTTGTAAGTAATTATTTAATAAACTTATATTTGCTTTATGTCCTTCCAGACCAGGTGATTTTTGTGCAGTCGCTCAAAACCTGATAAAATGTTTCTATACTTTTTGATCACCATAAATTAAGGTGTTTTTTTTATTACCTCGCTTTCAGCCATACAGAATTATTACAAAAAAAATCATCACTTGCTAATTTGACATTAAAAAAAAAAAGTAGCACAACGTCACAGTAATAAGACCTGTTTTTGACTGGAACAGTGCATTTTCTGTCCCACTTTTTAAAAATGATATGTGGACGCACTACTTTTTAAAGTGACTGTCTTTATAAACAAAAATCCGTAACATAACTGGGAATTACATTGAGTAAGCATCAGACCATAGCCTTTGAATAAAAAAAATAAATAAATAAATAAAAAAAGAGTAATAATTAATAAAACTAACTGCTGAAACAAAAGTGGGCAGTGTAATGACAGGTTTGGTCTATGATTTAACACATGATTAAACTTTTACATTAATTTGGGGTTTACTGAAGTAAGAACAAACTGACTGGACCAGTGTGGCTTTCTCAGCAGCTGAAGGAAGAGATGTGTGTGTGTGGGGTTGGGGAACCCCCAGTAGGGACGAGTATAATGTGACGTTCTGAAATATTGATAGAAGAAAAAACGATGTTAGAAGGCAACAAAAACTCTTTTTTTTAACTGAACTGCACCTCGATAAACGGAGCTTTCTAATAACTAAAAAAAAAACATCTGTAGAAAACGTGGATTCGTCGCCAACACACACACGCCGAGGATAACGAGACAGAAATACCGGTAGGCCGCAAAAACAGCCATGCCGGAAAACACATCTCCAAAAGCTAACCGAAGTGCTCACATTAAACCGAACACGTTTTTAAAGCGTATTAATGAATTTAAGAAATTATTAGAATTGTTTTCCAAGATCGCATTTTTGACCGACATTGAACTGCACAAGTTTGTCTAAACCGGCTGAAGTAATTAGCAAGTTAGCTAAACTAATATTTGTTGGTAAAATTGACTAAACGTCTGATCTGTGAAAAATATAGTCATATATTTTATTAATAACCGATGTGTTTTCATTTTACTGACTGGATAAAATGTCAAGTGTTTGAGAACATCACTTGGAAAAAAAACTTAACGTGCACTTTAATATAGTTTTTGAATAAAAGAAAAAAACAGCAACGGTCATCTATGAGACACGAAACACAGTCAGTGAATAAACAACTGGATGTGTAGATGTTAACGTTAACTTACCTTGCATCATGGACAGGTCTTCTGTCGGTCCAAAATCATCTCTGTCGTCTTCACTCCCAGACATAGTTTTTGTGTATTTTCACCGTCTGGTTTGGTTAAATACACGGCTACTTGACTCTTCGTACTCGGTCTTGTGGCTTCCGAGACAGGGCGGGAGAAGAGCCGGTTTCGAAGAGGATGGAATTAAGAGCACATTAGGAAAACGGAAGTTAGTAATAATATCCAATACATGTACGTCCTATTGTTCTTAAACATTTTAACTTCCGGGAGGGAGGGTTAACCCATTTACGTTTACTTAAATATAAAAAGATACAATCTTGGGCAAAAGCCGGTGAAACTTACAGTCGTTAAAGGATTCTCAAGCTAGCGAGGCTACACTACAGCTAACTGCTAGCTCTTTTACCAACTAGCGCACAGGCGTTTGTGTGTAAGCTAGCAGCACCGGCTAAATCTGTTGGCGCGAATAATTTTAATGGCGTTCCGGGAAAACTTCGTTTTTCTTTTGTACTCGATAGATTTCAAAATACTGATGTTCACGGAATGACGTTCCCCTTTGAGACACAAGCAGACAATGTAACCCTAGTGTACTCACACAACTTGAGTAACGTTACAGCCGCTGGTCGAAATAAAGAAGAAAACGTGAGACGGTCTCCAAGTACAGTTTCCACGTTCTCTTGTCTTCTCTTCCAACAACAGTGTGGCTCCTTTTGTGTTGATATAAATCTATAGGATTTCTGCGGTCTATAGTCCGTACGACGTCGCCGTCTCTCCCTCTCCTACTAACACCCCTTGCATACACACAAAGAGATCAGGGGGCAGACATCCCATAATAACCCCCTACACACATATACACACAGACTTACCCCTCCCCCCACTCTGCATAGTTACCTTGCAACATACAGACCATAATAATCCACCCCCCCCACACACACATACACCCTCTCTTCCCCATTCCACCATGGCCCTTAGCAACCGTTACCATAGGGACATCCACCCCTCCCATACCCTTGAACATCCCATAATAATAATGAGCACAGTCACTGACATCCCACAATAAGCATAACTCCAAAAAAGAAAGAGCTGGCAGAGAAAAAAAAAGCAAGTCACATGGCAACTCAATGCCACATGACTACATCCTCTCAGTCCAGATCATTGATTTGCTATTTGTGTGTCTTTAGCAACTGTAGGTACATTAGGTACAAAAAGTGAATAAATACAGCGAATAAGTCATATTACTGGCTATGTCCAGTTTTCTAAAAAAACAACAACTACACATTAATTATTTTCCAAAAGGCCTACTAAATACTACAGTATTTTTTGTGGATTCGGATCGCGACTTCATCCAATTTCACAGATAAAACATATAATATAAGCACTTCTTCTCCACTTCTTCTATGTTTAAAGTATCATTTTTTTGCAAATAGGCCTACAAGCCCCAAAATAATGCATTTGTTAAAACTATACCAACTCATGGATTAAAAAAGGCACTATAAATCTCAGAGGACTGCTAATGTCGTATGATTCTATTCAGTTTGCATAAAAAAATGTATCAACCAAATAATGAAATGTGCAGTTTGAGGATAAACCTCATAGCAGTCCTACAGTCTTTTGTGCATTCAGACCCATTTTTGCTTGTGATTTCATAGGACGATGATAGCATGATGCCTAAAACTTTATCTCACTCTGTAACAATTTCTAGAATTTCAACTTCTATAGAAATAATATATGACTTTTCTTCGGTCTATCTACATTAGAGTCAAGTTCACAGTATCACACTGATCACTTCTATGAGCAGCACATAGCCCTTCATTTCCGTTTTCGGTTTAGGCATTAAGCATATATAGCTTAAGGATCTTCACACACTCTTTAATTGTACTTTATTCTATTTACCATAATTGGGTTTTAGAGACTCTCTTACAAAAGAGGTTAAGTACGGTTGCAAATAGTGGTAAAAATGAGGCACATGTACGTTTAAAAAGTTCCGGCAACCCTCTCTGTCTTTCAACACTAAACACCAGCCGTTAATAGCAACATCCCATAATATTAGATATAAAGGTGGTTGCTCAGACTCACCCATCCCCCACGCTATGCTCAACTAGCACTAAACATCCCATAATATAATTTTTGAGTCAAAATAAAGTACAGACCATAATATTCTTTCTGTGCCGACAGTTGCTATGGAGATAAGCAGACGAGATGGGTGGGGGTTTGAGGGTCAGATTACTGCATATGCCAAAATGCAGACCATAATTTTCTTTATGCTAGCACCCCCACTACACACATACACATGCACATAGTCGTCAAAAAAAAAACCTACATATGGATTTCATTGTTAAGCCTCACTGCAGAAAAACAAAAAGGAAGACGGAGAGGAAGGCAAATGAAGATGAGAACTCAATGCTAAATGATTAGTCCCATAAATAATGCCCAATGCCTATAAAACAGACTAGCGTGTCACACTCAATTTATATAAAACACTCATATTTATAAATGCCATGTCGATAGACTTTTTGATCATTTTCTTATTATTTTTCTGTTTAGTTTGTATATTAATTATAGCTATTGGACCATGCATGCAGTTTTTCGCTAAGCTTTTTTTAACTGCTATGTACTTGACTATTCTAGACTGTATAAACAGTATTGATGTCACTGAGTAAATATTTAAGCTTTTCATGATGTTTTTGCTGGGAGAATTCTATAGGAGTTTGGAGTTTGGAGTTTTAACATGAAATGTCAACTTTATATCTCTTAGCACATGACTTCTGTATTCTTTAAATTCTACACCCAAATACAAATGCCCCCTAACACACAAAATAACCTATTCGCTGAGGTAGATCTGGGAGCCATGCACAAAATTGTTCTGTTGTAGGTAAAAAAAACTATTATAGGTGTGAAAGTAAACCAATAATCGAACATAAGTAACAGATAAAATTTAAAACATAATATTCAATCCCTCCACCCACTTAGTCACTAATTTTCCCTTCCCCCACACAAAGCACACATCCCATAATATGCTGGATGGCAAGCACAAAATCCCCCTCCCCCCACATCACTGCCACCCCATAATAATCAAAGAACAGGAGTACTCATTCACTGCTCTGAATCTGCCATGCCCGTGCAGCTTATTGTGGTTTCTGCAGTAGAATTTCTGATTTACTGGGTTTTTGGGGGGTAAATGTCAGCATGCTGTATAACCCTAATTTACCCCAGGAATATGTTTGCATAAAATTTAGCCAAATGTTTTGAGTGTAAATACACTAACCATAGTTTGATGTAAAACTGAATTGAGCCTGTCCCTTTTTGACTACTACCTTCACTGTAAACAATAGAAGTGTTATGTGAATCTTCTGCTAAGTCGTGTGCTGGCTTAGACTCAATGTCATGTCATTAATCAGTATGTACCAATTTCATTGTTTAAATATCTCTAGTTTTTATATTTTATCTCTTGAAGAAAAAAAAGAAAAAAAAAGAAACGAATAATAACAGACTCATACGTACATAGCTAGCCCCCTTCTTTTCTATGTAAGGCCACAATGTGACAAAACAAAGAACTTTGATAATATAATATCCAGCCAAATAAGTGTAGTGTAAAGCCTGCAACTTGCCAAAAGAATGTAAGTATCTGGGACATAACAACAAGAAACTGTAAAATAGGATCTAACAATATCTAAAAATATTATTCCTTATTTCAAATTATTTTTCATTTTGATCTAAAACATTTCATTTACTTACAAACCGTCACATACGAAATGCTTATAATGAGGCAAAAATGGCTTCCAATAATAACAACGGATTGTTGCTTTATGTCGCAATTGACCCCCATGACTGTCAATTTCTGCCTCTCTTTGGATACTACCATGTAAAGACTTGCTGTAGTCAGTTTTGCACTGAATTTTCCATCATTATACCTTTGATAGCATAAAGAAATTCATGTTACATATATAATGGTTTCAGAAATTATTCTGATAATTATATGTAAAAGTTGCTCAATATGGCCTTGTTAAACAGTTTTACCTTGTTAGATACAGTTAGAAAGTAAGTTATCTATTCAAACACTCCAGTGTTAGCCAGACGAAAATAAGTCTCGTTCCTCTCAAGGTTTTCTCCTTGAATATTCTCAGGAAGTTTGTCTTGCTAACTTTGACATGACAATTTCCATTGTAAAAAATGCTATACAAATAAAGTTTTTTTTTTTATATCACATTTAAACATCTCCATTTGACTTCCTTAAATAAAAACAATACTGAAAGAAGAGTAGTGTCCCTATTTTAATCTAAACACTGATCTTGCACTAAAATAACCACAATTTTATGCAGTTTTTAAACAGTGCAACTCAATATCATCCAGGTGGAATCATCCACAGCAAAGGTTTGTCAAATAAGGAAAAGCAAAACAGTTTAAAGGCAGATCTAGATGGTAAGCTGCAGAGGCCACAGCAGTAGATGTGTGTAAGTTTCAGGTCCACAAAACAGAGACAGAAAGAGCAAATGTAAAAGCCGTGTTCGTGTAAAGTCGTGGTTTAAAAGAGTCTACCGTGCGATCAGACAGACTCTACGAGGGGTTAAGGAATCACTCAGCTTTTCCACATTTTGTTGTGTTTGTGTTAGAATTTGACACTGAAATCAATAGATACTTAAACAAGCTCATCTCAGACAACATTATTGCCAAGAAAGTCACAGATTTTTAAAAAATATTTTTTTTACAGGTTGATGTAAAAATTAAGTAAGGGTTGTGAGTTTTTTTCACATTGTAATGCTGCCCTATAATTAGCTAATTCAATTAATATAGGTTTACATGTGTTCTGGGAATCTTTTACAAATTGAATAAAATATAGAGACGTTACTCACACTCTTTCACTGTAAAATTCCTAAACCAGCCATCATAAGTCACAAAATTAGTTTAACGGCGTTCAAAGTGTCTAACTGTTAGAGAGCATATCTAAACATGTCAAATAGCTATTCAAAAGTCTGAGAGCTATCAACAGTTGATTAGAGGTTCATATTGTGGAACACCATGCATGTAAAAAAGGCTCTAAGGTCTAGTAAACCCAGAATCAAATTCTTTGGCTAACAATAACGGGTTTAATCTGGAAAACTCATCTATCCAATCTGACAGATCTTAAAAAAAAATCATTTAAACAGCCATTGGAAGATGCACACAAACCTAAGATCACAATTAAGTAGTGGAAATGTGTTCTCTGGAGTAACGCATTAGTTTTTTTTTGTTTAAAATTTATAATAATAATCACAGTAATTAGATCTAGATATGTTGCTATTTTATTTCACAACGACAAAGTTTTTAAAAAAATAATATCGAAAAACACAGATAGTCAATAATTTTTCATAAGTATGTAAAAGTATAAAATTAAAGTTTACTAATAGTGCACTTTGTTTTTCTTTGTAAGGGTAGGTATACAAGTGGACATAACCCATGTTCCCTAAGTTACCAGCTACCCTTGCCTTACTTCCTGCTGATTACCTGGCTAAGGTGTGTTCAGTCAGGAATTGCCCTTATTCCTGTTGAAATTCGTGGTCTTCCTGTTGGTGATGCTGTGTCTTAAGTTTGATCATTCCCAACAGAAAGTGAGGTCACTATTTTAATCATTCATGCATAACTATATTATTCTTACATTGCAAATTTGACCAAGTATTCTTCCAGATGTGCGCGAAGGTGTCTTATTCTTAGTTATTATGAATTAGCTGTGCTATGACTGCCAAACTGCTGCAGGACTCAAATGTCCTAATGTACATGGATGGCAGGTTAATCAGAGCTCACTCCAGACTGTTTTAGTACATAAAGCCTAATCAATTTACTGTCTATCCGTTTTATACTGAATCAGAGAAAAAGCAATTCCACTTAAATGCTGAAAGTGGATTTTAGTTACATTTCCACACACACATGCTTGTGACGTTTAGTCTCTCTGTGTATCTATTTTTGCGTCTTGGTCTCTCTCTTTCTGTGTGTGTTCCTCTCTGCGTCTCTCTCTTCCTCTCTCTCTCTCGGAAAGATCAGAAAGGGTGGTATCTTAAATGGTCATAATTACAGAATTAAATCACATCAGCTAAATATAAGATTTGTGGATTTTCAACTTTTCCCCAGCACTCGTCAACCTAGGCAGTAAATGCCTATACTACAGAAAGAGAGACTGTTTTTAAAAAGTTATAATTTAAGTAAGATAAACAATTAAATTATTTTTTAAATATTTTTGTATAATATTTTAAAAATTTTCTATTAAATGTGTACAAAATACAAATTCTATTATGTTTTAAATTCCTGTTAATGAGAAGAAATTAGAAAGTATGTTTGTAAACCAACTTTAAATAAAGTGATCCCTGATTGCTATCTTTCATGTATATATTACTAATGTCAAAATGTTTGATAGCATATAAACGTTGGTATATTAGAGGGTATAAAAATCTGAGTCTATTGTGTTTTTTTAGATTCAAATACCACATGTGCAGATTCAACTACTACTTCAGATTCACATTCTTTATTTTTATTTCTTGTCATTACTATTGCTTTAATTATCATACCAATGTCAAGACCATCTAATTTAACTGATTACAATGAATTTAATATTTTGTGAAAGTCAAAAAGTTAAACTAAGATGAAAAAAAAAGACACCTGAAAATTCACAAAAGAAATGCAAGAATATTTAAAAAAATTGCACTAAAAAACCCTAATCCTAACACCCACTTACCAAAATAAAAAAAATAATAATAATCTTACAATACTTGTGTCATTATTAATACGCCACAAATGCTTAAAAAAATTAGTTTAAATCCTGCAGAGGGCAGAGGAGGTTAGCAAAACAGTTTCAAACGCCTCAATACAAAGGAATGAAAGAGAAACAACAACTGATCACTTTAGCATGGTCTTCATTAAGACTTTTTAAGTGAGGGATGTAAAAGTAACTTTTGAGTAGTTGCATCTTTACATAATGGTAAAAGCGTTAAAACAAACAACAAGTAAGAACAAAGCTTGCCATTCATCAATTTGTGTATATGTTGGTCTTGTATGGAAAGGCTGGTCATTAGTCAGAAATAGAGATGTCAGCATTTTACCACACAAACCACTCCTAATTGTGTAAAACTAAAGACACTATATAAATGCCTCACACTTTTCTCCCAATCAACTTGTTCTCAAATTTCTTCTATAAGAGAATGCAGCGTTTCTTGACTTTGGTCTCAGGCGGCTCCAAGGCGGCCAGGATGGCTTCATCAAAGACGTTCTTTAATCCTCTCTGTAGGGAGCAACAACAGGGATGAAACATGCTTGATTCACTAATAAATAATCGCAGTTCTTAATAGGAAATATGTACTCCTTCTTCCAAATGATTCAGGTTGCTGTTTTTAGTTTAAACACTGATATATAGCTGCTTTCCTGAATGACACATTTAGCAGAATTTAAAGTGAACCAAGTTTAAATGTTTACATATTCAGTATTCTTTCATTCTCCATATTATTAAGAGTTTCCTGCAATGACCTTAATCAGTACTTTATTTACATTGTAGGTCTGTACATAAAGGTTTAAGCCAACTAACAACCTGAAAAGGTTAATTAGCAAATGCAGATTCGTGTCAGGAGAGTGCTTAATATATGCAAATTTTAAATATATGTTTATTAAATTTATTATTTACAATAATTTATGAGGACAAATTTGTCAGGCTGTTCGATGACTAAACTGTAGGAAAAAACTGGTTAACAGGACAACATGGAAGAGTGTTTTTTTTCTGAATGGTTGTACCTGTGTGAGAGCGGAACACTCCACGTATTTCACTGCTCTAAGGTCTCTGGCCAGTTTGTCTCCACTCTCCGGTGACAGGGGGCGCTGTTTGTTCTTTGCAAGTTTCTCCACCGTGTTAGAGTCATCTCTCAAGTCCACCTGAGTTCCAACCAGCAGGAAAGGAGTTCGGGGACAGTGGTGAGAGATCTCTGGTACCCACTTAGGATGTGTGTAAAAGAAAAAAAGAAAGAAAGAGAGAGAGAGTAAAAGGCAGTTAAAAACTCAAAAAAAAAAAAATTCAAGGTTCAAATTCAAGGTTAAAAGTCCTAATTATTATACACTTATTTTAAAGCCAACTCGTGTAAATCTAAAATGTCTATTCTAAACAAGCTATATGGACAAATGTAAAGGGACACCTGACCATTACATCAACATGAACTTTAATGCCATTCTAAGTAATAAAAATTAATTCAGAGTTGGTCCCCCCTGCAGCTATAACAGCTTCCACGCTTCCAGACAGGCATTGTTTCTGTTAGAGCAGAAAGTGGTGGTTCAGTGGTAAATGTTTTGAACTAGTAATCATAGGTTTAAAAGTTCAACACTGCCACCTGCTACTTCTGTGCCCATGATCAAGGCCATTAAAACCTTAATTGATTAGTTAGATGAACAGAAATAATGATAAACACAAGTTGCTCTGTATGAGGGCTCTAAATAAGGACCAGGTGCCAAAAATGTAATGTAATCTCTGTTCAGGTTTATCCCAAAATGTGCTTATTGAGGTTAAAATTTTATACAGAATATTTTTACTACCATCCTGAACTTTTGCCATTTTTACTACCATCCTAAACTTTTGCCATCTCTTATTTTTCATTTAATAAATAAGCAATCTATTTCTGTATGCTTAAAAATATTTATTTTAACATCTAATTTGCACATCTTAAACTCACCTTTTCTCTGACATTCTCAAAAGAGGAAGGTGAGACAACAGAGAAGCACACAAGAAACACGTCTGTCTGAGGGTAACTCAGGGGCCGTAGCCTGTCATAGTCCTCTTGACCTGAAGAGCGAAAGAACAAATCAGTCAGACATCAGGTTCTTTGTAGCTGACTACTTTAACCTTTGTAGTGTGTGAATTAGATATAAGTACAGGCTTATGCTTAAATTAAAAAGGTAGCGACTCCCCAGTTGGTGAACAACCTGAAGCACCAGTCAAGTATAACATGCGGCAATAGCACAGACCACATATTAAAATGTTTGAAAACCACAAACTACGGTTATTTAGCACAACAGATAGACCTCATTATTTTTAATCGTATCTTCAGGTAAAAAAAAAAAAAAAATTAGGAAAATATTAACCTGAAATGCCCTAATTGTGCAAACAATATATTTTTATACCTTGAATATTATAAAACTGCAAAATGTTATCCCTGGTTCTGTCGCACAGCAAAACTAGTCTACCTTAATACAAGTAGTTTGAATACTGTAAAAACATGTAGGACAGATCGCATAGGAAAACAAGAAAAAACAGTAATAGTGTAAGATGGCAGAAGACAGGAAATGATGCTTAAGGATCTCAAGATGGCAACAAAATTTTCACATTCCCAACAGTAATAAAAACACACAGTGATCCAGAAAGGTAACTCAGCAATCCTTTAAAGATAATATGTCTGATATGATAGAAAATTAGCAAAGTCATCAGAAATTATTTCTAAAGAAGTTTCCAAAAAAACCCAAAAAAAAAAACCCCAACAGAAACAAACTCTACAATTAAAAAACAAAAGAAGGAAAGAGGAGAAAAAGCAAACAGTGGATATAGAAGAATGCGGAGTGGATGCTTGGGATGTGATTAGCAACACCCTGAAAATAAAAAAACAAAAGAAAAGTTATCTGGCCTGGAAAGTTGCACACTATGAAACAAGATAAAGGATAAAATGTGACCAAATTTGCTATCAGACTAATCCAGTCTAAACTAAGCTCTTCACAGGATACTGATTTTAAACCCAGAAATCTTTTACAGCACTCATTCTCTAAGATAACTCATAAAGTGCAGCCAAGATCACCGTTATGTGATTTTAGGAATACCGGGTCGGAAAAACGGTATGATGGGCCACATGGAACAAGAAAGTGTTCCTCTAAAAACCGAAGAATGTTTTTATCATGACCACACAACAGAAATTCTACAGTGCAGGGAGAAATACAGAAAGATAAAAAGAACCGTCAAGGAACAATATTAATAATAGGATACCAAACAACATAACGAGTAAAGCTGAAGGGGTTTCTAGACTGTGGAATTAAAAGTAACAACAGATCTAAAAAGAAAGGAATTGCACCTGACTGAGAGGAGTACAAGCATAGCAATTACCCGACTGCTTTAAAAGAGTCTCTGACGGGAAAGAACATTAAAAAACTGACTACAATTTTACATGTAATCCTATCTTATAAGAAAGACGCAAATCAACATACCAACACGAAAAATGGTGTTCAGTTCTGTTAAAAAGTTACCAGTGTACAGTGCAAGTGATGAGACTTCCATTCTAAAGACTCTCTCGAAGACCCAAGACTTATACAGTGAAAGTCTGTGTTTCAGAAGATTTTGTTGTTCATAATCGACAGTGTCATTGCAAGCGTAAAATAAATTTGCATGAGCAAAGTTTTGTAAAAGTGTAAACCAAAAGTTTCCAAAGGTGTAAACGACATGTTGCGTACGCAGGGCATACATTTTTTTTATAGTAGCTTGTAATATTTGATATTTAAATGCAAAAGGTAAATTAATGTGAAATCAACACAAAAACATTTAACTCTAATTGTTTATTAGAAGTATTTTCTAAATTTGGAACACCATCAACATCCTCAAAATTAACTCTTGGATTGAAAGGCTTTTTTTTTACATTTAGAAAATGCAAGCCTTTATGTCATTAATTCAAAGATTTATAAATAATTACATGTTTAAAGTTATAACTAAACGCCCTTCTGTTGTATGAAGAAGCGGCCCAAATTTTATCAACCCACCCATTGCATTTATTATCCGTCTGACATAATCAAAAGTAGGCCAATGTCAGCTAAATTTGAGACTGTGGCAATTGTTTTTTCGGGCATTAAATATTTAACATTAATTGCAGGCATTAACCTACAGCACTAATAATCAAATTTATCATACCTGCTGTGTCAAAAAGTCCAAGTGTGTATGGCTCTCCTCCAATCATCACAGTGACTGCATAATTGTCAAATACCTGGGATAAAAAAGGAAAGAAAAAACAAGGACAAACATTAAACACAGTCAGTTAGCTGAAGCAAAGAGAAGTGACAAAATCTTATATAATAACATCTAGAAACTTTTTTTTTTATTATGTTACTCATCTTGTCTTGTTTACATCAAAATATTTAGAAAGCCCTATGATCCTACAGACACTTTTGTAATCTATGCTTTAGTCTCTTACTGTTCTACATTGTCATGGTACACTCCCAGTACACTATGCTACAAGCACTTACTTTGAAGCTGAATTACAATATGAATTTATACTGTACGTAAATGGATCAGTAAATATCACATGATCTACTCACAAGTTTTCTAACTATTTACTGCAAAGACATTGAAAGCCAAAGACATTTTCAGAACTGGTAAAAAAATGTAATAATTTTGTTTAGCCCAACTAAACAAAATTATTACATCTGGTTAGCAAAAGACGAATATATGTATGTGTCTGTCGTACATTTCCTTATTTTTATTTGAATTCATTTGTAGGTGCCCCCATAAGTAAAAATTGTGTCAAATATGAGTCACTAGCTGTACTATTAGTGAGTAAATGTGTCAATTAATGTACATTTGTTTGTTACATAGGTGTAAGTGGGTTATATAAAAGTGGAATACGAAAGAAAGCTAGCATTTTTGTTTACATTTGCGGCATTTGGCGGACGCTCTGAGTGACTTACATGATCTCTTTCTTTTAAACAATTGGGCAAAGGGGGTTAAGGGCCTTGCTCAGGGGTCCACCAGTGGGAACTTGGTGTTAGTGGAAATCAAACCACAATATTTTAACCACTGTGCTACCACTTTCTTACTACCATCATTTAAAGACTATTTAAACAGTATTTATGGCAGATGATAATAATAAGGCTTTAGCATTTTTAGTCATAGTTTAGAGAAAAATAGAATAATTCTTATATGATTACCAAATGGCATTTGTTCATAATTGTTTGTTTTTCTCTTTTTTTCCAAAAACTTATAGTTTTATTTGACATAAAATGGAATGTTGTGCTTACACACTAACACAATATGCCAAAACATGACAAAAGACGGGCAAGCTCAGTCACACCATATTCATGTGGAAACTTATCTCTTGGTCATAACAGCTGGAACCTACTGTTAAAAACACCACCAGAGGCACTGCTGTTGCATCAGGAGGCCCAACTTACACCACTTACTTCAACTTCATTTTTAATGGTTTACTTCCTCGCTTCAATTCTTCGGTTCCTTTTTGCCATTGTTTGCACACCTTAGTGCACCTCTGCAAGTTTTAAGGTTTGCTGCGTTTTTATCTGCTAAAGGAAACGCATTAGTTTTAGACACCCACCGTAGGTACGTATTCTGAAGGAAATTTGTTGGTTGTGTAGGAGATCAACAAACAGGTCTTTCCCACTGCACCATCTCCCACCACCACACATTTTATAGTCTGCATCTAAAAATGTATACAGAACAGAAAGCGGAGTAAAAACAAAATGTTAATGGATTCACTCTTAACTTTTTTTTTTTTTTTTGAAGAATAAATCAAACAAATACAAAGAGTTACATGCTGTGTCCGAAATGAAATACTTCCTGTGTATGGAATTTGTGTTAGTATGTACTTCTCAACCGTTAAACAGGTACATTCTAAATAGTATGATCATGGGTAGTATGTATGAAATTCAGACCTACTACATCCGCCGTGTTGATACTGTCAAGTGACATACCACATCCTAGCAATGTAAATTTAAAGTTGGATAATACATTTTTTTCTGAAGTACAAAGAACTTTAAAAGTTCTGCATTGCCACTTGACACCATTTTGGAAGTTGAAAAGTCTCATGCAATAAAGTGTCCTTCGTATGTGTACTTCAGAATCTGTGTGGAAACAGATCATCATTTTTACCTACTGTTTCTCACGCACTGGTTGACAAACTACTAAGTCTTGAATAGTCATTTTTGACTAATATATAATACTAAATAATACGATTTCAGACGCTGGCACTTTATTTGTCCGGTGGCCAATGAGGACATAAACATGACAAATAAACCTGTTATACAGCTGGGCCTAGTGCAAGTCAAAAGTCCTGGTGTTAAAATGGATACAGTCTGCTGTGGTGAGATAGCATACATACATACACATATACAGTATTAACTTGGCAAAATAGAATTGATATCTGATTTAGCTCAGAAAAACAATGTGTGGTTGTTCCTTTTTTTCACACAACACCAGGAATCTACAGAAAATCCTAAAATCTGATTGAATCTCAGTTCTCTCGTGCTGGTATCTGATCAGACACCCAAACCTTTCTGCACTTCCGCATAACCAGCGAGGCTCATTCATCATCAATACCTAAAATTAAACAATTTTAAACATGCATTAAATAATCTAAAATTAAGGCTTAAACTTTTACCAAATTCAGATCACAGGATTTCATGGGGTTTTTTTTGTCTAAAAACAATTCTTTCGAGATGAAACTCCTTGTGAAGTTAGCGCGCTAGCAGAGTGAAGTTTCTTTATTAACACACCTTTTTTTTTTTAAAGCTTTCTCTTAAACTGCACACCAATTAAAGGATAAAAGGATAAAAGCTCAAAATAAAACACGGTGACTTTTCGTCTTTCCAAAAGAAAAAAAAACGGGTCTGTCTTCCACAAGCAGAATGTTAGACAGGAAGTCAGGCTAATACATAACTTATCATTAAATAAAAGTTAAATTCTAGCTAACGCAACTATGTTTTTAATAAAAGTATTGCCTTTTTTAGCGTGGTGCTTTACCTGTGTGTTGCTGTTTTATCTTTAAACTTAATTATATTAACTGTTAAGACTTCTCAGTGTTTCGGGTGTTGACAGCACAAGGCAAATTGTCACATTCAACAAGGGCGAGTTAGCTAAACCGCGAGGGAAATAAGTTAACGAAACCGATTAATTAGACCCACTGAATAAAGCACAACTTACATTAAGTAACAACAAGTACCACAAACAGACGTTCTTATTTCCCGCATTACAAAATAGTCAGTAACAAAATAAATAAATAACTGAAACGGTTTAAATCTCGACAGCTCACCTTTGAGTTTCGACTGCTCTCGCTGTGGCGTACATCCGGGTCTTGTGCCTGTCTGTACTTCGCTCCCTGGGCGTGTAGAAACTAAGCCCCGCCCACCATCTGGAAAAGCGTTTTAAAATAATTTATTTTATTTAGGCATTTATGCCTTAATATAAATTCCTTATATTTCTACTCTTTATTTGTGTTTGTTTTGTCCAGTTTGCATTGCTTCACCTAAATATTTATCTTTTTTTTTTTTTTTTTTGTATTTTTGTATTTTTAGCTTGACCCAACAGAATTAAATACAAATATAACTGCAAGCAGAGATCATGGGGCAAATGATTTTGGCTCCTCACCTTAAGCCCCTGGGACCAGTGTGGCCTGTTCCCATTAAGATAAACTACACAAGTGCAATGGATGATACGGAATGGAATTATATAAATACAATCCACCATTGCTAAAATATGACTTCACTTCTTGCTTGGTCATTTGCTCATGGACCAACATATGGAAAAAGTTTTGTTTGAGTTGGAGCTCGTGGTGACATATCAATATAAAAATTAAATAATAATAATAACAAAAGTGATGATAACGAATGATGAATAATGAAGATAGTAATGATAATAAACATTTAAATATAATATATAACATTTAAAGAAACAACATTATTTCTTGACACATAGAACAAAAAATAAAAACAGACATTTTACATATTGACTCCTGGGATCAATATAGTTGCATCTTCAAGGTGAGTTCAAGGTATGTTTTAACGTATACTTCGATATATCTTTTGACTAACACTAATTAACTAGGGGCTTTTTTTTCTCACTTTGTTATGGTGGCCCTGTGAGTTTTTGCATTATTTTATGGTTTATGCCACTTATTAATGACAACTGCAATCTGGGTTGTTTCTTTGGCTATTGGTGTAAGCCTCACTGGTAAATTCTGTTGTGTCAATTGTGTTGAAGTTTTAGTTTTGCGCCCCCTAGTGAGATATACTGTAGTACCGTCACATGGGTTTTCTGTTTAAAATGCATTCATTCATTCATTCGTTCGTTCTGTCATTCATTCATTCATCTATCCATCCATCCATTCATTCATTCATCTTTAACACCCGCCTATTCCCTAATTCGGGGTCCTACTGGACAGGTCACCGTGGACAGGTCACCAGTCCATGACAGAGCCACATTCACACTCAGACTCACTTCTATGGGCAATTCAGAATGACCAATCAACCTAACATACATGTTTTCGGAAACTGGAGAACCTGGAGTAAACCCACACAAGCACGGGAAGAACATGCAAACTCCACACAGAAAGGCCCCTGCCCAGGAATTAAACACTGGCCTTCTTGTTTTCAGGCAATAATCCTGGCATTATCTACAAAAACACACTTCTGTGTTACCAAGATGAGGATGGGTTCCGTCTTGAGGCTGGTTTCTTTAAGGTTGCTTGCCAACATCATCTTTGATTCTGACTCAGCCTTGCTCATTGGGGATACATTAAAACTCAATACTTTTTATTCTGAAAATTTGTAAAGCTATAAAAAATAAATAAAGTTAATTGGTTAAGTGAAATTTCCAGACACCAAAATTTTTAATAAATGTGTTTTAAAACAACGATATCTGGTTGACATTATCACATACTTTTTTTATAGCTTTATTATATTTAGTATATTTACTATCTACTTCAAGGATTGGAGCATGTTTAATTTGAATAAATTAAAGAAGAAAAGGTTATATATATGTTTATATATCTTAATCAGTTTCATCTGTAAATTGATATATAAGATAGAAGAGCAGTTTGTGCGCTATTGAGATCTGTAAGGTTTTTGGTTTTAATCGTATAACAACATGAAATGGTTCAGGAGTGGGGTCAGGGGTGGGGAACTTTGTTCTCCTGTGAATTGGGAATTTGGGTATTTTCTATTTTAAAGGCTGTAGTGCATATTTTGAAAATGTTCTGAATAAAGTACAAAATTTTGAATATTTTTTAAATTTGGTTTGTAAAATGTTTTTCCAATTTTTGTGTTAGTTTTTTGGTTATTTATATAATTCTTTTTAAAATATAATGAATTTGATTTCTCTCGTGAAAAGGTTTTAGTCTTTACGTGGGCTTGTTAATGTTGATCTGTGTTGATTTGGATTGATTAGTGTGTTACTGAATACTTATATAGGGATTGGGTCAAATTCTTGTATTGTTTTCTTGGAAAATTAAAAATAATACCCATTTATTGGCAAAGAAGGAAATAATAAGAATAAAGGAAACTATGTGTGTATGTTAATAAAAACTTATTTATGCCAAATACACATTACAAATAACTTTAAGTCTAAATAAGATGGGCGAAGTCAGTCTCTATAATTTACACGTTTGCAGCCAGAAAAGTAGTTATTCTGCTCAAAAAACAAAACAAAACAAAACAAAACAAAAAAACAGAGGAACTGAAGATCAGTTAAGCACAGCTCAGAAAATTAATTTAAAAGCCTATTAAGATGTCTTTGTATGTGTGTGTTGTGTCTGTCTGGTGTCAAGGACATGATGTCTTTAGTTTTTTTACTTTTAATATCAATATTGTAAAACAACTCTTGAATGTTGATGCAGATACACTGCTTAAATATGCTGTCTTGTCGTAAGCAGATTTGTGTAAAAATGTTGAGCTCTTTGTGACAGTGGATCATGTTTTATTAGTCTATATTAATTCCCAGGTCCTACTACAGCATCCTATCTTATTCTTTCTCTCCTCTTCCTCCTGTATCATTTATTTCATCTTTTTATTTTCCTTTTATTTTTTAGCTCTCTCTGACTCATCCTTTCATCCCCTCCCAATTGTATCACACACGTTGTCTCCTTATTTCATGTTTTCCCCTCTCTCTCTCTCTCTCTCTCTCTCTCTCTCTCTCTCCTCTCTCATTGGATCATTCTCTCTCCATCCTGTCTCTTTACTTAAGGTTTTCCGGATTGCCTTTGGTGAGGTCGCAGACGAAAACACAGCAGGTAAAAACCACTACTGATTAATTTTTATTTTATCTCCTGTTATACTTTGCTTCATTTATTTCTTTATTTTTATTCGCTGTTGCTTGTGTAAAGCAAAACGAGCAGGCAAACTGATGCTGCACCGTGCAGTCAATATGTTAAAATGCTGGAATTATTTTTACTGTGCTTTTTACATTCTTGGGCCATTGCATTATTTTTGCATAATGCATAAGCAAATGAAAGAGTGGAAAGAGTAGGTGTTTTTTCATACATGCTGATCCTATGTACGTTTTGTGTGGGATTTGGGGTAGACGAATGCTTAGTCTAATTCTATTTTTATTACCTGTTAAAAAATGTTTATTGTCAAAGCAATTTGTATTCTCTATGTTTTCCTCGCATCACCTCAACCTCGCCTCATATATCAGAATCCCCCAGTGCCATAACCCCGCTTTGCGCACTCCCCGCCCCGAGCAGCAGCAGGGCTGTGCTGCAGTACAGACACAGAAATATCATGCATCATTTCCATTACGTAATTTATGACGATCCTGAAGTGAAATCTGCATACAAATCTTTCTAAATTGGACCAGTAGTGTCTGTCTGGCTCTGTGTTCATAAAACATACAGCGCACATGCCGTTATGTCGTTTGTTACGCAGCGCATTTAAACGAAAAAAGACAGTGGTGTTCTGGTGTTTTACCACTTAGATTGTATAACTGTTAGATTTGAAGCAGTGTGTCTATAATGCATAGAATATTAAGGTCAGCCATTTTGTTTGCAGCATGACGCTCCTATAATCTCATCACATGTACTGTTGTTTGTTTATGGCCACTTTGAGTCGTCAGGTCATGTTCGTTAGTGAATGCAAATGCATTGCTTTCTTTGGTATGCTGTTTTTTTATTATTATTCTAAAGCTTTGGAGACGCATCCCAAATTTGCTTGTGGCTCTCTGCTGCAGTTTTCCCTCTGTGTGTAGATCACCAGTCTGCGACATATGCTCTGCATCACAGTGTCAGATACCAGGACTCCTTATGCCTCCTTATAATTTTAATTGCTATTAAAATGCTGCTTCTAGTTTTAGTATGATTAAACCCCCATACACTTAATACCTACAGTGCTCTTCACACAATCTACACAAAAAAGTGTAATGAACACGTAGTAAATGGGTACGCAATCTTTTTTCTGTGATCATCTTTCTTTTTTACAGGTAGGTCTGTAACAGAAAATGACATGGACTGACATTCGGTTTTATTGTGGAGATTTTATTATAATTTAAAATGTATTTAGCATGCCCCCTAAAATTCGATTCATTTGATATTTTGGTACGAATGTACAGAGCATTTCTTTTTAAGATGTACAGATTATTAAAGATGAAAGATAACAGATGAAACAGTCATTTCTTTGCATTGAACAAAAGAAAATAATCATTTTTCTAATTTTGGTATGGCCATTTTAGTTGTCTGTTTGAATTTTACTGCTGGCTCATGTGCAGTAGCACCTGCTCCATCACGATGGAATGCTGTTTTGAATATACCATTCTGTTTGCAAGTGACAAATAATCAGGCTACATTAATAAGACTTTTTAAGTTTAAAGTATTTTTAATATTTAATATTAAAGTTTTTTTTTCGTATTTGGTTTGAAACAATGACAACAATAACTCTAATTTTCAAAAAATGCAGCAAATACATGGTTTTTGCTGCATTTTTTTGAAATAATTTTTTAAAATTTATATAATATGCTCTACATGACTACTATTGTTCTGAAAACACATTTTGAAGCGTGTCCTCCACTGCTAAAGAACACGTATAAGCACAGCTGGAGTTATGCTTGTAATGGCGATAATGATGCATTCCTCAAGATGATTTATGTTTTGTATCTTTTTCCGATACACCATGGCCTTGTAATGCATCCAAAGATGAAAAAATAAGGAAGTGAGATCTGGGAAAATTGTTTTCATAATGTATGTAAACTTATGGGAGACCCTGTATAATTAATTTCTATTAAAATTGTTGGGTTAGGTTTATTAAGTATTTAATATTAAAGTTAGTTTTTGCTAAAAAATTTTTGTGTTCCCTATTTTAAATGTAATAATGACCATGTTAACTGATTTTTACAAAAGGCGAGAGCTGTTAAACCTTTCTGATAAAACATGCATTCAGATGCCACTATAAATTTAACATAATGATTTGATATAATGAAGTTTTACACAAACATGTGAAGTTTGTTCCAGCGGAAGTGTTATTAAACCTTCTACCTGGCATCTCCATTTCCAACATCCTCCTGCCAACATTTCCATTCTCCTTCTCTGCACATGTCCAAACCATCTCAATCTCGCTCCTCTGACTTTGTCCCTAAAATGTCTAAGATAGGCTGTCCCTCTGATGTGCTCGTTCCTTATCCTGTCCTAACTTCGTCACTCCCAAAAAGAACCTCTACATCTTCAGCTTTATAATCAGTGTGTAATAAAATGGTGTTAAATAAATGGAAAGATGAATGTGGTGGCTTATGGTTAAGGTGTTGGACTGATACCAGAAAGCACCAGCATCGATTCCCAGCACCACCAAGCCACCCCTGTGGGCCCCTGACCAAGGCCCTTAATCCCCAATTGCTTAGTTGTATAAAAAAAGGATAAGGGTGTCTGCCAAATTCTGCAAATGTAAATCTTTTAATTCAGACATAGGACACAAAATATTTTAAAATATAAAAAGTGCCTGGAGTCCACAGTGATGTGTTTAATTAACACTCTCTTCACTCTGCCCATCCTTCCTCAGTCTCACACTAGTAATTTTGTTCTGTTCCTGTACTGCCTAAAAGATGCACTGTGCAGCTGTCCTCTTGTTTTTTCCCCTGTAGCAATCAGGGGAGCAAGTTCCTAAATACTAAAACCAGAACAGTATTCGGTTTAAAACAATAAAAACAATGGGTTTTATTGTGATTTTTAAATACTTACACAGTGCGATATAAAATCAGCATATACCACACATGCCAACCCTGGAGTAAAAAAACTGAGTAGGACATAAAAGTGCTGCGTATAATCCGAACCTAAGACCATGTGATCAAACATTACATGCTGCTGCCACCAAAACCCAGTTAGCTTAGAGGGTTCCTCTCCAGTCGTTTGCATAACCTTCTGGATGAGCTTGCTCTTTTTCTTGCCTGTGCCCCTTGTTCTCCTTTTACTTTTGGTCCTGATTCCAATATCTCAGAAAAATGCTTTTTTTTAAATGGTAGCTATAAATGCATTTGACAGAAGCAATATCATGTTATGTTGCAATTTTATAGAGGTGAAAATTAAAGGTTCTTCGACAGGGGAAAAACAGCTTCCATGTCAGCTTTACCAAGGAAATTTGATCTGGAAACCTTAAAGCACATAAGTCCGCTGGCATTGATGTATTTGTTGCATTCAAGTTATTCATGAAGGCTCTGATGAGGCAAAAAAATCTATACCACTAAACCCGAGTTAGATTTCCAGTGGTGCTAACTAAAAAACATCCAAAAAAAAAAAAAAAAAAAAAAAAACAAAAACTAAAAAACATCCAAAAAAGGCACCAGTATACAATCCAGAGCCCAACTCTTAGGAACGCCACTGTAGATTTCTAAGAAATCTGTTTCTGCAATCTTTTTAATGTCTTAGACCGAAAATCATATAGTTCTGGTCAGCTACTGCTTTTCCAGTATTCTAATAGTTAATCTGTCGCTAAGTTTGGAATATAAATTAAAAAATTATATCGTTTCCACAGTTGAATGTTTTACTTACAAGTTTTTTAATGTTCTATTATAATGTCCTTTAACATTCATACAACCCCAGTCAGGCTCTCGTATCCCCTCCACATTTACCACTGCAAAAAATATTTTAATAGACATGTGTTGCCTGACATTTATAACTTATAAAACTCTCCTATTGGAGTTGTTTGGTCTACACAAGTTGCGGTAGACTATATTTTTTGGTGTGTGCAGTCTACTGAGCATATATAGTTCATGGTATTTTAAAAGACCTTCTGTAAACAAGAACCTCAAAAATAATTCTACCAGACTTGGAAATGTGTCAACTACACTCAGCAATCTTAACAAAACTGCTAATTTGACAAGCATGGGACTGTCCATTGGGTGAACAGCACTGAAATGGCACATCTATTGATAATTCTCTGATTAGTGGACTGGAAATCCTTGTGCTTTGGGAACCAATGACACAGTCTATGGCTCTCCAGTGTTCAATTTTTCCCCCTCTCCATATAGCTTATATTATTAGGACTGTTCAGAGATTATTTAAGATAAATTCTAGGGTTTGGCTATTGGTCCTGGCAGAGGTCCAAAGATGTTGTAGTTAACCAAGACATGCTTTCCTGCTGGGTCACTGTAGGTGTTTTGGAAATAGTCATTTCTTGTCTCTTTAAAGATTCCACTGTCCGCTTGTCTAAACAGTTGGCTGCCAAGCCTAAATGGATTTGCACTGGATAAAACAAGCTTTTTGGCATTCTCTATAACATAAATCGATAAAAGAATTTCTATTGAGATTAAATAAAAACAATTATTGCTTAAAGTATTACCGACTTAATTCATATTTTCTGGTTAGAATAAAACTGTCGGTCTGTTTTTTTTATATCTGCATTTTTGTAGAATGTCCATTGTCAGCATTGTCGCCAGGGAGATCCTGGACTCTCGGGGAAACCCAACAGTTGAGGTGGACCTAAGGACTGAAAAAGGTGGCTTTTTTGTCTGTTAGTTTTCCTTAATACAATGTCAAAATTTATATTTTCCAAACCTGTGCATTTTTTTTAAACAAATATTGATGCTGTGGGATAAAACTTATTTCTTTTCTATTAAATTAACTAGTTTGCTCTCTATGTGTTTTTTCTAATATTCTTTCTCACTTAAGGATTGTTTAGGGCTGCTGTGCCTAGTGGAGCTTCTACTGGAATTTATGAAGCTCTAGAACTTAGAGATGGAGACAAGAATCGCTTCAAGGGCAAAGGTAAGTTTAAGAAAAATACCAGCTCTACCAGCTACAATATTTCAGTTTGTTGTTTTTTTTGCTTTCATTGTTCATTCTTGTTTTTAGGTGTACTCAAAGCAGTCGGCCACATCAATGACACCCTTGCACCTGCTCTTATTGAATCTGTAAGCGCATAATCATTTTAAATGTAATGACCATGAAAAACGAGTATCAGAAATAGAAAGTGTCTGTGTGTCGTAGGTGAAAGAAGCACATAAGCGTAATGCATTTACATTAGTTACCATGCTAAAAAATATTGTATTTGTGTATTTTTATGCCCTAAACACTGATCTGATAATATTATATAAGGCAGTGAATTTTACCAGGAATTTTACATTTATGATGTGATCATCAGGGGATCAGTGTGGTGGAACAGGAAAAACTGGACAACATGATGATTGAGATGGATGGCACGGAGAATAAATGTAAGTCACAATACGTGGAACATATTAAACATAAAAAGAGGAAAACGATTTAAATGAACAGCAACATAACATTTTCCTGCCTTAAATTTTAGTTTAACACGCAAACATGTTAGTGGAGGTTTAAAACCAGTAAATGTAAAATAGGCATTAACATTAGAAAATATGTGTGGGCCCCTTAGCTACAGTAGGGTGAACCTTAAACTCTGTGCAGTTTGACTTGCTATTCTTTAATAAATGATAATTTTTTGTGTATATATTCTTGTATAAGATGAACAATGTACTTAAATATAATCCACTTGGTAGCTGTAATACACCTTTACATTTAACTGGTTTGGATCACATTGTTGCCACTATGTTTATGTATTTTCATGTTCCTAAATATTTACATGGCAAAACAGTTAGTGACTTGAGAAATCTCTCTATGTTATTCACATTTCATTCAATTAGTTTAAGTAAAGTCATTTGCATGAACTGTAGCAGCATTATTGTATCTATACAGCTCAATTTGGTGCCAATGCCATTCTGGGAGTGTCCCTGGCTATTTGCAAAGCTGGAGCAGCAGAAAAAGAAAGTCCGCTGTATCGTCATATTGCAGATCTGGCTGGAAACACAGAATTAGTGCTGCCAGTTCCGGTAAGATATTTCATTTACCTAATAATTTAGTTAATAAAATCATTTATTTTATGTAACTGTTGGATAACTTTTTGGTTGTATACAGAATTGGAGACAGATTGGATACGATTTCTTTTTTGTTTGCAGGCCTTTAATGTAATAAATGGTGGATCTCATGCTGGAAATAAGCTGGCCATGCAGGAGTTCATGGTGCTTCCTGTTGGAGCAGAGTCATTTCGTGATGCTCTGCGCATTGGGGCTGAGCTCTATCAGACTCTGAGAGAAGTGATTAAGGAGAAATATGGGCAGGATGCCACTAATGTGGGTGATGAAGGTGGTTTTGCACCAAATATTCTGGAGAACAGTGAAGGTTTGTTATTAATACAACAAATAAGCAAGACTATGAGAAACATAACATTAATTTAAGATTAATGTTTTCATTTCTTTTGTCCTTTTCAGCTCTTGAATTGATTAAGATCGCCATAGACAAGGCAGGTTTTACAGACAAGGTTGTGATCGGGATGGACGTAGCTGCTTCTGAGTTCTACCGTGATGGAAAGTATGACCTTGACTTCAAATCGCCCCCAGATACCGAAAGATACATTGATAGTGAGAAGCTTCTCGAGATCTACCAGAGTTTTGTCAATAACTTTCCAGGTACTAAATTATTGGAGTTTTTTCGCCACATTTCTTCGCCACATAATAAATATCAGTGAAAATATATCTAAGATGTGTCTATTTGCTAATATGGTAAAAATAATCTTTTAACTGGGGTTGTTAAAATACAACTAGAATTTCTACAGCCTTTCTACTAACCCTAAATTTCTTCAGTTCTCAGTAAAATACCTTAAATATTTTTGTTTTTTACCCAAAGTGGTATCTATTGAGGACCCTTTCGATCAGGATGATTGGGCAGCATGGACTAGGATGACTGCTTCTGTAGGAATCCAGATAGTGGGTGATGATTTGACAGTGACAAACCCAAAGAGGATAGAGAAAGCAGCAGAAGAACGTGCATGCAACTGCCTGCTTCTGAAGGTCAACCAAATCGGCACAGTCACAGAGGCCATCCACGCGTAAGTCAGGCCATCTTTACAGCCTAAAATAATTACTTAGATAGGTCTTTATTCAAATTTTAAGTCAGCTTTCTGTGCTTCCTTTGCTGAATCTATTCAGTTACTGGTTACTGGCATGTACTTTATATAGAACAATTCAAGCATGTCTCTAAATACTATAACTAAATGCTGACTGATTATCATTTTTAAAATATTCCTTTTTGGTAATGAACCTGTTTTTTTAAATTATTTTATTTACACTTACATTTTAGCATTTGGCAGATGCCCTAATCTAGAGCAACTTGCATTTAATAAATTTTTTACTTTAATTTACAATTTGTTTTTAGAAACTATTTTATTTCACGTGTACATTATCATTTAAAAACAAATTTTTTAATACTGCGCCTCCTTCATGTTTTCTGTGTTCTCAGGTGTAAGCTGGCGCAGGCTAATGGCTGGGGTGTGATGGTCAGCCATCGCTCTGGAGAAACAGAGGACACATTTATTGCAGATCTGGTAGTTGGGCTCTGCACTGGACAGGTACGGTTCATTTCCAGATAATTATATAAATTGGTAAATGTAAATTTCATGCTATTGGACAATGTATGTGTTTACATGTATAATTACATGCAAGTCCTAATATGACACATAGTGGTTTTTAAACTCTCTAATAAAGGCTTTGTGATTAAATTTTGAGCAGTGGTGTGATGGAATAAGATGGCTCATACAGTAGATGTGGAGGTTAGCAGCTTACCAAACTAAAATAGAAACAAAACAAATAAAAGACTTAACATCTTAAAAGTGATAAATTAATTTTGAAGCATTATACTTATGTACCTTATTTGAAAGATACAGTCTCCTGTCTACTGGATAGCACATGCAACTAGCGCAATATGTGTAAAGAACAGAAAACCTCAGGATTGGCATGACAGGATTATCCTAAGCAGTAGGACATGTTTAGCTTGGCATGAAGACACCAATTTTTGTAATTGAGTTGGGAGCACCCAGGTTTGGACATATGGTGTATATAAAAATCATAGAGCAAGCTGAGTCTCTGGCAATCCTAGATGCATTAATGAAGTTAAAAAGGGAGAGCCAGATGGCAGGTGTTTATAACGTCACCATTTAATCTACTCTTCCTGTATAAAGTAAGTCTTATACCCAAAATGTTATTTTAAAGTGGTGTTAGTGGTGTTGCAAACTACAGCTCTGCTATCTTCTTCTGATTTTACTGTTCTTGGTACTTGATTGAATGTATTTATAGCTCAGTGAAATTTTTACATTAACCTATATGAAATTAACAACAGAGTTATTTTCAGTTAGCTCTTTGATTTTTATATTAATTAAAACTCCTAATAAATAACCACATGACTTTCTGCATTATTCTGCTTCTATATAATTAGCAGTTCCATGTTGTAACTTCGCTAAATCTGGAAAAGGTAAGACAGGTGAACATATATGCAGGACACTGTACTTTGAATAAACCTATTCAGAGATACTTACATTTTTTATCAGAGATGTAATAGTATTTTTTAGGAGAATCTATTTTACATTTGAATTTTAAATAATTTACTTAAGTACAAGTAGAAGTACTGAAAATAACATGATTTAAATAAGAGTAAATAGGTATTTTGTTAAAAAATTACTCAAGTTACTGTGTTACAAGTTATGTTAGTTGGTAAAATACGATTTTAAACCTTTTAGGTTTCTCAGTTCAAGGCTTATGAGCTGTTTTCTGTGCTTCACACACAGAGAGCTTTGTTATTCAGGTGGGACAGAACAAATGTTTTTTTTGCCTATGAAATTGTTAATAAGAATTAATAAGAATCGTAATAAAAAAACAGAAACAGATGCGTTATAATTTAAACAATACCAAACCCTACTTAAGTGTCAAATTGTGAAAAAAGGACTGAACTGCTGAATGTTATAAACAACAAAAATAATAATAAAAAACAGCAATACTTAGCTTTCGAAAAGGCATTAGCACAGTATTTAACCCAGTGGTTTCCAAACTTTTTCCAACTGGCCTCCCGTTTGCAAAATAGAAAAATCTATAATTCATCATTTAAATGTCAAAATTTGATTAACTAACAATTCTCTATTTTATAATCATTCGAAATCAGCATTGGTGCAATTATTAATAAATATTACAGAGACAAATATTTACAATAACAATACTGTTTTAATTTGAGTTGCACCACATGTGGCCACACCAAATGTGGCTAGATCAACTGGATTCAACTGTTTAATTATGACTAATCTATTTAGACGATCAGCATGGAGTCTGCACATTAAAAAGTTTTCAAATAAATTATTATTATTATTATTTTACTTAATTTATTTATTTTACATAAACATTTGCCATTCATTTCAAAGATAATATAATAGAAGAAACACAATCTTGTTTAAACTGTGTATATAACATTTCTAAAAATGTCACACCTTTCTGTTTTCATTTACTCGTACTTTTACTTTCAATACCACTGGGTCTCCCGTGGGACAGTAAGTGCATTGCGGGTGAACTTTCTGACCTACAAGGATGCTATTATTTTTTATTTTTAGGATGATGAGCTAAAAATCATATACTTTAAAACTTGTATTAAAGTAATATTCCAAATGTTGAGTTAACTTTTACCAAAGTCATTTTCCAGTAAAAAAACGCCCTATAATTTATTAATATAATTTTTTATTCGAGTGTTACTTTCAGGTACTTTTTACACCTTTGCATTTTATTCTTGTAAACACTAACTTATTAATGCTGATATTTGTGTCTAGTGTACAATATGAAGTAGGGTCCTAAAGTCTGAGACCACATTAAATTTTTTTTTACATTTTTACATTTTAAATTAGGAAAACAACAGAATGTATTTTATTTAATTTAGAATAAATACAGTTTTTGTATTTTTTTTTTTTTACAGTTTTTTACTTTCTCAATGTGAGCTGCTTTGCACAAAACATTTCTCTCATTTCTATTCTAAGAAATTCCACTGTGTAAATTAAATTTTAAAATAAGTTGTTATTTAAATAGTTATATTGAATTAGTAAAGAATAAGAGCTTTCTGATGTTTGGACCCCAATCTTTGTTCAAGCTGATCCCGAAGGAAGACTACACCAGTTATGTTGCCTGGTTGTGCAGCACAAGACAAACTGTAATTAACAAGGATGCTGGGCTATTTTGCATCTGCATTTGAAGCACTTGAGCAGTTAACAAAATGTAACATATAATCAGGCAGTCTGTTTCTAGCAGCTTTTGAACCGAGCACAAACATTTCTTAACTCAGATGTCAGACAAACAGACAGATAGACAGACAAACAGACAAACAAACGAACAGACAGACATATATATATATAGATTATCCAGGTCATCAAGAACATATCATTAAACCTATATGTGGTTCTTCGTCAAGCACAGATTTTTATGCACATTAGAATAATTTCTACTGTTAATACAAACCACAATAGAGAAGTCATGAGAGAACATCTGCCGATGGCTGAGCTAACGCTGTACTGACAATTCTGCAAAACGTAAAAAAGGTAAATCAAATCACATTACTTTTCTAAAGTGTTCCAATAGTGCTCACTAATCTGTTTTTTACACTTTTCTGTAGTCACAAAACTGGTTTATGATCCAATTAATTGCAAATTGCATATTCTTTGCTGTAGTGGCAGACTTGGCCTGGTGTGAGTGAGATCATCTAAAGCTCTGTTCAGACTACACGTTTTTGTCGATTACAACAGTCAATGTGTCAGATTATGCAATTTTAACTAAATAAAATGTCATGTCATGTCATTGATACCAACCTACACATTTGAAATGACAACTTTCTGAAGACAAAAAATACCAGCCCAAAATAGTGTTTAAAAAAAGGAAATCTGGTAACAGTGTTCTCCAGGTTGCTGAAGCGCCCCGCTATCAATTGCCACCCTTTTTTTTTTTTTTATTCTGTCATGGTAATGTCCCTCGATGACACATTATAAAGGCAAGCGTACTGTTGCTAGAGCTCCAAAAAACTTTCCTTCATTTCTTAAGTCCACCTAGCAGCCATGTTTAAAAGCTGTGTATGGATGAGATCCTGTGCTCCTATTGGTGAACATCTTAATCAAACATCAAAAATGCTATACTTGACATCGCAGACATTGCAATGGTTGTCATGTACGACACACTACACGACATACGAATCTCTTGTGTCTGGTTTGTGCTTTAGGTACAGCAGAGTGTCACTGGAGTAAGACATGAATCAGACAAACATACTCTAAGAAAACAGTGTCTTATATATCAACATTGTAGAATTTCTCTCTCTTCTTAGATTAAGACTGGTGCTCCATGTAGATCTGAGCGTCTGGCCAAATACAATCAGTTAATGAGGTAAGAATTCAACAAGAGGCACATTATGCCAATGATGGAACATGGAAAGCTTTGACATTCCAAAGACTCAGATTAAATCAGGAAATGCCTTCTAGCAGCTTATAGACACACTTCTTAATTTTCATATGTCTTTGTTTAAGTTTTAACATTAAGCTGATATCATTAGGGCTGATTTTAAAGTAATATGTTGATTTTTATTTTTTTTATATAAATTTGGTTACTCTGTTATCACAGGTGGTCAGTGAGGACAAATTTCTATATGATTACTTTGCCTATACCTTCATAAAATCTTAATCTGATCTACTCTGTGTTTTAAATTTTTGCTCCACAGGATCGAAGAAGAGTTGGGCGATCAAGCTCGATTTGCCGGCCACAACTTCAGAAATCCCAGCGCGCTGTGAAGTGTCCTGTGGCTACAAAATCCACACATCAAACACCACCAGACTATATGCACTGACTAAGACAGATATAGTACAGATACAATAACAGACAGAAAAAAACCTATCAAACCATCTAACAGACACCCAAGATTTTATTGTGCACTTAAACACCCACTGACAGAAAGCCATGCACTGAACAAAAGGAACAACATGCACCTCAACTGACTATCCATAAACAACTGAGCTAATAATTTGCATGGCTTAACCAATACAGACACATTTAAACACAAGACACATTTGACAGTTATAGACAGATGTTATAGGTGCAGAATGTGGGACGGACGGACACTAACAAAATGACTGGAGTTGATTTAGAGCAATGGAGTAAAAGGGAACTACTGTACTGTATTAATAAGTATAGAATAAAATAAAATATATAATATATAATTCATCTTATTGCAAGAATTTAAAAGAAATTAATAACATTTGTTCTAATAATACTATGATTCATCAGACTTTAAAGATTAATTAATTTCTTTATACCTAAAGTATGAATGACCTTGTCTAAAGCAATTCTAAAAAAATATATGAAGACCTAACAAATATGAATTTTGACACAAGCTGTCCATGCATGAGGAATTTATCAAGGAAGAAAAGATCATGAATTTAAAAAAAATCTTTTATTTTATAAAAAAAAAAAAATTTAGATTGCACGTTTCTGTAAGAGCAATGGACCATCGGCTTAAATACACGAACACAATCACACAAACACACAGATATGCACACAATATCACTCTTTCACACACACTATCACACACAAATCTCTCAAATCTTTCTCTCTCTTTCACACACTATCACACACACGCTCACATTTGTGTGAAAGTCTAAACCCTTCACTCCTCTACACTTTACTCCTTTCAGCTCTTTCCCCTCTGTCCTCTTTAACTTTCTTCCTTTCTTGTTGTTTTCTTATCAAGCCAAAAACCTCTGTCTCCCTCAGCATTATAATTATTGCAGACTTTGTCCATGCTTGAATGTCTCCTCTGTTTCTGTTTATATGTGGTGTCACTGTGGTAAAAGTGAAAAGAGAAAGGGAAAATAAACAACATGCTTTGCCCTTAAAATAATGTCATGGAATAAAATGCAATTTACTTCCACCATGTGTTTGTTTGGTGCTGGAAAACATGAGATTGATATTTTGGGTGAGTGTGGGTGGATAAGAGAGAGAGAGTGGCACATTTTTTTGAAAATCTATACAAATATTTTTTTGCAAACATTTCTTTAAAAAGACACACACACACTTGGTAACTGGTTAGGTGATACTTCAAATAGGCATACCGGAATCTAAAGAACACAGCACTTTTCTTCTCACCACAGCTGCCCAGAGTGTTTAAATAAATTTGTGTAACCTTCCTTGCAGCCTTGGAACAAAACTCTGTGACCTTTGTTATTGAACAGACAGCAACATCAACAAAAATGTCTCTCACTCACTTTTTTAAACATAATGTTGTGATCCTCTAATACTCGAATTAGCCTGTCTGATGCTAACAGCTATTAGATGATTCCATGGTGTTTGATATGAACATACACTGTAGCTCTTGATCTATTTTTGCATTGTACTGTTGCAACACGATTGGCTGATTAGACAATGTCAGGGATGTCCAGGTGTTCCTTTTAAAATAGATGCATAGTGCAAATTTATTACGACAAGAATAAAAAAAATGGATCACAGATGGCCTTAAGTAATATATTCCTAAAAAGTACACATTTTGGTTATGAGTAAAATGCACCAATTATTATGATGAAAACTTTACAACAACTTCCTAAGTTGTTTTACATTTACATTTACAGCATTAGCAGATGCTGTTCTCATTGTTTTCCTCTTCGACTTTTCTAAACTGCAGTTCAAATGTTGTTAAATGTGGGGGGGTGCTGCTTCTAGAGGATGAGGTCCAAAACTGCAGAATGTCTCTAGAAGAACTGTGACATATTCTGCAGCATGCTTTAAAAACTTGCCTGCCTTTTCCCACTTGTATAACTGTACCTGATACATTTTAAGTGTTGCACATTACACCTTTTGAAGAATTTATGCTTTTGAGAGGAAAAAGAATGTGGTGGCTGACTGTAGTTCAGGATATATTGAATGGACAGAGATTCTGTCTTTTCTTACCATCATAGATACCCTGATGGACAGAACAGCTGCTTCCACATCACAGCAGAATAACTGTAATTACATTCTTCTATCTGGAAAAAAACAAGTGTCCGTTGTAAAAATCAGGCCCTACACTGGAAAATGGAACAAACAAATGCCTTCTGAGGTTTATTTATTAGCTCTCACAGCTTAGAGATCCATGTAAATTTTAGCTTGTACCATGAAATAAGCAATTATGTCAAACGTTGTAGATTTGTGTTTTGATCTGGAATTTTTACTGCATTGTTTTTGACCTTGTGGTAAACAAACGTTGCCCTTGGTGTGATTTCCATAAAGGAGAAGTGGTAGGAACACACTTTTAGAAGGTTTGTCAGGATAATTAAATTTAAAGAAATCCATATTAGTATATGTACACAAGATGCCATGTTTAAAAACGATGCCATACATGGCAGATCTTAAAATTAATCACATTAAACTCGTTTAAAATTATTCATTATCAATAAAGTGATTGAATCCAAATGAATAAAACATAGTTTGGGTTGTTTATATGAATGCTACATTTACAGTATGACATCACTGCCACCGATAGGGCATATAACTGTTTTATTGCATTTAACTACCCATTTTTTTCTGGTTAAAATCTTTGTACAAATGCACATAGTGTACCTAAGCACAATACAGGCTGGTTATATCTCATGTCTAAACTTATCAGTAATAAAAGACAGCTTACTGTTGTTAAAAATGTAATTTTTAAATTGAAAAATTCCCAACTGGCGTACATTTTTAGAAAAGCAGAATAACATACAATAACGGGCAGTAATGACAGCACTTGAGTGCGAGAAGATGGCAAGAAGTGATAAATAAATGTTTTCAGGCAGGGCCACTGGCTCTTTTGTCACAGTATCCCCTCAGCTGCCACTGAAGCCCACAGACAATCCTGTTTAAGCCATCCGCAATGCTGTGTTATTTAAAAAATAAATTACTTTTATAGATTGCTTAAGACTGCATAACAAGTGGACTGCAGATCTGCACATCTCCACATCGCTGGAATCAGATACTTTCTAAACTTCTTAAGAGCTGTTTTCTGATGACTACCATTTTTCTTGTGTTTATTATAAAACCTTTTTTTAACCCCAAGCAAAGAAAAAAACCTCTATTTTAACAGAGCCTTTACACATGACAGCCTATTATGTGTGAAGTTTTGTAGAACTTGCCTGCACTCTTCGGCTTTGTGCACAAGAGCTGTGACATCTGCATGTAAAGTAAATAAACCTAAATGATTTAACTGACTAACCTGAACAAAGCCTTGGTTTATCAACAATTTGTCTCAACAATATACCCCCACTAGAAAGGTTTAAAACAGCATCAGAAGTTTACTTTAGATTAAAAGCACATGGGTCCCTATTCAGCATCTTATACCTTATGTACTTAAAAATTGTTTTAAAATAAATGACAGGTAATTTTCTTCTTCCATCTACATTAGTAAATTACCTTGTACGTTTTACAGTGTAAAATGAGCATATACATGAGTTAAATGCAAGTTAAATATGTTTCATTAATCAAATGTGTTTCTCCTTTAAAAATATTGGTAGAACAAAGAAAAATATGTTGTTTTTGTTTTACACTAAATAGATTTGAGTTTCGAATCAAAAAGTTATTATAAAACGATAGATCAGAATGTTAGCTTCTTTCAGTTGTTTGTTAATCAGTTGGGTCTGGTTAACAGATTTAACAACTATTTTTTTCCTGATGTGAGTGTTTTGCAGTAAAGCATTTTTTTCGTAAATCGCCAGACAAAATACTTCTTTATACAATTTAATTTTGCCCCCATTATATCATTTTAAAAGACTTGCAAGCCCAAGCCATGACACTACCTCCACAGTGCTCGAGAAATAAGCTTCTATGTTTTGAATCATATGCACATTCATTTCATTTCACACGTTGTCCTTTCCATCATTTAGTGGTGGTTAATTTTGGTTCCAGAACAGTTGTAGATTTTGTCTATGTTTTTTAATCCAAATATTAATTCTTAATTCTAATGAATGGATTGTCTCTTGTGGTATTTTAACTCCTCCGAACTCTAATTTACTTTTCACATGTGAAACCCACTGCTTACACTGAGGTTAGACTTCATAATAAACACTTATGAAGACACAGGTTATATAAGGTTTATCTCCCAAGCAGTCAATGTTATGTGGTTCTGTTATGCTGAAAAAGGTAGACAAGCATTAAAATGAAAACTGTTCAGGTAAACTGAACACGCAGTACTTCATTGTGTGAGGAAAAAATGTATGTGGCTTTGTTTTTACATATATACAATCATATAATGATTGTAGGAGGTTCAGTAGGAGCTCTCATTTGATTCATGAAGCGTATCAACAAGATTCTTTTTACTTCTACTGAGCCTTCTACTGAAAGAAGGCTAGAAAGAAAAAACAAGGTATGGCAAACTGAGGTGGTAGAGGTCATTTGGTTAATTTAGCCATCAGATTTACCTCTGTCTATCTCTCACTCACAGGATCAAGGAATGGAACAACACACCCGATTTTCACTGATTCCCATCAGCCACCTGGGCCTTAAAACCCTCTGCTTAGCCTACATATTTACCTTTTTACTTTTCACCTGAATTATTAATAAAAGAGCACTATATTCCATCTATATTCAGTAATGCACAAGTTACACACGGTAATGCACAAGTTCCTAATAACACAATTTAAACACATAATTTTATAAAATACTACTAATGCCATAATAAAAATTGTTTTGCCATACATTTCCTCAGCAAGCGTTCTGTATATTATATTGCACAATGTGTGCTTGTATTATAATGTGCAGGTACATTGTAAATACTTTGAATAATAAAGCCTACAGCAGGGGGCACTAATTCTATCAACAAATCCACTCAGCTATGGACTAGGCTAGAGATACCCATATTAGACAAAATATTTAGCCCTCTTGTTACATTTTTAATCTTTTTTTAAATATTTTAACAAGTAATGTTTAACAGAGCAAGGAATTTTTCACAGTATTTTCTATTATATTTCTCTACCACAGAAAATCTGATTTTTTTAGTTTGACTGTAATAAAATAATTATTAAAAAAATAGGAAAACATTTAATGTCAATATTATTAGCCCCCTTAAGAAATAATTTGCTGATTGTTTACATAACTGTTTTCAATGACATGCCTAATTAACCTACCTTGCCTAAGTTAAAGAATTGAACTAGTTAAGCATATATATTACACTTCAAGCTGAGGATTGGTATGTTGCAAAACAATTGATCAAATAATATGTAATGTCACCTTAGCAAAGACAAAAAAAAATAGTTTAGACAGAAAAAGTCTTGTTAATTCAAAGGACAAGAAGGATATACATGTTAAGTTAAGCATTTTTAAGTGTCAAGATCTGTCGTGATTAGTATTAAACTATGCAAGGTATGTGTACAGAGCCAATGAAATGCATTTTTCGCATATCCCATCTTAGTAAATTGGGTCAGAGCGCAGGGTCAGCTATGATACAACGCCCCTGGAGCAGGAAGAGTTAAGTGTCTTGCTCAAGCTCAAAGACCTAACAGTAGTTGGCTTGCCGGTGGTGGGGCTTGAACCCAGGTGTTTCTGGTCTTCAGCAACTCAGCGCCTTAACCATTTGAGCCGCCTATTAGCAAAAATGATGAAAGAGACCCACACAGTGGAGAACAAAACTGGCAGAGGAAGTAGAACATTCAAAAACTAGTGAGAGAGGTTTCTATGGACCCAAGAACAACTTTCAAGACACTAGTAAATATATGCAATATATGCAATATATGCATGTATGCTGTGCAATATTATAGGTGTGCAAGCAAGAGTCCTTTATCGGTAGTGTTAAACAAAAAAGACAAGCTTGTGTTCAAAGTGTTGTGGTTGTGCCTAAATAGGCTGAGTGAAAAAGCTCTTTCTCATTCTCTCTGTATTCGTTTTATGGCGTTTTATGATCTTCCTGGCTCGGTTAAGCACTGTTTACTTGTTTTTATGCAATGCACTGACAGCTAGATATGTATATGCCATTGAACTAAAAAAATTATGGCCCCCGGAAGTGTAGATGCATTTTTGAGCTCGGAAAATGTTTGTCAGAAAGCAGTATTTGGTGTTAAAAAGTGTAAAACTCGAATTTTTAAATAAAAATTGTATAACTTTTCAATTATATTATGTACTGTACACATTAATTACATTAATTTCTGTTTGACAATTTGTAGATGCAGTCACAGATTAGTGAACCTCTGCTTATTTCTGTCCCTATCGAAAGACTCAGACTCTCTAAAAGCTCTTTTCCACCTTTTTCTTGCCTCTGTTTCAATTTGTTTAAGTTGTGCTGCTGCCTTTATTTTTTCTTAAAATTGTACATTTTCTGAGTTCGAACATTTGATATGTTTTTTGTATGTTTTACTGTGAATAAAATATGGGTTTATGAGATTTGTAAATCATTGCATTCTGTTTTGTGTAGACTTTGCACAGCATCCAAAAGTTTTTGAAATTGGGATTGTAGACAGGGACAGTCCACTTGGGAAACCCCAACAAATATAGCCTCTGCTATAAAGACGTGTCAGTTTAGGGCTGGAGAACATGTCTCTGTCATATCTTGTATTTATAGAACACACACACACACACACACACACACACACACACATTTTACACGTTATGATGTCACTTACGTTAATCTCTGGTGTACGAAAAGGAAGATGGGTTGTCCCTCTCACCTGTAGCTGTCTATCACCGTGTTTGCCTGAAGAACCTGATTGGCTGATTCCTTCTGACGTCACGGGACACCATGCAGCTGTAGTCGGAACGCAGATAGGAATTTGAAGTTTCCAACTTTGGATACACAAACGGATCAAATCATTGAAATAAAAACGAAGGTGAGAAGAGCGGCTGTGACTCAGCAGTTTGAAGAATAAGGTACCATCATTTAAAAGCTGGAATTAGCTACAGTTCTCACACGGGGCCGTGTAGAAGCCTTCATTTTGTGAGTCGTGTCTGTATAGGGTTGAGACGTTGGCGTACATTCGCATATCTGAAAAAATAACGCGTTTCTTTATGTTGTTTGGTTTCGGATATGAACACTTTTGTAGACATTTCACATATTTATCTTAATTTCCATTTTACCAGTGCCATGACTTTTGTATGGATTCACTGGTTGTGTTTAGCTAAATCATTGCATTGGGTTTACGTAAGTGTCGGGGTATAAAGACGCTCAATAACGTTAAGGACGGCCGGGTTAAATGTTAGAGAAGAACCAAGTGATCTTCGAAAATTGATAAAAACCGATGTAAATAAACAGTGTCATAAAACTTGTTTGGTTTCATTTGGTATGGTCGTCAAATACACCGCTTGTTGTTGGTGTTTATCTGCAATTTCGTTCTTTACGTTTTACAGATAAAACCGCGTTAATGTTTTAATGTTGCCGTTATGACAACCTGTGTATGTTCGCACTTAACGTCACAGTTAAAACAGTACTCTCTATATCGTATGATTATAGGATTTGTGAATGAAATTCGGGCGTACTACATCTGCCAGGTTGAAATTGTCACGTGACATACGTCGGAGGTGCGGCGCGTGTCTAAGGTTGGATATTTTGTATTTGGATAATGTTAAAGAAGTGTGATTTACCCGGAAAGAACAAAGTTTTTCTCCTAAAGTACTTAAAGCTCTAAAAAGTGCTGCGTCGCCGAGTTCCGCCATTTTCGGATAGAACTAATGGCCTCTCCTGCGGGTTTATGGGATAGGATAGTCTCAGCCTACATGCGGCACACGTAGCTGTCACACTTCAGGAGACTTTGATTAAGATCGATTAAATGCTCCATTCTTAAAAGTACGCGAGATTCACGGTATATACTGTTTAAAGGTTTGGGGCGTTTTGTTTGAGGCACTTAGTAAATACACGTGGCATGGCACAAAATAAAACTTCATTGGTTGCTGTACTTGTCAGTCATAGGTCTTTATGGGTGGGCCTTAGCCATTCAAAGCAGTCAAGGATCCCAGACAGTCTGCTATCAGTCTGAAGGTCTGGTTACGTAAATGGGGTAGTGTCTCTTCTTTTGGTCAGAGGAGAACTGCTGCCCCATCCTGCCCAGATATAAGTTAAACTGAAATGAGTGTTATAGTATAGCCTTGACACGATCACTATTGGTAAAAAAAACACTATATAATGAAGGTGACTTGACTTGACCAGTGTCCATGGTATACACATTTCGGACATACTGAGGAACATACATTTCGGACATACATTTAATTATGTCCGTATCTTTAGTATGTAAAAAACATATTTGAAAAGTTGATGATCTACTTCTGCCCACGGGAGAGATGACGGCAAAAAGCTTTTTATTAGCTGAAAAATTGTTCCTAGTGGTTAAATCACACTCGATTAACATCATCCAAGTAAACATTATCCAAATTTGAATATGCGCTGTTATGTTGACTTTTTCTTCAAGTGACAATATTAACCTCTTAATTTCATTCATAGTAGGCATAACCATACAGTATAGAACATACTTTTTTAACAGTCTGGATATATGTACTCAAATGTACCTGCCTAAGTAGTATGCAATTTCGCATACGCAGTCTTTGTAGTTTTCTCCAGTGCAAATTCGGTTAATAGGAGTTAGAGCTTTCACTTAAATTTGGAGCTTAACTCCAGTGAATAATGAGAAATATCTTAACCAACATATTTTACAGGTGCTGAGAGCCACACTGAAGTGATGTCCGATAACAGCACTGGCAGCAGCAGCAGCTCATCCAGTAACAGCTGGACTCTCCTCTCTCCTGAGGTGAAGAGGGACACACAATGCACATGTTTATTCATACAAAAAGATACTTCATAAAAGATTTCTGTACATTTGGTTATGAATTCTCTTCGAATTCTATTTGATATAAAGTCCACTCGCTCAAAGGAACATTGACCTATACTCACCTTATGTTATATTTAATAAATTGTTGCTTATTGCAGTTATTCAATTTGATCCCTATTATTGAACAGGTCAGATCATTTAAATGATCTTTTATTAGGAGCTTTTATAGATGTTATAAATGTGTATCATATAATAAATATAGTAAATGATTATAAAGTATGTTTATAAAGTAAGTTTATAAAGTATGTTCATTATTACACTGTTGTTACGCTGTTATAATATAAAAGTACAACATAAATACAATTATATTAATAATGGAAGTAGCGCTGCAATAAACAATTATTTTAATAGGCGGTTAATCAACAATTAATTGATTATGAATGAAAAATGATCCTGCATTTATTTCACCAATAAATCTGTAGGCTTCGATCAATTATTCAGCTTTTGCAACAAATTTAAATATTCAATTATACGTTAGGTAAGTGTCGCAATTTTCAAATATTAGATTAGGTGATTTAATTATAGAATATCAAATTGGTTGTGCGATTATTGTCTATAAAAATCCCTATGTTTTCGGAACTGTGGTGACTCATTTATGTAACCAGAGGTTAGCGCTGCCAATTAGATCTCTAAAAACTATGTAGGAGTTTCTAAAGACTTCTTGGCATGTCAAGCTAATCTGACCTTTTCATTTGGTCTTTTATTAACAGTCTTTATAGTTTACGCAGAATGAAATATTGAGTCTGCTAAATGCTGTAAATGTAAATACTTAAACCAGTTGGCCTGATAACAACATTCATGACATGATTAAAATTACAGAATCCCACATTTTCCCACTCCTTTTTTGTATCCTGAAGGTTTCTGTCTACTTGGTTTATCATAGTATGTGTTTGTTAAATGGCTTGTTTTGGAAATAATGTAGAAAATGAGCTTAAGAGAGTGACTTCCACACTGTTTTTAACCCTGATTGTTGCATCCTGAGAGACTGAGGTTTTACTTGTTTCAGGAAGCTGCCATTGACACTGCTGGGCCGGTGGATGATGGAACTGAGAGTACCGGTGATGCACCAAGCCTTTCAGAGGAAGTTGCAGGTTACTTAGTCACTCCTGTGCCTGCATTTCATCTTATTAGACACTGATGAACTTACCAAAAGTTTTAAAATAAACAGTGTTTATGTTAATTTAGTGTCCAAATTTTACATTTCTGTTTCTAACAGGAATCTCTTTTGCTGTAAAGCCAAGTGAGGGTGAAGCTGCACTGGAGACTATACTGTCGGAAGAGGGCCACCAGGTTCTTATTTGCACACCAAATTCAGTCTATTGTCCATGAACCTTTTTCTAAAAGCTTATAGTTAGGGGTCGACCAATATTGTTATTCAAGGGTTATGTAGATACCGATTATTCCAGATCAACTAATCCAATAACTGATATTTTAAACCAATATATAAATGTCTGATGTAAAAATAAAATTAAATGTCAAAATTAACTTTTAATAATGATAAACAAATATTAATAATAATAATAATAATAACACAAGAATTGCAGGGAGCACCCAACAGCATTCTTGTTGTAAACAACAACAAGCAACAAATGACCATATAATGGAAAATAAATGTAATAGCGCCCTGATGTTTTTTAAAACAGTAGGAAAGAATTAGTAGTCCCAATCCAGAAGTAGACATTTTTCTGAAGACATGCTCATTAATAATCACAAAAATACCTTTCATCGGTGCCAATAATCAGCCAGGCCAATAATAGGTCGAATTCGATTTGTAGTTGTTCCTCATTTACATATGGTTTTAAATATTAATTCTTATTTTGTTTATATTATCATAATTCCAACCAAAGAAAAAAATGGTAAAGGCACATGTAGCATGACCATCTTATCGGTACACAACAGCATTGGATACATTTTAAGCAATACCCAGAACACATAATTGCTTAAGACAAAAAGGCTGCATCTGGTCATTTCTAAAAGTAGTAAATATTTTTAAAATATATTTATCTTTTAAATTGTATTTACATATGACAAATAAGAGATATGAAAGAAAAAAAAAATTATTTACAGGTTTGCCAGGAGACATCCCCAGAGATTTTTGAAGAGGGAGTTGGTGCTGAGGCTGATCCTGAAATTTGTGCACCGGTCATCCATGCTACTATCACAACCTCTTCATCAGACAGTGATCTGCTTGAAGCAGTTCCCTTTAGCTTAGCTACTGAGTCATCCCACTTTCTTTTACAGGAACCATTTATTGAAACATCATATGAAGAATCTTTGTCTGATGTACAGCCTGGTTCTGATTTCTCATTCAAACAGTGTTTTCTTCCTGAAACTGAAGCAATACCTGTTTGTGTGGATAAAATTGGCCCTTCCTTAGAACTGGTAGCTGAAATGAGCTCTTCCTCAGAACCAATAGCTGAAGTTGGCCCTTCCCCAGAACCAATAGCCGAAGTTGGCCCTTCCTTAGAACCAATAGCTGAACTTGGCCCTTCCTCAGAACCAATAGCTAAAGTTGGTCCTTCCTCAGAACCAATAGCTGAAATTGGCCCTTCCTCAGAACCAATAGCTGAAATTGGCACTTCCTCAGACCCAACAGCTGAAACTGACTCTTACTCAGAACCTACAGCTAAAATCACTTTCTTTCCTGATCTCCCTGAGTCTTCTTTCCCTGCTGTTGCTGCAGATGTAAGCCTTGCCTCAGACACCTCTGCCATCCCTGTGTTAGATATCTTCCCTGGCATGAGCTCCCAACCTCCTAGTCTATCTTCAGAAATGAATGTCAATTTTGCAGCTGAGAGCCCCTACCCAGATACCCCTGCTTCCTCTCTCTTAAAAGACAAAGAGCTTTTAACTGACAGAGGGAAACAGACATCCATACATGTTGCAAGGGAGGCAGGTAAAGTGTTTATGCCAGTCTTTCTCCTGTGCCTTAATTTATCCCATTTTCTTTTTTACCCCATTTTCTCTTAATTGCTTCTGTTTCGTTTAGAATCGTTTGGCACAGATGTGCCAATTGAGCACCACGGAGCAGATAGTGGGCTGAGACAGAGACGTGTACACTATCCTGAGGACCTGGGACAGCCCTCGGATGAAGAAGATGAGCAGGAAACTGAGTTCAGGATACCAGAGAGGAAGGAAGAGAAATCTGGCTTATCGATGAGCCATGTGATCATAGGAGCTCTGGCACTGCTGTGTCTAAGCTCCTTTTATTTATTTGGTGAGTTATGTAGTTATGTCATGTATATTTTATGAAATAAAAACAAATATACCAGTTAAAACCTTCTCCAGGTTTCATTATTTAGGAAATAACATGAAACTCCTTCTGTGTTGTGTTGTGTTTTGTTGTATTATGTAACGAATGACAGGAATCACATTAAACCAAGCAGGTGGTAGGTACAGCTAGATGGCAGTATAAGCTTGTGCACTGTGTACAGGTGGCGGTTTTCCTTTTTTTTGTGCTGATCCAGGATCATTCTGCCAGTCATAGTATTTTCCATGGCTTCAACTGAAAAAGTATGAAGGTGGAACTGGTTCATAGACAGAGGGACGTGTCTACCAAAACCTGTACACAATTGGCACATTATGTTTTTCCTAACGCTTAGGTTTTTGAGACTGCATTATAACTATGTAGTGTAACTGTTTAGCTGATTTACATCACATTATATACAGTTGTATGTTGTGACTGCATTGTTTTTGTATAGTAGCTTTGCTAAGAGCATGATGAGAACAATTTTTCGTATGCACTGACAATTGTGTTGTCATGTAGCGATAGTGGAATCAATGGACTTTTGCGGTACTTACATTCATACATTCTTTTGCATCTTGCTTCTGTTTAATTTCTTTGTTCTTATCCTAACTTCTTATCTTCCCCTCTCTCCATTTCTCGCTTTCTCTGTCTCTCACTCTGTCTCTGTCTCTCTCTCACCCTCTCTCTCTCTTGCTGTCTCTCAACCAGATGACTTTGATGGCTCAGAGTTAAGTGACCAGGTTAAATCTTTTCTACATCCTTCAACCGTTCTACCTTCCTTTGTTTGTCACATTAGCAAGACTACACCAGAATTTTTATTATTGGCTGTTTGTGTGGAAAATTCGTATTTTGCTGGTTTATCTAATCAGTCTGCCAATCTGTTCCACCCTAGGAACTTCTTGAAAAACTCGTTGAAGAAAACAAGCAGATTTCCATGCTGGAGGCCCAGATACAGGTTGGAATAACAGTTGTTGTGTTACAGTTTATTTTGATCTGTGTTTTTTTAATGTAATATTTGTTTTACACCATGGTATTTTTATACGTATATGTTTTACACTAATAAACTATATACAATCAACTTTTAGACCCAAAAAGAGGAACTGGACAGGGCATTGAGAGCAGCAGCGGATAGAGGAATTACTGACGAACAACATTCTAGGATGAAAGAAGAGTTGTCTGCATTGCCAAGCCTGAAAGAAGAATTAGAGGCACTTAAAGCTAGGGTTTCTGAGCTCACACAACTCACAGGTACACCACAATTCTTTTTAATTTTTTTTTAAAATTTTGTTTCTTTTTGACTTGTTTGATGTAAAAGTCCACAAATTAAAGATCTGCATTATGTAAACATCTGTTTAAAGCATGCAACAGTGATTTTTTTTCTGTTGTATGGTTACAAAAACCTGTGGTATAGCACACATGGTCCACTGTCTGTCATGAGATCAAGGTAAGACTGGGGAGATTGTGTTCACATAAGTTTTATTTTGGGGATTTTTCTATTTTCTTCCCCCTTAAAGCAAAATAATTTGGTGTAGGTATGATTGTTATAGTTAAACAGATTTTAAACAAAAATCTTATCTGGATCTAATTCAGCATTTAAAGTGGTTCTCTACATCCACAGGCATCAATTTGTATAGGACAGGGAATAAAAAGGTATTATGTAGACTAGGGCGAGCAAGCAAACACTAAAACTATAGTAAATCAGTTGGTTTCTATGTAAGACAAATACTCTCATGACATTGATTATCTCATTACAGTGGCATCTGTCAAGGGATGGGATATATTACACAGGAGTCAGAGCTACCAGTTGGTGGTGCTATAACTTAGACTCCTAATGGTCACATTTATCCGATCTATCCAGCATCATACATTGAACATCTGGTGAAGTTTGATCAAAATCAGACATAGTGTGCAGAGACATTAGACATTTCCTGTTTCCCATTTCTCACCATAATTCTTCGCATAAACACAGCCAAACCAAATCAAAAATCCATTCCCAGTATCTTTATATAATGTTGACTTAGTTTAGTGGCATTCGGTTGATAATCCTAGAAGGAGTATTGGAAATTCCACAGCACAAACCCTTGAGAAGCTCATTTCCTGTTGGGTGAAACGTTGACTGTTAGCACGAACGCTGTTCAGCCTAATGAGATTTATATGTGTATATGAATCTGGGTGTGTTACAGAAAAAAATCTGGGTGTGTTACCCACACCCCCCACTCCAGGTGGAACTTGGCCCAGCCCCAAAACCTTAAAAGTAATAATAATAATCCTTAGGTTGTTAAATTGTAGTCAGTTGTACTATATACAATATATTGTTGCAGCATCACCATCGCAATATTTCCACCTGCAACATCAACATCAGGATTGCAGGATGTGCAGTGAACCACAGTTTTAAAAAAAAAAGGGATTTGTGGATTAATTGTTTAACAACAGAGTGAAAATAAACATTTGCACATCATTTATTCATTAAGGTCTGTTACCTGTAAACAAACAAGCAATGTCATTATTAGAACATGCGGATTAAAATTTTACATATCTTGTCCCCTCTTTTAGGTGGGGAACTTTCAGACCTCTTTCCTGGTTTTGTAAAAGAAGGTCCCAGTCAAGCAGTGCCTGATACACAGTGGGGAAGAAAAGATGAGCTCAAGAGACAAAAGATTCTCTTGGAACAGAGTAAAACACGGTTGGAAGGAATAAAAAAACAGAACTGGCCCAAAAAATGTTTACCAGAAAGACTGGTTGAGATGCAGAAGAGGTTATTAGAACACGTGGACCGCGTGGGTAAGAAAGATGAATGGAGGAAAAAGCACAAAGAAAGAGAAAATAGGAAAAATGGGAGGGGTGACGGTGTCCAAAAGCATAAAGACCTTGCGAAGAAGTTCCACGACCAGTGGGAGCAAAGGAAGGCTGAGAGGAAGCTGGAAAGAGAGAAGAGGAAGCAGGAGAGGTCTTGGCAGGCCAGACCTGGCCACAAGCAAAAACATGATCACACAGTGCCCCAGCACCACGAATCTAAAGACTTCTGGAAAATTCAAGAGAAGAATCTTAGAAGAAACCAGAATCCTCCTAAACACTGCCACGATGTGTCAGGCTGTGCTGAGGCAGAAGGCCTTGTTCATGTTAAGCTCTCTGAGCTTCAGGGGCTCCTGGATAACTACCTTAACAAGTTGCAAGGGCTTAGTGTGGATAATAAGGAAGCTTTTCATCATCTGGTTGCCCACTTTTTTCATGATGGAGTTTTCAGCCATGACAAAATGGTTTTCAGTGAGTTTGTGAAAGATGTCGCTGACATCTTAGAGGACTTAGCAGATGTTCTGGTAGATGATGATATCCTAGAGGAGGAAATGGAGGAATTTGAGAGGGAGGCGTTGTGGCATTTTGGTAAAAAGAATCATAATGAGTAGGACAGTAAAGGAACAAGATGTCGTAAAAAATATTTAAATATTTATTTTAAAATTTTAAGGAATTTGGTTGGACAAAATATCCCACAAACATGAGAGGTCTAAAAGTGTAAATCAGTTTACTCCAAAATTTTATGTCCTAACTGCAGGAGGCTTTACTTGTCTGTAAGAAGTGTGATCAATGCTATACAGTACCTTCAGGGGTCCCCAAACTATGGCCACCACATTTGGACCAGCCGTCTAAGCAATGCTCGCAATGCTAAGCAACATATTTAAAAAAAAAATTATTTGAAATATATGTTTGTGATAGCATATTCCCTTCTTTTAGGGGTGTCCAAAGCTGGTCCTGGAGGGCTGGTGTCCTGCAGAGTTTGGCTCCAACCCTAATCAAACACACCTGAACCACTTAATCAAGATTTTGCTAGGTACACTTAAAACTTACAGAGAGGTGTGTTGGGGCAAGTTGGAGCTAAACTCTGCCCTCTAAGACAGAGTTTGGACACCCCTGCCATGGTTATTAATTAACATAATCTAACTATTTGTTAGATCAACAGTGTTGGGAAGTAACTAGTTAGATGTAGTGGCATAACAATAACTGACAAAAAATGTGCAAATAAATTACAATTACTTATGAAAATCTTACTTATGTAAAATAGGGTTACTAAAATAAATATCTGAACCTAGGGTATGTTGATGAATATTAATTTGTTGTTGCATTGCCTGTTTTTCAATCTATTTATTTTGTTATAAAGTCTGGTTTTGTGGTGGTCGTGCTTTAAAATTAAATTCTTAAAATTTTAATTCAATTAATGAAAGATTTTTAAATTTTGACAATAAACCATGTTGAGGGCTACTGTAAGGTATAAATGTTTAAAAAAAATAATGTAGTTTTTAAAATATGTTAAAAACTTTAGAGTAATCAACAAGAGATCAAATATAATTAATTACTTTACATTTATAAAGTAATTTCAAAGTTACACTACTTATTACATTTTGAATAGGGTCATTCGTAATTTGTAGCCTATTACATTTCCAAAGTAACCTTCCCAACACTGGTGATGCAGCAGGTGCTGCTACAAGTCAGACAGCAAGAAATTCAAAGAAACAACTAAATAGGAAACAGAATGGAAAAAGGCTGGGAAACAGAAAAGTTTATTCAGCAAGCAGGAAAATTTCCCAAATTGAACAATTGATTCTTTTTTTTAACCTAACATAAAAAAATGTGCTGCTTGTCTCATCTGTCATTTTTCATCTTTTTTAATAGTTTTTCTATATCTCTTGAAAAGTAATGCTCATTTGTCTGTACAGTCATAGCAAAACAATAAACTAATCTAAATTTAGGAGGCAAAATATACACATTTAAACAACCAGGGACCCAATAAAGAAAGAAAAAATTATTTAACTAATTATGTATAAAAAAAAGTTTGTGGACCCCTTTCCTTGTCTATTTTGTAGTTTTGTAGTTACTTCAATGCTAAATTTTTGCATTAAGTAAAATTATCTTTAGGTTGGTCTCCATTGGCGACTACGGTAAGCTGCCCAGGAACACATGATAAGACACTGATGAAGGAATGTGTACGTGTGTATTGGTCCATTTGCTTTGGACAACCTCTTTGTAGCTGTTTACACTCTGTACCTGTTATCTCTGACTACTCAAGTGTCAAGCTGATTTCTGTCCTGTGTACACATGACCTTGTCAGCGAGATGTTTTGGAACCGTTTGAGCGTTGTTGTGAAGCTTTTTGTTTTTACTTTTGCATGCTAGCACTTTTAAACTGCTGAACTGATATGGAAGGCAGTGATGTGCTCTTTTCACACTTATCAATCTGAATCTGCACATGAGAACAATTTCGAGTTCTGTGCTCAGTCTCAATGGCATGTACATGCACACTGTCAGCGTTGTACACTAAGGTACAGAAGCAATTGTCTGAATATGGGTTTGACTATTTTATCTAATTAAGTAAAGCTAAACCCAAAATGTCTCTCAAATAAAGGAATCTGAATACTCTGAAAGTTAGTATAGTATTTATAATTGGAGCCTGGCTAGCGGAACAAAAAAAATATACTATATCAAATTTGTCCTGCAAATGGTTTTCCACATAAGTTGGACATTTTAAAGCCAATTTGTAAAAGATGGTTGGAATCAGACTATTTTAAGACATTAAAGTTTAGGACGAAGTTTTAGAATTTAATGTTATTTAAATGTTATTTTTTCATGAAATATCAAAACTATTTCATTAATAAATAATTATAGTCTCCTTGTGTTCTGTGTTAAAGCTGTGCATTAAAAGAGTCACCATGAAAGCAACTTGTGTGTTTTTATTTGCAATGAAAAGATCACTTGGGCAGATAAGAGCTGCTCCGTTTGTGGAATCTGCATTTTGTTTGGGGGAAAAACTAATTTTCCGCTGAGCTGTGCTTTATGGTAAAGGGAATAAAAGTGGAGGGGAAATAGAACTGAAACGTTACTTTGCTCTCTTCTGCTCCCTATTCACCATTTGACAGGTAACCAAACTATTATTTTTCTTTTTTTTACACTTTAACAGGACATAGTGACAATTGACTACTTAAAAACGACATGTTTTTACTTGTTTAAAAACATTATGCTGAGTGTATGTTGTTCACTCGGACTTTAACTTCGAACAAATTTAAATGGTTATTTGATCATGTTAAAATTGAACTGAAATCAATTGTTTTGCATTAGTTTGGTCAACTAATTGTAAGAGTTTTATTTTCCTCTCCTGTGTTACTATTTCTTTGCTGGTCTAGTTAAATCTCTAATTCGAGTTAGACATGGAATCTGCCATCAGTGTCCTTGTGGCCCAGTTCAAGTCTTTTGCTTCTAAAGATGGCAGCTCACACACTCTGAGCAGAGAGGAATTTCAGACCCTTTTGGCGTCTCAACTACCAAACCTTGTCAAGGTCAGATCCTCTATTTATATCCTAGTTCAATTTTATCAGTAAAAATAATTTATTTGTGACTCTTTTGTAACATAAAGCTTAATATGAATCAGTAACTTGTTTAGCTTTATTGGTGCTTCAATATAGAGAGCTTCTAGGAAAGTCAGGAACGCACAGGAGCAAATGATATAGTGCCTTATATTATATTATTGCTACAGATTTGCATTATTTTGTCTTGTTTCATAATTTTCCACAAATTCCAATTTTCTTTTTAAATACCCTCAGAATGCAAGTGATCCTGCTGTAATTGACCATCTGATGAGCTCCTTAGATGAGAACAATGACGGGGAACTGACATTTCAGGAATTCTGGCAGCTGATTGGCAAACTGGCAAGCACACACGGTGGCTTCAGCCAATAACATTACAGGCAAACAATTTGAAATATCTCACTGACACACATGCAAGCAATTGAGGATGATTGGAACCATAAGATCTTTCCATTTTCCACAAAAGAGTGTAAGTTAACCATTGACACAGGCAAGATATTTGAAAATGATGCTGTTGTCATAAGATTATCTTGGTTTTATTGACCTTATGGCTCTTGCAATAAAGGCTTACATTTATTTGGTATACACGGATCAGTCTTTTCTCTTTCTACCTCTGGGCAAATCAGTAAGTGCTATTATACAAGCAAAGCAACAAAGGTCAAGGACACAGACTGTTGCAAATAAATTGTCCTAAATCCACCTGCTTTTAACAGTGTGACGTTACACATTATTTCTACACGTTTCAACAGTTTAACGGTAAAGCAAGTTTGCTTGGTCATCTGTCTATTTACTTTTAACACACACACACAGTGAGAAAAAATATAGTAAATTATACATGGCTCTAAAAATGCAGAAAAACGTATTGGCACAGAATAGTTTTTAGTAAATATCAATCATTTGTTATTTTAAACACATTGATTTTTTTCCTTGTAAATATTTTGATGATGCAAACACAATGTAGCTCAATTTTTTCCTTTTTTTTAAATTAAGCTAACATTACTGCCTATCCTGCTTAAAAATTAACGTTTGATTTGAACTTGTAAAGGTATCAACCATTTTGTCATGTGCAGCTTATGTGCCCTAAGGCCTTGTTCGTGTGACCAAGCCTACTCAAACAAAATATGAGCTAGGTCTGGAACAAAGGAATGATTGTTGTTTACGTACACCGACACAGGCAGGTACGGTCACATAAGCAGGGTGGTGCCACCCCAGGCATGATAACACACACACACACACACCGGAAAAACTAATCCTTGTAGAAAATAGGATCAAGAGGTTTTTTTCACATTTCTTCTTATAGAATGTGCTGCTACTGCAGTAAAAGCAGACAACACAGGGCACACTGGAGGGTTTAGGGGTTAAATCAAATCCTAAGGCTGGAATTTAAACTCACAACCTTCTGATCCAGCATCTTAACTTCTAAACTTCAGCTTAACCTTTCTGTTGTCCTTGGGTTAAGTTTTGATCCATTTAAAGGTTTTATATTAAACATATGATTTAATATTATTTAATATTACCATTGCTTATTATTACTTTAGGGTAGCAGAGAATTGGGTGATAATTCAGAAGAGAAAAACAGTTAAATAAGGAGGACAAATGTTGCATGGTTGGCAGGCAGGCAAAACAAGGCTTAAACAGCTGAATTTAGGGGGACACCAGTAGAAAGGTTTGTCCTGAAATGGTAGAATTATCTCGACATCACAGGAGTCTGACCTGCTCCTTAATAGGAAACTGCTGGAAAATCAAGAGCTAGCCTACATTTTACTCTGTAACTGTGTGAAGCTCAGTAACACACACACACACACACACACACACACACGTTCTCTCTTCAGCACCTTTGGACTAAATCGCGCCCTTTTCTACGCAGTGTATTTTATATTTGTAGTGTCTCCTAGCCACAGCAACAATAAAGGAAATAAAAATGTCCTGTGTTTAGAATGTAAAGGGTTTTTTTCCCTCTCCTTTGAAACTATGCAAACATCCCCCCTCCACCCGTTGTCCAGATTTTCTCCAGTCTTTCACTCCTATGTGCACGCCCTCTGACTTGTCAACGAGGGAGGAAAAAAAGTTAAGGGAGAGGAGGAAAAAAGGCAAATCGCGGAAGAGATTGTCTCCAGCTCTTCTAGTTTGACAAGTTTTTTCCTCCTGGTTGCTAAAGAAGAGACTGGAAGAGAAGAAAAGAGGCGTAAAAACGCGGTTAATTTAGTCGTTTAAGTGCCGGAGTGTTTTGATGGTAAGTGTCCCTCTGTGGAGTTTTTCTGTCTGCGCTAATTTCCAGATTTGCGTGTGTGTGTACGTGCGTGTGTGTTTTTCCGAAGCGCTGTTTGATGGCGGGGTTTGAAACGCCACGTTTTCTATCCGCCCTTCGGTGCGGGACTATAACATGGGACAATCCTGGACCCAGTAGCGCGCCTAGTTTCTGTCTTTAAAAAAAAAATCACAGTTTATCTTGGTTAATGACTGTAATTTAATCCTGTGTCTGAGTGGAAACATTTTTTCCGTGTGATCTGCTTAGTTATGGAGTTTAATATGGCGACACACTGAAGAAAGAGAGAGAAAGAGAGTTTGCTCAGGAATTTGCTCGACATGCAACTTTTTTTTGGATCCCTTTTAATGATCAGAACTTTAATATGTTAAGTGATTAATTCTATCAAGTGTTATTCAATTGTTTAAGACATTTCTACTAATAGACTAGTACAAAAACGTAAAGCAAAGCAGTCTTAATGATTATTAGCCGCATTATGGTTATGATGATAATGATTTTTTTTTAATTAATTAAATTATTACTTTTTATTAGTTAATTATCACTGTTTTAGGACACTTTGATGTTATTCCGGCCCTCGGAGCGCACAGATGTTTTCTGCTGAAGTTTACTTTCCGTTTATCTCCTTCACTTTGCTCTCCAGAAAAGCCTTGTCTGGAGGAACATCCTGAAGGAAAACACACATGGGTTTCCAGTTAGAAAAGCAGGCCTAATGGATTTTAAATGCAAGAGAGGAACATCCTAGCAGGACACACAGCCTGACGTGTGTTTTTAGAACCACTTTTCTCACACCAAGTGTTGTCCAATTATCCATCTTGAACTTACAGTTTACATTACATTTACATTTCTGGCATTTGGCACATGTCCGTATCGAGAGCGATTTACATTTATCTCAGAAATTGAGGGTTAGGGCCCACCAGTGGCTGTTTGGTGGTGCTGGAAATTTAAACCATGATCTTTTGATCAGCAATCCAACACTGTAACCACTGAGCTTTCACTTCCCTACTGTTTAAACATGTATCTGAGATTAAATAAACCAGGTTCAACTAGTATCCCCCCTACACTGCCATGAGGTTCCTACAGACTTGAAGCCTACAAAGAAAAAAAACTAAAGATCACACAACACTTTATAATTATTAGGAACAAACCTGAACTGCTAAAAGTCTGCACAGTCATGTGCAGTTAACGTGTGAGGATCTGGGCTGTGATATCAGCCTTTTTTCATTGAGAATATTTGGAATTCCGCTTGCATGATTTACAAGGCACGTAAACTGGAGAACGCCGTCGTTTCTTTATGCACCGCTTCAGCTTGTTCCTGTGTGAATCTTTAATGGCATGGCGGCTTTATCGTCGTCCTTCAACTTGCACAGTGTATCGCGTTCTCGGAGGAAACGCAAATCTCCTTCAGTCTCTGTCATAGGGAAAGAAACCAGAGCCAGTGAGTCTAAACTATATATTTAATGATGTGCAGGGTGTGTGTGTGTGTGTGTGTGTGTTTGAGTTAATGCAAACTATGATGCCAATTACTAAGCTCTGAGTCAGAAGAAAGATTAAGATAAAGAAATTAGTGGTTAATTTGTAACCGCAGTGGAAATTACTGCTAACTGTTGGACGTCTGCAGCATTGTGATCATTTGCATACGATTGACCACGTGTGCGACTTAAATTATTTAACTTACCCCACTACTGAAGTAGCAGAGGTCATAACCTGTCTTTCTGAGTTGCTCAGACAGACAAGCTGGACCGAGCAGCTGGAGGTGTAGCTGTACCATGGCAGAGCAGGTCCATGTCTTATCTCAGGTAGCTGTTTCTGTGCAGCTCCAACATTTCCACAGCTGACTTCAGAAAACCAAACGCACAGTGGAGTCATTGCTGTTATGAGATCACAGTATATAAAGCTTTAAAAAAAACCAGTATGATCATGGATCTTTTGGAGGAATATATCGTAAACTGCATTACATTTTACACTTCTCTGTGAACTGTAGTGTTGAAAAACTATTGGAAGCTATTGGAAGTAGGTAAAATTACTTTGTAGGATTTAAATTTCAGATAGATAAACATCGAACAGCATCAGAACTGAATATCTTGGCTAACAAGCATAGTGACACTGTCAAAAAAAAAAGGTTGGGTTTCATAGCATGATCTTTAGGATGGTTTTCATTGCCTGTGTTGGATGCCAGAGTTTCACACGGTAGTGCCTTCAGTCCTCTGATAACCACACTATGAAACCAAATACTTTAATAAACTACTAGTGTGTGTTGTTCTCTTGCTGCTAATTAGTCTAAAAGCTGGTTTTCCTGATCGTTTTTTGTTTGTGTGTGTATTGCTTAAGGCTGCATGATACACATTTTTATAAAAAGTATGTGATATTTTCCGATTAAACTGACTCTTACCTGTATTTGGAATATGCGTGGAATTCTCATTACTAACAAATGAATGCGTTTTTTTTTTTTTACTCTTATTCCAAACGGCGTCTGTATCGCTTTCTGTTTCATCATTCGGAAGAATTTATGGAATGCATCTTGCCTGTCAAAAGTTCCTCAAGACTTGATTGCTTCATTTCCTTACTCACAGCTTGATGGTGAAAAGGAACAGTTTGTGTAAGCAATGGTATGTAGCAATGTGACTTGAAGACCAACTTCACAAGCGACTGACCAGGAAGTAGAGTATATGTAAACAGAGAACATGTTGAGTGCATCACAGCTGGCAAGCTGTAGAACAAGCAAAAATGGTTTGGGTTCAGGTAATCCCTCAGGTAACACAAAGCGGCTGTGCAGTCAGGCCTTCAGGAGATCAGATGACCTATCAAAGAGTCACTGAGGCGACTCCCTCTTCTCTTCTTTATCGGCATTCAACTGTCAGCCTCTAGATCTTTATACATACGCTTTTCTCGTTAAACCAGCTGCACTTTCTAATGTTTGTCACGTACCAAGCAGTCAGAGACCTTGGGAATATATACTGTTCATAAAACATATCTTGAGTCAGGGTAAAGGCTTAGGCATTATTAGACAAAGGGTTAGTCTGTGGTTATAAAAACGTTTAATCAATTAAACAGAAATTATTCGTGCATTTGGTTTACATTAGGTTATACATATTTAACTAAAAATACTACAAGGAAATCACTCCAACTTCTAAAAATGTCAACTTCACTACTTTATTTTTTTTTTTTGTAATGTATTTATTTACTTATATTTTTACATGTCATTGTATTATTCATTTGTAGCAGACAATTACAATTATAACTGACAACAACACTTACATCCTATACCGTTAAAATAATCCGCCAGGCAGTTGTACTTAACTGGGTGCCAATTGCAATGCTGCTGTTCCCTTTCGAGCTTCACTTGACATTAGAAAGCATCCGCTATGGGAAATTCCCCACCTTTACTTTCTTCTAAAGATTATTAGCTCACTCCATTACGGGACAGGCAAAGGTCCCCCATATCCTTTGTGGAGGACTGCCACCGACCGCCGCCTGAGTTACGGGACATCCTCTCTTTCGGCCATGATCGTGACATTATGTCTGTATCTGCGTCGGAGAGAGGTGATTGGGCGGAACCCTCAAACAAGAACCCCCAAACAACAAGGAGCCCCCGGACCTCCGTAAGGTGCTCTCAAGGGCTCTGTCTAAGGCGGCTCAGCAGCTAGAGCTCACCTGGAACCCCCCAGCTGGGCCAGCTAGGAGCAAGCTGGACTCCTGGTACCCGTCTTCCAGCCGTTGTCAGTCTGCCTCTTGGACATCAGTGTCTTTGGCACCCCTTCGCTACTGACATACTTAGCATGGCTGGATAGCGGGTCCCTGTCCTCCACTTTCACGGTGTACGTAGCAGTCGTTGCTGCTGTTTTTCCCTTATAGCTAGGCATAGATAAATTTGTCGGAGGGGCTTGGAGGCTTTACTTTGTCTACGCTCAGTAGGCCCTTGGGACCTGGAGTTGGTGCTGGAAGCTCTTTCCCAGCCTTCTTTTGAGCCTTTGGCATCTGTAGCAGATAAGGAGCTCTCACTCTCACTTTAACGACGACTAAATGCATGGGAGACATTCACATGTTTTTAGTAAATGGTGACTGTTTGTTTTTCGGGCTTGGCGAGTGCAGCGTTACGCTCTGACCACGGTTCGGTTACGTGCCCAAGTGATTGTCTACCCCCTTTAAGGCACAGTTTTCTCCGCATTGACAGAGCCTTCTTTAGCACGCGACCAATCGTCTTAGCTGTCTAAGGGTCTAAGCATTACATGCTTGACAGTATACTAGTAAATTTATTTTTATTGATAATTAGACCATAGCACTTAGCTTTTAACCAGTGAGTATTTCTCTTTTAGGGCAGTTCTATGGTCGATTTGTGCTATTTGTGTACTAATCCACAATGAATGTTTACTTAGAGACAGCAATAAGGCTAAAATTTCAGTGTGACGATCAGAGATTAAATGGTCTCAGTAAAATAGGCTGTCTGGATAAACTGCATATAATATGTATCTTACATATGTCTGCTTCTGACTTCTTGTATAACTGCTGGTATAATTCATAATAATTGATATCATTAATCTAACATTTTCTTTATGCTTGTGTCCAGGTAAGACCAAACATGGAAGCAGCGATCAAAACAGTTGTGTCAGTCTTTCTGAAGTCAGCAAAAGGCAAGGAGAGCCTTGGAGGAAAGGACTTCCAAAATCTAGTGAAGAACCAGCTGAAGAACATATTGACGGTTAGAAACTGTGGCTCTAATACTAAAATATCTTTCATTATCCAGACGCAAAATTCAACATTTCTGATGAAAACCGAGAATATGAGGTTTTTATTTACCAATTAGGTAGGGGAAGTTTTAGCGCCGTGGTTAAGGCCTAGTAATGGGAAGACTAGGCTATCATCCACTCAACCTTGTTATAAAACATTTAATACATTTTTTGATAAATAATTTTTTGAGCTTTTATTATAGTTAGAGATGGTAAATAAAGAAATTGCTGCCAAAGTAATGATCTTAACAATTTCATATATTCATTGTGAGCTTCTACAAAAAAATGTAGAAATCTGTTTATTTTGTTACAGAATACAGATAGCTCTGAGGCTATCAAAAATATGCGTCAAGGTCTTGATGCCAATCAAGACGGAAAAGTCAGCTTCCAGGAGTACATGACGCTGATTGGATACTTGGCACAGGAAGTTAGTCAGCAGCGCTGTGACAAGGAGGCCCAAGTGGCAAGTTCAGACCCAGAAATGAAGACGGAGGCCCCCAAAGCCTCCAAGCCTGAGCCCAAGCCTGAGCCTGAGCCTGAGAAAGAAGCAAATCCTGTGAAAGAGGACGAGCCAGCTAAAGAGCAGGATGAGGTGGTGGAAGTGGTGGAAGTGGTAGAAGAAGAAGAAAGTGTAAAAGAGGTGGTAGAGGTGGTAGAAGTAGCAGAGAGCACGTAGGCTCTTCAGACAATTTATAAAAACATCTCAAGATCTTATGCATCCTTGTTTTAATTTCAGTGAATTTATCCATATTTGACACTACAATTTGTACCACTAAATAACACATAAACCACTCAATTTTATTTGAAAGTTGTTTTGTTTGTCATCAATGCTTTTCAAACCAATCCTCAGATGTCTCCAGGGCTTCAGATAAGTTATCACTTGCTTTTTATCAACTCACATAACACAGTACCACTGTGGAGCGCCTAGTGAAGCCTAAGGACAGATCTGAGGATCGCTGGTCTGAATCGACATAACTAACAAAATGTAAATGTATATGTTTTGTATTTTATCCATTTAAAGATTTGTATTTACATTAACACTACATGACCTGAATCTTAATATGTCTTAAATGTGTTACACAGTACCTCTAACAATATGTTTACAAACTGATGCTTGTTCGATTGAATGATAACGGTACGCCCATAAACCATCAGCTCTCAGAGCTCCCACCAAGATCAGTTTTAAAAAAAATAGGATCCCATTTGGTCCTATTCACTTTGCCTTGCTTAGCATGTATGCTAACATAGTTTCAATGTTAATAAGTGCTGACTAAAGCAAGCTGTCAAAAAACAAGTTTTTATACCACTGCCAGTTTAAATAAGGACTTATTTGCATGCCAATAAAGGAAAGATTTTCATCTTGTGGTTTCTGTGCTTTTATCTCTGCATCTTTCGGGTCTGTCTAATTTCACCCTGCTATCATCAGCTTAAACTACAGTTCTCTTAATGTGCCAGATGCTCAGTATAACATGCACACTGTTTCTAACTCATACACCTCGCTTTATCTTCTACAAAACTGGTGAAAAAAGTAGTTAATGTGTTAAGAGTGATTAGCGAGACGGAGGTATAGGCCACTGACTCAAGATGGAACTATATCGCGTTTGGTAACATTCAAAAAAACGTAATGTAAGTTTACATTTGCAGATGCCTTTATCTAGAGCAACTTACATATATCTCTTCTACACAACTGAGCAATTGGGGGTTAAGGGCCTTGCTCAGGGGCCCAGCAGTATCAGGTTGGTAGTGCTGGAAATTGAACCCTGATCTTCCAATCAGCAGTCAACAGTCCACCTTAACCACTGCACTACACAGACTTAATCCCCACACACACACACTTAATTTAGTGGTTTTAAGTAAAATCAGTCAACTCATGTACTAGTTTGATAGCAAACAAAGTTAAAAAGTGCGGAGGGTCACAAACTAGATGTTGTATGAGTTCTATATCAAATGGGTGGGTGTGTTTTGGCTGCAATAGCGCAAACTTTTCTAACAGCTCCTATTTGGTACTAAGTCACTTTAAATGTTTTTATATTTGCTTCATTATTTGTTCAAATGGAGTCCAGTTCACATTATACGTCACTAATAAATGGAATACATACCAAGGGAAAAAAACAAATGGAAATAAAATTATGTGAGTTAGACGCTTTGAAACAACAGTTTGAACTAGGAATGAGTAAGGTTAATACCAGATGCTAACCCTCCTGCTAATTTAATTCCCTCTCCCTGTGCATTTTGCAACTTAAACAGTGTTCATGTCAAGGCAGCGCTGATCTTGCACAAAGTAACTCTGTCGGCTGTCTTAATTTTTACTAACCACAGTTTCGGCTGTTCTTCATCTGGGCTTTAATTTAGTATAATAATGCTAAAACATCAATGATTTAATGTATTTGTATGTATGTGTCTATGTATGTAGCATTACTGGTCAGTTATTGCAACTATACAGCGTTTACTTAATCATATATAAATATAAATATAAATATATATATATATATATATATATATATATATATATATAGTTATATATATATATATATATATATATATATATATATATATATATATATATAGTTAGTTAGTTAGACTTTTTATATACTTCTTTGTAATATCTGAGAAAGGAGAATAGCTGTTAAAAGTTAAAAGATCAGTGTATTTGACAAGGAAGTGCAAGGTTTATGCTTCAATAATGTTAGCAAACAATAAAAACAAATAAAATATATAATAAAAGTGTCTGCTTTTTTAACACCTAAACACAGGTGCACACCTAAACACAAAATACACATGCAAAAAAACCTTTCAACTGTGAAAAGTATAGCCATTAGTTGTTGAAATGTTGGTGTATGAAAGTAGTGTGTGCTATTAGCATGTAAATCTTGATCTGTGTTACTGATTTGTGTGTTTTCTTTTGGTGTGGCTGCCCACGTGACGTTGGGCTACATTAGGTTATCATTTTCAGTGTGGCGTCACTTTGGAAAGCGATACGGGACATTTCGCTGCTAAACACCTCAGGTTTATTATGCAGCCCCTGATGTGGATATTTGACAGTCAGTGTATAGAGCTCTTGCACCATGGCTAGCATGCATTAGCATATACTGTGGACGTATAGAATAGATTTAATTAGTCCTTCTTGCTTGTACCCTGAAGAAAAACGTATATTTAATAACAACAAATCTTAATGAACATGCACATACATGGTTGAACATGTTTCCTGTTTCAAGTGTTTACTTGCTTTATTATTTGAGAATTATTTTTTACTTCCTGTACCTATTGCCCATCCTGAGTCCTGTTACACTCAGATTATTGTTTGAGTGCCCTAGTTGAGAAATTTACATCTTTGTTATAAAATTCTGCATTTAAACATCTAGATCTAACTCATTTACATAGACAGAGGATTACAGTTTCGAAAGGATGAAATCCGATGCTGATTTAAAAGACAATAAAAGTCTCAGAAGCTCTTGGTATGTGTTGAGTTTCCTTGCATGATCAAGTAGGTGAACACAAGACAGCATGAAGGGCAGGAGGAGGGGATGGTGAATTAGAGAAACATAAGCTGATGGAGATGTGCAGGAGGAGGGAGGGAATAGGGGTGAAGAATATTTAAGACCTGGAGATGCTCTCTCCACATCCTTTCTTTGCTTTCTTGCTGTCCACCTGTATCTCTGGCTGCACTGTCACCGAGGAACTTCAGCAAAACTCAGGTAAGACAGACAGCTCAAGACTTTTTTTCACCTTTTACCTGAGGACTGCTCAGTTTTGCATGAATTATGGATTTACTGATGTTAACAACTGAATTCTTTTATGTTATGATATTGTTAACAATATTTCTGTTGTGTATCAGTTGTGTATCATTTTGCATTCCACGAAAATTCATTTTATTAAACATACTTTCATATCTGTATTCTTTCCTTAATTCTTAATAAACACCTTGTTCCTTAACAAACTCTCGTTCATTTCACTAGGAAAATGTTGGTTTCTTCTGTTCTCATTGCGATTCTTCATCTTACAGACTTCAGCGTCTTAATTAAGACGTCATCAAAACGACTGTATCATTAAATGTGCCATATTTCACGTTTTCGCTTGAATGTCTTGCTTGAATTTCTTGCTGGGTTGATCCACCATATTGCCAACTGATATTGCCATGTTACTGTTTCAACCTGTAACTTTCATTTATCTATTTGCAAAAGATTTCCATGGCCTCAGTTACAGCTAGCATTACATTAAACCGGTTCTTGAGTCCACACTGCCTGTCATCCTTCTAGGTATTAGTTCCACAGCACCATTTGAGCTTCCTGATTAGAGTCTGTAATGAATTAATAAGTGAAACTGGATGGTGCAGTGCTTCATAAGAGTTCTGAACACACAGTCATAAGCACCTTTGAGTTATATTTTACGTTAGTGACTTTGCTTTGCATACTTCCATAAAGACAACAACTTTTTCAATTTGAATTCAATTCAATGTTTTTTGCAAAGCACTTTAAAAAAGTGGTTTACATATAATTTGCAAATAAATATATTTGAACTTCTATAGTTTTAATAAATGCATCAATCAATAAGCAAACCCGAGGCAACGATGGCAAAGAAAAGCTCATTGAGATGACATGAGCAAGACACGTTGAGAGATCCCAGAGTGAAACCAGAAGGGAACTCATTCTTATCTGTATATTGTCAAGTTTAGAAAGTAGTAGCTCAGTGGTTCAGGTGTTTAGAAGATTGTGGGTTTAATTCCTATCATCACCAAGCTACACCTTCCAAGTTTTGAGTTCATTTGAGATTTAACACTAATTTCTTCCTGCTAAATCAAAATGTCTAATGATAGAAACCTGAGCACAAGCACGACTACGACAACAGAGACTCAAAGTCCCCTCAATATTCCCCAAATAGTTTTCTTCGTATCAAAGCGACACAATTTAAATAAACCACAAATTGTTACCATATAGGAAGTACATTTTCCTCTCTGGAATTTCTTTTATTTAAATTTTTATACAAATGCCTGTATAGTCATAGTTGTTTTTAATTCTTTTTTTATATTCTTTTGTGTAGTTTGGCTTCAGCTGTGAACCTTTACAAGCCAGAATATTTGGCTATTTCCGCAGTTTATCTGTCTTAGGTGACATGCTGATAGATCAATGCACAATATTCTAATCTTTTTCATCTCAAACTGCTTGTTTTTTTTTAGGTGTTCCTTGCCGTTCTCTTGTTCTTGTTTCTTTATTTTTTTTAATGATTTTGTTTGTCTGTATAATCCCAGTAGCTTGGCAAGTCTGGAGACTGAGGAACCAAGATGCCACGCTCAAAATGTGATGTGTAAGAATGTCATGCCCTCTTTTAAAATCTTTACCCAAATCCTTCTACCTGTCCCTCTTTTAATTTAGTTGAGAAAACTTTTTTTTGGTAAAAAAAAAAATGTGATGCTCTAAAATGTCTATTTTGGGGGATCTAGGATTGTGGCTTGTACTTTTAATTTACTAATTACACATAGTGTTTTTGTCCCTCTATCCACTTATTGTACCTGTGCCATTTCTAATGAGCTAAAGCTCCTCCCTGCCAGTTATGTAACCTCACATGTGGCTGGGACAAGAGTGCGCCTCACTACTCTGTGTTTAACCCTTGACCTTTTCAATGCCTTTGCAGCATGGCTAAAGAACCTAGCACCAACCTAGAGAGCGCCATGCAGATGCTCATCAAGACCTTCCATAAGTACTCAGGAAAAGAAGGGGACAAATACACGCTTAGCCGAGGAGAGTTAAGAGAACTGTTGACAGAAGAACTGGGAAACTACCTAGGGGTAAGAGAACAAACACACATCTTGGCTCACGTAGCGAACATGTGTGGTCACTTTTAAGGTCATGGCTTGTTGGAAAATCAACCAAACATATGGACGTTTTACTGGAAAACTAAACTAAAGATCCACCGATAACCACCATGCAGAAGCATCTATTTATCCATCGTTTATACCAGATTATTTCTAATTAGGGTTCTGGGGATCTGCTGGAGTCTATCCCAGCTGTAATTGGGATAGACTCAGGGGTACAACCTTAAAAGATTGTCAGTCCATGACAGGGCCACATACAAACAAACAACCACACACTCAGGCTCACTTCTATTGGCAATTTAGAATCACCAATCAATCTAACACACATGTTTTTGGACTGTGGGAGTAAACCGGAGTACCCGGAGTAAACCCACACAAGCACAGGGAGAACATGCAAACTCCACACACCAAAACCCTGCTGGAGATACGAAACTGGTACCTTCTTGTTGTGAGGCAACAGTGCTAACAACTAAACCACCCTGAAGTCCCTTTGCAGATTTAATATTTATTTATTGTTTTACTATACTTTTTACCCAATGATACTGAACTGTACAAACATTTTTATTTATAACACTCTCATTACTGCTATTTAACTTCCTTACATCAAACACAAAAAAACTCTTAATTCTACATCACTAAAAATTGAGGAGTCTCAAACTAAAATAAACATAGAAACAAAAAAAAATGTAACCAAAAATTGTATTAATGTATTTTGTTGATTCAAAAGTTTTAATTAGGTACACGCACAGGTTATGCATAAATAATGAAAATACTTAAATACTTATTAATATATTAATCATTTAGAATAACAATTTATTAAATATTAGTATAGATAGTGGTAGCGCAGTGGTTAACGTGTTGGGCTACCAATCAGAAGATGCGTTTGATTCCCAGCACCACAAAGCTGCCACTGTTGGGCCCCTGAACAAGGCCCCTAGCCCTCAATTTCTCAATTGTATAAATAATCCAAATGTATGTTGTTCTGGATAAGGATGCCTGCAAAAAGCCAGACATGTAAATGTAGAAATGTAATATGTTAAGTGTTCTTACATCTGTTAAAAGACAAACTTAGATTTACTAGGTAAATGTTTTCTCCAGATTTACACCCAACAGCATTAAACAGATTTAACACCAGCTCTTTCTTTATCCTTTCACCCTTTAAAAAGAACGCACAAGACAAGGATGCTGTGGAGCGCGTGATGAATGACTTGGACGCCAATAACGACGGTGAGGTGGACTTCACTGAGTTTATCATCCTGATGGGCGCTCTCACCGTGGCCTGCAATGACTTCTTCCTTGACAGTCCACCTCCTAAGAACAAGCCTGAGTCAAAGGCTGGCCAGGAAGAAGAGAAGAAAGAGTGATGACGGGATAAGAAGAGATGTTTCTGGTGGTTTCTGTAACCAGGAGTAAAGCTGTGAGAAGAAACTCTGTTTGGAATGATTAGTTACATTAAATTTTCAGTTATTATCCTTGTCATTACTCTCTGCTTTGAACACATGATCACTTTTAGCAATTTCAGGAACGTATTTGCTCGAATCCTAATCTGATTCCCTGTAGAAGCGGATAAATTCTCTGCAGCTGTAGAGAACTTTAATTTTCAAAAATCCTCCTGAAATAACAAAGATACGTTTCTTTCTTTTTAATGTGAATGTTAAAGACTCGTTTAAATCTAAGATCTTCTGCATAATTTTTTAAGAATTAAAAACTGATGTAGCAAAGCAACATTTTATTCATCCCTGAGGTTAGTGTGAGGAAACGACTCAGGTGATGGGAGATTGAGAGGGGTGGAAGATCAGGGAGGTTCACTGTAATTTATTTAAAACACACAGATTATTAACGAGGTCTCCAGTGTTAAACATCTTTCTGTTTTCCTTCCGTAAAAAACACTTATTTTGTAGCCTGTTTTGTTAAGTGCTGTAATTAATCTTTATCATTACAATAAAATTGTCTCGTCAATCTTCACTGGAATGAATTCATTGCGTTTTTATTATTTAGAAATATTGCAAAAAATTATTGCCATGATTGCTATGATTTTTAGCAATTATGCTTATAGCTAGATTATTGTTCATAAAACACTATATTGCACTTCTGACAACATAAAGAGTTTTTTGTTGACATAATCCGTTAAAATAGATTATGTGATCACTAACAAAATTTATTATTGTCCATATATATTATGTATTATTTTTAACATAATGTAAAATGACAAACATTTTTTTTAAACAGTTTTTAAACATAGTTTTTATTTAAATATTGTGTAATCTTATATATGTGTGTGGAGGGGCGGTTAAGTTATTGGACTGCCAACTGGAAGATGATGGGTTTGATTCTCAGTATTACAAAGCTTTCACTGCTGGGCCCCTAAGCAAGGCCCTAAGTTGGATAGTGTAAGTCACTCTGGATACCGGCGTCTACCACATACTGACTATGTTAATATTACATAAAAATACCGACACAATCAAAACCAACCAAGCATTATCTATAGTATCAAATAAATGTTTCTTTCCACTTTTATAAAATCTAAAAAAAATGTGCTAGAAACCTGACATCATGACAGCACATAAGCATGTCAACTGATTCATATTTCCAGAATCCTACTCAACCAAACCTGTGCCTATTTTACACCCATTCCCATACACAGACTTTCCGAGGATTAAAGCTGATGTATCTAAGACAGGCTGGACTAAAATCTATTAACTAGCTCAGAAAACATCAACGAAAAAACGGAAAGGAAATTTAGAAAATACTGAATATTTTACACTGAGTTTCAAAACCTAACCATGAGGCTGAGTGGTTAAGGTGTTGGCCTGCTGACTGGAAATTTGTGGCTGCCACTGCTGAGCCCCTGAGAAAGGCCCTTTAACCCTTAAATGCTCAGTTGGTCTTAAAACTAGATAAAAGTTACCCTGTTGATGGCAATAAAACCCTTGATTTCACTGTAGTATATACTGTAAGGAGGTTGTTTGAGTATAGGTTGTGTAAGTGCATGTGTGTGTGTTTGTGAAACTTTAGGCAGCTTTCTAAAACACATCCCGGATCATATACACATCCTGCCTGGCCTGTTAGACCTGTCCTATTCATACACATACACACACATCAATATCAGTTAATGAAAGGACCATGAGCGAATCAAAAGCAAGAGTGTGTTATGCTTGTGGTTGGCCGGTAAGTTGCTTCATGTCTGACTATGTGGGTGTGTTATCACAATCTAAGAATTCATTCCTAATCGAACCTTAAGAATGTGCTGCATCATCGTTACTCACTCTTAGTCACTCGCTTCCCCTTTGATTTATCCTTAGACTAATTCCAAAGTCTTACTCATAATTGTGATGTAACGTCTTGTACATGATCTCTTGTTTCCTTTAACAATGAAAGCACATTCAGAAAAACAAAATTAGAAAAAAATGTCTGTGTACATGTCTGTAACTGTGTAAATCCAAACTACAGTCATTTTTAGCTTCCTGCATGTACCAGTTTGTTAACATTAGGGTAATTAACTGTATATTAAAGGTTTGTTTAAAACATGCTAACAGAATTAGGTCAGTGTTGTGTTGATTAGTTGATGATATGTAATTTTTGGCTCCACATGTCCAGCTTGGAGGATAGAACCACAGATACCATAGAGACAGTTAAGGACTGCAATTGTTACAGACACTTTAATGCTGTGTTCACACCAATCATTAAGCGAATATTTCAGGGTGCTCACAGTGCCCTACAATTATGCTCTTCTTCATTTTCTTATACAATGGATGTGCAAACAAGCTCTACACTGACTGGCTTACATTTACATTTATGGCATTTTGCAGACACCCTTATTCAGAGCGATTTACATTTGTACATTTTGTACAACTGAGAAATTGTGGGTTAAGGGTCTTATTTGAGGGCCCAGCAGCGGTAACGGTGACTTAGCAGTCCAACACCTTAAAAACTGCGCTACCATTTCCACAACTTGCGTGACATACGAATTTTCTGCTCGAGTTGAAATGTTTTATCTTGTGCAGAAGCCACGATTAAGGAGAATTTTTCATGCATTGATTTGGTATCCAATCTACTGACAATGAAATTTGTATTCAAAGTAAACACATTAGGGTTACGTCTCTGCGAACAGCAAATAGCTTTAACAAAACAGAAATCATTTTTTTGGTTTGTTTTGGTATGCAATAATATTTTTTGACCATAGAGTACAAAGTTATAGACGAGAAATGTTTATTACAGCCTTTGGTCTCTGCCAGATGAAAAAGAAATTAATGTTAGACTCCGGAACCTTTTGGGTTTTTTTCCACATGTCATGATCATCATCACCTCTGGCTTGTTGACTAAAGATACATTTATAAATGTATTATTATTATTTGCTGATAAAACTGAATTAAATTATGATTTGTGGGCGTCTCAAACGCTCTACTGACGTCTTGGGTGTCTTGGATCAAGCTGGGTCTGTCACTGTGGCTTTGACATGCTGGTGTCGTCTAACTCCATCGGTAACTGTAGTGTGTTCCTGTCACTCTTATCTGGCCCCACTGTCTCCAAAAGGTCTGATAGACACGGTCGCTCACGTCACACACGTTCGACTTCTCCACTAGCAACTTCGCATGACATTACACCGGCTCAGAACGACATTCACACACACACCATAGCAACTTGCACACATGTAGATATGAACCTAAACCGAGTCAAAAGATCTGTTCCATGTGCTGAACGATATTTATAAAACCTGTTTTTCTTTTCAAAAATAGTCAAATTTTAAACATTTAGAGCATTAAAAATGTATATGATCAGAGCATAACGTAACTGCAGAATATTGCAAAGGTGTAAACATTTTATATTATTTCTTTTTTGTATGTTCTGATCTTATATAATATAATATGATAATGATGATAGAAACAATCATTTATTTACAAAGCAAACTGGTTAAATTGAATATGGAGAGACTCCATGAAGTTCATCTAAATATTTTTTTCCATGAAGTTCATCTAAATATTTTTTTCAGAATTAAACTAGTTAAATGCTGTCTTCCAAAAATGTCTGTTAAAAAGCAGAGAATGAAAAGCAAACAAGTAATTGCGACCGAGCTTTCCTGACAGTAGAATAACGATCCAGGAAATAGTCACATGATCAAACAAACAACTCAGTCTGAAAACTCAGGAGATTAACTAATCATTTATTTTCTCACTATAGAGTACATAGCCTAAGCCTCTGCCAGACGAATGCATGACTCAGGCCCAAAGTCTCCCGAGAAGAATACAGAATATTGCACAAACAATACAAAATAAACAAAGCGCTTTCCGTGACGTCTTGTTCTTAAGACATTATAAGTTTTTGTTCAAAATTATAAGATCGATTATAAATGACACACTTCTTTTGCAGTTAGTAAAGAAATCTGCTTTCGAGAAATGTGTAATTTCTCCATTTCTCATACATTTTATTTAAGAATTGTAAAAGTACTGTAACAAATATTATTACTTTGTTAATTACACCTCTGTCGGCAGGTCATGAGTTTAAATCCCAGCGCTGCCACTGCTAAGACTCCTGAGCAAAGCCTTAAATGATCAATTGTATGCCTGAGATAAATGTAAGTTACTCTAAATAAGGACATCAGCTAAATGTTATAAAACTATATTTTCTGAAGCGTAAAATAACATCTTATCTGAATAATATCATGTGTTTGGATGTAAAAATCAGCAAATCCGAGGATTCACCCTTTACAAGCTGATTTTTACTCCACTTTTTTCCTTGTTGTTTGTTAATTATGTACATCCTCCCCTAATGGGGTTCAAAGTTCCTAGTTTGCCATGTGCGTGTTCTTGTTCGGAATAACTTCAGGATAAATTATAATAGCTGAAGTAAGCCCGATGCTATGTCTGTCTGATTATTTGAAACTGATGCAATAGCTCTAGGAGAGTGTTATTTAAAGGAAATAAAACATAAAATGATAAGTAGGCAATGCCAAACATAAGCTAGGAAAGTGGTAGCACAGTAGTTAAGTCTTTGGCCAGCAACCTTGATATTGTGGGATGGATTCCCACCACCAAGTGCCTTCCTTATTGCGTTATTGTTATGACCATTTAATTGGAAAACCAGACTGTATAATTAGACTTTATAGGTCTATAGGTATATTGTTAATGCTTTAGCTATCAGCTGTCATGTAAGTGTCATCTGCCATCCTAACAGTGTTCCTGTGATGCTCGCTTTAAACCACAAATGACAGGAAGAGATCACAGACGTAAGGATGAGTTTATTTTATACCGGTTTAGTTCTAGTCGCCTGAGCTGTGGTTTAAGGTTAACAGTAGTTGCTCATGTACTTCTGTAGTTTATAAGTAAATTGATTCACAGCACTTGCTGTTCTCTTTCAGTTTCTCTGTCTCTCCTGAATTAGGCTATGGTAATTGAGTCACTAAAGACCACTCATATTACTGAGCTATGAGCATGCGAGGTAAAAAGAGAGGGCACATAAAATGATGGTGTCAGTTCCCCTGTTTATTGTGTTATCTGTGCAATAATCCTATGGCATTCTCATTTTAACCTTCTGGCTTGTTTTCTAGCTCTTACTTATTGCTGCATATCTGACCTTCGCTTTGACCTTGGCATCTGTGTGCCAAGCTGATCTGCAAACAGTCATTAATCTGATTACCTCCCTCATCCATTCACCTAACCTTCAACTGTGACCTTAACTTGGCCATTACAGCATCACAGAGTTAACATTTAATCTGACTTCAAGACAATACGGGGGGATATTCAACACCAGGTGTTATATTAACCCTAATGACGGTTTAAGTGTACAGAAATGATTAATTATGACTAAGAGAGACAGACACCAGAGTAACATCATCAGGATTATTCATACCTTATGATTAGTGGTGAGTGTTGACTCATGGCCTGAATGACAGGCTGGTCTGCACTCTGGCTATATATGTTTTGTGGGTATAAAAATGGGGAACGATGTCTCTGTGGAGTTACAGTGAACCAGATCCAGTCTGTTTCCAGCCCAGTTGGTGGAACACTTAGAAACAATAAGCCCCAGAGGCAGTTTCCCAGTGATGACCTTGTCTTCTAGACGGCCACCCAGACAAGATACTGGAAACTTTGCTGCAGAATGGAACAATCCGCTGGTTTGTCTGGTCAGAGGAAAACTGGCCCCTCAGATTGTGCTTGGTTTCTCCCAAGGTTTTTTTTCTATTTTGTCACTAATAGAGTTTTGGTTTTATTGCCGCTGTCGTCCTGGCTTGCTTAGTTGGGGACTCTTAATTTACAGATACTAGTTAAACTGAACTGAGTGTTTTCAGCCTTATTTGATTTGATTCTGTAAAACTGCTTCGACACAATCTCAATCAGGTTCTAAAGATTGGGGGGAAAAAATCAGGATTGGAACTTTACATTTACAGCATTTGGCAGATGTCCTTATCCAGAGCAACTTACTTTTTTTATACAACTGAGTAATTAGGAATTAAGCACTTTGGCACTGGCAACTTGTTGGTGTGGGGAATCGAACCCTGATCTTCCAATTAGCAACCCAGCACCTTAACCACTGCGCTACCACTACCCATAATTATGCACTTCAGGTTTTCTTTATACTTTGTACTTTTTGTGAAAAACAAATGTAACACAGCTAAATAATTTATTTTTAAAGAACTCAAGTAAAAGTAATATACATATAGCAGACATGTATATTTGTGTTGGTAGTCCAACACCTTAAGCCACCACCAATTGACCCAGCACTTCCCCCAATATACCCCTAATTTGATTATATAGCAAATCTACTCAAGTACTCTAACCAAAGTATTTGTTGTTAGTTATTTTCCACCACTGCATCTGACAAAAAATAACAGTAGAACCTTTGCTCTTGCGACTATTTGGTTCATACATCATGTAATAATGGAGCATGTGAGTAATCAGCAATGAGATTTTTCAGGTTTTATACTAGAGCAAAACTCCACTGATGACTTAGATTAGGCTGGAAGTTTTTTTTTCCCTAAAATATTTTTATTTTTTAATAGTTAAGAGTTTAATAGTGAGGTGAAGAATTAATAAGATAAAAAACTATTGACTTTCATGATTTTTTTTCATAATATAATCTACAAATTCTATTGTTTCTTTAAAAAATATTATTATTTTCATGCATGCAGAACCATGTTGACACAATGTGTTAAATCCTTTATATCCATTCTGGATTAATTTAGTTTTTGTCTCACAGCCTAATAAAGACTCTCAACTATTATAGTGCGAAGTCTTAGAAGCAGTACAACACTGTGTGATTCTGATTTATTGAATCAATTTATAGTCAAAATAGCTGAATTTGCATATTTCCTGTTTAAATACACAGCAGAGACATGACATGATACAGAAACGAGCTCGGCCTTACCTCGGGCTGTGCAATCCTTCACTAACTGGATTAAGCATGTGTATTTAGCTTGTGATCGTTGCTATCTCTCTCTCTCTATGTCACCCATATAATGTTAAGTTGACTATTTTGACATTTTTTTGCTGTAAAATAAAACAATGGCCTGTACTTCTTTTTCTTTCTGCTTTGTCTCATGTTTTTTTATATTTCTGTACAACAAATGACTTGTAGATTTATTCAGAAGAATAATAAAAATTGATTTCCAAGACTTAATTTTTTATTACAAATTTTCTATCTCCAAATAAAATGAATATTATACATATGCTGTAAAAAGAATAATGTACCGACATTAAAAAAATTATATATTTTCTACTACAACAAAATATGTCTCAGTTTTTGCCCTCTTTTAGTCTCCTAAGAACACTATCTATCTATCTATCTATCTATCTATCTATCTATCTATCTATCTATCTATCTATCTATCTATCTATCTATCTATCTATCTATCTCCTATCTATCTATCTATCTATCTATCTATCTCTATCTATCTATCTATCTATCTATCTATCTATCTATCTATCTATCTATCTATCTATCTATCTATCTATCTATCTATCTATCTTTCTGTCTGTCTTTGTCTGTCTATCTATCTATCTATCTATCTATCTATCTATCTATCTATCTATCTATCTATCTATCTATCTGTCTATCTATCTATCTATCTATCTATCTATCTATCTATCTATCTATCTATCTATCTATCTATCTATCTATCTATCTATCTATCTAGAGATGAAAACGTAATCTAAGGGGTAAAATAAAGTAAACGCAAATGCAGGTACAAAGTATATATATATATATGTCATTCTGCCATAATCATAAATTCGTGATTGTTTTACTTATTCAGTGTTTCACCTATTTCTAATATTTCGATATTTCTGTCTTATATAATTAGAGTGATCTTTACACTGCGGAATTTTGCATATCCAATACTTACAATAATTGATTATGATGAAAACACCCTCTCTAGAGTCTTATGGTCGCCGGGTTGCAGTAAGAGCTCACAGCCACAAGAGGGCACCTGAGCTGTCTGTCTAAATTTCTGCACACTGTTTAGACTTAAGTATTTACTAGTACTGTTTAATAAACTCCTGCCTTTTGGAATGAATAAAAACTAGGGGTCTGCTGTTTAGTGAGTACATATTGAGAACAATTTTGACAGTAGCACAACAAAAATTATACGAATATGATTCTAACTAACGTGTTTTAACTAATAAATCAATAACCTTTTAGGTGAAAAGCCACATATAAATCACACAAAAGCCACACCACACGCTCAGTACTTATGGCTTGTGTTTTTAACTGTGTCTCTTACTCATAATTAAAGAGTGTGGGAAACATAAATGTGAATAAACAAGCTTTGGGAAGACATGCCATACTAAGGCAAAAAGACTCCTGGCAATGCCATTTAATTTGACATTCAAAACAGCTTTACATTATTTGCATTAAAAGCTGCAAGCAGTGTGCATGAGGTTGGAGAAGTGCAACAGTAATGTGGCCTGCAGCCACTGGCGCTTCTGCGGAGTTAAAGAACATAGAGGAAGTTTAAAGAGTTACCATTCTAAAGAAACATCTCATATTTGTAATGCCCGCACCTGCTATGAAGTTCTCTTTTTCTACCTATTTTGAGTCTTTTAACGATTGTGAAGATGATAACCCAGCAAAGATCATAAGAAATCAAAAGATGTACCAGCTCCAGTTGGATTCCACTGCATAAAAAGTTCAGACATTAAAAGAGAAGATATTGTATATATAATAACCTTAGATGTTAAGCTAATTTTATAAACTGCTCAGATGCTCCTGGTTACACAACTCCAAGTGACCGGAGCAAGGACATCATTAAAAATCACACTCTCCAGTGTTTATGGAGTCTAGAATGATTCATAATCACAATCTCTGGTGTCACCTAAATTAGGTTGGGTTCCATCTTAAGTCTAATGATAACTTAAGGCCCTTAACCCCCAATTGCTCAGCTGTATAAAAGTGATACCTAAGTCGCTCTGGATAAGGGCGTCTGCTAAATGCTGTAAATGTAGAATAATAATCTTTATTATAATCTAATATTAATCTAATATTTGTATATGCTCTGTAAAGCTGCTTGGAGACAGTGACCATTGGTTCACAAAAGATTTTACTAAAATAACTGCTAAAATAACTGATTACCCAAAGATTTAGTTGACAGTAAATGCATCTAATTGTGTTTAATGCATTTAAAAGGATCAAGAGCACATTTTTGTTTCATTGTCTTGTTAAAATGATTTGAAATAAACTGACTTGTTTACCAATTAACCACAATAACCAAGTGAGTGCTTCTGGAATGGTTTACTGATCATTTAAAAACTGAAATGGTTTATAAATAAATGTATACAGATATGTTGCTGTGGGTCATCCTGTCTGATTTAAACACTGCGAGATGAACTGCTGTAAATTAATTTGATTGGACTCACCTTTAGAATGGAAATGCATCAGTACGGTTTTAAGTGTGATCAGGCCATGAAGCTCAGGCTGATCACACCTAAAGGCTGAAGCTCAGCACAATTTTGAACCCACCTAGCACTGGGGTAAAGTTCACAAAGTTACGGCTTCTGTACAGAGATCAGAAAACCTGTTAGACTGAAAAAATTGGAAGCATGGTGGTGGCAACATTGTGCTACCCAAATTCAGCTTGTGGCGAAAAATTATAGATAAATAAATTAAATACATTAGTAAATAAAATTTAGTGTATGATTTTTAGTGTTACTTTACAAAGGAATTTGTTAGTTACTAGTTACTTCTCAAAAGTTACATCATTATAAAAGTAACTAATTACCAGAAAGAGTAACTACTGCGTTACTTTTTAAACTAATGTTTAAATATAGCAAATAACTTGGAAGTTAACGCCACTGACTCTTTCTTCCTGGGGAGAAGTGGTAAAGCAGTGCTTAATGTGTTGGATTGCTAATTGAAAGATTCGGGTTTGATTCCCAGCACAACCAAGTTGCCACTTTGGGCCCCTGAGCAAGGCCCCTAATTCCCAATTACTCAGTTGTATAAAAGAAATAAATGTAAGTCGTTCTATATAAGGGAGTCCGCCAAATGCTGTAAATGTAAATGGTTATAAGTTGCATGTTGCATAAACGGTCTTGTCTTCCACTTTAACGAAGGAAAAGTAGTGTTTATACTTCCAGTTTGAGGACGCTACCTTTGAACTTGTTGGACTTGCCATTGCACTGAATCAATACTACCTGTAACCATACTATAAAAAACATACTTTTTAACAGTCTGCACTTAAGTACCAACTTAAATGTGGTACATATTTAAGTAGTGTGAGTAGCAGACAGAGCCGTTGTAGTTGGTGTGCATGCTTGGGTGTGGACGCTCGCACTACTTAACCAAAGCCAATCATCATCAGTTATGTGGTTGTCTCTCCCACCAACCGACACACAACAAAGAACAAAAAACTTTGCAGGTCCGATGGCTAAGAGAGCCAGCTCAAACAAAATCTGTTTCTGTGAACTCGATAATAATAATATATAGCAATAAAATAGTAACTGTACATTTTACTGATACACCTCTTAATACCACCACTATCACATCGCAATTATAGAAATTAGGAATGAAAAAAAATCGATTCATTGTTTTCTCTAACGATTCCAAATTTGTTTAATGTGAACAAAAATAGAAAATTAACATCAAATTTAAAATCGACCATGTGGCAAAAAAACCCCACAGAAAAGGCAAAGTGAATTACTCGGTCAGTGTAGGTTTTATTGCCAGGGATTTGTGGGGGTTCTCTGTTGTGGATAACGCAGGGTTTCGCACAGCGTTACAGGTGCTTGGGTCGAGATACAGTGTGTCTGTACAGCGTTAATGAAGTCTATTATAATAATCTTGACGTTTTAATGTTTCATTCAGAGCTTCAGTCCATCCTGAACACAACTTTTGTTAATAAAAGAAAATATTTTAACCAAATCATCTTTTTGGATGATATTGTCATACAGATGATGGATGATATTGGCATACAAAAGTTCCAACTGTAAACAAATGGCATAGAAACTGCAATTCTGGTTAAAGATGTAAACATGTATTTACACAGCAGAAGAATTAGAATAAAGTGTAGATTAAGAATCGATTTGGGATCCGGATCGTGACTCCCAGAATCGGAGTCGGATCGTAAAGTACTTGAAGAATGTAAATAATAATGTAAATAATATTATGATGAATTAATTTGCAACACAAAAAATGTATCAGTAGAAGTTCTGGACCTACATGTTACATAAAAACATACTGGTGATAAAAAAACGTTCATTTTATTTGAACCAAAATAAAATATTAAATTAGTTTTTAAAACAATTAACTGATCATTTCAGTCGCGCGCGCGTATGATCTTCCACGTGAAACAAGAGTGCCTTAAGTCATGAGTCGATCTCGACGAGTCCATCTTTTAAAACCGGCGGAGGGGCCTATAAATAAGCAAATCGCAATTCAAAGTCACAAAATAGTCATTATTCATTGATTTTATCCATTTGGTCTCACTAATAAACAATAATAATAAATGAAAACTGAGATGTATATATGTCACAGCGTTTTTTAAAAATAAAGTAAAATAAAGATAATACCAGGCCACCCCTATATTTCCGTCGACCAGTTTAAGCGTCTCGCCCGGCTGTCCCTCTTTGTCCGGCAGCGACTGTAGGCCCGAATAGTCATGGCCAAATTCGCGTTTGAGGATAAATTTTAATTGTAAGTCTATTTGACGTTGACTGTTTGCTTTATGAGGATTGATAAATATGGAATAATGTAACTGTTTGGTTTCTTTTAACGCTTAGCGTGAGCCACATACAGCTTGCAGTCAAAGCCTGAGCTAGCTGGTTTACTAGCTATGCTAGCTACTCGGCTCTTAACAGCTAATGTAGCTAAGCTAGCTAGCAATCTGGGGGGTTTCGTATCGCGTGCGTGTAGCGTGCAGCTCGTTCGTGTTGCATTATGATGAATAGCAGATTAAAGTCTTTCTCCTCTCCAGTCACACTATCGCTGTGTAGCGCTGCAGTTAAACAGTTGGCAGCCCATCTGTAAGGGATCTCCGGAGGGAGGGGGACTCGTAGTCATATTCATTTAGTTATATTACAAGCTTGTTGGTGCCAGGTTTTTTTCCTCCTGACGTCTTTGTTCGCGTTCACTTTTCGCCTCAAAACCTTTAGTAAATATTAGTTTGTTCCATTCCTCAAAAAAACCCAAATGACCTCGGATCCGTTACCTGTTCAGTATCCTGGAGGAATTTCGCGATCTTAGCTGTCAGTTGTATTCCGTTGTGACTCGGACCTGAGGACACGTACGTCACTTTTTTTTTTTTATATGTGAGCGGTGACATGGCAGCGCGCCGCCGATCGTTTTAATGGCTGCCGAATCGGGGAGACTGCAGGCGGGACAAGGTCAAGGGAAGCGTGGCAAAGGTAGGCAAACGGCCATCTGCGCATCTCTGTGTCCGAGCGGAGTCCACAACTTGTCCCTGTGTGTGTCCACTGGCCCTGTTTTCCCTCATGGGGATCTGCCTCTCTCTATGGGATGCTGGGTGTCTGTCAGCTTGTGTGTCCACTGGGCTCTACCTGCATCCTGTGTCCAATCAAGTCTTACACGTTCTGTACTCAAGTCCCGCTCTTAAATGTTTACATTTACATTTTGCTCTTATCCAGAGCGACTTACATTGATCTCTTTCTTTTATTATTAATCTAAGCAGTTAAGACTTAAGGGCCTTTCTCAGGGTGGTGGTGGTGAAAATTCAAACTAGAACCTTCATTTCAGCAGCCCGACACCGTAACCTCTGAGCTACCGCTTTCCCAACTGTTGGGCATGGGCATGCAGTGTGGTGCGGAAGTCGGTTTGCAATTGATTTGTAAATGTTATGTGTCTACTACACGACATGCAAGTCAGTTTTGTGTTGGGTTTAGCAGAGTGGTAGGATAGGATGTTATTTTATGCAGGCACCGTAGGTGACATAGCACTGTAAATTCCACTCACTGATACAGTTAAAGTGGCAATATTTCCATAAAAGCTAATGGGAGTAAAAAGGTGCTTGGCAAAGATAAAACTTATAAGAATCCTTTAATAATTTTTTGGGTTTTTTTCTTCTTTTTGTCTCTCCATTTTCTCCCTGTTTGCTTGAGTTTAGGTTCCCAGATGAAAAGCCCGGAGAAAAAGAAGAGGAAGTCTAGCACTCAGGTAAAATAACTGTAGTAAACCTTCACTTCTGCAGATGTAAAGATAGAGATGGAAATAAATAGCGTACTTGCATAGCTTTAAAACCATAGGCTTCAGTTTTGAGCTCAGTTTCTCAAGCAGGGTTTCCTCAGTTTTTGAAGTGTTTGTTCACACTTGTCATGTTTGGTTTGATTAAAACAAACAGTGCAGTTCATTTGAGTTAGTGTAAATGCTGCCATCCTAACCCTGCCTTTGGTGCAGTTCGATATGTCTATAAAAGTGACACAGTTTATCTATTCGGACCAAAAACAATACATGATGTCACAAAGTGCGAAGCAAATGCCATTTTGATTGTGATTCTTTACTTTAAAAAGAGCAGAATGCTCGAGCATAACTACCTGATTTGTGTCATTAAAAGACTTATGTTGCCCATTAGTCTGAAAAGTCTACTTACAGCAGGTCTTTGTTTTTTGCATACAATGGTGAAAATCCTGGTGCTGTTTTGAACTAAATTTTGGACTAAATAATATATTTAAGAAATATATTTCTTGTTGTCTGGACTAAATAAACGAAACAAACCGAACTACAAGTGTGAACACACCTATAAATCAGGTTTTAGAGTCACAGCTTCATGCTAATTTGGGTACTTTTAATTTGTAACTATTTTTGCTCTTGTGTACAGGGGGCAGGTTTCTCCCACCTCTCTGAGTTTGCACCTCCTCCAACCCCTATGGTAGATCATCTTGTAGCCTCAAATCCATTTGATGATGATTTTGGTCCACCATCACGTCCTGCTGGAGCTGGGGGTCCGGGAAGTTCACCATTTCTGCCAAGCCCAGGGGCTGGTGGGGGTGGTGGAGGTTATGGAGGTCCCGGTAGAATGGGAGGGGGTATGACCTACATGGGTGGCCCTGGAGGTGGTGGACAGCCTGGACGAAGACCCCCTTTTGGACCTCCACCACCCAATACAGGACCACATCACCCAATTGGATTTGGAGGAATGCCTGGATTTGGCGGTGGAGGAGGTGGTGGTGGAGGTGGCTTTCCTCCAGGTGGACCATCACAATTTAACATGCCACCTAATTTCAGCCCTCCCATGCACCCAGGACAGGGTTTTAACCCTCTACTATCACCTAGTGGAATGGGTGGTGGTCCTGGAGGTGGTGGTCCTCCTCATCCACGCTTTGGCATGCAGCAGCCTCAGCATGGACAGGGTGGTCATCCATTCAACAGTCCACCAATGCCTGGTGGCCCTCGTGGTCCTGCCCATGGTCCAATGAATCCAATGGGTGGAATACCAACTGGAATGAATATGATGGGTGGTATGGGGGGAGGAATGGGTGGAGGTAATATAGTAGGTGGTCACACAGGTCTGCCCCCACAGGGACCATTTCCTCCCTCACAAGATGGCCCCTATCCTGGGCCGGGCACTCCTGGTAGTGAAGAAGGCAAAAACTTTGTTGGTGGACCAGGCGGTGGTCCGCCAGGTCCTCCTCAGCAACAGCCAAATCTCAACCCATCTGGACCTCCCTCCAACAATGCCACCCCAGGTCCGTCTCCAGCTTCTGGACCGCCACAGACTGGAGGAGGGTTTCCCGGGCACCCTGATGTTCAGCAGTCAACACCCAACACACCTGGTCAACCTTCATCAGTTCCCCCTCCACCCAATCCCAACTCCTCCCCTACTGGTCCACTTAACGGTCCGCAATCTCAGCAAGTTCCTCCAAATCAGCACACTTCTGTTAACTCTGCAAGTGGCCCTGCATCCAACACGCCATCCAATCAGCAGCAACCAACACCACCTAACTCTAACCCGGGCTCTGGACCATACAATCAGCAGAACAATGCCCCTGGCGGTGGACCTATGGCAAATCAACCACCCAATACCAATCAAAACAACCTAAATAACACAGTTGGCAGTAACCCCAACCCGCCATCTAACTCAGCTTCCACACCTAACACACAGTCACCACTTCCCACCGGCCAGGCACCGTCTTCAGTTGGTCCACCGTCCGGACCACCAAAGCTTGGGAGTGGAATGGTGTTTCATTGTGGCTTTTGCCTGTTAGAGGTGCATGATGACCAGGAGGCTATTCTTTGTGAGGCATCGTGCCAACGTTGGTTCCACAGAGACTGCACAGGCCTGACTGAGCCTGCATATGGCCTGTTGACCAGAGAGAGTGCTGCGGTATGGGCTTGTGATTTCTGCCTCAAAACCAAGGAGATTCAGGCGGTATATGTACGTCAGAGCCTGGGTCAACTGGTGGCAGCCAATGAAGGCTAATTCAGGCTAAGCAGGACTGGTAAAGAGAAAGGAATGATAACGAAATCATAAATGACACAAAACTAATTGTTTCATCCCTTTCAGCCAACAACAGGCAGGCTGGTTAAAAAAAGTGGACCGATTGGGAAATGCAGAGAAATGCATAGATGGAACAGTAATGGAAAATCTGAACTCTGTAGTGCCCTTGCAAACCACACAAGCACTTTTAGGGCTTATAATTCTTGATGGTTAGAGAAAGTTTGAGCATGGGTTCTTTTAAGAAAACTTAAATAAATCAGCCATTTTATATTACAGGGACAATTCGGCTCATGTTAAAATTGCAGAATAATTTATTCTTACATGTCATATTTCTGTATAATGAACTAATATCCAGTTTCTCCGAAAGCAGCTTGTTTAGCAGCCAAGCACTGACAACAACTCACTACCTCACAAATTCAACAGTTGTACACATGCTTTGGCACAGATCGACAACTATCTGACTTCAGACTTTTCCATTTCAGCGTGTCCAAAGGAAATGAGTTCCTACTTATGAGAACTGGTGTATACTCCTGTATATAATAAATATTACTCAATTTTTCAATTTCTAATGGAAATGGCTGTTCTGTCTGACGGAACAATTCATAACATTTCATAATTGCCCACTTGCTAAGTTTTTTGTCTTAATATACATTCATTCACCATTTTACTTTAAAAATGAACAATCAGTGTGGATGGTTGGTTACACAGGGAGTAGTAGTGCTACATAACCATATCTGATGTGTACAGCCTTTGGATTGCATGTGAACCAAATGCAGTAATTTGTCTGCTGTTTGTAATGTGTCGTTTCTTCAGTAAGAGGGGTGAAGTAGACCAAACACCGGAACGATATTAAATATCAGCTCGTGATTCTGTTACTGATATAGATTTTATTTTCTGTCCAGGTTGCCTTTTTTCTTAGCAGTTTTTTTTAACTGATGTTTAGTGTGCTTACGCTAGTGCCCTCTGTATTCCAGAATTTTGCATTACTGTTTGAGGTGGACAGAATCAAGGTTATGTTGTGAAAGAAGTAAAAAAAAAAAATGTATTTGTATTTTTACTTGCCATTTTTGTAGACTCTTGTTGCATTAAAATTGGGTTTGACTACCCAGTAAATCAAGTCATGAATTCTTCTTTTAAAGCCATGGCTTATAAGTTAATAAAATTCCACAACCATAGCACAATTTGACTCTCCTGTGAAATAATGTAAATATTACTATTTTATTATGCATTTTTGAATTTCAAGAAATATCCCAAAACTTCTAAGTAAAATATTTAAACCAAGTAATTAGAATGCCTCTTTATTAAATGTTATTAGTGTGAAATTAACTACAGCAAAGTTATAAAGAAAAGTGGGCCACAATTCTTTTTTATCCAAAATTTATTTATTCTTTCTTTTACTCATCCAAAAAACCATTTCTTTTTTCTATACCTGGATATTAAACTTTAGCTTCATTAGCTTTTAAATAGCATTGCAAGGTTACAATAAGTTACTGAATAACATTACCTTGTACTAAAACATTTTGTCAAGTATGCAGTGCGGTGAACTTTGTAGGTCTTCGATCACTAGCTGTAGTCCATCAGATGTAGAATCTGGAAATTAGAATCTATCAGGATAAAACTCAACTTTCATGATTAACCTCTTTGTTCCCTTCTTATTGAACAATCTTCCATGCTATTATATCTAACATGCATGAGAATGAATGAGGGAAATACATGCCATGCGTATAGGTTTTAGGCTATACTGATCTGCTGATTGATTCCGTGGGCAGGCTTATGCATGAATTATGTTTTTTTTTTATAAAGGACAGTGATATGAGTGCTACTGTATCACACATCTTACCAATATGTTAGTAGATTTGTGTTGTCTTTCACTATGCTGTTACTGAGGATAATTGTTTACATCTTGTGTACAAAAGGGAGTTTTTTAAAACTATAAAACTAATTATAAACAAAAACTTTGAAACGTGTATATATAAATACAAACGTTGCAATTTTTTAGGTTTTTACACAAACTGGAGTCTGCGGCGGATGGAGTCAATCAAGTCTTTAGTAAGATATTACACTTAAGATGTAATATTTCACCCAAGTTGTTGCTGATAAGAGAGTATTTTTTTAATGAAAACCTGTGTTAAATAAAATTCACAAAAGATGTCAGTTACATCATCTCAGATGGTTTGCAATCACTTACTGTGATTTGCATTTTTGCTATTAAATAAATTCCATAGAAATTCTATACACATATCAACTAAGTCATTAGATTTAAGGCTTTACAAATACATAAGGGTTTTTGCCTCGTTATTCTATTGTATTTTAAAATAGGTAATATAATTCTAGGTAATCTTACTAGCATAATGAAATAAAATATATTTTAAGTGTATTTCTTCTTTTGTTTATTAAAACAAAACATTTAACGCAATTGCTTTGTGTAAATACAGCTACAGGACAGGTGAACATAAGAGAGGTGCACAATGCTCTCGTCTAAGTATCCGATACTAAAAGAACATTTTGGATAAGATTGATGTGAACTCCCAGCCAATAGCGCGCGTGTGATGGCGGGTTACGAGACACGTCCGACTAATCAGAGGCGCCTGGGGGCGGGGCGATAGAGAGGTTTCATGACGACAGTGCAACAGGTTGTTGAGAGGTTTTTTTTTAATTCCCGACGGTGATCGGTGAACTCTTCATCCTTCTTTTAAAAGCAGCAGTTGAACAACCCCATGGTGAGAAGTTCCTCTGAAGTGGACTGTCTCTGAGTGCTGAATGCTGAGGATTGAGGACAGCTTAATTCAGTCTGGTAGGAAAACAGGACATTAATGTTTACTCTGTGCAGCTTGTCAGGTCTCCAGAGCGCAGCCGCAGTTATAGTCATCACCACCTTTATGTTCAGCTTTAGTTTCATTCCCAGGCTATGTGGTGTATTTGTCACGGTGTGTGTGTGTGTGTGTGTGTGTGTGTGTGTGTGTGTGTGTGTGTGTGTGTGTGTGAGAGAGAGAGAGAGAGAGAGAGAGTTGTGGTGACATAAGATGAGAGAAGATCACCTGTTGCTTCCAGGTTTCATTGTTGCTGCATGTTTTTCATGTGATCTGCAAGGCGCGTTATCTCTCTCTCTCTCTCTCTCTCTCTCTCTCTCTCTCTCTCTCTCTCTCTCTCTCTCTCTCTCTCTCTCTCTCTCTCTCTCTCTCTCTCTCTTTCTCTCTCTCTCTCTCTCTCTCTCTCTCTCTCTCTCTCTCTCTCTCTCTCTCTCTCTCTCTCTCTCTCTCTCCTCTCTCTCTCCTCTCTCTCTCTCTCATCTCTCTTTCTCTCTTTCCTTTCCTCTCTCTTCTCCTTCTCTCTCTCTCTCTCTCTCTCTCTCTCTCTCTCTCTCTCTCTCTCTCTCTCTCTCTCTCTCTCTCTGTCAATTTATCAATTCAATAAAATAAGCTTTTTTTTAAGCATGACTGTAATGGATACATTGTTGCCAGAAACTGTAGTATTAATAAAAATAAAAGATTAAAGATTAAATCAAAAAAAGAAGATAATTAGGAACAGCAGTAATATTAATAACAACCAAAACCACGATAACAATAAATATATATATTTATGTAAATATATACAAAATTCTACAATTATATTATGTGGGTACAAGTGGTAGCACGTACAGTTCAATGCTGTTAAAGCGTTTTATGTTCTCAGTGCTTTTGTTTTTTTTTATCTGTTGTGGATAATACTTATCCTTAAATAACTAACTGAATCATATGTTGTTCTGTGTGATAAAATCAATGCAAAATAGTTTTCTTTTCTACTTCACAAAATTCACAGGTAAATGACATGTTTAGCCTAAATCTCACCCCAAAACATGTTTAACTGGATAAACCATATGTACTGTTTCCTAAGACATTTCTTTAACTTTGTTACTGATAAAAAACATATTTTCCAAAATGGTCTGGCGGTTATAATGTTTTCCTCGCTTTTTGTGTTACATTTGGTGTTTAATTTACTTTGTGTGTGTGTGGAGTTCATTTTCTCTGTGTGCTCCAAGGGTTTCCTTCAGGTCTTTTGGTCTCCTTCTCCAGTCTACAGTCAGGTGTGGGCTAATTGGCATTTTTAGGTGACTACAGTTCATAAGTTTGGTCTTCTGTCCTAGGTATCCTTAAATTAGCACAAATATATAATTATATATTGATTTTATAAGTTTATTAAAACTAGGCAGGAAACATACACAATCAGCACCACAGACCCCTGCTGGCAATAGAAGACAGCTATTCCTCTGATAATCACTTTCACTCTGTAGTGGTATTGAATTAAATAATCATTTAGAACTATGAATGATTAATTATAGTTATATTAATTAAGTGATCGCCCTGCTCCTGTATCAACATGTGTCAGCTGCAGAGCACCAGTTACTAGAACCTTCTTAAGGTCACTCAATCTGCAACATGTACCCCGCTAGTTAATGAGAAAACCACGAATGACATTTGGTCATTGGATCTAATTAAATGAAGGGAAAACTCTAAATCCAGAAAAAAATACTATGTGTGTGATTTTCTTCTTTAATAATAACAGTAAGGTTAAAGTAGCTATATGAAGGGAAAAAATAAAGGGAAAGTAAATGAAGGCAAAACTCTAAATCCAGAAGGTTTATATTACAGGGACAATTCAGTTCAGATTTAAATAATAGGGAAATTGCAAAATAATTGACTATTAATTTGTAATATTTCTGTATAATGAACTACTATCCAGTTCCTCCAGGTTAACATAGCTATAGTTGCAGAATCAACCACAAATAGTCATCATCATAAAACTTGGCCTGTCTGCAGTCCAGATCTTGCACCTATAGAGAACATTTGGCACATCATTAAATGAAAAATACGTTAATAAACAACCACAAACTCCTCAGCGGCTGAAAATCTGTATCGGGCAACTATTTTGAGACAATGAGCCCATTTAGTGGATAAAAGTGTCAAATTTCTTAGTTTAAATATGTTATCTATGTTCTATTGTAAATAAAATTTTGGCTCATTCGATTTAAAAGTTTTTATTTTGTTTAAATTTAAAAACGTCCCAACTTTTTCAATTAGGGTTGTACAACATTTTCTTAGGTTATAGCTGTAATTCCTGTACGCTAATATGGCAGCTTGTTCTGTATGGAGCTTAAAACTACAAAACTATCTGAATATAAATTGTGTTATTTAACATAACGTAGCATTTAAAATTGTTTTTGGATTTATTTTTTTTTAACATGCATGTTGAAAATGTTTATTTTGATTGTATATTTGATTTTTCTTTTATGGCAGTTAAGTTTATAGGCAGGTATTTTCACACAACAATTTTTATGTTCTAAATTTTTAGACGGCAAATATCCAGTTTTTCAAACAATTGATTTAAGTTTTCAAAATGAAGAACTTTAGACAATCCAATGTAATGTTCCTGTCCTCTGTCCATCCACAGGGAAGAGTAGATAATTTCTGAAAAGTCGAACGAACCATTGCGCTATTCACGCAGAGGAAAGTGATTCCTACATGTTTATGGTTTAATATTTATATGTTAGGTTAACATTCCCAGCATGTGAAACATTTGTCTAAGCGTCGCTGGTGTGGTCATGCCACTTCTTCTTCTTTTATGCCACAATGACTATAAACTGTGTTTTCAGATTAAGATTTAAATATTTGGAACAGTGATGTAACTACAGTGGCATAATAGTCCAGTGACCAAGCTTTCGTCACGCATATCTGCGTAAATTTCTAAGATTAATTTCCTGTTCCTAACAACTTACCTGAGCAGGAGTAAAAATAAGGCCAGTTAAACTTGCATTTGGCAGATGCTCTTATCCAGAGCAACTTACATTTCTTTTCATTATACAACTGAGCTGTTGAGGGTTAAGGGCTTTGCTCAGCAGTGGTGGTACCAGGAATCAAACCCAAAATCTTCCGGTTAGCATTCCAACACCTTAACCGCTGCGCTACCACCTCTTTTACTTCTTTTTACTAAAAGTAAATTAAAAGCCATTTAATTCAAAGCCCTTTATCATTAACCGTTTACATAAATGAAATCAATATTATTTGCTCTATAGAAGGTCTACAAATGTACAATAAATGAAACTCATCTCAGCTTCACTGGTGTGTCTCGGAGGGGGATACAGTTGGAGAGTCGGATTGGTGTTTCTGAAGCTCCTACCTTCTCCTGTTGTTTTGTGGCTGTGCTCACAGACCCACACAGCTCTCTGTAGCCCTTGATCCTTTATTCTGCTCTGTTAAATATGAGCCTGGATTAAATGAGTAAGGAATGGTTATTGGTGCAGTGGTGTTGTAGACATTATTGAATTTAACACACTGACAGTACTCTAGCTGTCTGAGTGGTAACTTGTGGTTTAAAGTGCTTCTTTAAACCAAAGCCTAAAAATTAAATGTAATATTTCAACTTCTGTTCCTTACCGAAAACATGCTAGTTCACGTATGATGGACATGATTAATCAATGACTAATTGATCGATAACAGTTTTGCCTATTTTAATAAATTGAGAGGTAAAAACACATTCAATTCTCTTTTCAACTTCCTCTGTGCTAAACTCTTTAACTCATGTTACACACACACTGTTTTGTTTGACTTGTTTTGTGTGTTTAAACATAAAGCAGCAGTTAGGACGATAGTTAAAACACGATTTCTCTTTGGAATTTTCCAGGTTTTTGCAATATCCGAACATAACTATCAATACAACATCAACCAATTCCTGTGCATTCTGTGCCACCGTGCGACTTTATCCAATCACGGTGGCTTTTTTTTTCTTTTGCAAAATTGACCAATTGTGGTAAAGCTAAGTTGGTGTCACCAGAAAGTTTCTCATTATTACTTATAGAATTGTTTTGTTTTTTGTGTGTGTGTGTGTGTGTGGAGACTAGATGATCCTGTCTGAACACATTCTTTTTGACAGCAGTTTCTGGAGTGATGAGGTAAAAACAGGTGTTTATGTGGTTTGTAACGTTAGCAGGAAAGTTAAAAATCAGCTGAAGTTTACAAAGCTTCATTTGAATAATAGTGCAGGAGGTTTTTCTGACACTTATCAATCCACACCCAATCTCAGGCCTCATTATGTGTCACAGAGGCTAAGACTTGGTTTGGAATGTTTGTTGAAACTCCTCTGCACAGTTTCATAGTAAAGAATATGTACTGTATAGTGGGAATGTGTGGAATTCCGACTATGTGCACATTACAATAGCAGATCAACAGTGGGCCTCACCAAAGGTGCTGCCTGTTAAAGTGTAAGCCAGTCCTCCACTACAGCCTAAAACTTATCGATACCCGAGACGCTGCTGATTAGTACTGAGGGCTACGGCCATTAAGGTCATTTTAATAGTTTTAAAACAATGGAAGCACGTTAATAAAGTGCATCTCTGTGTGTTTGTTTTTTTTTTTTAGTTTTCATCTGTTGATCTTTTTTACAGCAGCCAAAATAAGTCTGCTAGCAAAACTGCTAAAATGATTCACAACCACTTCTAATTGCATTCTTCTACAATATACAACAATAATAAAATTAAATAATTTTATCTTTTTAAAAATTGTGTACTTATAACATTTTAGAAAACCAGTCATTCTATGACAACAACTATATTAAACAGTGTTTTTATTTACAAAGTATTCCCCAGTTCCTCAGCCAAGTCCAAATTAGTTGATTAATGGTCAGACAATGCAGGTCACTTATTATTAAATTATTGTTCATAAATATGTTGGATTAAATCAAGATCACATTTGTAAACTCGTTTAAAATCATGAAAAGATGTCACTCGACACTGCGATCGAGGTTAACGTTATAATCGGCGAATCTTCTATTTACATTGTGTCTTTGTTGTAACGAAATGACTGGAAGGTTATGACGAACAGGAGACCTTTCAGAAAATATATAATATATAAGGATGGAGAAGGTCCACCGATCCGGTAGGGAAGAACTTGGGATAGATGGATGCAGGAACCTGGAAACCGGTTACTAAACAATGTAGCGAGCCTAGCATAAACATTGCTATTTAAGACCAGACAGTGACTGTGTGCGCAAAGTGCCCTCTTTTGGGGGAGTAAGTGAGTGCAGAGTGATTTGCGAATGACTTGCAGGTGTTTTTAATAAGAATTTTGGTAGTTGTGTGTGGCGTGGTGAAAGGATTGGGTGAGGATTGGTGTTACAGTGACAGTGAGAGGATTCGTGAGCTTCTAGTCAAAAGAATTATTTTGCATATAAATAAATATAAATTTTATAAGACAATTCTACAGAACCCAAGAATGTGTTTATTTTCGCTGCAGTTACGCTTGTGCACTTCCATAAATTAAAAAAAAAGATTTTCATCTGATGTCTGAGACCTGATACTGTTGGCTAAGAATGAAGCTGTTCAAAAAGTCTTTCCTCCCTCAGACTCATCTCTCCTTTTTGTGTCTCTGAATCTGCTTTCTACAAAAAATGCTAATGTCCATTTACAGAAGCCAATAATGTTTTATTTAAAATAAGTACAGTATATTATTTAAAAACATACTTTAGTTTTTTTCTTTAGTCCAGTGCTTGAAATGGAAATACAAAACTGGCGGTACTGCATGCCGACACTTCCGCGTGAAAGGCTGCGTTTTGCAGTTGCAGTTAAACACATAGGCGTGTGGGGACATGGATTTCTGCGCACATGCGTCAGTTGGATTTCAGTTAAACTGCTTCGCTATTATAAGGGTTGATTCAATTGTTGCATGTAGATTCATTTCTTTATTTAGGGATTATCAATCTAAATCAATACACTGAAAGTAAACAAAGTAAATTATAACTCAAACTTGGGATTTTACTGAGGCACAATAAAATCTGATATGACTTGGTGTGTTGTAGTTGGAGGGGAAGAACTTGAGGGTCCTGCACAAAACCCTGACTCAACCCCACTGAACACCTTTGGGATATAAACTGGAACACCAACTGCACCACAAAAAAATCATGTGATCAAGTAGAGCTGCCAAAATACACAGTGGGATACAGAGAAAAAACTACATTTACATTTCCTGTATTTAGCATATGCCTTTTTAAAAGCGACTTAGCAGTTGAGCGTTAGGGGCCTTGCTCAGGGGACCCGCAGTGGCAGCTTGGTGGTGCTGTGAATTTAACCCATGATTTTTCCAACACCTTGACCACTAAACTACCACACGGTTGCAGAGGACTTGCTAGTTAGTCACACAGTGTTTATGTAGGTTGCTGTCTGTCTGTATTTATAGTGTTCTTTTTTTTTTATTCACATATTAATAAAATAAAAATTACAAATGACTGTTTTTACTCCAGGCTGCGGCTCTTTCATTTTAATTGATTTAATTTTCATCGGGTTGAGGCAAAATAAAGCAGGCCTTCCTCAGAGCTTGCATAATTAAATTGTGCTCACATGGGACAGTTCTTTGCTAACTCAATTTAATACAGTTCACTTTAATTTGTATGCAGCTTCTCATTGCCACAATGCAGCTCTAATCCCTCATTCAAAAGATAGATTCAACAGTGTCTCCTCCCTGAGATAATATGAGGAAGAAACCTTGAGAGGAACCCATCCTGATCTGGCTGAAAACAGAGACTTTTGTTTTGTGTGCGTGTGAGTGTGCAGAGTTTATAGTACTTTGCACTTTTTCAAGTCTCTTTGTTGATACTGCTGTTTACTTAGGGCTGCTGCCCCAGTCTGTCCCTTAAAGATACGGTTTACATGGCAAAACTGACATTTGGAAAGACAGGCAGAGACATACACACTGTGTTTTTGGTGGCCTTTATTTAGAAACATGACAAAACAAATGTTATATCATGGCTCAACAGTGTCACATATCTATTACTTTTATATGTTTTGCATATGGCAGAGCCCTATGCCGGAGCGTCTTACATTTTATCTAATTAAGCAATTAAAGATTAAGGAGTCTTGCTAAGGGGCCCAGCAGTGACAGCTGGGTGGTGTTGGGAATTGAAATAACGATCTAATGCAACCACAACTTCTTAAAAATATGATAAATTTTTCCAAAAATTATGAGAATTAAAACTGAACTGAAAAAAAAAATTGAATCTAAACTGGTTGTTTACATTTATGGCATTTGGCAGATGTTCTTATCCAGAGCAACTTACATTCATCTCATTTATAAACCTAAGCAGTTGGGGCAACAGGGGCCCAGCAGTGTTGGCTTGGTTGTGGTGGGATTCGAACCCTCAATCTTACAGTTAGCAGTCCAATATCTCTACCGCATTGCTACCGTTTTCTCTAAAAGCTTCTGCCTTTGTTTTATCCTTAAAAGCATGTTTCTGCTAGCATTGTATTGTGTGTTATTTACAACCATAATATCATTAGACACCAGTTTTGCGTTCTTTTTCAAAGCGACATCACACAGCAGATTTTCTATGTAAATCTGTGCCGGCGAATTGACGTCAGGAAGCTGTCCCAGCCCTGCTGCATGCTGCTGCAGATACGTCCTACTGAATGTAAGCACTGTAGAGAGACATGTTTTGTAGTTGTTACAAAGTTAACTATTAACTACTTGTTGACTGCTACAAAGGGGTTCAATTCCCTAAAAGCTGTCATAGGTAATTCTTCTTATCCACTGTTTGATGAGGCTTATTTGTCCTGGGAACACATTTATTTCAGAATGTAGCAATATCCAACATCTGACTTTAGCCACTATGTCCACGGATATTGCACATGCAGGGGTGCAGCTATAGGGTGGATTATTATAATTCCCCAGTACCCACGATTCAGGGGGCCCAGAGATTTGTTTAATTACAGTATTAGCCGTAATGTAATAGTATGTTTGGTTCGTAATGGGTGTGGTAGGTGCTCCAGTGATTTCATAGGGCCCAAAATTGCTAGCAGCATCCTGTGCACATTTATCGTGTATTATTTATTGTGCGTATTTACAAGTTTTGGGCAAAGCACTCTTGTTGCCTTTTTAGTGTTAGACTTGCACTTACACAACGCAACATGTCTTTGTAAATCTCTCTTTGTGCTTTTGTGTGTTTGCATGTTGGAACAGGTTTTGTCCTCTAATGTTTAGGGCAAATTGTGATTTAACAATATAGAGACAGTTGTTTGCCTCCAACTTTTGTGATAAGTCTTTTTAAGTCTTTAAGTTTATAGTTCACTAGTATTCTTACAAATAATGTGAAATAGGTTGTGGTATGAGAATTAAAACGTGTAAACGTTTTGCAGCTTCTTCAAAAATCTTGCATATCAAATTAGGACCTATAAAGATATAATGGAGGGCAAGCATTTGTCCAGGGTAGGGAATCGTGTACTTGGGTATAAAGTCAACTATTTATTTATATTAAAAATATCATATTGTTACCAATATCTGGCTTAAAACATTTTCTAATAATTGTTAAACCTTGCCTTTACAGTAAGCCACTATGAGTTCCCTCTCAGCCGATAGAAAAACTCCAGTGGACTACGGTGTCCAGATCCGCTTTATCAAAGACCTGGATGATATGTGTGGAGGCTATGCAGAGAGAAATCGAGGTGTTGGAGGAGCTGGAAGTGGTGGTGGAACTTCCCCATCTTCTTCTTATGGTGTTGCAGTGAGGGTCCAGGGGATTTCTGGACACCCCTATGTGGTGCTGAATGATGGAGAGAAGGGCGACTCATATGGAGTACAACTCAAAAGCCAGCCACAGACCCCGCTTCCTGGGCGTTCATCTGCATTTCACACTGTTACTCCAAGATCACGTGATATTACTCAGACTCCTAGAGACCCTTACAGCTCAGTTAGGTCACCATATTCACCAGAGGTAAATAATATTGAATTTGGTAGTCCGTTAAAGAGGCCACCTGGTGATGGGCAAGCAGGAAGTCATGGAGATGGAGCGACTACAGAAAATTTTGTTACTTCTCTCTTGTCCAAAGACTCTAAGAAGAAAGACCTTGAAGAGCTGAACGAAGCCGGTCTTAGACCAGTGCGGCAGAATGGATTGGTCGGGACACTGAATGGAAAAAGAGGAAATCTGTTTACCTCTTTAGATACTGAAGATCCAGCACACAGTGCTTTTGGGGATGAACCCGCCGAAGCCATAGACACAAAATCTTTAGCACCCATTGATAAACTAATCAGTAAATTTAACAGCAGTGCCACCTCCACTATGCCAAGCCGGATCCGAGGCCGCTCTCGAGCTCGACCATCCCTGCAGTTCAATGAGCGCAAGCGTTCTCAGAGCTTGGATTCCCGCAAAGAGAATGACAGTGAGCCTTCTTTGTCACCAACCTTAAACCTCTATGCCCCAGGAGACACCAGCTCAAGCTCCAGCCTTACCTCATCCAAACATACAAACTACAGCGGTCTCGGACAGAGTTCTCCTTCCATTGCAAAGGTGCCTGCACTTTCTGTCTCAAAGACACCCACCATTAATAAAACCACAAGGATGTTTGTTGCAAATGAAGGTCCAGCTCCTATCTCAAATAATCAGGTAAGCATTTATGAAGATTAAAGAAGAAAGTCCAGAATATTTTGTGCCATCAGTTCCTATAGGTGTCACATGATCTGTAGAGGTAGATGGTGTTAAGTGACTATAATAGTTTTCTTGGTTGTTTTTTTTACACAAAATATTTAGCAACATGTTTAAATGATTCTTTCTTTTTTTAGCTAACTCCTGAATTTCTCAGTTGCCACAGTCAAAGTACAGTTGAAGCTCCAGAAAAACAGGCAATTTATGAGGTGCTCAGAGAAGGGTAAGACCTTTCACATCACAGCAACTGCATATGATAAGATGGCCAGTAGGGATCGGCATGAAATAATCAATAAGTGATAATTAATCATTGTGCTGCTGCAGTTTGCATTTAATCCTGCAATTTTAATGCAACAAAATACATAAGAATTGTTTGTTTTTGTTTGTTTTTTTTAAACCTGCCCTTTTTTTACCCCACAACAATTACAAAAAAAGAGTTGTGAAATCCTGGAAAGACTGAATAAATGTTTTGCTGCGGGATAAGAAACACCCTTTTTTTGTGTGTTTTCCGCAGCTAGTAAATGATATTTCAAAAGTGACAAATAATCCATAATTAATTGTTAATTTTCCTGATAATCAATTAAAGAAATTGAATCTATTTCCCATCCCTAATGGAAGTGGCTGTATTGGAAAAATCAGTTAGGGACAAAAATATTTACAGTCTACTCCGTATTGAAAGTGTTGGAAAGTCATCTCAGTCTATTCACATTGTCATACAGTTTATCACCCTATCAGTATTACAGGGTCATATTGCCTGCCACCGATACCTAATACCTGTTCCTCTTCCTACACATACTTTGTGTCTGCATTAGGTCTGTGGAAAGTGAGATGTCCCTGAGACAGAAAGCAGATCTTATTTATGAGCGGTACAGAGGACTAAAGGTAGGAAGAGAACCTAAACAATCAGCAGTTCCTAAAACCGTGCCGATGTTTGTAGAGAGAAATGTGGTTTGTCGCAGTGGTGTGTATTTGTGTGTGTGTGTGTGTTTGCCTTCTGTATGTGAATCATTGTCCAGCGGTCTCTTGGCAACCGATGCTTTTAATGAAGGCAGCTGACTAGGGTGGCGTGAGTTTGTGATGCATAAATAATTAAGGAAGACTAGAAGCTGATCCTTTTAAAGGGAGGTTCCCTTTCAGCGCCGGTGTACCTGTAACTTTGAAACCAGACCCCTTTTTATGTCAGTCAGCACTCAGGGGTTATTCAGGTGTAGTGGAGTGCTGGTTTGAGTCTGGGCAGCAGATGTTCAATTAATTAGCACTGAGTAAAAAGTAAACAGAGTTTTAGGTCTTTGAATTCATTGCTTTGGCTCTTTTTTGATAAATGTTCATAAAAAAAAAGCAACAGGAATCAGTGTGAGGAGGGAAAATATTTTTTCAGCTACGCTTACCTCAAAATTAGCAGTAGCATGAAAATCAGATTATATTTGAAATATTTAATTTAATTTCCCTCGGCTGGTTATTTGATTTTTTTTTTATACTTATTTCCCCTTTTATAGTTTGATGATTATGTCTGATACAGAGATAATATCTGTCCAGTGCAATTTTGATCTGTGTGTTTGCGTGCATGAGTGATTGTTTGTGAGTGTGATTGAGTGGTTTGTTGTTTGTTAAATCTTGTGGTGTGTGTAATAGATTATTTGTTGTGTAGTTAGAGAACGATGCACCGAACAGTCGCCTACAACAGCAGCTTGATCAGACCAAGAAAGAATTGCAGCATGCTCAGTTAAGGTAAGCAAAACCGTGGCCATCGGGAGGAGTGGGGGGGGGGGGGGGAGATTATTTTGGGGGGCTTGTTAGTGAGTAGAAGTCTGGAAATGCATAAAATTGTTTGTTAGATTTATGTTCTTCTCTCAAAAATGCAGACGCTGTGACTCAATTTTATCTGATCTGCTTTAACCAAATTCGCTTTATTCATGGATAAATGAGTAAAACTTGATAACTGGAAACTGGGACAAAGCAAGCACAAAGCACAACCTGCACTGTACACGAGGAATTCAGGAGCAAAACATTCCTTATTTATATTATTTATTATTAAGATAAAAAGGCATTGCTTTAAAACACAGCGAAAGTTTCGGAAAAGTGAAAACAAACTCAAAACTCAACCTGTAAGCAATGCGGGACATCTAAATAACCGTTGGTGATGACCGTTACTCCTAGCTAAAATAGTTAAAATGTACATGGTAGAGTCAACTGCTAAAAATGTAATAACTGTACATAAATGTGTTTTTAATTTGGGTTTATTATCAGTAATTAATTAATGACAGTAATCATAAGAATGATTCAGTCATTTATATCAAACAGATCTAAAGATGAAGGCTGTAATACTAACTGTAAAAATTAAAGTTATGAGGCTTTGAAGATGTTGATGCGAAAAGTTAATTGTAGCTTAGTAGTAAAAAAAGAACCAGAAAAAAAGGTTTTGGAATAAAAATGGAGATTCATTGTTCAACCATGGTCCTTTATGTCCTACTGCAGCTCCCATACTATAATTGATTAATCACAGTGATACCATGTTTTACTATTTAAAGCTATATTAGAACAGAGCTTGCTTTGACACACATCTTAGAGTGAAAAATCTAATTGAGGCGTTCTGTAGTTTCTTACATAATTTTGTCTACTAAAAAAGTTGGGTAGAT